>CP149050.1:4905000-6155000 GCA_038024825.1 Polylopha cassiicola
ATTTAAACCTATATAAAAATATATCACGGTAAAATAAATCATCCAATAATTTAACGTTACGATTTGTGTTATAATGCATTTTTCCGACGCTTCATTTGCCAGACACGTTAAAATAACCCTAGAATTGTAAAGTCGTAAAACAATGATTGGTATGTTCAGTGTACACTGACATAGATACATGCGAGATGCGCCGGCTTTTGCAAGCAGTGACGGCCTGTCGACGCCAGCAGACAATGCGTAACACGGGCGACAATGTAACCAGACCAACTAAATCGTTAACGAAAAATAAAAACATAGTAATTGGAATGAAACAACTATAAAGCTATAAACGCATTTAACTCACGTATTTTATTTTATTGGCTCACGTTTCGGAACCTTTACAGTTTCCATAATCATTAGACTATCGTCAACTCGTGGTATGACTATGGAAACTGTTAAGGATCGAAACGTCGGCCAATAAAATAAACTACGCGAGTTAATTCCGGTTTTAGTTGTTTAATTCCAAATAGTTTATAGATGTACTTAAATTTTAAAAATAATATGTAAGAGAAATGATAATTAAAATTGATAGTAATATACATAGTAGCTAAAAGTTACTTTTATTGAAGGCTTGCTTATAGTACTTTGTGTTTATTATATATTTTAATTGAAAACATAAAGTTATCGTCTACAATAAGTAGGCTAGAGTCCAGAAATTTTGAAATTAAAAATTAATCTTTTTCTTTGAAAAATATGTGTTATGGTGGTAGTAATACAAATTACAGGCGTTATCTTTTTTTGTATGAAATTGTCAATTTAATTATTATATAAAAAACACTAATTGTCATATTTCGGATATGACAATACAATTTTAGGTGCCGCAGCTAATCGCTTTAGTCACGCGATACCTATTATGTTTTTATTAAATAAAAAATAATGAGTTTTAATTATAATTTAACACGCGTTACACGATCTTTTATGGAATTACATAATAAGATATAAATAATCTCATCTAGATATCTAAACTTGTACAGTTTATAATAGTATTTGTACTATTATAAACTGTACAAGTTTAGATATCTAGAATCTCCAATATGTTTTAATTATGCAAACTATTAAACGATAACATCTCAGTTAATACTATAGTACCTACTCACGTGTATGTTTTTAATTCTAATTTTATTGGAATTAAATAACTATAAACGGATTTAACTCGCGTATTTCATTTTATTGGCTCACGTTTCGGAAACTTTTAGTTTTCATTCATCCATAATCGAAGTACGACTGAGCTGACGATAGTCAATCGTTAAAGTAATTTTAATTCTAATTTTATATTAAAAATAATTCAATAGACATGATGTTTTTTTTTCTCTGTCCGTTTATTTCTAATTATCAAAAAGTACCAATTATTAAAATTTGTTGGATTGAAAAAAATAACTTTTTAACTTAGCTATAATCTATATTACGATTCTTCATTCGAAGTTTTCTATGAATATCTTATTTATTACCGTTCAATGGAAAGATAATCTATTTCTTATATAATTTAATAAAATACCTATATTACATATACCTACGTAATTAACAATTTATTAGATCGAAAAGGCGATTGGATTTATCGCTAAATTAAAATACGCGAGTTAAATCCGTTTATAATTATTTCATTCCAATATGTGATAATCGAGAGGATATCAGAAATTATGAAGTACATACATTAAAAATTATAACCATACTAAGTTCCCATTACTACTAATATAATAAAGATACAAATAGGTACTCAATTGATTTCCAACTAACATACAATTAAATTCATTAAGCAAATTAAATATTAACAATTTAGAAGGTATAATAAGATACGACGGTTGACGACACGTTAAGTTGATGATACATAGCGGGTGTATACCTATATTATAGGTAAAAACTATTAATACAAAAGTCTTTGGCCTCATCGGAACACACGCCTTAATTTAATACTTATAGCGTAGTCTACGAATATGTTTAAATGTCAGATGCCTCTTTAATTAAACAAAACCGGTATTCATCCGTACGATAAGCAGTTTATTCTCGATGATGTGATATAATACTGTCTGATAAAGATTTTATAAATTCAATTTTAATAAAATAATTTATTTGTGGTTCGGACTTATGTTCAACGCTTTTAAAGATCGCGGAATATCATGACGTATCAATCGATTGGGGTTATTCATGATGTGTTTAAAGCTGTCTTAAAGGTTGGGTTAAAGTCTTTATTAATAACTTAAAATATCAAGTAATTTAAATTAAACTTAAAACAGAATAAATCGATACAAAAAAAATAAGACGTAATATGCCGAATGCAATCGATGTCGGCATGTGATGTGAACGCAGCAACACAACTGGTTCTTAAACTATTTCATCTTACTTATTTTTTTCTATGTAGATCAAATGTGTACATAAATTCAAGTTATCGACTCGTTTTAATTTTCTAGTTTGTTGGCACTACAAAAAAAAAATTAAAACTTTGATCAAGATTTTTCGCGTGATTAGTTGACGGTCGATATCATTTTCACGGCGTGTTTTCCATGGAGGCACAATCGCATGTGTGCCTAACCAGGTGCCTCACTACACTGCACGCGCCTGCTAATATCCACGATGAGCTAAAGTAGCCGACACATGATGAAACGTCCCTATAGTAAAGGGCTCTCAGGCATAATCTCGGAATCGGTGGTACATGTTGCAATTGTGGCTTGACATACATACAATGTTCGCCGTAATCCGTTGACGGCACTCTGAACCTACGTGCCTTGTAAAGGACTTTGATAAGATCCATGATTGGATATACAATTTTGTCAACTGTCATTATTAATAATAATGAGGCACTGATTTGCAATTCAAAGCTTTGGATATTTTATTGTAGCGACTAAATTAGGTTCAATTTTCAAAAGGGGTGTGTTCTCAATTGAAATTAAAGTTCTTAATTTTAAATTAAGATGAGTCGGGATTTTAGATTTAATTTCACTTAAATAACTTATCCCGAGTCATCCTAGCCCTTAATCCCGAGTTCACTTACCTTTATTTGTAGGTGTGAAGTTATATGTAGGTAGGAAAAATCACAGACGCACTGTCGTAATAGCGCGCGGCTGGTTTGGGCGAAGTCTTTTATAGTCGCTGTAGCGGGGATGCGCCGCGCCGCGCGCCGCCGCGTGCGCATGGGGGGACCGCGCCGCCGCCCGCGCCGGTCTCATTCAGGGCTCGACAACGCCTAGGGACATTTTCACAATGTCCAGGTAAGTCTCAGATAAGCTATTTGTATCTTTATTAGCAGCAAGGGCGTGCATTCCATATAGGCATAATGGTATACCTAAATATATGGAGTGCCTACCCTGACGTGGTACATGCACTATCCTCACTGCACCCGCCTGATTAGCAGATAAAAACATTAGCGTGTAATAGTTAAGTACTAACTCTCATTTGATTAAATTATTTTAAAATTAAATAACGGCTTGTCTTTTTGAAAAATTGCAAATGGCTGCCTTTTTATATACAAGAAACAATCCATTCTTTAATAATGTTGAATGATTCTGTTGCAAAAAGTGGTTAAATCTATACTAATATTATAAAGAGGAAAGATTTGTACCTATTTTTGTATGTTTGTAATAGGCTCAAAAACTACTGGACCGATTTTAATAATTCTTTCACTGTTGGGAAGCTACGTTCACCCTGAGTAACATAGGCTATAGAATATTTTGAAAAAATTAGGGATCCGTGCGAAGCCGGGGCGAGCCGCTAGTACTTAATAAATTAAAAGATACATAAACTTATTAAGATGTCTAATTCAGGTAAAAATATTTATGCTCATCACACTGTCATATGCATTTAACAGGACTCGAATCTGCAACCTTCTTGCTTCGTAGTTGTAGGCCGTTATTATGATAATAGTGATAAAAACCCCAATTAGGCTTTCCACGTTCATAATAAAATTCAGAATACGTTGGCATTGACCTTTGTCATGTGACCAGAATCATGTGATCATTTACATTGTTTTGATGATAAATCGATTAATTGATAAAGCCTCGTTTGGATTTTATTGCTTCCTAAAGACGGAAATAATCTAAGGTCTACTTATATTGCGATATGTGCATGATTTAAATTGGCAGGGTCAAGGACACGCGGTTCGACCTAGATCACGACTACGTTACTTACGATTGTTAAAAGCTTTTAACAAATTTTATATATTCTATATACATATAAAATTTGTTTGATATTTTATATCCCTACTAATATTATAAATGCGAAAGTAACTCTGTCTGTTTGTTACGCTTTCACGATAAAACTACTGGACCGATTTAAATGAAATTTGGTACAAAGAAAGTCCTTGAAAGGACATAGGCTACTTTTTAACCGACTGCAAAAAAGGAGGAGTTCCACGCGGACGAAGTCGCAGGCAGAAGCTAGTATTCTATATATAAAATTTGTTAATATACTATAACGGATTTAGCTCGCGTGTTTTGTTTTTTCTTTTGTCGTTCTTCTTTCCTATTGACAATAACCTGTCCTCCGTCTTATTAAATTAAAGCTTAGAGTATTGATATTTACGGTTTTATAATCCCTACTTCCCTACTAATATTATAAATGCGAAAGTAACTCTGTCTGTCTGTCTGAAGCCTGAGAAAGAACATAGGCTACTTTTTAACCGACTGCAAAAAAGGAGGAGTTCCACGCGAACGAAGTCGCGCGCAGAAGCTAGTGTTTGTATAAACGTCCATATTTTTTATGTACCTATTTAATATTAGTAATCTTTCACTCTCACTAATCAGATTTTGTTTATATTTTGACATTTGATATTAAATTATTAATTATTTTTTATCAGTCGTTGGTTCTTTTTTTTAGAATAACTGATAATATTCTTTGCCCTTGTAACTTGACTTCGAAAAAACCCAAATTGCAATTTTTATCTAAACCTAATTGAAAATAAAGAAAACAAAAAGGCTCTATTGGAGCATGTATTTTTTTTGCTATAGGTAGATACATTAATTAAGAATCTCTAATATCAATTTAACCTGATGTGATCTTATTGTTATTAAAATGTTTCGAGATAATACAATTAGCTGCATTAATAGAATAATGACACGAACAAAATATGTTATTACTATATTTATAATTTTAAATTCTAAACTAATTAAAATTCACGTGATAACAGAATCCGTGTTGAGTTCTGTAATTCGGGAGCAATTATATATTTTAATAACTAGCTGTCCGCCCCGGCTTCGCATGGATCCCTTTTTTTATAACCTATGTCACTCGGGAATGGAGTAGCTCGCCAACAGTGAAAGAATTTTTGAAATCGGTCCAGCCGTTCTGGAGCCTATTCAATCCAAACAAACAAACAAACCTTTCCTCTTTATAATATTAGTACTAGTATTAGATATGTAGGTACTATCGGATGCTTTCGGGGTACGCCATTTTAGAAAAAAATTGCTTGCACTTGTTGCTTCACACACAGCCGCCAGGTACCAGGGTCGTTCAAGCGATTATTGCCTTAAAGGTGTAACATCGCCAGCACAGTTGATAATACTTAAGTCGATTTAAAACCAAATCAAATGTATTGTTACTCTGGTATATTATTTTATCTTGTAATTGGTCGGTTGAGCGGTTAATCTATTAAGAATGACTGACCAATTAAATCTAAAAGTATTAAATCGCTAGGGGTGGTCCTACTCTTGAGACTTACTTGCATGGTGATCTGCAGTTACTGAATTAGCGACTCGATTCTTGTCGCCTTATTATAGCTATAAATGAATACTACAGGGCGAGGAATCCGGTTGTTACGACATTGTCACATCAAGAGAAGCTCAACGGCACATTTTAAATTTTGAAAATTAATGCTGATGCATTATGACCGCTAATTAAATTAAATGAAATCATTATTATATGTGAGGAAATCGGGTAGGTACAAAGAATTTAACAACTTTCCATAAAAATAAAATTATACAACCCTGTACCTGATTTTGACCTGCAATCTCAAAAAACCTTTATTACCTACAAATAACAACTCTAAGATAACAGGATGTATACAAATATGTCGCTTTAATAATTAATCAATAAGTCAGCGACTATACAATGACTATAACATCATCATAACAGGAAAGTAATATCATAAAAATGTGTTTTATGAATTCTTTTCCATATAGATAGTAAATTGACTAATGAATATTCATACAAGAAGGAATCTCTGTCGACTCCGCAAAGTCGTCTTGAATGGCTGTCCTTGCTGTGACGTCTCTTGACCCGGCGTTACTCACGAAATTAATTTCGCGTAGACTAATTAAAAATGACCCTCCACTTTTAATCATATATAAGTTACCGCTTTTTAAGCGGCCTACATCATCAGAAAGAGTCAATTAAAAATAGTAACTCCATTAAGGATTCTAAGTCTAACATTTTAAATTTGAATTCGCGTAGTAATATTTCGAGTTAGGTCACTTTCGTTTTAAGTATGCGATATGTACGTTACAAGCATTTTAAGCGACCTAAATCATCAGAAAATTAGTAAAGCAAATATGCTCGCGACCTTTTGTATTCACAATTGCAATTATGAGAATACCTAAGTCATACAGTATATCAATGACTCTATCAGCTATGCCCATGAATAAGCTTATGAAAAAAATGAATGAAAAGGCTAACTTTCCGCCAACGACTTCGCATACGTATATTTCCCTTTTACATTGTATGTACCTATAGATACCAATTTGAAGTAAAAAATGTTTCGTAAGGTACCAAATTGTACCGTCTAATTACGAAACGGGAAAATTTTGAGAGGATCGATATTTTTCCCAATTATATTTTATCAGACATGCATATTGATGATATATTTGGATTCAATTCCAACTATATCTACACATACCAAATTTCATCTGAATCGGTTTAACAGTTTTAGTGTGAAGAGGTAACATACAGATATACATCCGCATGTGTGATACTAATATGAACGTTTATAATTGCATAGTTCCAAGTTACGGTATAAAAATAAGTAAGCCGAGTTGTATAGAAACAATTTTTCGTAAAACAGATGCCATATGGATTCTTGCTGAGATCACCCGGAAAGAGGACAAAAACTCGACTATATTATTTTATTATATGCAATAACTAAATATATCTTTGAACTTCATGACTAGGAAGAGATTGTAAGTTCAGGGAAAACGAGGACATTATCTTTTGCCTTTTAGGGCCCGAGTTGAGAGACGATCAAATGAATTTGTGACTCCTTGTGTGGGAAAAGGTATAATGTACGAGAATAGATAATGTTAAGTGCCACGATGTTATAACAATTTTGATAGGTGTCAACGTAACGTAATGATAAATTCACTTTAACGCAGATATAACTTTGTAGATGTCGCCAATTGTATCATCCAATAGTTACAAATATGATCTACCATATATAAGCGGCCGTAGCAAATTTTTCTAGTACCTAATATAAGATCAATTTACAAAAAAACAAACCGTTGATTATGATGAATTTTAATTTAAGTATTTTACTTTTTATAGATTTATCTAAAAAAGAAACAATCGGTTAGTCCTATAGGTAATAAAAGAGTTAAATTTTCTTCCTATTGCGAGTTGAATCTCGTATTTAATAAATCGATACCTTTGGGTTCAATTGGCGTAAAAGCCATTTTAGCCAAAATGAGTTATATATACAGTTTTTCTCAGAATTTTGAGCTCTATCGATCTGTATATAAGGATCATCGAAATTCGCAATTTTATGGCTTTTACTACCCAACTTTTTCACACAAAATGTTATCAAAAATTAAAAATGTTGGATGTATCAGACTAGCACTTAAATTTCTTAAATTGTCGTAGCCGTAATTGCCTTTTTAGTTTTTATTAACTACTGTAAAAGCCAGTGCAGCCATTGAGGGTTTATACGTCACAGTATTTGATACCATATTATTATTGTTACGTCTAGTCGGACGGCGTAAGTTCACAATTAGTCAAGTATATTGACGTATAAACCATAATTTTACCTTAACGGCTTTTACGCCAATAAATTTTGAAAAAGTTTAAGTTTCTTACGCTGCCTACCTGATAATTGTGTGACTTTTACGTCCATAACAAGTTTTTCAACAAAAAAATCTTGCATTTACAGCTATATTTTAAGGATTCACTTTAAATGGTGGTGGTTTTTACATCAATATTTTAAACGTAATAGGTAAGTGTATAAAATTATATTATTATGAAACAGAGAACACTGTATTAGCGACCTGCAACAGAATTTAATTTTCTTTTATTATTTTGGTGTCACCCCATTTTTATTTATTTTAATTCAGTTCGTGAAGAAACAAAATGTCAACGAGAAAATAGAAACTTCGCCTAATAAATTAAAAAAGATTCGCACAGAAATGTCGGATAAAATCAAGGAAAATTATTATAATAATGTTTTTGTTTCTTTTGTTGCATCGATGTTTTGGTGACGATACAAAGATTTCAAAAAATTCAAGTAGGTACTGCAAAAGTTAACACAAATAAATAAACATTTTATCTGATAAAAATCTGCACATACTTACATAAATAAGAACATGACTTGAATAAAAAAAATCTCATTCCTGAATCCATATCCACACCTTAGTACCTGATGATATCTGCGTAAGTACTATTAATACTCAGTATCAAATAGAAATCAATGAGAATACCGTTACTTCATCACGGAGAAATGAAAAAGATGCACCAACAAACACACTAACATTATTTTTCTTAAAAAAAGCTGTAAGAAATAGAAAACGCATTGGAAAAACTATCGAGGACAAATGAATTGGCGACCGATAAAACAGAAATGTGTATGAAAAGATAATGTTTTTCCCAACTGCCAATTTTTGAAGCGAAATATATCTATATTTTAAATGTCTCTGGAAAAATGGTACCATTCCGAAATAATATCACAGGGGCTTATTGAAGAAGATAAATACAATGGTGATTTTAGTAGATAATGTAAGTAAGTAATAAGTTTTTAAATCACTATTGCTTTCATCTTCTCCAGGTAGCCCTTGTTATACATACCCTGGTCATTATAGATTTTTATTTTGTTTGTTTTTATATGTTTTGTTGTCTAATTCAAAGACGAATAACAAATAATTGCATGCCAACATTACATAATAATGCAAATTTTGTGGTTTGTGATTCATAATATTATTTTTTTGTTAATATAGACTATTTTTTATGGAAAAAGATAATATAATGCTGCATGATAATAAAAATAACTAAATATTTAATATTTGCTTTACTAAATGAAACAATACAAGCTGAAAATTTAACTACTCGACCCTAATACTGATAAAATCGTAGGAAAATAAATTGTGCCAACTTTTCTTCGTATTATTTCATTAATTAAAACACAAATATTATGATTTTTAAGGTGATTATTAGATATTATTGGCAAAAATAAAATATCTACATGGTTAATACACCTAGTACTCTTAAACTACTGTGTTTTACGGCAAGAATTACTAACCCACATTTATTAATATGGGTGATACGTCACAGATCCATTCTTAGTTAATGATATTTCATAGGCGTAATTACCATATCGAGCAAATATCTTGGGCGTAACTCCAAGCTATTTCCTAAACCGAAGGAGGCTGATTAATATTGACAATTTATTTACCTTCATGCCGAAAATTCAAGCATATTTTGTATATATAACTTTTTTATATGGTTTATATTTACAATTTTATACGAAAAATAAAATTTCAAAAACAGTTTTTTGGCTCTCCTGAAAAGTGCCAATTTGGCTTTTACGCCAATTGAACCCAAAGGTATCGAAATACCAGTTTTAAAATGAAGATCCATATACATTATTTGATATACCTACTTATTATGTTATCTATGGCAGCTACCTGCCTACCTATAGGTACCCAAAACGGATCTCCGGTTCAAACGATTTTAAAATAACTCTTTGTAGGTATACCTATTTGTATGATATCATACATTACCATCTTAGTTAAATCGTTTGACAAACCAACATAAAATGTAGATTATTATTACCTTGTTAGGTTTATCTGCCTATATAAATAACTAGCTGTCCGCCCCGGCTTCGCACGGATCATCTTTTTTTATAGCCTATGTCACTCGGAAATAGTGTAGCTTCCCAACAGTGAAAGATTTTTTGAAATCGGTCCAGCCGTTCTGAAGCCTATTCAATCCAAACAAACAAACCTTAAATCTTTATAATATTATTAGTATAGATTATATTTAAAGTCATTCAACAAAAAATAAATAATTTCAATCGACAAGGATCTATGCAAGCGCTGCCGCGTGCCAAAAATGTATGTAGGTATTGGTTGCGAGTACCTAGTGGTCCATAACTCCAAGCTTCTGGTTTCCGAGTTAGGTCCCTTTAGATCTAGATATGCGAAATTATGCAGTACAGAGTGCAGTATGACTAAAAAGGTACATTATACAACTAAGGTAAAAAAAATACCATACTGGTTAGGGACAATCCAATCAATCATGATCGCGCGTCACGTGACTAGAGTAATGCGCGCGCGCATTGTCACGAAACCGATTGCATTGCACATGCAAGTTGATGAAATCCAATTTTAGATGTCACAAGGACGCTTGTTACTAAAATAAAATTTTCCTTATGACCCATAAATAAAAGGTTTATCAACAGTGACAAATTTATCACAAAAATACATTACACATTAATATCACAGTAAATAAAGCTGTTACTCATCATTATCACAGGATTTCATTGCATGAATAATCATATATAATTTAATTTGTCACGTGGTAGGTATTGCCGGGTAAATGTGAAGGGCGTTGGTGAATTAAACGCAAATTCCAATGAACCATTGAACTACTACGGTGGCAATTAAGCCTCGTAAAACGATTGCTGAATCCTAACCATTGTTTAGTAAATATAAAGCACCATGGGAAATCTTTTGTTTGCATCGAGAAAATATCTACATTACTAAATATATTGTCTGAACAAAGCCTGCGTATAGACGAATGAGGAATATTAATAATGAAGACGCAATGACCTGCATCGACTAGGACTTGAAGGTCGTGTACTCCCAGATCGGTCATAATTTCAGGCACAAACCTTTTATATGTTTTCTCTACAATAAAATAATATTTTCCGTGGATAATTTTGACTGTATCTAATTATAAATTTAAAATACTTAATCATTTCTGATTCCTTCGCGATTATTACACATTGGCATGAAACAATTGTAACGGATTTAACTCGAGTATTTTATTTTACGTCAGTTCAGTCGTGCTACGAATATGAGAACTGTAAAGTTTCCAAAACTTCAGCCAATAAAATAAAATACCTACGCGAGCTAAATCCGTTATAGCTATTTTATTACAATAAAATACTTAGTACCCCTACATTATATACTTCCATAAATATAAATAGCAATTTACGTACATATACACAAACACACACACCAAACAAGTGCTAACCAATAACAGAGAACAGATAAAATCGTATAGAATATCAAGTAAGTAAAGTAAAAAAAAGTCACGTCAGTTTTCTTATTCATTCACCTGCTAATACCATACAATTGTGCATAGGCTTGAGTACATATGGCGGCCTAGACAAGGTGCCAACGTTCGACGCTAACGTTAAATGAAACGACCAAAATGTATGAGATTTGACATCCGCGAACGTTTGTGACGTGACAGTCGTTTGCGGATGTCAAATTCCGTACATTTTAGTGTCTACGTTCAACGTTAACGTTGGCACCTTGTCTAGGCCACTTGGAATGTTTACCGTCCTGATTGGAGTATCAAGGTAAATGAATATTATATGTTAGTTTCGTGCTACAGGTCCCCTAAACACCATATTTATCTAGATCGAATGGCGGCGCGGTCGTTGATTACTCAATTCATATTGGTAATGTTGCTAATTTACGGGGTGCAAGCGTCACGACTGGCCCCTTGGCCTTCTCCGGGGTATTCATTAGATGCACTGAATACAATGAACACTTACAGTGGAGGTCTATGTCAGACATCGACACGACGCCACCCTGTTTCACAATGTAAGCTTTTCTAGTACATTATTTAGATAAAAAAATAGTTTAAGTTAAACATTAGGTATGTACAGGTATTTAAATTATTTATATATATATTTTTAATAATTAAAAACAAAATCCGTAGTGCTACTAAACTCATTTGATGTGGAAAGTACGTTTATTTAAGTATAAAGTCTATTTAAAACATACATTTTATTTGATTAATTGATTATCATCACTTATGACGATTAATCTAAAGAGATCAATAACATAAAATTGAAAGCTTCTTTACTAGAAAACTTATAAATTACTTACTCAAACACTGTGAAATACCTACGCTTTCAATCATACAGACACCTTTATATTAAATGCAAAAAATACATTACGAAACAGTAAATGAAACAGCGTTTATGTCAATTTGCCTAGAATGCATTTTATAAACGCATATCGATGCAGTAACTGCGAGCTTTGCATGCCGAGCGATTATGGAAATATCTTGGTACTGTGCACATGCATTACAGTGCAGTCACATGACTTATTAACATATATACCTATATATCACATCATCATATGTATCTATTGATCATGGAGCACATAAGTTGTACATAAGCTGTATAAAAGCTAGATTATTTTCTTATCACCCTATTATACAGGTGATGACACCGATACACGAGGTTATAGGTCTTATTCAACTTTTATCTTATTCTCCTTTACCTTTTTATCTGTAGGTGTATGTATTCTTGTTAGTTCACTTAAGAACGGCTGAACCGATTTGGCTGAAAATATTCATCATGAAAAGTAGCCTATGTGTGTGAATTATTATAGTTAGGTATATTAGGTACCTACCTACCTAAGTATATATTGACAGATCGATCTGTTTTTGCTCACATTCATTTACCCATCTTTGGAATGCAACAATTAGGTATAGACGGATTTAACTCGCGTATTTTATTTTATTGGCTGATGTTTCGGAACTTTTACAGATTGCATAATCGTAGCACAACTGAGCTGACAATAGTCTTATGATAAAGTCACAATAGTCTTATGTTTCACCTATCTTGTTAATTATTTTCAGACACTGGATCGTAACTTAAAACACTATTTAATGGAATTCCCATTTGTTTGACCAAAAGGTTATTATTACGCCGAAATATTCTTCTGTTATAATATTAAGTTCACAAGGACTAAATATACGAATTATCCTAAAGAACGAGGTTATAGAAAATGGCCCTAAAACGCACGATTCCGGAGGTTCTAATTGAGAAGGCACGATGCGATTGTTTTGGGACGCGGTAATCTTAAGGCCGACCTTACTCCGCCTGCTTTGTTTGTTTCCGTCAGCTAACTGTACTTTTACGAACTTTTATGTAATAATTTCTGATGCCTTCGCGGTTATTACACATTGGAATGAAACAACTGTTAACGGATTTAACTCGCGTATTTTTATTTTATTAGCTGATGTTTCGGATTCTTTACAGTTTCCATAATCGTAGCACGACTGAGCTGACAATAATCTAACGCTAAAGTGTTACCATAACTTTAGCGTTAGACTGTTGTTTCATTCCAACTTTTATGTAACTTACGTCGTTTGTATTTGTCTTGCGTTTTTCCGACGTGAAGTATGCATATATGGGCAGTTTTTTTTACTAGTTGGCGTGGTCTCTAGACACGCCCTTTTACCTAAGATTATTGTGAAACTGTTTGAAAATATAGCTATTAGGTAGTTACGTTTAAATAACGTATCTATGAATGTTAGTATTAACACTATTATGTTAATACTTCGGCAGTGTACTGTCGACAAAAAAATAATAATTTGCTAATGGCAATAAATACAAAGGTCTGTCGACTGTTATTTTGCTGGTATGTTAACCTTTCTAAATAAAATGTATGATTAATTTATTTTCTATCTATATTATATTATTATCTAAATGGGTATAGAATTAACTTTCCCAAATATGCCCCTGTAGACTGTACACATATTATTATGAAAACTTACCATACATGAATTACGATATAAAGTAGGCACTACACTCGACTTCTATCATTTCTTTGTAGGTGTATATGTATAATTTAACGTCAATGTGTGGTTTCATAAAAGGTCAAACAAAGCTTTGTTCTACACACATTCCGAAATAATTTAGCAACAGTGCAATTTCCCAAGTATTTTCTGAGAATAGCAAATGTGTAATACATATTTAGGATAGAAACTTTTTCCTTGTATCGATTTTATAACTGTTATTAAATTTCATCTGAAATCCCCAAATGTTAGTAACATAAGGCTATACTGAATTACATCTGAGTCATTCAATACGATAAATTAATTCCCATTAAGCTGATAATGAGTAAAGTTGTTTAAAACATAAAAAAAAAACTTTTGAAAACTCCCCCATCGTTATGGTACTAGAAAAAAAATATACGAGGTTAAAGGCAAAAAAAGGGGTTTCGCGATTTATGCCAAGACGGTAAGTTTTATCATAAAATGACCTGAGACAAAAATGTAGATCACAAAATGATCTTCAAAAGGGAATTAATACCTACATATTTTTGTAAGAGACATCTTCACTTCTATTTTTCGGTCTAATTTGACTGGAATTTATGGTAGGTACCTATTCGATTAATTAAGTTCATGTTATTGCTTGCAGCTATATGGCTGCTTAAAGCTATATAATTTGGTACCTATATAGTCAGTCCAGATTCAGACAAAATCAGCTTTCGATAGCCAGACTGAACATTTTAACAATCTTCTAGACATAGCATTTCAGTTATTACTTATTGAAGATATCGCACTTATAAAAAGCGTGACTTCCGCGGATTAAAGGGTGCAGTACACAGCGGTGATCTTAATTATATTTTATCTATAACAAGTGCCGTGACGGCTGCGGCCTCGGCGGAGAGTGTGGCCCGGGAGGCTGTCGCATCACTTTGCCACCTGATATTGGAGATGAATCGCAAACGTGCAATGTTTGACACTTAAACTGCGTTAATCTATGTTATATTGATTTATCGATACACTCAAGTGCAGAATGATTATCTCGGGAAGATGGGGCCGTGTTAATAGCTACTAGTTAGGTTTTTTATAAACAAAGATAGCAACACTGTTAACTAATTACCAGATTTGAGTAGGGTTGCAAATTTAAATTTGTAGGTAGGTAGTAACTTAAGATAGAGCCTTTGTATTGTAGGCATGGCTTGTGCGAGCTTTTGTTTTCGGTGGGAAACAGTTAATTCTGAACTTTCGATTTCAATTTTACAACTATGGTTTTTTGTTGATGGTGTTCATAAATAGTAAAGTTCTTATTTATGAAGTACTCTAATGCTAAAATCCAGCTCTCGAAATTAGACTTGACGTCAACAAAAAAAAAAAAATATTCCGTAAGATATCGACATTATTAAAAAACGTTTTTAAAAGACATCTTTTTTTCTTATTCAATCAAATAAATATATATACCATATAGATAAAATTCGAAATATATGTATACAAACTTAGAGAAGATTCGGGAATGGTAGTGACGTCACAACTTGATGAAAAGTGTAGCAGTGCGACGATAAGAACTTTAGCAGGCTATATCTTCAACTTTTAAAAGACTAAATACGTGTCCAATATTTTTTGATTATCTACGTAACTTCAAAATCAGTAAAAAGTCCATTAAACATATACATAGCTTATTAAACATCCAGGGTCGGATTTGCCGCTGCGTGATTTATAGAAAGACCTTGGTGTCACACTATTACCTCTGCTATGGAAATAAGGCTTGTGCAGACATGTAATTCGCCAACGACATGTCGGAGAGTCGCGCAATTCGACATGTCCTTGTCAGAGGTCAATGCAGTCGTGAGCATTATAATATCCTAATTTACTGTAAGTACTTTGCAAATTGATTTTATATTCCGTTAGCTGTGATAGGTCATGGTTACTTTCCTCATGTAAATAGCTTTTCGATTCATATCAATAGGCAACGTCTCATTTTTACAAGCTTATTTGAATATACACGTTCAGTCTGGATGACAATGTGCAGTTTATCGTTACTTAGTCACAAACTAGATAACGATATAAATATTGAATAACACATCCTGGACTCAGGTACAAAAGCTCATCAGACTAACATCTGACACTAGCAGGATTTAAATCCGTGACCGTTTGGTCCACGCGAACGCAAGTCTATGAACTTAAACAAGGTTTTTCAGAAAAGTCGCAATAAAAACTAGTTTATATAAACATATTTTTATTAATAAAACAATGAGAGTTATTATGAAAATATAAAAAACGTTGGTAACAGTGTCATTGAACTTAAAGTACGTTAAGAAATTAGTGTTATTAGGGTATCTTCAAGCGTTTGAAACGCCGTCATTGTCGTCTCAGACCATATTTAAGAACTGAATCAATAAGTAAAAAAACTCCTGGTACTGGTACAGTTTCAATTGATACTTAGTAATATTATTTGCAAACATTATAGATATAAAGGACGGTCGCCGAGCACAGCGAAAAAAGGACGTTGCCCTTTTCTTATTTGTCTCTGTTGCACCCTCGCGCTAACGTAACCTTTAAGGTTACTGTGCGAACGTGAGGGCACTATTACTACGCGCGTGCGACATAGACAAATAGAAAAAGGGCAACGTACGTTTTTCACTATGCTCGGCGACCGTCCTTTAGTTAGAGACGACAATGAAGGCGTCTCAAACGACCGAAGATCATCATCCAAAATTTAATACTATCTTAAGGATAAAATGTTTTCATTTGCGCTACGTACAGTACCATAACTTATTTATTCTGCGTTTTGTCAGACCGATTAACCGGATTCACCTTACAAGTGATCTTATACGACTCCACCATCTTCACGGAATCTCTGACCAATATAGTCGAGCGAATCGTGAAAGAATGCGTAAAACAAACAGATTGGTCGCAGAGCGCCGTTTGGAAGCCCAAGTACAAGCGATAATGAGTGTTATCTGTTCTATGCTTAAGTTTCATTTCTACTCGGCCGGGGAGATTCTTGCCTTTGTGGGAACACCCGACAAATTCAAACTCGTCCATCGTAACATCTTTGTTACTGTCATCTCGAACACACACGTTCCAATGCTGAGGCGCTCCGGGCGTGAACTTAACATTCTTCGTATCAGCGTCCAAACTGACATTAAAATAAATTATCAAATTCCCGCACTTTCGATTCACGAATAAATCGTTTTTATACAAAATCAAGTTCTCTGGTTCGACGAATTTCTGTTCAGGGTAGCGGAGTTTGAATTCTTGACACACGTTCTTGGCTAAGTTCAGTAGTTTTATACTGTGGTTGTTGGTGTCGGCGATGTATAGGTATTTTCCGTCGGCGCTGACGGCGAGGCCTGAGGGCTCGTTCAGTTTAACCGGGTCTGTAGTCTCCATCATGTGTGGGTTGAGAGTTGTAACTTTTTGCAGGCCAACGTCGACTTTCTTGATCTTATGGTTGTATGAATCTGCGATGTAGAGAGTTTTGTTCGCGTCGCAGTACGCCACGCCTAGTGGGTGCTGCAGCTTAGCCTCCACGCCTACATCGTCTACGTCGCCGAATGCAAAAAGATTCTGTAAAAAAAGGTAGCTTTGAAACTTTATATAGGTAGTATGCATAAACTAAGCTATGCTTGGGTGGTTACTCTATTACTTAATAGACAACGGATAAAAATACATAGAACCGAAAGTTTATGATTTAGGTACAAACGTATTCGCCCTTCGAACAATTAGAGTTCGCAACCGCCAATTTCAAAGCATTCTCAATTATATAAAAGCATCAATAGACAAAAGAGGCAGGACTGGTTAGTTCCATATGCTTTTTCATTTAAAGTCCACAAATATAAAATACCATCACTGTCTGAAATCACAGCTCGCAATTGTACTGTCAAGTTTTGTAAACGTCAGCCAATAAAATAAAATATGCGATTTAAATCCGTTATATATATAGTTGTTTAATTGTTTCATTCCAATGTGTAATAACCGCGAAGGCGTCAGAAATTATTACACATTTTTGTGTCCAGTAGAAAATATTATATACACATAATCTCTTACATATAAAAATGAATCGCAAAATGTGTTGGTAAGCGCATAACTCGACAACGCCTGGACCAATTTGGCCAATTTTTTTTTAAATGTTCGTTGAAGTCCATGGATGGTTCTTACGGCGAGAAAAAATCGAATAATTGCCGGGAAAACCCTAAAAACAGCCCTTTTCTTTTCCCATACAAACGTTGTCTAACTAAAGTTACCTAATTTGAATTTCGAACGGGCAGGATGACGTCTGCCGGGACCGCTAGTTTAATATACTTACTAATGGATTTTTGTCGCCGCCACATAGAGTGGAAACTTGTCCAGTTGTGAGAGCCAATCTCCTAATGGATGAACTCTCAGAGTCCGCTATAAACAGTTCTGGACTTGTACCTACAAAAATAAATCACGATTTCTTAATAAAGGAAAAAGGTAATCATGGTTAATTACATATTAATACATATAACTAATAGTGGTTTTACACTACATATCTGAGTTTATTTCAATCATTGGAATGAAACAACTTTAAACGGATTTAACTCGCGTATTTTATTTTATTGGCTGTTTAAAGTTGTTTCATTCCAATGTATAATAACCGCGAAGGTATCAGATATTATTATTTCAATAAATTTAGCAAGAAGTATTTTTGGTTAGTTTAAATTACATAACATAAAGAATAATGTAAGATTATTTAACTTACCACTTCTGAGAGCCATTCCCGATGGCTGCGCGAACGCCGCCGTGATGGGATACGCGCTGTTGCGAGCCGCCTCCGCGCCGGACCCCGCCACGCACACACAGACACCTGTACAGTAAATTTTAATGTTAAAAACTGACGATAGACCAATACTAAAGTGTTTGTGTGTGTGTTGTCTTCAGTGTTACACTACCGTCATTTAAGTCGACAACAAATATAGGATCTGTAAGGTTTCCTAAACGTCAGAAAATAAAGTTATATCCATTATGGTTGTTTCATTCCAATGCGTGATAATGGAATGCATAATAAATTATTATAATATTCAGAGCTTTTATTTAACTAGAAATACGAGCTTAGAATTTTGCCGTTACTTTTTCTATATTTTACACAAATAAGACTATTTAAATCTGTCGAGCCTTTTGCGAGTTCTTGTGAGACTAAATAACACAGAACTAGTTCTAGCAGTTATCTTTCTGATAATTAAACCTCATTCGAGGCTCCATAGTCTATATATTTTCTAAAATATTCTTATTTAAAAAAAGAACCTAATGACAACGCTACAAGGTTGAATATTGAAACTACTCAGTAATTACCTTCTGAGAAAGTCTTATATTTCCACCAAATAGTAGTGTCGAGGAAGAGAGCCCAAATCTGATGCGACCCAGCACACGCGATCAGCAACACTCGACGCTTCTCGTCTTTCTTCTCTGTAATAAAATAAAAATAATTGTAAATTAAGATAAAATCTTTTTATATAATATGATTTAATAATTTCTGATGCCTTCGCGGTTATTACACATTGGAATGAAACAACTATTAACGGATTTAACTCGCGTATTTTTATTTTATTTTATTAGCTGACGTTTCGGATTCTTTACAGTTTCCATAATCGTAGCACGACTGAGCTGACAATAGTCTAACGCTAAAGTGATTTATACAGTTATGCAAACTACCTTATATTTAAATTACAAATTTTGAAAAACTACCCTATTCTGAATTATGAAATACTAATGTTACATTTTACGCAAAAAATTTTTACTTTTATACATTACAATTAAAACCTAATAGGGGGCGTTACTAGCGCTTCGGAAAGACCATCATTACTGAGAAGAAACGCCGCAAGAAACTCAGTAGCAATATGATTTAGTTAAAAATTAAGAATTGACTGAAGCAGGCGACAGATTGTTTGTTTTGCTAGTGGGAGTGCGTACTAAAAATTTCAAATGTAATATGTTATTCATTATGGTTAACTTATCATTTCATATTAATTATTAATTCATCTTGCATTAATTTTGTCATAGGAATATAACCCTACTTAGAATGTAATTTAGGTTCAATGTAATGATTTACCTTTCTCAATAGTCTTGTCGTCTTTTTTCTCCGCGGGCGCTTGTCCCGGCGGCGGCGGGGGCGGCGGCAGCGTCGGCCGCACTGACATGTCCATATCGGGCGTTTTATACAAC
Source organism: Polylopha cassiicola (assembly GCA_038024825.1). Lineage (NCBI taxonomy): Eukaryota > Metazoa > Arthropoda > Insecta > Lepidoptera > Tortricidae > Polylopha > Polylopha cassiicola. The sequence goes on from CP149050.1 coordinate 4,925,143, forward strand.
ACCAGGTCCCACGGTGAGGTCAGCGATTGAAAACCCAGGCATTTGCCACCTAACAATCGAATTTGGACTTCATTACTTCATGATTTAGGTTCAATTTTAAATCGAAAAGTAATTTAAATTGTATCTCTGTTTAAGGCCTATCAACCGCCGTCAGTCCCTATAATGATTGAAGAAACGACTTATGTTTTAATACAAGGAGTCAAGGACAAACTGCGCTCATAGAAGTTTTCCGAATTAATAGAGTTTAAATACTATCTTAGCTTATTCCTCCAATAATCAGGGCAAGGTACAGACGGCGGTTGAAATGCCCGAATAATCACCCTTATAGTACAGTCAGCAGAAACGCATATCTAGTATACGGCTATTAAATGGGGTCAGATATATCGCACCCCTAGATCTAAAGGGAGCTAACTCAAAAAAGTAACTTTTTTGGGAGAGGCGAAATTGTTGTAAGGAATCGGATCCTTTTTTTAGCGTGTGTTTAATTTAAATCTTCAGATTTTTGAGTTAGCTCCCTTTAGATCTAGGTGTGCGATATGTGACGCTGTCTGTACTTAAAGATGAACTCACCCATGTCCCCATGCGGTGCCGGCACGCCGTTGCCAACTAGGATCTCAACAGTGCTGTTGTCGAGATGCAACGCTCGCAACGCGTGGTTGTTGGTGTCACAGACGGCGAGCACGCTGCCGAGCAACCAGCACACACCCTGTGGCGAGTTTAGCTGCGCCTCGTTGAATTCTATACAAGTGAGGTTATATATTTTAATGAAAATTCTTGAGATCTAGGGACATAGTGTACAAAGTTGATTTAATGCCATAAGGCTCAGAGCAGAAGTAAGTTAGTGAGAAGAAAATTTGTGAAATAAATTTTAAAAATATCAAATTTAATGATGCCTTAACGTAGACACATTTAAGGTAGGTTTTTTGCTGAGTTAACTATCGCTTAAGTCAGGTTTGACGTAGGACATTATTCATTTTCACTAATTAATTCACGGTATTGTCTGGGACGTTATGTAGTTACGCTTTATACAATAGCCCTAAGTTTCTATAGATTCCTGTACCGAGAAATAACTTAGTTAAAACATACTTACTGCCGTCTCTAAAGCCCGGTTCGGGGCCCCCGGCGATCTTCAGGATTACTCCAGAGCAATCCACAACCAGAACTCGATGATTGCCCGTGTCCGCTATAGCGAGAAAAGGCTCGTCGGGGCGACCTTTGTAAAATGGATTCAAAGCAATCTGTAATAGATAAGAATAATTAATTATAACTTCCTCTAATTAAGATCTAACCTACAACCCAACTGCTAATATAATATCTAAGACTCACGTGATAAGAGATATATTGGATGAAGCTCACAATTTTATAGTCGGGCTCTGGTCTAATAAGTAATCAATTAAAAAAAAAAATAGTTTAGGCTTTTACAAGCTCTTATGAAGGATACTAATATTTTAAGTACATAAAATATTGATTCCTTGATATTTATATTAATACATTGGCACTTCTCTAAAATGAAGTCTATATCCAAAATATGGTAAAACATTTACCTTGCTAGGAAAACTCAATATTTCATCTGTTTTACTCTTCAAATGTTTGGCAGGTAATATGGGCAGAGGTGCGTTAGAGATGCGGGATCCGAAGTGACGTATAGCAGCGCCGACAAACCAAACCAGCTCATCTCGATGTCCTTCACCAGTTAGAACGAAAAGCGGCTTGTTGCCTGGCCCTAGAAATTGAAATGAAATGAAATGCTTATATACAGCTTCTGTGCTGCTTGGGCATTTTTACTCGGCAAACTAGCTTAGGTATCCTGTTGCTGTAGGCAAAATATACTGAAAATCATATAAATAAATAATAAATAAATATCTTTTGGACAATTCATACCAATTATCTAGTCCCATTTTAAGCAAAGCTTTGCTTGAGTTATGGGTACTAGACAACGGATAAATATACATAAATACATATAAGACATCCAAGACTCAGGTACAGATGCCAGTGCTCATCACATTGACATCTGCCCCTAGCGGGATTCGAACCCGCAACCTCCGGTTTCGTAGTCAGGGCCTCTAACCACTAGACCAACAGGCCGTCAATATGATCATAACCAAAATGGTGTAAGTAGCTTTGTTATAGTCTTATAGTTTAGCCTCTACAATCTACATTGAAATTACGCCTGCTTATGTGTTTTGAGCAATTATAGTGAATACAAAGAAATTTATCAGTTTTCTTTCAGTTTACTAAAGACTCTGTCTTAATTATTTTGTGGATTATGTCACATAAATCTGAGAAATAAATTCCCTATATAACCTGGTGAAAGTTAGGTGCAATTGTACCTAAAATAAGAAGTGTGGGCCAACAGCGAATACCAAGTGCTTCCCACATGGAGCTGTCAGAGTCATTTACGACGGGGTGATGGATGCCATATCGCTGCACAGCTGACAAAATATTTGCTGAATCTTTTTCGTTGCTAAACTTAGCACAGTGAACACCAATCTATAAAAAATGGGATTAAAACAATTACCGTTTTACTATCAATTATAAACATATGTAGTTCGTGAAGTAATGGTTCAAATAGAAAACCCATATTAAAAGTAAAAACAGGCCATATGGCCTGCTACATAAGTATTAGTTCAAAAAATGCTAAAAATTACAATGAAACATAAACAGCAGAAAGTTTGAGTAAAAGAAAAGTTTATTAACTAATTGATATACATACCACAACTAAACCATTTTCAACCTTATGAAGTTTTTCTATATGAGCCAAATCTGGTAGAACATGATAACAATTGATGCAGCAGTAAGTCCAGAAGTCTAGGACTACAATTTTGTCTGAACATAATTGTGAAAGGAAAATAGGTTCCGCAACATTAACCCATTCCAAGTCTGTAAATATAAACAGGGCATTTTTATAACTAAAGACATTTATTTATATTAAAATTAAAGGCTAGGTTTCTTACAAGGTAAAAAATATACTTACTTAGTTTATTTTATAAGATAGTTCTACAGTTTCCATATTCCTAGAACGACTAAGCACGCTAAAGTTATACATTTATTCACAATAAGGTTACAATACTAACTTTTCTTGAAATCCTCTACGGGCGGAACTACACTCCAGACTTTCTTGATGTGATTGATGATGAGAGAATCCCTGTCAGTCTCGGATCCCGCTGCTGCTATGGCCTCGGTGAGGTCCATGCAAGATTGCGCCACAAAATCTAAAGGACTTGACTCCATTTTGATATTATTCACTTAATAAAATACCAAACCATAACAATCTAAGACCTTGAGAAAGGCACGGTAGTACATGCAAATATAAGAAAATGTACTAATGGAAAACTGGAAAATAAACAATTTGTCAGTGTCACATCGGAAATGTCAAATTCGAATAAGTAAACTATTTCACATATTATTTACATTGCTAGTTTTTTAAATATTGTAGGTGTTCGTCAGCGTTTATTCCAAGGGCTTAAATGTGAAGGACCGATTGTCTATGAATTTGTCTGTTTTGGATATTGATTAAAACGCTATTTGTTGCTAATAGTATTATTTTACACGCCTTTCTAGCGTTTAATATAAGGGGTTGACACTTTTCCCACTCCCACAGACTCCCATTACTAAACTAACTGTCATTTTCAATTGTCTTGTCCGTCTGTGTTTGTTTTCGGTGTTTCTTTTTTGTGTACTCATCATTTGTTTGATTACGTTGGTTTCCTTTATCTATTAATACGATTCATTATTATGATCTAGGATGGATGCTGTGTTCGATATTTGTTATTTATCATCGGATGGTAATAACATTGAGCCTGATGATATTCCAAAGACAAAGGATAATGTTTGGATCTTGGGCAAGAAATACAGTGCTATTCAAGGTTTCATTTTATATATTTTTTTTATAATTAATATTTAAATAGCTAGTTATCTGGCTTCTAGTTTATCTGGCTGCTTCATAACAAAGAACATTTATATTTTGGTATTGCATTTATTATCTCATATGTAAGTACTTCATAATTTTAGAGATGATTTTTCTTTCTTAAGTACTTATAATGATTATCTTATCCTTTATATACAGACTTGGATCGTATAAGACGCGATATTACGTCGATTATTTGGTGTACCTATAGAAAGGGGTTTGTTTCAATTGGAGATGAGGGCCTTACGTCTGATAAGGGATGGGGCTGCATGCTGCGGTGTGGACAAATGGTACTGGGCGTCGCACTTGTACGGATCCACTTATGTTCAGATTGGGTGTGGACACCAGAGACAAGGTATAAAATACACTATATTATTTTTATTTATTTTTGTCTACTTACTGGCACAAAATTTTACTCAATGAAAAATTAGAATGCACAATTTCATAAGTGGATGAAATTTAACTACCCAGGAAGTGCTTTGTTAAGAATGAATCACATGTCTTTAAAATGATTATAACATTACTCAATTTAGCTTTTATTATCCTTATTAGAGACCCCACATATTTAAAGATAGTGCAACGGTTTGAAGAACGAAAACAGGCTCCATATTCTATCCATCAAGTGGCTCTAATGGGAGCCTCAGAAGGGAAAGAAGTTGGCCAGTGGTTTGGGCCCAATACTGTAGCACAAGTGTTAAAGTAAGTTGTGCTGTTCTATTTTGATTTTTAAAACCTGATGAAAAAACAATGTGTGTTACAAGTTTGAAAGGTGTTTTAATTGAGTGTTATTATATTCAATGACGCTTGGAGGGCTTGTGCTAATGTCTATATTTTATAAACAATTGAATATTCCTTAGCAAATATACTTTTTTTTTAGGAAACTTGTGGTATATGACAAATGGAGTTCTCTTGTAATTCATGTCGCTTTGGACAATACAGTTGTGAAGGAAGATATATGTGAGTAATGACAAACAAGCTACATTATTCTACCAAATATGGACTCAAGTACCATATTAGTTATTTAATAAGCCCTGTCTAATGTCATTATTATTCTATTGCCACAGATATTGCTTTATCTTTGTGACCTATAACTGGGGCTATTATCATTATCTGTATAATTATGTTGAATGTTTAGCAAGAATAATTAGTTAACTAGCTTATTTTGTAACCCATTTATGATTGCAGTACAACAATGCTTAGTTAAGAATGATAGAGGTGACTCATCCCATACTCCAGACAGTGTCCTGGTGACTGATTGGATGCCCCTACTGTTAATTGTTCCACTTCGGCTTGGTTTGAGTGAAATTAATCCTGTATATGTTGATGGATTGAAGGTAATAATTATTAATTATCACAATTAAAGCAATTTTAGAGCAAATGGATCATTTATAAAAACTCCCATAAAACTAATATAACTCACATATTTCATAGCACAACTGACTGTTAGACTATTGACACTATTGTCAGCTCAATCATACTACGCTTATGGGGACTGTAAAGTTTTCTCTCACTGGTGGAAAACTTTGGGTAATGAACATGCGGCAGTCCCAAGATAAATATAAATATAATGATGAATAATATGAAAATGAGATAAAACAATAACCTTACTTTTTTCTTAAAATTGCCTAATTTTCTGTATTTCTTTTAGATATGTTTCCAATCGCCTCAGTCCATTGGTGTGATAGGTGGAAAACCAAACCAAGCATTGTACCTGATAGGTTGTGTCGGCGACGAGGTTGTGTATTTAGATCCGCACACAACTCAGCGTTCAGGATTAGTTGAAGTAAGCTAAATTATTTTTAATGTAAAATTATATTAATATGTATATATAATTTTTACTGTGATGTATCAATCAATATAGGTTTAATACTATTAATTAAAATGATAATGATGTTTGTATTAAGACAAAAGTAGACATATTATCATTAGATATCATGAATTAAATTTATTTTGTCGTAACGTAGTAAAAAAAATAAGATTAATATTAGTAACTGACATTCTTCTAATTAAAGATATAATTTTATGTAGTTATGTGGTTTTATTCTTATTCTGATAAAACCAATATCAATCAAGCATTTGGTCTTATTTTAAAAAAGAAATATCAATCAGCCAATATGCTACTTTGTTTTTCAGAACAAGATCACAGATGATCAAAAGGAAATGGACTGTTCGTATCATTGCAAATATGCTTCCCGTATACCGATGCTTGCCATGGATCCCTCAGTTGCTGTGGTAAGTCTACTAAGTAATTATCAAATTACTTATGTACCTATGTTTAATTTCTAGTACCTTCAATACAGCTTTGTTTAGTTTGGTATTAGTATGAATAGCCAAAGACATTTAAAGAATATGAATTTATTTAATGTCTTATTTAAAAAACAGCTTTCACAAAAATAGTCATAATGAAAAATTGGAAATAGACTTCAAAATATGCTGATTAATAATTTTCTAATGACTTATTTCAGTCTTTAATAGTAAAGAAATATTGTATTAACTACAATGTTTCAATCGTAATTTGATCGATATTTTTGGTTAAATACCATCTCGATTTTTTTACTCTTGGCTTGGTACAAATATTGTGGTTAATGTGCGATAAATAATAATATTAGTAATGCTTCCACTATACTTACTTCATAATATTTTTTTCAGTGTTTCCTTTGCCGAACCAGAAGTGATTTTGATGAATTGTGCATCACAATAACGGATAAATTAATGAAAGAGAGCCAGCCGCTGTTCGAAATATGCGAGAAGAGGCCCTCGCACTGGGGCCCCAGCACTGCTGATATTGATTTGCAGAATACCACTATGTTTACAGGTAATCTTTTGAATTTTTTTTTTCTTAATAATTTCTGATGCCCTTGCGGTTATAAACATTGGAATGAAACAACTATTAACGGATTTAACTCGCGTATTTTTATTTTATTGGCTGACGTTTCGGATTCTTTACAGTTTCCATAATCGTAGCATGACTCAGCTGACAATAGTCTAACTCTAAAGTCCCCAAAAAAATCTGTAATGAATCCAAAACGTCAGCAAATAAAATAAAATAAAAAAACGCGAGTTAAATCCGTTAATAGTTGTTTCATTCGAATATTTTTTGTTAAAGTGTAGTAAGTGTTTTGTATCTATATGGAGAAGTTCCAACTGATATACGCGCGCACTGCCGCTAATAGTAGAATGGAGTTGTTTTTATTCAAAATGCAAACACACATAGTATAAAATATAGAACAATATATTATTATAGAAGGGATTATAAAAAAACTAACTATTTTTTTTAAATCCCTGGTTGAAATAGGGGTTCCAAGTTTGTATGGAAAAAATCTTTTAATTAGCAACGATTTTAATAAAACTTGAGTAAAATATTTCATTGAAAGTGATAGCCCAAATGTCCCATATTATTTAAATTGTATTTGAGATGTAAATAACTATATATATACACTCTTTTCTTTCTAGAATTTGAAGATGTGGACAGACAATTTGATGACTCGGATGAAGAATTCGAAATTCTATGAGGAATGTGTGTAATAGGAGAAATAACACATTCTGATAGACCAGAACTGTAGCTTACAGGCAAGGGGTGATTTTTCTAATAAGGAAACACTTTTATTTTGGACTTTATGGGTAACGACACTAGGTCCAAATTGAAAGTACCATCAGAATTTGGGTTCCTTCGAATTTTCACTCCTTAGTTTGTAAATTATTTTTAATATATTTAGTTTGTGTTACTCATAGTTATATATTGTAATAAATATAATATTATAATAGCAGCTTAATGTTGGAGGTGGAATGGTTTACTAAAAACCATAGTTCATAATATAATGTTATTTTTTGCAGTGCCTTGTGTAGATTTTTTTGTGTGCATGTCGACCAAAAAACTGCCATTCCTTTTATATTTTTAATACAGTGCATTTTAACTTCAAGTTACGGTTACTGTAAAATATTGTTTTTGAAATATTAATTTGTTTTTATTATCTAGTCATGATGGCAATATGTGTTTTTACATTCTTTCATAAACTGTCACAGAGGAGGGGGTAACTAATTGAAATTTTACCCAATTTTGTAAATTTAGGATTTTGATAGTGGTAAGATTTTATGTTACTTATTTACCAAGAAAGTTTGTTTAGATGTCCTAGAGTAGGAATATCATCAAATATAGGACAAAGTGTTCATTTAATTTTTTTCACCCATAGGTACCTACTCCTATATATAGGGGGGTGGGTACATTTAAATTCTTAAATGTATATTTAGCCTGTCCATCAGCCAGCTGAGTCGACATGATATTATTATGATTATTATTTCAAAGATTGTTTCTTCATCACAAAATAGTTGTATTTTTATGTTATTGTTGCGTAGATGACGTTAAGCGAAACGTCTAGACGCGCGCAGAAAGTACATTCCTACTAGAACGGAGATCGACGAATCGCACACCGCTACTCTGAGGCTCTGGAACGTTCGCGATGTTTAAAAGATGCCGCGTAACCAAGTGAGTGCGCCACTCAGCGCTAGATGGCGTTAGGAGTCGCGAGTAGCGAAACATCGGGAATGGAAGGTACGAGAATATCGGCTCGGCGCGTGCGTGGGTATAAAAGGCGACCGCTTGGCGGTCCAAGTTAGTTCAATTGAGGAGATCGGAAGAGGAGGATCCGGAAAAGGAAGAGTGAAAGCGGAAAGTGACTTGTGAGAGAAATAGTGAAGTAAATAGTGAGTAGTACGGTATAGTGAGTTGTACAGAATAGTGAGTTGTACGGTTTAGTGAGTTGATCGGTATAGTGAGTTGTACGGTATTGTGAGTCGAACGGTATAGTGCGTAGCACAGTGTAACGTACGGTTGAGTATAGTGGACTGCGTTAGTGATTTACGTGAAATAGTGTTAGTGAGCAAGTGATTTAAAGACTGTGGTAAACCTGTACCCTTAATCGCGTATTAAAGTTAGTTAAACTAACAAAGGTGTTTATTTTACCCAATCCGTTACCCTAGCGCGTAACATTTGGTGTCAGAAGTGGGATTGGGCGTTAAAAAAAATGCCGTTAATGGAACGCGAAAGCAAATCAGGGGCCAGGACCCGTAGTCAGGCAGCGGCTGGGACTTCGGAGGAAGGGGACGGTACAGCGGTCACCGCCGAGTATAGAGGTCCAGCGGAAGTAGAAGAAGGAGCGGACAAGGGCCAAGGGGAGTTGATTGAGATGATTTCTGCTTTGAAATTGTTAATAGAACAGCAGGCTCAAAGTCTACAAAAGCAATTGGCGCATGATCGGGAGCAGCAAATTCTACGTCAAGAGCAACAGTTCAAGCTTATCATTAAGGACGTGACAAAAGCCATAGATGATCAACTGGTAAAGGTCCACGGTCGATTTGAGGAGCTTGAGGGATATGTTACCGGCTTGAATAATGCCGTTGAAAGGCATGACGTGGAGTTAGCTACTGTGAAGAAGGAGATAGCTAATATCAGGGTGAAGGGCGTCGCGTCAGGTGCTGTGGTTCCGTCAGGGGAGAAATTTAAAGTGCCACGTTTCGACGGAAACTCGTCATGGCCGGCATATAGACTGCAGTTCGAGCAAGTGGTCAAGATGAACGGATGGAATGACGAGCAGGCAGCGACAGCGTTGACAGTTGGCCTCCGTGATCAAGCTTTGAGTGTATTGGAAGCAATCGGGCCAGAGGTTACTTATAAGCGATTGTTGGATGCACTGGAGACTAGGTACGGGGATAAGCATTTGGAACATGCTTATCGAGCCCAACTCAAAGACCGTAAACAACGACATAATGAAAATCTCCAGCAATGGGCTATCGAAGTGGAGAAGCTGGTTCGAAAGGCTCATCAGGGACGTTCTGATATAGAGAATATGCTGGTAGAGGCGTTTGTTGATGGAATACGGGACGGTGAGGTTAGAGCTGCGGTACGGCTGGGACACCATTCACTTTTGAAGAAGGCTCTCGCGCATGCGTTGGAAGTGGAGGCTGTTCGTCAGGATCTGGGTAGTCATCGTGTAAGAGAGGTAGTGGCTACTACGGAAGAACCGAGGCGTTTCTTCGGTCCTAGGTGTTATGGTTGTGGGGAGCGTGGCCATTTTAGGGGAAGATGTCCAAAGTTAAGCGGAAAGGAAGTGGTTAAACAACCCGAGACGGCTGCGACTACTAAGGATGATACCGGCAGCCAAACGTATCAGGAAAACTAAGTACCGCCAGAGCTATGGGGTGGGCGCTGGCTGGTAACACCAGAACCCCGACTTCGAGAATCTTGATTACTCAAACGTTAGCAACAAAGAGTGATAGTCTCGTTGTGCAAGGGACAGTTGACGGAGAAATGTGTCATTTAACGGTAGATACCGGGGCTTCGCGAACTGTTGTACGTTCAGGATTGTTGCGCAGCGTTAGCAAACATGATGGTAATCGAACAAACAACCTTCAGCTCTCTACTGCTACCGGCCAGCGTATACCTGTGAGAGGTGAGAGGGAAGTGGTAATAAGGATTGGTGAGGGACTATACTTCCAGAAAGTGGTCATTGCTGATATTTTGGATGATTGTATCATCGGCCTGGATTTTCTGAAGAATCACCGGTGTAATATTGACATTGTAAATGGTGTTTTGAAGTGTGGCAATGACGAGATCACTATTGAGGGCGGAAATTATGGGAATGTATACGCTTTGAACGATACAATACTACCTCCGAGGACACAAACGCTGGTGGGGATCAAGCTTCCGGTCAAGGATTCAGAGAAACCACGTAGCGTTCTAGTGGAGAAGTCAAATAGAAAATCAGGATGGATGGTTGCTAGAACGATAGTTAGAACCGGACATAAAGCGGTGGTGCTCGTTTTGAATTCTAGTGCTTCTGAGCAGATAATTAAAAAGGGTTCTCTAGTTGGTAAATGCTGTGAGTTATCGTGGATTCGTGAGTGTCGGTCCCATGCAATGAAGAATAGTGATGTGGGGAAAGATGTTTTGCCCCAGTTACTTAGCACCTGTGATGAGTTGAGCGATAAGGAGAGGATGAAGGTGAAGGATTTATTCCTACGCTATTTTGATACTTTTTCAACTGGTGATCAGGACATCGGAAAAACCGGAGTGGTGAAACACAAGATCAATACCGGGGGGGAGGCTCCAATCAGACAGCGTCCCCGGAGAGTTCCGTTATCCCGTGAAGCGGAAGTTGAAAAAATGATCGAAGAGATGAAGAATAGCGATGTTATTGAACCATCATCCAGTCCTTGGTGTTCTCCAGTAGTATTGGTGAAAAAGAAAGATGGTTTAACGAGATTTTGTGTGGACTATCGTCGACTTAATGATGTGACAAAGAAGGATAGTTATCCATTACCAAGGATTGACGATACTCTAGACACCTTAAGTGGAATGAAATGGTTTTCAACATTGGATCTGAAGAGTGGCTATTGGCAAGTGGAGCTAGATACAGCGGATAAGGAGAAAACTGCTTTTTCTGCGGGTAGGGGACTGTGGCAGTTCAAAGTAATGCCTTTTGGTTTGTGTAATGCACCGGCAACTTTTGAGCGACTGATGGATCAAGTGCTTGCAGGCCTTTTGGGTGAAACGTGCTTGGTATACCTTGATGACATAATTGTCATCGGCAAAAGCTTTGAAGACCATTTGCAGAAATTGGAAAAGGTGTTTGAAAAGTTACGTTCTGCTAACTTGAAGTTAAGTCCAAAGAAGTGCAGTTTCTTCAAGCGACAAGTCAATTACTTGGGGCATGTTGTTTCAGAGAAGGGAATAGAGACGGATCCTATAAAGACGGCAGCTGTGAAAGATTGGCCAGTCCCGAAAACTAAGAAGGAGGTTCGTGCATTCTTGGGATTGTGCTCGTATTACAGAAGGTTTGTTAAGGGGTTCTCGGACATTGCTAAACCGCTTCATCAATTAACTGAAGAAAAGCGACCTTTTGTTTGGAATAGAACAACTAATTCAGCATTTGAGGAGTTGAAGAAGAAACTATGTGAAACGCCTATTTTGGGGTATCCGGATGCAGAGAAAGAGTTTATCGTCGACACGGATGCAAGTAATACTGGAGTAGGAGGAGTACTCTCGCAGATACAAGAGGGACGAGAAGTTGTGATTGCCTATTTTAGTAAATCTTTATCCAAACCAGAAAGAAATTATTGTGTAACCCGCCGGGAACTGTTGGCTATTATCAAAACTCTGAGACATTTTAAGAAATACCTGTTGGGTCGTAAGTTTCAGTTAAGGACGGATCACGCTGCATTACGATGGCTATTGAGTTTTAAAGATCCTGAGGGGCAGGTAGCGCGTTGGATTGAACAACTACAGGAATATGACTTTGCAATAGAACATCGTAGTGGAAGGATTCACGGAAATGCTGATGGGTTATCTAGACGACCGTGCGCAGAGATGTGTAAACATTGTATAAAACAGGAAGAGAAGGAAAATGCTGTAGTGAATGCAATTAGAATGGACAACGTTAGCGGTACATGGAATGATGATGCTATGAAAGCTGCGCAGGAGCAGGATAGTGATCTTAAACCGGTTATAGATTGGATGAAAAATGGCGTTGTACGACCAGAATGGAGTGAGGTGTCTAATTGCAGCAGTGTAACGAAGTGTTACTGGGCGCAATGGAATAGTTTAGTGCTTCAGGATGGATTGCTGCATCGCAAATGGGAAAATACAAGTGGAAATGAAAGTTATCTACAAATAGTAATTCCTCGAAGTAAGGTTGATGAAGTATTACGTACATTTCATGATGGATCTTCAGGTGGACATCTCGGCGTTAAGAAAACGCTAGTTAAAATAAAAAGGAGATTTTATTGGGTGCACTGTAGAGAAGATGTAGAAGATTGGTGTCGCAAATGTACAAAATGTGCTTCAGTAAAAGGTCCTCAGACCCGAAGCAGAGGGGCGCTGAAGCTGTACAATGTCGGAGCGCCATGGGAACGTATTGCTCTTGATGTAGCGGGACCATTTCCGGTAACTAACAATGGTAATAAGTACATATTAGTAGTAATGGACTATTTTTCTAAATGGCCCGAAGCATTTCCATTGCCCAATCAAGAAGCGGTGACAGTAGCACGAACATTGGTACATGAAGTTTTCTGTCGCTTTGGAACACCATTGGAAATGCATAGCGATCAGGGAAGAAATTTCGAGTCTTTGGTGTTTAAGGAAATTTGTGAAATAATGGGTATACACAAAACTCGAACTACTCCGTATCATCCTCAGTCGGATGGCATGGTCGAGAGGTTTAACCAAACCATGGAGCGCCACTTAGCTAAATTGGTTGACAGCCACCAGAAAGACTGGGACGAGTATATACCTCTTTTCCTGATGGCATATAGAACGGCGGTACATGAGAGCACACAAATTACACCGGCATACGTAAACTTCGGGAGAGAGTTGAGGTTGCCAGCGGATTTGCTATCTGGCTGTCCACCTGATACGCCGGAATGTGTGACTGACTACGCGAATGATCTCAGGAGGAAAATGTTGGGTGTCCACTCACAAGTCAGAGAAGTAGGGTTGAAAGCGAGTGAGCGAATGAAAACGCGTTACGATCGCAAGGCCAACAAGCGGGTATTTGCGGAAGGATCGCTAGTGTGGCTTCATAACCCTGTTAGACGTAAAGGAAAGTCCCCTAAACTTCAAGCTAGTTGGGATGGCCCGTATACAGTGGTAACGAAGATGAATGACATAACTTACCGAATCCGTCGCTCTACACGTAGTCCAGCGAAAGTTGTTCATGTCGACAGGCTAGCACGATATTACGGGGATAATGATGCTCGGGACGAGCATAACTTAGAGGGGGGTAGTGTTGCGTAGATGACGTTAAGCGAAACGTCTAGACGCGCGCAGAAAGTACATTCCTACTAGAACGGAGATCGACGAATCGCACACCGCTACTCTGAGGCTCTGGAACGTTCGCGATGTTTAAAAGATGCCGCGTAACCAAGTGAGTGCGCCACTCAGCGCTAGATGGCGTTAGGAGTCGCGAGTAGCGAAACATCGGGAATGGAAGGTACGAGAATATCGGCTCGGCGCGTGCGTGGGTATAAAAGGCGACCGCTTGGCGGTCCAAGTTAGTTCAATTGAGGAGATCGGAAGAGGAGGATCCGGAAAAGGAAGAGTGAAAGCGGAAAGTGACTTGTGAGAGAAATAGTGAAGTAAATAGTGAGTAGTACGGTATAGTGAGTTGTACAGAATAGTGAGTTGTACGGTTTAGTGAGTTGATCGGTATAGTGAGTTGTACGGTATTGTGAGTCGAACGGTATAGTGCGTAGCACAGTGTAACGTACGGTTGAGTATAGTGGACTGCGTTAGTGATTTACGTGAAATAGTGTTAGTGAGCAAGTGATTTAAAGACTGTGGTAAACCTGTACCCTTAATCGCGTATTAAAGTTAGTTAAACTAACAAAGGTGTTTATTTTACCCAATCCGTTACCCTAGCGCGTAACATTATTAATGCCAGTATAGATTAGTTTTCAATCTACCTAAATGTAGGTAGGTACACAAAATTTTATATAAATTATATTGACATGAAAACCAGCCCTTTTTCTTTTACCGCTATAATCTATAAGACCGGTCAGCTCGGTTTTGTCACGCTAGAAAGCATAAATAATTGTCATGTTATGTCAAAAAATGAAAGAGAGTGACAACTGCTTTCTCGCGCGACAAAATCGTTACGTGCTAGCCTCCGAGAAATGTTTAAAAGATAGTTCAGGGATGCTATTATTAACCTAGCATTTTTATTGTATACTTATAATTTTATTTTATTGAAAATGAAAATATAATACTTACTTTTCAACTTAGTACGACCAAAACAATATTCATAACTTACTCGTGTGATTATACACCTGTGTGTGGTTTGATTTCAAAACAGTAAACTCGATAAGGTAACTAAAATGTATACTTACACGTTCAAGACTTCTAAAATACTGTAAACTAGAACCTAATTTGCATGAATCTTATGAATTATCGAAAACGTTGAAATGAACTTGAAAAAAAAACGTTTCCTTATTACTAATTTTAGCCGCAATTTGCATTAAACGTCTTATAAATCATCTGTAGGCAAATTTATTCAACGTAACCGAAGACTTGAATATTTTTTATATTTAGTAAATAAGATTAAAAGTACCTATCTAATCAATTTAAATCGCTTGTTGTAAATAACTACTTTATCTATGAATTTATTTATAAACTGAGATACCTATTTATACCAACTTTAAAATTCAGTAAGTAGGTAGGTAGACTAGGTACCTATCAAAATATTTTAAATAAAAATACCTAAATAATTATTCGTGATTCCTAAATAAAGAAATAAAAGCCAATTATTTATAATACACATATTTATTCACGTACAATAATTACACTTTCGTAGACCAGCAAAAGATCACAGACTACAATACCGTACAAGCGAAAAAGCACGAGGTACCAATTACCTTGGTACCTTGATTTAGTCTCAAGGTTGAAGAATCCCAAGGCTAGTTAAAGTTTTTTAAATATATAAGTATGGCAAGTTTCAAGAAAACAATATTTAACTGTCGCTTAATGTAATATAATGCTGAAATACCTAAGTGTTATTTATTTATTATACACAACAAATAAGGTAATGTATTGGGTTTCTTATATAATATTGACAAAATAGAAAACAATCTGCTTACATGATCGTCAAAGCAATAGTCTTTCTCTCAAATGATAACATCTTACAGGTAGTATTTTATCTGGTAACTATTTGTCGTAGTAACAAAATCTTAAATACTCAATAGTGATAAATTTCCAAACATCTCAACGCCTAAACAAGTTCACAGGGGTATTCGGTGCTCACATTCTGTTTTCACGCGACATCAAAATTTATTGAAATATTTGAATAACCCTTGGACCCGAACACATGGTCAAAGATGAGTTTCAGTTACAAAATAGCAAAGTAAACTTATACAAATTGAACTTTAGGCATGTACCTAATGTAAGAAGAATTTTAAATCCGTATTAATGACACCACCTAATTATCAAGATTTGTAGTAAGGTACACATCTATTTAGTGAGGTGTACCTACATAATAATATATATATACAAAAATATGTAGTTATATCTAAATATCGTATTAAATACGTAATCGCACGAAGAATATTAGATTTAGTTAGTTTTGTACTATATCTATTTTTAATGAATTTGTAACTTTTGCAATAAAGGCGAACATGGGGAAAATATGACTAGCACCAGAAGCAAATTCAAATTTTTAGTAACATGCTACAAAACAAAGTCAAATGCAACAAGAAATTATATCATAAGACTGAACACGCCAAAAGATGTAAAGCAGTGCACTTTTAAAATCATCACATCAAATCTTTATTATGAATATGGTCACAATTTCGAATTGCAAAATATGCATAAATATAATACAAATCCGTTAAACTACCATTACCACACCTATAAGATTAGTAGATATCATTAAAATCTAAATACGTAAGATAAAACAATCCATTAATCCTAGTGACGATCAGATATAATGTAATGAAATAGATACAATAGATAGGTACTTGGCTATTTGAATGGTTACATTTTGGTAGTAACTTAACTACAGAACAATCCTGTGACAATCACAACCATTCATAAATTCAAAAATTTTGACAAATTTTACATGTTTAATGTACATCCAACAATCAAAAATATAATCATTTTTTTTGTCTAAACAAGACTTCTAGTGGACATAATATTTACAAGAATATATTAAATTCATTATACTATAAAATTACCCATAGGTTTACATAAATATTATGGAGTTTTCTATACATATAAAACTGTAAGGATATTGTGGAAGATAATTATGATGAAAACTGCAAATGAATAAAATGCAATTGTAAATGTGAAATGGTATGAAGTTAGTCATGCAGAAACTGGACACCAAAATAAAATAAGTAAACATAAAAGCAAATATCCATACTCCTTTTTTATGTAACTTTTAGATAATGGAGGGATTTTTGCAAAAAAATACTACAAAAAAACTTTAAAAATATCTAGGAACTTTAGGAAAAGAGAATCTACAGAGACATTTTTTGAAAATTTAAATTTTCTCAACCTTCCTGAATTCTTGCTCCTGGGTTTTTGGAAATCCAATTTTTGGTGTAATGATGCAACTTTTATATCTCTTACTTATTTTTAGTAAGGTCATCATCATAATGAACATTTACTGTGCACTTCCAGCAATAGATAATTTGTTGTTTAAGAAATTGATAACTAAGACTGTGATGTTATCTACAGATCCTCTGTAATAAGCCTGCAAAGTTAAACTTTTTGCACCAAAGTCTGGTTCATCTAGTCTTTCTTTGATAAATTTAATGGCTTCTTCATTTGAGAAAGTATCCCATAATCCATCAGAGGCAAGAACAAGGAACATGGGCTTGTGGTCATCAAGATTAAATGTGAGGATATCAGGATCAGCAATGACAAACTTCTTATCTTTAAGGGGATAGTCGCCCATTGCTCGAGATGTTGCTAATATCCCAGCCACTCTCCACACTCCGTTAAATGCAATGTAACCACCAGCTGCTTCAATCCTCTTTTGTTCCCTCACCTGTAAAATAGAGTTTATTAAAATATTGAATGCTATAAAAAGTGTCAGCTTATTTGAATTATCACTGAAGAATTTACCTGCTGAGGCTTGTGGTCAAATGATACAGGAATAGCATTTCCACGGGAGTCACACATAACACCTCTGGAGTCTCCTACATTAGCCACTATCAAATGATTACCCTCCATTATGGCTAAGAGAGCTGTAGTGCCAGCGACATTCATGGAGCGTTTTGCAGCTTCCACTAGCAGACTATCAGCAGCAAGAACCTCATCTGTGAGCAGCTTACCAAAGTTTATCTTTCCTTTATCCAAATAACTAGATAATGGTACTGAGACACTTTTGATTGGTTTTGTATTTGGTTTGACTTCTCTAGTAATAATAGGCCTCGCTTTAGATAGTTGTGCCAGCAACTCTGGATCAGTGATCTCTTTCTTGGATGTATCATCTGCAGTGCTTGCTGATTTTTTAAAGCTAGTTTTTCGCTCAACACTATTGTTAGCATTTTCGGATTCTTTGTTTTTTATTTCATCTGGATTTTCCTTAGGAAATATGTTGACAACTTTACCCTCCTTGAAAGCACTTAATTCTATAATTTTGTTGTGGAGGTTCTGAATGAGATGATCCCTTGCATAATTGGCTGCAAATTCTCCACCATGGCCATCGAATATAGCAAACAGAGAGATGCCTGTGCTGTTTATGTTTTCATTGATTATGAATCTATCCTCCATGTGCATTCTTCTGCCTTTAATTGCATAAGCAGCACTCAATGATCCTTTTAATTCCCAGCTTTGTTTATCCGCCTCCGAACTCTCCATGAACTTCATTCGTTGAACAGCGCTTATAGGACTCAAAGCCTGAGACAATCTGCTTAGCAAAGTGCGACTCCATAGTTCAATCGTTTGTAGATACATGATGAATAGTATAATTCCCAGAGTGAACACTACGACTTCCGATCGTAGTAAATAAAGTCGCACCATCTTCCATAAATAGCTCACCGGAGTATCAAAAGGAGCACTGCTTGTGAAACGCGTCACAATCTTCATAAAAGAAAGATAGGTTTGATGTAACACTCGGTCCTCTAGCTCGTCTTCCATGTCCTTGACACAATCTTGCGGTGTTTATACAAAAAAAGGTTTCCAAGGAATCAGTACGCACTCTATTACAATGTTACTTTTTTGTGTACAATACACTAATCATCTTATTTCGCCATTCTTGACTGACTGATGATTATATTATTATAGTATAGATTGACGTATTAGATTTGACGTTTGGTTTGACATGTCAATTCAAAGGAATAAAGAAATCTATACACGCTCAGGTAATTGAGTACAAGTTGGTCGAATTGTGAATGATATAAATATGTATGGAAAAGATTTTGTTTTAAATAAGTTTCAAAAAAAATCTTACAATTTGTTATATCAAGTTTTTGCCATTTTGGAGAACCATAATTAAATAAAACCAAAAAAGGAGTGATTAAATAATCAAAACGCAAATGACAGAAATTAATGTCTCTTTCGTAAACGCGGTTTTAATTAAAAAGTTTAAAAAGTATTGTGTGTTCTTGTTGATTGAAAGGCAATAAATTCAATATCTTAGGTAAATTCTAAAGACTGAATAAAAACTACGTATGCCTGAATGCATCAATTATTTTCACTAAAAATAAAAGTGTTTATAAGCAGTAGCTGATTATTGTACTAACGGGACTCTTTAATTAATGGATCTGTAGGGTAAGTGATTTTTTTCCTCTTCTTTAGGACTATGGAAGTTACCAAAAGTTACAATATAATAGTTTCATCGTCATGGCTAATATGTACCAATTGCCAAGCTAAATAACAGTTTTGTAGTAAGAAGTCCTGGAGGAAAATCTCGAATAGACAGACATACATAGCCAAACGATAAGCATAGCATACCTTGGGCCCTAGACAAGTGCCCAACGTTCAACGTTAACGTTAGGACCAAAATGTATGGGATTTGACATCCGCGAACGACTGTCACGTACGTCACAAATGTCAAATCCCATACATTTTGGTCCTAGCCTAACGTTTAACGTTAACGTTGAACGTTGGGCACTTGTCTAGCCCCCCTTGTTAGTTGACTTTGGGATCCTAAAAATTATTTTAACTCGTAAATAACATGAACGATGAACGCTCAGCTCATACTCAAGACGAATTATAGGAGGAAAGAAGTAAAACAGTAATATTATTTTTATAAAATGTATTAAAACAGTAAAATTCAGATTATTCTATAAATGATACAAGCCTATTTTGTGCATAGGTAATTAGATTACATTACGTAAGTATAAATATTGTGAGTGACACTTTAGTGTCATAGAAAAGACAGACAATAATTTATCCTAATGGCATCCATGTGATACACGGCGAGGTCATTATAAAGTACCAATGAAATAAAATGCAATATTATTAAATTTTACGACGTAAGTACATAAATAAGTTGAGACAATGAGAAATAATCTACATATTAAGCGTTGTAATAGATCGGCAGTGTCCCAGAACGACTTAATAAAACACTTTAATTATCGTTACAGATAAAATAAAAATTGTAGTAGGTACCTATGTTTGCAGCAAAATAATTATATTTGGTAAATTACGAGTTATAATGTGACAAGTTGAATAAATACAAAATAGCAATGAATAGTCTTAACTAAATAGATCACGGAATGAAAGTATGACACGTATAATCTAATTACATTAATAAGAAACACGTACAATAAATTATAAAAGCTTTTAATGGAGGTACCAAACAACATACCATAGTTCGGGCTCATAATGAGGTTAGGTCTGAAGTAAATTTTACTACTTACTAATTTTCTTTCAATTATGAATTTAATGTTATATTTTTCAATGGCAACATTTACTTTAATTCTTAATTATCTGCAAAATAGACACTTTCTATATAACTATAAGAGATTCTAGCATATTACTTCATTAGTCTCACCAAACTATGGTATTTAACTAAAACTATAAACCATATCAGCCTTAATTAATTAACAAAATAAATAAAACGTGCGTAAATCTTTGTATACCAACATAGACATTTACTTAAACTTTGAATACGTACGACTTAAACTAAAAGGTTTTTAAATAATTATATTATCTAGTGATAAGACGGTTATATGTATACAAGACGATTGATGAATAGGTACAATTTACTGCCGCCATGAAAAAAACGTAGGTATCTATATTTTTTCAGTTTTTTTTTCTAATAGGTATGCATCTTTAATTGATTCGGAATATAAAAAAGGTGTCAATTGCTTTCTTTATTGTATGACGGCAGTATTCGTCCTGCAAAAATTTCAAAGAGATAGGTCTTAAACTATTCCACCTTACCTTCCATTGAAATGGCTTTTAATACTAATATTTAAAAAAACGTTCGAATACCTCACAATTAAAAAAATAATCTAATAGCAAATTATGGCATTATAATATCAGTTTTCAATACACGTAAATGATTAATGGGCATAATTAGTATATCTGGGGCCCGTCTCATATCTAATAATGACCTGGGTCCCACTCCATAATGATAATAATAATCTGGAGCCCATCCCAGAATGATCTGAAGATAACCATAGAATTTTTTGGGACCCATCCCAGATTTTTTTCAACCGAAACACCTGAAAAACTTCACACAGACAGCTTCTCGTGGTGATTTTAATATAAGACAAGAATGGTATTTTCTTCTAAGCATAATATGATTAAATATTCTTACTAATGAAGTACAAAATTGATCGTAGTTGTTAAAATCCATTACTAATACTCGTATAGTAAAACACATATATTATTATATTATAGTAGATACTAGGGAAGATCCTGTCCCTCTAGACAAGTGATTTTCTACATTCGTTTACGATGTACGAATAAAGGTTCAAGGCAAATCTTTCCGAGATGTAGCTAGTTTTAAGCGAGGTCTAGCTGTCAGATTCCAATGAGCAAAATTACTTATCTATAAATGGTAAGAGATCGTTTTAATAGAATAAGTAGTTACATAACGTACTACGTGAATTTCAATTTAAAAGTGACAACTTACACATGACATGTTTTGGTTTGTGTCACATTAAAGCGACGAAAATTTACCACGTGACAACATATGTCGATTTCATACAGTTTCTCTTGTATAGCGTTAGCGAATGTCACTTGTATAGAGGGATATAAAAATACTTTTTGGCGCGAATTTTTGCATCTCTAACTTGTTGGGTGGATGGAAATATTAATTGACCTTACATTTAAGACAATGTACCAGTAGTATAAAAGGTAAAATAAAAGTTTGATAGATGTTACATTATCAAAACTCCCCTAGACAGAACAAGATCTATTATACTTTGTACTGTGTTTATAATTTAATTGAAAAATCAAAAATGTCAACATTTATTACTTACATCAGAATTAATGGGACAAACACATTTTATTTTCCTATTACCATATGATTTTTTACCAGTTGAATCAACCATTTCACGTCACCCATAATACATAACTATATACGACCAACCCGTTTCAACTGTCATTTCATTTAATTAATAGGCGAAAATGTCACAATACTGGCCAAACACACTAGAAAAACTTTATAAACAAAAGTTTCTATTGTTTGCTCTTTCTAATAAAAATAAAAAAAATAAACCCGTTTTTAGCTATTCAAGCATTACTCGATTCTAACTCGACTCCAGTAACGGTGGTACTAAGGTTACCATTCACGATTATATCATGGAGAGGTTGTCCCAAAACACTCGACAGTGAGTCGCTTAGTTTGTAGTAGTTTGCTTCGAGTGCCTCGTGATAGGTCACCTGGTCGGAACTGATGAGTTTAGCATTCAGCTGTAACGCTGCGTGGCATATTGTGAGGAACTCCCTGGAAAAAGCAAAGTAATCAAATAATTTATTGGAAAATAGACCTTAAAAAGTACTCTTATAGACTTATACGTCACATCAATCTACAAGCGCTTCGGAAAGACCTTCATTGATAAGAAACGCCACAAAATACTCAACACGCCTAAATGACTGAACCAATTTGACTGCAAAGTTGGAACTGTATTCATCCAATAATGTACTTTTTCTTTTTACTCCAGGAAAATATATATACATCCAGGATAATTGGAGGTTTGAACGTTCCCAATCAAAGTAATCTTTACATGATATGATACTTATTCACAAAAAGCAGAGAACCTTCGGTTAAAGAAACGTCAACAACGATTTTGAACTCTATTTTATCACACATAAAGTTCAATTTCTGACAGATTCTTTACTTACTTGAATGTGGATTTCAGCTTATCAACCAAGTCATCAGGGTACATCGGTGCCAGGGTCGGGTCTAAGAACGCGTTGGCATAAGCTAGTGGACCAGCATTCACTTGTACGCATATGCTTCCTTGTAATCTGTAAAATAGGTATAATTATAAATATAAATATCTTTGGACAATTCACATCAATTGATCTAATCCCATTTAAGCAAAGCTTGTACTATGAGTACTAGACAACGGATAATAATACATAAATACATATCAGAAATCTAAGACTCAGGTACAGATGCCGATGCTCATCACATTGCTATCTAGCAGGATTCGAACCCGCAACCTCCGGTTTCGTAATCAGGGGCTCTGACCACTAGACGAACAGGCTGTCGTATATATAAAGTAAAAAAATGAGCTATCTATAATTATTTGAATAGTCTACGAATTATTTCTTTTTATTTAAGTTTCATTCTAAAGTTGTGTTTGCAAATCAAAATTATAATGCTTGGGAGTAAAATGTAAGTTTGAATTGTATTTCAAAATTTATTGATTCAAACGTCTAAAAGTCTTTATTTGGATAATTACCTTGTTAAAAGTAAGTAGAAAATAACGTAGGTAGTAAAAAATGCGATTGCCTCTATCTTTTTTGGCTTACTTTTTCAGCACTACGCAACGGATCTTGACTGTGTCATATTCACTTTGAAACAAATTCTCCCGGTAGGTTTATATTAAATATTAATTGATTGACAATATAACACAAACAATCAAACAATTGTCATCAGTTAAGTACCTGAGCTGCAGTTTCTTTAGATCCGGCGCTTTAGCGTTGACTATTTCTGTCAACTCCACGACTTGGCTTTCCATTTCGGAGACGGCCACTTCTATGGGGCTCTTCTCTTCGACCTGCGTCTCGATCACCAGCACCCGTCGTTTCACATACGGGAACCAATTGTCAGCTGTCAAAAAATGACACGTGAAAAAAGTGTAAACTGTAATAACCGCAAGGTCATCATATCACTAACTAGCGGTTCGCCCCGGAGTCATAGCCTATGTTACTCAGGGTGAACGTAGCTTCCCAATAGTGAAAGATTTGAAAATCGGTCCAGTAGTTTTTGAGCCTATTCATTACAACCAAACAAAGTTTTCCTCTTAATAATATTACTAGCTGTGCCCGTGACTTCGTCCCCGTGGAATAGTAATAGTAATTCTTCATAAGCCTTCATATTTTCCACGTTTTTTACACATTTTCCACTATTTTTTCGCTCCTATTGGTCGCAGCGTGATGTTATATAGCCTAAAGCCTTCCTCGATAAATGGTCTATCCAACAAAAAAAGCAGTATCAATTCGAACCAGTAGTTCCTGAGATTAGCGCGTTCAAACAAACTAACAAACTCTTCAGCTTTATAATATTAGTATAGATTAGTACATAGGTAATGTTTTTCAATTACAAAATAAGCTAATTTAAACACAACTGACCAGTAAGACTAGTCAGTAACCGGGACAAAATGAGGGCCTAATTCAAACACAACGTACCAGTTAGGCTGGTCAGTCGTAGCCGCTGATGGTGCACGGGCCCGCGCGCGGCGCCGTCCCGCGTGAACGGCGTCTCGAACACGAAGCGGCGCACGTTGTGGGCGCGGTCGAACGCGCCCTCGCCGCTCGAGCTCGCCGCCGCGGCGCCCTCGGGCGACGGACGCACCCACGTCACTTGGATGTACGCTAGCTTATCGTCCAACTCCTCACGATTCACCTTAGAAAGATATATAGTTTTAATACTGTAACGATCAACTGCCTCCTAGACTAGTGACATTGTACATTGGGTTCCATCCGTCCAGGGTTACCTCGGATCCGGGGAGGGATCCGGATCGGACTTTCATTAGATTTATTTATTTCTCAATAATCACTCAATATAATAACATTGAAATGTCAAATTACATGTAATCATACTGAGATCGTCAATACAAAAATAATTAGATTATAGAATAAAAACTCAAATGTCAAATGTTAAAAAAAAAATGTAAAAAATAGGTTTTTCTCATTGGACATTGGCGTTCGGGTTTGAAAATGTAATTTTAATAGCTTTTTTTGGTCACATAAACTATTAACCCTGGTTTATATTGACATGTCCAGGTTTTGGGCTGCAAAATCCGGGAAATCGAGCGGCATGTCCGGGTCGCTAAATATAATAAATCTGTCTTTTCACTGACAATTCTAAATTAATAAGATGACGTGAATAAGGTTTCCAAATACCGTTTCACTTAAAATTTGTTCTGAAAAAAAACACACTGTCTCAAAACATACCTAGCCCATTGTACACGTATAGTATTTACTTTATCAACGTGTAAAATTTTCCGTTGATTCAGTAATTAAAAAGATGGTATGTGACATTTATTTAAAACAATAAAGATTTCAACGCTAATGATTATTCATAACTTACAGGTGCCGAGTCCATGATCATTTTCACGTTGTCCGCACCATACTTATGCTCATAGTAGTTCTGTAGTTTCTCCGAGATCTCGCTCAACGAGGTCAGTTTGGGTTCCTTATAAATAAACTCGATGCCCTCTTCGTCGTCGCCGAAATGAGCTTTTCCGAAGAAAGCTACTCGGTAAAACCTTCCGAGTAGACGCTTCCCCGAATTTGTGACTTCGATCACTTTGGCATACGCTTTGGTTAGGTGTTGATAGCAGGTCAGTAGGGCTTGATAGTCCTTTCTTCTTTCGTAAATAGGAATAATGAGACGATATAGGGGTCCGAGAAGTTCGTAACGCTCCGCTTTGTCCACGTATTCTGTGCAGATCATTAGTTGGTCTAGGAGAGCTTGCTCGTTGTATTGCACGTCGGTCATACCTGAAAAAAAAAAAACCTATAAGTTTAACGAGTCCACTTTGGCCCAATTGCACGTTCTCGGGTTAGTCACTAACACGGGGTTAACCCGAGAATGTGCAATTGGGCCTTACATTAATTATTATAATATATATAGATAATATCCGTATTAGTTGCTTTTATTACATAGAATTTTATACGTACATTATTATTATTATGCACTTTAAAGGATTTAATCTCATCAGATATATCACAAATAGGTAACATTAAATAATATGAAATAATTTAATAATTGAAATACCATTTATCTTTATTTCATAGATTCTAGCCCATAATTTGCCGCGCATCGTTTGGAATATGACGCACCAATTCTTTTAAAATTTAACTTGTTTTCGAGCAAGGCATGGATTTTAGCTAGTAGGTAGGTACAATTAAAATGAAAACATGCTTAGCAACGGTTTTGCTGGTAATTTTATTTGATGGCAGTCATCACATAGACAAACAAATGGCTGTAAAAAATACTCTTCTTGAATGTTCGGTTATTAACTTTCGTAGATTTCACTGTTAATCCGTCTTTATTTATACAAAGGGTAAGTATGGTGGTAACAAGATTGGGTATAATAAGAAGTGTCTTTGCATTTTAAATTTTTGTACCATTGTTTAATTATGTTATTATTCAAAAATTAAATATTATAATGAATCAACAACTGTATCAACAACGTGTGCTGCGAATCGAAACTGTTGAATCTGATGTTATTTTGGTGAACTATAGTCTCCCTTAATACCTATGCCTTTTACATAACACGACTCCAGTGCCTTTATAAGGATCGATTACAGACATCCAAAATTTAGCAATCCTATCGATTTTTAGTTTGGACTTAATATAGACGCTTGAAATCTTGACTTATAAGAGACTTATGGGGCCGTTCAAGTATTACGTCAGCAGATTTATCACAATTATTTACCTTCCCGTCCCCCTTGTCACCGAAAATAAATAAAACAAAGACCCCTTCTCCCCTATAATCCTTATGTAATACTTAAAAATCGCAGCTCTGATGGTATAGTGACTTAACTCGCAATATGTCACTACGTAAATTCAAATTCAAACGCGACGACTTACAATCCTTAATGGAGTAACAACAAAGGTTTTATTATAGCAGCGAAATGTGGATTATATAACCTCTTAATAATGATCATATAATACAAGTCTTATCGTAATGAGTTGTGTTTTTATAGATTAAAATTTTACATAATCTCATTATAAACATATTTGCGTATATGTGATCTATCTCTATATAACATGGAGCAAAGTCTTCGTCCGGTGCAGTCGAAAGCTACTTGCAGGCTCGAGTTTCTAATCCCATATCTTATGTTCTAAGTTACGGGACACTCAAAAATGGTTCGTTTTGCGGTGTTAGTACTGAGTATTATAGGATTCGTGTGTAGCCAGGAATCTAATACAGAATTATTGACGCTAGCGGACGAGAACGGGTTGGCTGATACTGAACTGCTACGTGCTTTTGTGGTATGTTTTTTTTATTATTTTTATATTTCTGCCACAAAGATCATAAAAAAAAATTAACAAGTATTTTTTCTTACTACAATCAACAAAAAAAAAATGAAGTTAGCCCTTCAAAGTTGCATGTGACGAAATACCCTACCACAAATCTCAAAACTGATGCCACGAGCACTTTATTTTTTGTTTAATTGAGAATGGAATAAAATGGGGTCCAAAATGTTTCGTTAACGTAATTGACGGAAGAATCTTAATATTAATATGGTTTGCAGATATTCCGTCATGGTGACCGAACGCCAAGTGCATCTGAGTTGGCTTTGTACACTGATGACGGCAAGATAACTGAAAGCTTGTTCTTCCCGTACGGCATGGGAGCGCTCACTAACGTAAGTAAATTAGGTAATATATATTTACGGGGTAGAAAGTATCGTATTGTGTCATTTCCCAATTCTAAGCTACCTTCCCAACAATTTTCAGCCAAATTGTTTCAGCGGTTTTTGACTTATAAATAGTATAACTATAACGATTTTCTTACATATCTATAAAAGAAAGTCGTTTTAGTTGCACTATTTAACTGTAATCCTAAAAATGTCATCCTTCCTAAAATTATGTAAGTCTGAGGTGACTAGGATCTCGGTTTCTATTAATTATTTATATGTATTCTATAAACATTCGCAGAAAGGCAAACTGAGAGCATATCGAGTTGGTCAGTACATCAGAAGACAGTACGATAGTTTACTATCCAAGTTATATATTCCGGATGAAATAACTATACACGCGGGCACCGTTGCGCGCACAAAGATGACAGCCCTAGCCGCGTTGGCTGCGCTCTATCCACCGCTGCCTGCGCAGAAATGGAACCCTACGCTGAGCTGGCAGCCGGTCCCATATGACATTATGGATATGAGTGTAAGTTAAGAGAATTATCGATTTAACTGAACAAAAAAAAACAGCCAAGTCTTACGTCACTACGTTTTCCTTTCAGGGATATTATAGTTGTCCTCATTTTTTTACGCTTCGAGAGATGGTATACGAATCGTCCGAACTGAAAAACACATTAGAGAGCTATGCAAGTTTCTTTGACTACTTAAGCGAAAAGACGGGAAACAATATCACAGATCCTATGCAAGCGGCCTTACTGGAGAATCTATTCCGAGGAATGGTAATCAATATATTTTGCATATACTTTCAAGTAGCTATATAGTTATAGACATTGTTATATCAGTACCCATGCTTATTTAAAGGTAAACGTCGGTTTAAAAAAACCGGAGTGGGAGCAAAATGTATCAGAGCAATTAAAGGAAATGGTAAACATCGAGTTCAATGCCGACGTATCTAATTCCAATTTAACACGTTTAATAACAGGTAAGAAGATGTACAATCATACGGGATAGTAATTTAAACAAAAGGAAGAAGTTTAGAAAAATATGCTATGCCAATACCCAGGTCATGACCCCGTGGATCCGCCTTTGCTAATAAAATTTTATTAATTTCCCAGGTGTAATTATGTCGGAAATAATAAATACAACAAATGCGGCCATAGCTAATGCAACAGACCAACCAAAAGTTATACTTTATTCTGCCCACGACTTAAATGTAGCCGCTCTGATGTCAGCAGTTAATGTTTTTGAAAATCAGTTGATAAACTATGGAGCCTCCTTCTCAGTGGAACTGAGGAAGAACCTTGTAACAGGAAACTATGGAATCACGGTAATCATTATGAATTTATACCTAATAAGTCTTCGCTTTAATCTTGTCCCAAAGTAAGCAAAGCTTGTATTTTGTACTAGACAACGGATAAACATAAATACAGATTAAGCTTGAAATATCGTCAAACGATCAGTGTAAAGTCAACGTTTCGATTATTTTCATTTGATTGAATATTCTTTAACTAAAAGTTAAAGCTTAAGCAAATTTTACATTAATTCGCAGGCGGTGTTTGCCAAGGACGCCGAGGGACCCGGACAGTATCTGAAAATAAAAGATTGTGGCGAAGGACTTTTCTGCGATTATGAAACATTCATCAAGCTCACACAAGACACTGTGTCGACACAAGAACAGTTTAACAAAGAGTGCTATGAATAGAATTTTATATTTCCCATGTTCTATCAGTAGAACAAAGTTTAAACGAAGTAGGTAAAATAGAAAGAGTATAGGTAGTAATGTTATCCCAGTTTTTATTTTCTTGTCATTTTTTAGATGTAAAAAAATAAAAGTTCATAATTCAAAGTACACATAAGAAAAAATAGCTTTCTCGCAAAATGTTTTTATCATGAAATTGTTTAAAATAAAAGTTAAATAAAATACTGTCATATTATTTTTTCCTAAAGGGGGTGAAATTCATAAACTCTCAAACGATATACGCGCAACTAGATCTAAAACGAACTAAGGAGTAGGAGTTTTCTGTACAGATTTACGCTTTTTATAATGTAGCTAGAAGAGTTAGCTTAAATCTGTTTCATTGGTAGGTAGGTTTTGCTGTAAGAAATTCGATAGTGTAGGTACATATCCAAACCTTCAGGTTTTTGAGTTAGCTTCCGCTATCTAGGTGTGCAATATTACGTATAACTTAAGTTTCTTTTACCTTTGGAATATTAAAAAGTATAATACTAATTAATATTCTCGTTTTCTTTTTATAATTTTATAGATATTCGACATACCTCTTTATTCAACCACGTGTTTCTTGGTCGCGTGTTATGCTGAACAAACTGTTCCATCTCTATATAAATGGGGCAGAGTTGCGTGGTTTAGTCGAAATCAACTAGCAGACAGGTGATGTTCTCTTAATATTTGGCATTAAATAAGAATAAAAGATGATTCCTCTAACGTTATTGGTATTGAGCATACTTGGGTTGTCATGCGGTGAAGAGTCCAATACGGAATCGACACAGATAGAAGCAGGGTTGCAAGATACTGAATTGCTACGTGCTTTTGTGGTGAGTACAGCGTGATATAAATTCTATATTGCACTAATCAATCTATAAAATATTTATAACAAGAATACGATCAAGGATATCTAGGTTGTCTCAGAAAAAGCATTGCTAATAAACGTCATCCCAACAAAAAATCTCGTCGTATCTATAGGTCACTGAACGACATTTAAACAGTGTGAATAATATGTTTAATATACTAAAACTCTGATTTACAGCTATGACTACTAAAAATTTCAAGGTTTTTAAATTGTAAAATTCAAAACTACTACGACGAAATACCGTGCTAAGAAAACTCGCTTTCATACTATTTTTCGATTTCGACTGGCTGTGTAAACACTTTTATTTCTTTAGTTCTTTGCGGAACCAGTTTAAATTAAAATATGTAAAAAAATACACATTCAATCAATATGGACATTAAATATTATAGGTAAGTACCTAATTATATTTTATACTAGATGATGAACCCTTTGGACATTTGTGGCTACATTTTTAATTAGCTATGTAACTAAAATGAACTCTCCGTCAAATCCCTAACTTGCTTTTCTCTTTATGGTCCAAGATCCCAGAGCGATCTGACGTAACTTATTTTCTGACGAATGAAACCTTAAGATTTCAGTAGCGTCTAGAGTGCCTTGAATATCTACGGGCTTGTGAAAACTGTCAGAGTGACACCAAGGCTGGTACCAGGTGAGAAAGGTGACTAAAAATAAGAGTTATCTTACTTATTTTCTCATGGCTCATTTTTATATATATCATGTAGAATATTATTTTAAAGTTATGGATATAAGTGTCAGACACTTGAGATTGACCAGAACTTTTGTCAGACACTTTTAAGCTACCCAAAAAATGGATCTCAAAGATGGATGAACATAAGCATACCATGTTTAGGCTCATTCGACTCGGTATGACGAGCACTTTCTAAACAGAATATGATGATGGTAGTGTTGATGATGAATCCTGAAGACTACTCCGGATCTCGAAGTTGGATGATCATAGGCATATCATGTTTAGGCTCGTTCGACTCGGTATGACGAGCACTTTCTAAACAGAATATGATGACGGTAGTGTTGATGATGAATCCTGAAGACTACTATGGATCTCGAAGTTGGATGATCATAGGCATATCGTGTTTGGGCTTATTTGACTCGCTATGACGAGCATTATCTGTTTCAATCAGTGTTGGCGTCAATCGATTACAAATGTAATCCAATTACTAATTTGATTACTCAGTAACCGATTACTCAAGTAATCGGGTACTCTAGTCACAGCCAGTTTATTCCGAAACTATAAGAGCTACATTATTAAAATTTGGTGCGTAGATGTATTCTGTAAACCGCATTAAGATTTTAAAATAAAATCAGAAAAAAAAATCAAAATTTTTGGGGTTCCCCATACATTGAACTGAAACTCAGCATTTTTTTTCATCAGACCTTTACATGTGGGGTATCTATCATCATGTGTTTAGAAAGTGTTCGTCATACCGAGTCGAATAAGCCCAAACACGATATGCCTATGATCATCCAACTTCGAGATTCATAGTAGTCTTCAGGATTCATCATCAACACTACCATCATCATATTCTATTTAGAAAGTGCTCGTCATACCGAGTCGAATGAGCCTAAACATGATATGCCTATGATCATCCAACTTCGAGATCCGGAGTAGTCTTCAGGATTCATCATCAACACTACCATCATCATATTCTGTTTAGAAAGTGCTCGTCATACCGAGTCGAATGAGCCTAAACATGATATGCTTATGTTCATCCATCTTTGAGATCCATTTTTTGGGTAGCTTAAAAGTGTCTGACAAAAGTTCTGGTCAATCTCAAGTGTCTGACACTTATATCCATAACTTTAAAATAATATTCTACATGATATATATAAAAATGAGCCATGAGAAAATAAGTAAGATAACTCTTATTTTTAGTCACCTTTCTCACCTGGTACCAGCCTTGGTGTCACTCTGACAGTTTTCACAAGCCCGTAGGTATTCAAGGCACTCTAGACGCTACTGAAATCTTAAGGTTTCATTCGTCAGAAAATAAGTTACGTCAGATCGCTCTGGGATCTTACTCTATTATATTTCGACGATGTACCTATTGGTCTAGTGGTTAAAGCCCCTGACTACAAAACCGGACGTTGAAGGTTCGAATCCCGCTACGGACAGATCAGTGTGATGAGCACGACCATCGTATCTAATCGTATGTAACCTACCCCATGTTCGGTAAGGATGCTAAAGGACCCTGTTCCTGTTTCCAGGTATTCCGGCACGGAGACCGCACGCCGGAGGACTCAGAGTTGCTATTAAATTCTGAATACGATGACTTGGATAAAAGTATATTCTTCCCTTACGGCACAAAAGCGCTTACCAATGTAAGTTATACCAACATCTTAACTATAAATTAGTTTGTTTAACGAAATTTTTCCTCTTTTTCATAGGGCAAAAACTTCCCGCGAAAAATTTTCTATACGGCGTCGCCACTGTTATGTTTTGAACTAGTTTGAATATTTTTAGCTGAAGTATATAAATATAGCCATCAGGCCAGCTTGACAACCAAGATTTATTGGTTTCAACCGTGTGATGGCTTGATGGTAGTTTTTGGGAGATTTTTGTGAAGTGGCTAAAATATAACAGTTCGATTAAGGTTAAATAGTCCGATGCCACTGCAAAGCGCTAAATAGATATTTATACCTACATATTATATATAGGTATGTATTTTATTAACTATATACTTAGTCCTAAAACCGATACATTTATTATGAAATTATATGCAAAATTTGAACAATTTTAACTGCTTACGGTAAGAATTAAAGTGAAACAATAGTTTTACTTCCATATTCGCTGTTGTTTGATGTTTGTTCAATTGGCCGTTTCGCTAACACACAAGTTAGGCCGTAACGAAAAATTTACGGATATTCGATACAATATGTCTTTAATAACATCATAATTATATTACTATTTCAAGAATATTATTAGATGGTCTGTCGGACTAGTGGTCTGGCTACACAACTGGAGGTTGCAGGTTCGAATCCTGCTAGAGGCAGAGGTTAGTGTGATGAACACTGGCATCTGTACCCGAGTCTTGGACGTCTTATATGTATTTATGAATGTTTCTCAGTTGTCTAGTACCCATAGTAGAAGCTTTACTTAGTTTGGGACTAGATCAATTGGTATGAACTGTTCAGATATTTATTCATATTATTACGAATATTATATCACAAACAGAAAGGCAAGCAGAGAGGATATCGGGTTGGGCAATATCTCAGAAGTCGGTACGATGGTTTACTGTCCAAGTTATATCTTCCTGATGAGATAATTATACGCACAACAAACGTCGATCGCACGAAGATGACAGCCCAGACAGCAATGGCTGGGCTTTATCCACCGCTGCCTGTGCAAAGATGGAACTCTGAGTTAAACTGGCAACCGATCCCGTATAACACTCTACCTTACCAAGAAGATGATGTAAGTTACGGTAATTTTTAATTACCCCATTTATACCATATGCAACGTTTCACTTAAACTGCTTTATTTCCGCGTCTTTATTTTAGAATCCGCGCGTTATTTTATAAACGCCTACCCGACCGCATAAAAAAAACAAACCATCAGACGAAGCATTTAGGCGCTAACTGAGAAATCTTTTAATAAACAAAAATTTACATAAATTATTTTTATTTTTAATGTTGCAAAATTTTATGAAGTAAGTATGTATGTTAAATTGATTATCTCACTTGTTTTTTTTTTTTAACATAATAATCTAATTATAATGTGTGATTGTTGAGAAATAAATGGATCTAATCTAATCTTTCAGTTTCTGTACTGGTTCACGTGTCCACGTTATAAAGTTCAACGGGACGCGACATATGAACTGCCCGAAATACAAGATAAATTGAAGAGTTATCAAAGCCTCTTTGAATACCTGACCGAAAAAACTGGAAACAATATCACAATACCAGAGCACGTGTTCTACTTGGACAATCTATTCCAAGCGATGGTAAATATTTATTTTCATATCTTTTACAATAATTTGAAATGAACTTATAAAACCTTTCCATAATAATATGTCGATTTCAGGATAACTCCAATGTGGAAACACCCCAGTGGGCGCAAGATGTAATGCCACAAATAAAAGAAATGACGAAGATTGAATTCGGAGTTCAATTCTACAATTCAGATTTAACACGTATGGCATCAGGTATGAAGAATCATAGCTCTACCTACATATAATTTTAATGTTTAATTTGGTCAGATACCCAAATAGCAATTTTTTGATACCTTCGCAGTTATTACAAATTGCTGCATAATATTGCTGCATTGGAATGAAACAACTATACTTAACGTATTTTACTCGCGTATTTTATTTAATTTGCTGACGTTTCGAAAATTTTACTATATCCATATTCGTAGCAATAAGCTGACGATTATCTAACGCTAAAGTACTTTATTTGTAGTTTACTTGTACTGTAGTGTTAGACTATCGTCAGCTCGGTCGTGCTATGAAGAGTTGCTCCATTCCAACAGATACATTGTTTTCATTAAAACTTTAATTTCTTAGGTGTACTTCTATCGGAAATAATAAATGCAACTAACGCGGCCATAGCTGGCGAGACCGATCAGCCAAAAGTCAGAATTTATTCAGCACATGAAATCAACGTAGCAGCATTGTTATCAGCACTTGGGGTGTTTGAACCTCATCAACCAAATTATGGAGCTACTTTCTCGGTAGAACTCAGAAAGAACCTGACTACGGAAAGCTATGGAATTAC
Source organism: Polylopha cassiicola (assembly GCA_038024825.1). Lineage (NCBI taxonomy): Eukaryota > Metazoa > Arthropoda > Insecta > Lepidoptera > Tortricidae > Polylopha > Polylopha cassiicola. The sequence continues at coordinate 4,959,869 of CP149050.1, forward strand.
GGTATGACTATTAATTCAGTATTGTTTGCTAGGGGCAAATCGCACACCTAGAACTAACGTAACCTAACTAAAAACCCTGTAGGTTTTGTGTTATTTACACCATCGCATTCCATTACCAATAAAACAGATTCAAGCTAACTCTTCTAGCTTCACTATAAAAAGCATAAATCTATAAGAAAACTCCTACGTACACAGATTAATATAATATGTATTTCGCCTCTCCTGCATAAATAACTTTTTTGAGTTAACTCTCGATATATACGTTTATTTATCCGTTATCTAGTACTAATATGGGACCAGATTAATTGGCGTGAATTGTTTAATGATATATAATATTATTTATATGAGTACCTGGACCGCAACGATATACGTGAGGCTGACTCGTACACTGTCTACATATACTATATTGCTGGGTATATTGAAATGTTTGACTAATTACATTGTAAATTTTCAGGCGGTGTACGCCAAGGACGCAGGAGGTCCCGGGGAGTATCTCACAATAAAGGGCTGTGGCGAAGGGCCGCTATGCGATTACGCAACATTCATCAGTCTCACTAAACATATCGTATGGACAAAAGAGGATTTTAACGCAGGGTGCCAAATATAACTTGTAAAGAGTCATTATTACAGCTAACCATCAGTTTGTAAAGTACAAGTTCAGTTTGTAAAAATACTTATTGTCATTTCCGTATCAATTTTACAATATATATGGTTTGAATAAAATGTAGTATCAATAAAAATATACCCATTTGTTTTAACCTGCTCCTCATTGGATTTCCAAGAATCCCTTCTTAATCTCACTCACGTTTTATAATATTAACCTTAAAAGAACATTTCAAACTTCAAGCTGTTTGGCTGTACGTTGATATCAGTAATTAAAAGTATTCGAATAAAGTATATGTATCTTAATTATTTAAATGAAGGTTCGATTGATTAAGTGCAAACGGAAATTCAGAAAGGAGACATTTAAATTTATTTTTTAACTTTTTTCAAATACTTACTACAATTGCTGCTAATGTTTGAAGGTCGGATCAAAAGGTTACAATCCCGATTATTAGGTTTAGTTATCCTTGACCGGTGACCAAATTATAATGGAACCTACTTATAAGGAGGCCCTATACCAAAAATAATAATTTATTCAAATATACCACACAAATATAAAACTTTTTTTTTCTTTATCGAAGGTCTAATATTAGAAATATAACCTATCTTTAAAAAAAAGAAAGCCTATTAACAATAATGTTTAACCGTTCACTATGTAGCAAGTCGGTGTTCTATTATTTTGCACGGACGTAGTCGCGATCCTAATCGGCATTAAATAAACTATTCTATCTCTATATAACATTGGACGGAGTCTCCGCGTGGTGCAGTCGAAGCCAACACGTAGTCGCGGACTGCCGATGCTCTCGCAACTTTTGGTTTTAAATTAGAAAAAAAAAATGGTTCTTCTATCAGTGTTGACATTGAGTATACTGGGGTATGCGTGTGGTGATGAGCCTAATATGGAACTTGTGATGCAGGAGGACGGACTGGCCGATACTGAATTGCTGCGGGCCTTCGTGGTATGTCCGCAATGATACGATTTCGTTATTGTATAGGTCACGCTTCATGTTCGTGAACCCGACTTCCTAGGTCTATTCACTTGTATGTGTACTTGCAGTGGCAATTTAGATTGGATTATTTCGTAAAAATAATTAGCCCTCGCTTATTATAAATCGCTGCTTTATTACAAAAGTCTAAATGGAGTAACAAAATATTTCGAGATGTCTTAATTTTCTAGTAAAGTTAATGGACACGAGCATCTCTACCTGAGTCTTGGATATATATGTATGTTTATACAGATAAACAGTAGTGTAGTAAAAGTAGTGTTAAGCTTTGCTTAGTTCAGGACTAGACCAGTGCAAATTATACATTTATTTTGGAATGAAATTTAGTCGAATTTAACTCGCGTATTTTATTTAAATCCGTCTAAAGGTGTATCATTCCAATGTATAATAACCGGGAAGATGTGTATATATAACCATTTGACATTTTGACATTCATAAGTGCCTATAAGAGCCTAGCCTGAATAAATGATTATTTGAGTTTGAGTTCATTCCAATGTATAATAAGAAATTACTATATATTATTTTTTTCTTAACGAAAAATTTGTAAGTAGGTATATTAAATTTAGTGGTAGCCGGTACTACTCTTTACCGGCCAGCGCTACAAAACACGTGTTTGGCAAAATCTGAACTAGTTTAAACTGATAATTTATATAAATACAGTGAAACTTGTTTAAGAGGGACCTGGATAAGTGAAAAACCTCCATATCTAGAACACATGCTGAGGTCCCGGCACCTTGGCTATGAATTACCTCTGTTAGTAAGACAAAAGCAACCTCTTTATCTGGGATAAGTTATTTCTATTTTCTTGTCATAATTACCCCTATAATTGAGAAGTCGCGTGTATTTATCTCTGTAACTGGGATAAAGTCAGTAGGTACACATAGGCTACCTCGGACCTCGGATGTCTCCTCTCTCTTTTACCTACTCGAACTTCTCTAAATCGGCCCTTATATAACTTAGTTTTAATGCGGTTTCTCTATTAATCGGGTATTTATTTAAAAAAGACCTAAACGAGGACAAAGTCTTTATTATTACGAAAAAAAAACTAAAATTAACGTCACTGCCCGAATCAGTAAAATAATCTGCCTCCAACTTTTAATAATTTTGTAAACGTCAACAACGAATTATTAGTTTCAGGAGAACTGTCTTTAAACCACATTTTTGATATTTTTTATGGAAAATAGTGAATTGTTTACAAAATAAATACGTTGCTTTATTGAATACACCTCTATAACAGAGATTACCTCTTTTCTTACCTCTGTTAATGAAACCCTCTGTAAATGAGACAGGTATTTTTTTATACCTAGATATCTGGGACACTGCGTAAGTGGAATACCTCTTTAAGTGAGACTAATTTACAGGTCCCTTGGAAGACCCAGTTAACCAGGTTTCACTGTACTAGTACTAACTGGAAAAACGTGCCAGAAAACCAATAAATGGTATTGATAAAAAAAGGTTCATAAATACATATACGATGGACCTAGTTTTTATAACCAGTCAAACGGCTCATTTATTATTATGACATAATAAAAATTAAGCCGTCTGACGAAACATTTAGGCGGCAACTCAGAAATCTATTAGAAAATTATTTTTATTCTGTTAACGAAATAAATTCAAAAAATATATACCTACCTTAATAAATTATATCTACTTAATAATCATTTCATCTGACAAATTGTAATGACGACTAATGAGAAAAACCTGTTATTCAGCTTTCTATGCATTCTATCATAATATGACTTTAGAGAAATAAATGAATCTAAACTGAACATAATAGAAATAATATAAAAATACTAAAATTTCAAGACATTTGAGTATTTTATATTATTTATATTATGTTTAAATTAGATTCATTTATTTCTGCGCTGCCTAAATAATATGATTAACATTTTAAACATTTTCAAAGTATTCACAAATATCTAATAAGTTTTTAGAATAAATAACATAATAGGTACAAATTTTTCAAATAACCTTACTGGCGGAAATTAAATACATTTACTTTTGTACTTATCTACCTGCTGTATAAATATAATTACGTGTAAGTACCTCTATTGTTCTTTAAGAAACAATTTTTAAAGTAAACGTCCGTCAAGTATTCAAATATTTGAAAAAATGTTGCTTTGTTCTGAAACATACCATTTTACACCTATCTTATATATTACAACGCACATATAATAATATACTAATTTTATGGCAGAATGTGAATCATAATTTTAGAAATAAATATACATGAAAATACAAGGAATGATTAAATAAAAGTAACCTTGAAGGTGCGAGCGTGAGGGCACTATTACTACGCACGTGCGACAGAGACGAATAAAAAAAGGGCAACGTCCGTTTATCGCTGTGTTCGGCGACCGTCCTTTAGTCGGCTATAAATTTGTATAAACCTTTATTACGGTACCCCCGATTTTTTGACCTTTGACTTTGCAAAAACTGAAGACGCAGACACCTTACGACAGGTAGGTAGGTTTTGAGACAAGTTTTAGGGTACCATAATAAATGCTTATACAAATTTAAAGCCGACTACCTCTCATTCCGAGGTGAAACCCTAATTTTCTTGGACTATTGGTAGAATTGCAGTATTAGAAATATTGTTATAGTATCCTACTTTCAGATATTCCGGCATGGAGACCGCACGCCAGACGAGGAGGAATTAGAAATGTATCCTGATGATGCGAAAATTAATAAAAATATATTCTTCCCGTACGGAATGAAAGCACTAACTAATGTAAGTAACATTCTGATCCAGAGGTATGTACGAAAATAAGTTTAGCGAAAATACCATGATTCATTACACGTTTAGAAATGCGCACAGCGTGGCAATAATATAGCACTAGGTTATATATTATTTCATCGGTTATGGATATTTTATGATAACATTTTTAATCTTAATGATACCTACATACACGTGAAGCATATAACATTTATGTTAACGGCAGCTATTTGCAACAGTAAAGTTTCATTAAGAAAAACAGTAGTTAACGGATGACGCAAAAAATACATAGGTACCTAACGATTGTTTTACTTTACAAAATTATATACATAGGTACTATAATATAAAATTCTAGACTCCTCCGAAACGGCTAGACCGATTTTTTTTTGAAATTTTGCGTGTATATCGGTAGGCCAACATCTATTTGTAAGAATCCTACATGTTAAGGGTGGTCCCCCTGAACGTTTCATTAATATTTTTGGATATTTTTTTGATTCGGCTTTCTAAAATACATACAACCATATATTTTCACCAATAACCGCAATTTGTTAATTAAAAAATCTTTAAAAATGCGGTAAAAAGCTTCCTAGGTCAGCTAATATACTATGACAAAAACATTTGAATCATCAACATACATTCAGAGTTCTCACAATAGTCCATTTTCAAAATGATTCAACTGATTTATTGCTCCATATACTCAGAATTCCATATAACAGATTACATATTATGTTGACATAAAATTAGAACTTAATGTCAACATAGGAATCGATTCAGGCCGTGCCTAATACATTAGTTAGGCACGGCCCGAATCGGTCATAAGCAGCAAAACTTATTGCCATTCGGGTGTAACGGTGGTATGTTTTGATTTTGATAACTTTATATTAAATAATCGCAGAAAGGCAAACAGAGGTCCTATCGTGTCGGACAGTATATTAGAAGGAGGTATAATTGTTTGCTGTCGAAGTTATACCTTCCCGATGAGATATCTATACGGACAACGGACTACGCTCGCACGAAAATGACAGCTCTGGCCGCGCTCTCTGCGCTCTACCCACCGCCGCCTGCGCAGAGATGGAACCCAGCCCTGGATTGGCAGCCGGTTCCGTATGACACAGTGCCTTACAGCGAAGATGATGTAAGTTAGTCCAGGTTCATTTTAGATCCTATTTGAATAGTAGGTACTTAGATTAAAAGTCTCACGTAGGTACCTGATGGTTTTGTTTCAGCTCTTGTACTGGTATAATTGTCCACGATACAGAATGCTTCGAGATATGGTGTACGAACTGCCTGAGGTGAAAAACAGATTGAGGAGCTATCAAAATCTCTTTAGCTACCTAAGTGAAAAGACAGGAAGCAATATCACGAAACCAGAAGAAGTGTTCTACCTTGACAATTTATTCCAAGCAATGGTAGGTACCTAATTAAGTGTTTCCTTGTTATTTTTATGTGTAGTTATTTGGTGAACAATAAAAGTACCTTATATGTTTTAGGAAAACGTTAAAGTAAGAACACCGAAGTGGGCGCAAGATATAATGCCACAAATAAAAGAAATGACGAAAATCGAATATGCTATTGAATTTTTTAACACCGAGTTAACACGCATAGCATCAGGTAAGAGAGGATATCCTAGGAAATACAAATATAATAAGATCTCACTAGTTTATATTTTAACAAAATTATTTTTAAATTCTTAGGAGTACTTTTAACGGATATAATAAATGCATCCAATGCAGCCATAGCTGGCGACACCGATCAGCCGAAAGTTAGGCTTTATTCAGCTCATGAGAACAACGTTGCCGCTCTGATGGCGGCAGTCAAGGTGTTCCAACCTCATCAGCCGAACTACGGAGCTACCTTCTCAGTGGAGTTGAGAAAGAACGTAATTACGGGAGTCTATGGAATTACGGTATGAACAGTCGACTATTAACTATTTATTGTAGTAGAAGTATAAATTATTTACTGGAGACATCATAGTGTCTTACCATGTATTTTGTTTTGTATACCAGTTTAATTTAGTTCATTGACGTTTGAAGACTTTTTACATCTTCAATAAGAAAAAAATGTTCCTTTTAAATCTTTCCTTTTTTGCTAGGTTCTACGTAGTGCAAATACCAGTGTAGATGCTCTTATTTTTATTTAAAACTAGCGGTCCCGGCAGACTTCGTCCCGCCCGGCAAAGAATCGATTTGACAGCTGTCATAATTTTTTTTTTTTTCACTGGAACGTTATAAAAAGTATCCTATGTCATTTTCCTGGTTCTGAGCTACATCCCCAGTCTCTCTTGAGCCAAATCGGTCCAGCCGTTCTCGAGTTATAAACGGAGTAACTAACACGACTTTCTTTTATATAATAGATATAGTTTGTACCTATGTATTTTGAACAATACTGATAGGTACCTCATTGAGTTTCTTACCGTTTTTTCGGAAACGGTGATACTTATCTTTTGACCTTCATAAGAGGTTGTCAAGGCCTAAATTGAATAAATATATTTTTGATTTTGATTTAGTAGCAACTGTGACGACGATTAAGCAGTAGGTATGCAAATACATAAAGACGACTACGAAAAGATACAAAATTCGAATAATGCTTTAAGTCAGTTTTAAATTGTTGTAAGAGAGACTGAATGTTATGACACAAGTTCGATTTAAAAAATTTAAAATGTTGTTTTTTCGCAGGCGGTGTACGCTAAGGACGCGGGAGGTCCAGAACAGTATCTGAAAGTGAGAGGCTGTGGCGAGGGACTATTCTGCGATTATGAAACATTCCTCAAAGTGACACACGACACCGTATGGTCCCAAAAAGAATTTGACAAACAGTGTCATGGACAGTAACTGTTTACTTTTCATGTGATATCAGTAATAAGTTTAAATAAAATAGATAAAAAAAGAAGCAACATTTTTATGTTATCAATGTATTCTTTACATATACTTAGTATTTTATGTCAGAAGCAAGCACTTATTGTACTACTCATAATAAGAAAGTTCCTAAACTATATTATATATGTATTATTTAGGATCTGAATTGTATATATATAATTAATAGAAAATTATTGTTGTTATACTGAATCGATGTAATAAATATATAGCAATAAAAAGATAATTAATATGTACTAATTCCAATCAATCATAAACCAATTATCACGGGAAAGAATGAGTTCATAATAAATAGGCTGTGATTTATTTGGTAATTTAATTAATCCCCAACAAAATCAAAAAATAAAAACTACTACAAACAAGGAATCACGCTGTCATACAATCTTTAAACTCCTTTATCACCTTGGGGGTGGAATTTAAGAAAAAACTTTCTTATTGGACGCCTGTTTCATACAAAGAATACACCCTCCAAGTTTCAAGGTCATTGATTTAGGTTATGCACGTATCCACCAGTCAGTCATTCAGGACAAAGAGCTTTATATATGTAGGTAAGTAGGTACTTGGAGATTATTTGTAGAAAGCAATATCCAATTTAATCGCTATTAAAATTAGTAACTGCAAATCTAGTCTTTGCAGACAAAAGGAAATACAAGTATTGCATCAATATTTGCTAGTCTATATGCAAATAATCAAGACATTATGTTTAATGATGCTTAGTTGATTAGATATAATAGTCTGACGTGTCAGACGAATGAATCTCCCCACACCATAATTACTCGTATCATTCAGCCTCCTCACACTATAAACAATATACGGAAGGTATTTTGAATTTAGATAAAACACCTTTTTCCGTCGTAATGGTACGTTTGACCAGCATCATTTGCACTAGGTGAGTGTTAGTTTATTTTGTTATATACTGTAGCAAAATCACCGATCTACTCTACTTTTTAAGATCAATGGTTTTAACGAGATATTGAGTCTAAATATTAAATAATATGGACATGAGGATACTTGCAATCCGTATAAAATCTGGCAGCTCATTTAAAAAAATAACTCTGCGCTACTTAAGTATTGATTATAATTATGTAAAAATACTACACAGATATCAAATGCTCTTAAAAATTTAAGGTTAAGTTTAGGCATAATGAAGATATAGAAACGTTGTCAAATAGGTACCTACATACGACATATTTTAATACATGAGGGCAATGTTATTGGTTAGTCATTCACGGTTCGCCGGGCCTGACAGGACTTAGAAGCACAAAACACGAGTTAAGTCTCGCTGAATGATACAAATCTGCTGAGCCTCATTCATACTGTTGTTATGACGTCAATGTAGGTGCGACTGTGTAGTAATAGTAACCAACCGCTGTACTTCGTGGGACCTCTATCTACACTGTCAAAATGACCAAGGGAAATACGAAGTAACGCTAAGAATAAAATAGTTACAAGTTTGAAGTATCTAAACAACTTATACAATATGGGTCCGGACGGGACGCACGCGCATGTGTAAATAGGTGCCGTGCCACAATCGATTGGACGAAGTCAATCATCTGTGCAGACAGGTCGCAGCGACCGTGAAACTGGGCGAGCGTCCCGCTCTCCACTCAGTGGGACTCCGCCTCGCGTACCGTGCGCTTCCGGCCTCGTCACGACCATCAAAATTACCTCTAACATCGATAACGCTAATACAAACTGTGATAGCAACCTACATGGCACAAATGTGAACAACAGAAACAATAGACAGCAACAAGTAACCCCAAAATCAGATCGCAATGTAGAACTGCAGACCCGGCGGAGAAAAATGTGAGTGGTAGCGTCTGTATATAAAATACATTAGGTGCTTTAATGGTTTTTAAATTATTGGTAATATGCGGGCACGAGGTTTTTAAGTAATCGCACAATGCGTTTACCTTAATTAGCGCTCAATGGTCAAAACAAACTAGGTAATTTATACTTAATGTTGGCACTAATCACTAGCAATTAGGGGGATATAAGAAATGTAATTTGTACAATTGGTCCCTTTTGACTGTGATGTCCTTTGTGTAACATAATGTATTCTATGCACCTTAACAAACCTGCAAAAGATTTAACGTTTATTTAAATTGATCTCACTATTATCTGTCTCAGTTTACACATTTAGTATAGCAATAGAGATCTAGAAATATTGGAAGTACCCATCTCATAACCATTCCAAGGTAAACACAAAGCTACTTGTAAAGATTCAAGTTCAGTAAAGCCCAATCGTAAGAGAATAGAATGAAATGTCAGGGATAGTCTGGAATTGTAAAGATATGCTTAGTATTGCTTCGCTAGAAAAGAGCAATCGGCAAAAACGTACTGAAGAAGATACCTGAATTGGTTTGACGATTGTTAAAACGGTCATGTTTTCAAGTCCTACATTTTCACATTTATCGTGATGATGAAGACGATAATACTATGTAGTAAAAGTATCTTTGTATTGTACAGGATTTTTCAGATAATGAAACAAAAGCGATATAAGTATATCGATGGGACAGGACGCTGCTTGTCTAGAATACTGTCACAACTCGAAATGCATCACCATTTTGAATTGAATTTTATATGTGACGGTTTACAGTCTTAAATGGAGTAACAAATTATTTCGAGTTGTGACACTATTCTAGGGAAGCAGCGAGGTAGGTTTTGGTATAAGGAATTCGATGGTGTAAATCAAATCTTTAGGTTTTTGAAGTCACTTTAGATGTAAGTGTACGATGTATGTGTTGTTTGTGTTGCAGGAAAGGGGGCGGCCGCGAGGAGCCGACCACCGCGGCGGAGGCGGCGCCGGGCGCGCGCACCGAGCACACCTGCTGCCTCCTCGGCGTACTGGTGGGCATCTCGCTCATCGCCGGTAAACTTATTATTTACCTAATAATTTACGATGCCTTCGCGGTTAATAAGTACACATTGGAATGAAAGAAGTACAATGTCTCGAAAACTTTACAGTTAGCTTATTCGTAGCACGATTGAGCTGACAATAGGCAAAAAAGTTATTGTTATACCATGTTAACTATCTTATTTTTTTTAAATAAGTTAGGTTATGAATTTATAAAATAAGGTTTATAGCAATTATAGCAGGGTACCTACAAGGATGTGAAGCCTAGAAAGGTTTAAACGTTTCAAAATGAATACCCTATAAAGACGGAAATTTTCATGCAAGAAAGATCACGTCAATCAGGTGTTCTATAATAGAACAAAATTTATTAACGTCTAGGTAAATGTTTCTTGGTAGGTACATGATTTAGAATCAGATCAGAGATATTTTTGTTTACAGCCCTCGTAGCAGTAATCTTGATGAAGGATACAAATATTGAAGTGACAGCTTTAAGACAAGTACATGTGGTAAGTTAACGTAACCTTGGCAGAAGGTTTTTCTCAGCCTGTCAAAATAGGTTTCTTAAGGAAAAGCCGCTATTCACATGGTAATAACATAATATGGGGTATTTTTTTATAATGTGGCCATGAGAGCAAAAAGGTACTTTACCTTGTAGGACATTTAGTTTTGATTGCAGATAAGCAGTTGTTATTTTCCTGATCCAATTATATTGACCAATGTTAGTTTCCGAGTAAAAACCAAGTCTTTTAACTACACGTAACATTATTTTATATAAGTACCCAATTAGGACATTTTGTATCTTTCTGGCTTTTCTAAGCGATATCACATTTATACATTGTAGTATAAACTAGCGGCCGCTCGTGATTTTCATATTAACTTCACCCCCTCAAAGGACGATTTTCGAAAACGTATTTTACGTGTTTTGTGACTTTCAATAAAGAACTTGCATAATAAATTTCATTCGAATTACTTAAAAACCGCCAGGTTCATACTTCATTTAAACCCACGTTTTACCATCTTAGAGGGTGAATTTACAAAAAATCTTTCTTAGTGCTCCCCTACGCTATAAAAGGAACCCCTGAGCAAAATTCCAAGTTTGTAACCCTTATAGTTTAGGCCTTGTGTTGATAGATCAGTCAGTCAATCAGCTTTCGCTAGATGTAGATTTTGCTTGTTTATTAAAATACCGTAGAACACAGTCTTTCAAAGTGATAGAATAACAGCGTTAATTAAGTATATTAGGATCTTACTGTTGGGGTCCTTTCGGATGCACTTCGACCCATTGGGATCTTTTGTGCCTAGTAGGTATATTAGGATACTATTAACATACATTTTCAGCTGATGTCACATGGCGAGCGTACACCAAACGAGCGCGAATTGGCCATGCTAGGAGCACCCCCTTCCGATCACGTGTTCGCCCCCTACGGCGCCGGAGCTATGACCAACGTAAGTCACATTGAATAACTACTGTTTCTTATACTCGTACTATCAATATCTTACTGACTCTTGTACGAAGTTCCAAGTTAATTAACAAATTATCCACTGGCTTAGTGATAGTCAATTCGCATGTTGATAACGAAAGTGACCTAACACGAATTTATATTTAAATGTTAGACTTGGAATCCTTAATGGAGTAACGATATGTTTGAATCGAGTCACTTTCGTTTTATAAATAATTTGGCTATAAAGAGTATAGAATTTATTTTCTAATGCCTTCGCGGTTTTTACACATTGGAATGACACAACTCTAACGGAATTAACTCGCATATTTTATTTTATTTGCTGACGTTTTGAAAACTTTACAGTTCCCATATTCGTAACACGGCTGAGCCTACGATAGTCAAGCGTTAAAGTTTTCGAAATGTTGGCAAATAAGATAAAATACGCGAATTTAGTACGTTATAGCTGTTTCATTCATGAGTATACCAATAGCTGCACTAAAAAATACATAAATCCAAATTTAATTAGACCGACTCATGGGAATCACCGGTACAGCGTCAACTCACAATGGACATTTATGAGCGTAGTTCCTCGATATTCGATATCCGTAGCCAATTGCTCGCGTACTATTGCTATTAGCATATACAAATGCCAGGTTTCGTGGCTTTATGAAATGAAACGAAAATCAGATTAGGCAGGTGCATTGGTGGGCACACCTTTATATAGTTTTGCCATTGACGATGTGGGACAAAGAGTGCGGCAGCTAGTCGCGTCCTTGCGGGGACTGCGGACATCTCGGTGCATTGATAACGAGAATGCACTCGATATAATGCACCCTTGCAAATCTTTTGCGCGGTATTGTCAATTGAACGACTGTTATAATGACGAGGCACGTGAAGTGGCGTTTACTAATACATATTAGAGTAACATATATAAATACATTAATTGGTATAGTCTCGAAAGAAGTAGCTTTATAGTAAGTAATAATATAGTGACTATTGTCAACTTAATCTATTTCGAATATGGTAACCGTAGTTTTCGAAACGTTACCCCAACCCCCCAACAATACCTATACAATGGAATATAAATAGAACTATACAACCTTTAGTTAGGTGTCTTGTTTTTTCGTGTTTTCTTATTATTAAGAAATGTCTGATAATAAGCTACCTTAAGTTCTGTGTACTATTTACCTTTTTAGCAAATATGTTTAGCTCGAAATAGATACCTAAATAATAAATAAAATATCGAATGCGGTTCCTTTTTGACGATTGATAAACGGAATCAATATTAACCTACCTGGTAGGTAAGTAGTCTACGCACGATGAGTACTTAACACAATATCGTTATAAAATGTAGCCTATATGTTATTCCGGCGTATAAGCAATATTATTGCATTTTTTTTTAATCCATTCAGAAGTTTTTGCGTGAAAAGACTAACACACACACACTCGCAAACTTTCTCTATGTGTATACCAGTGTGATAGTGTGATAATCGTGTTGCGTCGAAGCAATGCGCAAGAGTCGATGCAACGAGACAAAACGGTACAAATGGCTTTGTAACGAAGCGACTACTTCCCGGTCCGAATGCGGGAGGGAGCCCCACTGGCGAAGGTCGAGAGGTGCTCTAATCAGGAACGTGGTCTGTCGCAGACGCAGATTACTGTCGACACTAATAATAATTTATGACTTCACGCGTCTACGTGAAGGATTATTATTATATTGATAAAATTATTGAAAAGGAAACAACTACATATAAACAAATTTAACTCGCGTATTTTATTTTATTGGCTGGCGTTTCGAAAACTTCACAGTTGCTATATTCATTCCCTAAAAGTCTAGTTTAGGCTACATCAAGCATTATGTTTTGATACAACGACATACTTAGCTCGTACATGTTGTCATAATTTATCAATTTTAAATCTTATCGCAGCTTATTCCTCCAATAATCAGGGCAAGGGACTGACAGCGGTTGAAACGTCCGAATAAACACCCAGTTGTTTCATTCCAATGTGTAATAATTGCGAAATTATTAAAATTGAGAATCTGTCGGATTTTACATTCAAATATGATTTGTTCGAAGAATTACAATACTGTTTTGTTTTATAGGAAGGGAAAATGTTGACATACGAGATGGGCGCACTACTTAGGAAGAGATATGACAAGTTTCTGGGTCCACACTATGAACCAGGTAGGCATCTCAATATTCTCAATGTTTCACGCAATAAATACTTAAAAAAAAGGATGGGTACAAAAGTAGGTCGGAATTGACGAGAAAGTATGAGGCATTTGATGATATTGAAAGAGGTTGTTCAGTCTCGAAATAATCATAAGATTAAATGTTACTTCTATAGCATTATAAAAATATCTTCTTATGAAAGTAAATCAACATTTTTATAAATTCCTTTAATATTATACGTTTCTTTATAATTAAAAACAAATGAACACTCATTTAATCAACTTAGTACCATTATAATAAAGAAATTCAATCTCAACTCATAACCCACTGATCTTGGCTAATTGTACGTATGTATGTATGTAAACTATTGCACAATAGATTAGATTAGATTTATTTATTTCTCAAAATTCATACAGTATAATTACATTATAATATCAAATTATATGCACTCATATTGAGATCGTCAGAACAAAAAATAAAAATAAAGAAATAAATAATATGAACAAATTACATTATAACGTTATAAAAATAAAAAAAAAATACATTATTATGTCAAAATATAGTCACTCATATTGAGATCAACGTACAAAGGCGAACATATCCCTGTAATAATGATTAATTAATTAAACAGATAGCAGCATTGTGATAGCGTCCAACACAAACCTGAGCAAGATGACAGCTCTGCTGATAGCGGCGGGGCTGTGGCCGCCGCCGCCGGAACAGCTGTGGAACGAGACCCTGATCTGGCAACCCGTCCCTTATACGTACCCTCCACGAGAACTAGATTACGTAAGTAATATACACACTATAAGGGTCCATTCTCAAGGGGTACCTTTGCCCTTTCGCTCGAATTTACTTTATTACTACATAGTATGGAACAAAGTCGCTGTCGCTGTCTGTACGTCTCTATATATGCTTAAATCTTTAGAACGAACCGATTTTAATTCAAGAGGAAGGTTTTTATGTATAATACATGCCTAATATGCCCGTGCGAAGTCGGAGTGGGTCGCTAGTACTAGAACGAACGCCCTTTGGAGGCGTTGCGTTGGAACCGACCGTAACAAACAATTATAAAACTAAAACTATCATGGAATAAAATAATTATAACGGATTAAACTAGCATATATTAATGTTAGTATAATACGCGATTTAAATCCGTCGTAGTTGTTTCATTCCAAAAACGATGATTGTTAAAAAAAAATAAAAAAATATCATTGAAAACGTCTCTGATTTTCTAATAGATCTTTAAGCACCATCAATTACGATTACCTTCTTATGTAAGTATTTAAACAAAGTTCTAATTACTTACAGCTTCTGTACGAAGAGAACTGTCCAAGATATACTCAAGAGAAGAAGAGACTATTGGACGCGTTCATAAAAGAAGGCCAAGTTCAACCTTATAAAGAGTTATTCCACAAGATCGCGCAAATGACCAGTATTAATTACAGCACGCCACAAGACGCGTTCCATTTAAGCAACTTATTTCTCATACAGGTAAATTAAAATAATATATATATTTAACTTGGTTAAACACACCAGTCCCTCAATCGTGTATAGTAATTTAAATTGGCTTCAGACAATTATTTAGTTCGTTCTAATGCAGGGGTGATTAAAAAAAAATACGTGTAAATACGGCAACAGATAAAATAAATACCATACAAAAAGTAAATTCTAGTATCTTCAATTTTAAAGCGATATTGGAGTAAGTAGTTATATAATTAATGTCTTTTTTTACCTTAAAATAACCCAATTCTTATTTGTAGGACGACATAAAAGTAGCCAATCCAAAATGGGCGAAACATGTAAAAAGAAGACTCATGGACGCAGCGAAACTGGAATATACGATGATGTTTTACAATCACTTGTTAAGGAAACTGAGTGGTGGTAAGTAACTATCTGTATTATATTTGGAAAAATGAAATTATCCTAACATACGAAAATCCATACAAAGAAAAAAAATCATACAAGTATTATCAAATACGACACCATACACAATAAAATCATCATAAATATCTGTTTTATAGAAAGACAAAAATATACGTAAACAGGGTCTCAAAGTATAGGTACCTACAATATTTTTTTTAATACGTCCGTAAAAAACTGTCTTGAATTTAAAACAGCGAGTAGCCCGAGTTGGCATGTTACTTGCTCATAAGTATTTATGTTCACCCGAAATGTATAGTCAATTAACCCCTGCGGATTAAAAAAAAAACCCCTCATCATTATTTCTTAACAGGTGCTCTCCTCAAACAAATAATAACAGAAGCCACAAACAGCAGTTGGCGCGTAATAGTAAGAACGGGCACGCCGGCGTCGGTCGCGGCGCTACTGGCCGCGTGTGTGGCGCCGCCGCCGCGTCTTCCGGACCCCGGGGCCGCGCTGCTGTTCGAGTTACACGAAAGACTACCTTCAGCTCAAGGGCAGAAGGATAAAAATGCCTTACCCTACGACCAGCGGTTCGGGTTTAAGGTAGGTATATCTGATATTATGTCTAGCGAGCTTAGGCTGACGTTAGTCATGCGTTTACACTAGCTGTATGTATTGGGGATGCTGTTGCACAAATAACAACCTTAAATTCAAAGGCAGAAGGAAAAATGTCCTGGATTATCGGTCCGTATTTCAGATACATATTATGACATGATAGGTACTATAATTCATCGAGTAAAACAAAATGTGTATTATGTAAGAGGACCCAAGAGACACTTTTGCAAGTCTATCTACTAGAGATAAAAAATAATGACGCTGCGAAAAGAATCGCTCTGTTATTTAAACAAACAAAGAATTTTTCAATATGCACTGAAGTGTAATTTATATTACGTATTTGCTTATAAAGGAGAGCACGAAAAAATTTCAACCATTTAAATGAGAACTTGGCTCAACGAATCATCTAGTATTTATTTATTTCAGATATACTATTGGGACGACGATTCAGCGGAACCTCGTCTAATGGAGGTGCCAGGCTGCAACGCTCTATGCCCTCTGGAGACATTCAAAGAGTTAACCAAATTCGTGATATCAGATGACTATATACAAGAGTGCAAAGAGTTAATTACCTAAGAGATTTACCTAGTGAAATACGTATAGCGTTTAGACAAAAGGCTGTGGGTTGGTATATACGGCGATGGAAGAAATAAATTATATATTTGTATGGTATTTCGATGTTTAATTGCTTACCTTCGTCTATTTTGAGGCCGGTTTCATCGCGGGGTATGTTCTTGGATATTTCGGTGAAGGCGTCCGCGCCCCAGGCCTGTGTTCCTCTTAGTTTCAGATATTCCGCTATGAGCGCTGCTATGTGTAGCTGGCAGCACATTGCCTGCGATACAACAATTATATTAAATAAAGGTACCAGCTTAAATATGCTAAAACTGTGATTAAAATAGAAGACTCAACTGCTACTACTCATTTTTAAGATTCTTTTTACTAATGCTGCTTTGTTATTTCTACCTTCTCGCGGTCATATTATTTTCATATTATATTTATTAGTTAGAGTTTGCATTTTACCGACATCTCAACGATATAATATATTATTATATGAAATGATGACCAAAGAACGCGGGATAATTTTTTTTTTTCACTTTCTTCAGTTATAAATTGTTTTTTTTTTTTTATAATTATTATTAATTTTAGCTTACGCACGTTCGCATCAATTGTACGGGTCAGATACGCCCCTGAACACAATGACGCAGGACATAGCTAGTTAGTTGTAAGTCACCTCGTCGTGGTCGCCCTGCCTGGCGTTGTGCTCGGCGAGCGTGGCGAGCCAGGCGTGGCGCAGGCGGGGCGTGGCGCGGCACGACGCCGCCAGCGCGTGCTGCAGCTCCGCCAGGTGCACGCTGCCCGCCTCTGCACATACATACATACAAATCATGCTTAATAATAATAATAATATTAAAGATCTTTTATTACGAATTCTCTACAATGTTGGCAATACATCTTATATATATATATATATATATATTGACGAAACAATAGAACGGACAGGACAACGTGAACCGGGATCGCTAGTATTTTATAAATACGGATGTGAGTGTATAATTCCAAACGGATCCACAGGTAGTTTTTAAAGTTGGTAGAAAAATACAGAAGAGTTCATTTGCAGTGAGGATTGATCAAAATCTATAGCTTTCGAATAATTTGCGCGAATTTGAACTCAAACTCAAACTCAAATAATCATTTATTCAGGCTAGGCTCTTACAGGCACTTGTGAACTCTTTAATTATCAATATATAAAGTAATTTTATATTTTCTTACCGGCGCCACTGTTTCCCCCAACGCCAGCGAGTCGCGCCCTTGCTCCGACTACGGTGCGCACGCGACGCATTAACTCTGCAACCTCAGTAGACAGTCCTATATAGGGAATAAAATAAAATCAAAACAATATTCATTATTGCGAAAGACAGTTTCTTTGTTACATTTTTAAGCCAATACCCAAAAACATTTTTAATAAATTGGTTTTAAAATAGATCAGCCTTTAAGGATGACATAGGCTATTTTATCACATACCTAACTATTTCTTTAAGCATAGTATATGGCAAACAAAGTTAAGTAGGTATATGGAGAATTTATGTAATGTGTTATTAACACTAAAATTACATAATAATATAATATATACCACATACCCGTCCCTTTCATGGCTTTATCGCCGGTCGCGAAGCAATTTATCACAGAAAGAGATTCTTGAAAACGCTTGCAGTTCAACGCTGTTGATGAATCGAGCAACTTCGACACAGCTATTATAACCTAAAGACAAAATATGTAAAATGTATTCCTCTAAAGCAGTGGTTCCGAATCTGGAGGTAATTACCCCGCAAGAGTAAATCAGCCCATAAGGGTAACAAAGAAGCTAATAAGGAAAAATAAACCTAACATAAAAATACTTGTACTGTTTGTATTTTAAGATCAGGCTAAAAACAGTATTCCTACTAGGACATAGTGGGCGAAAAATTAAACTTAATTGGAAAAATAAAATAGCATTTTACAAAAAGTCTCATAACATGAATTTTATTGCATTAAAATATTTACGATCATAACTTAATTTACAAACAAAACAATGATATCATCTGTTCTCAACAGTATTACATATTCTATGGTATATAGTTTACCTGCAAATGAACTCTAGTAAGATTCCCCCCCGAGCCGTGTTGGAAGTTGGCACGCATCAGCAGGTACAGTGCGGCGGCCGCCTCGCGACGCAACCACGCGGCGCGCGCTTCACACAGCTTCACCACAGCGCTCACCACTCCCGCGCATAGAGTACTGCCACCTAGTCGAGACAAAAGTAAGTAGAACATTCCAAGTTCGTGTCGGATTCAGGCAGGGCTTTTCATCAAAATCATCGAAAAAACTGTTTCTTGCACATTATTCAAAATATAAGCATCTACTTTGCTAAAAAAAAAAAACAGTTTTATGATATAAAAATATACTTTCTCACTATTTGGTTAAAAAACTCTAGAAATGTCTTACAATAAATCAAAGTCAAATACTATTGATATACTGGGTAGCTCTTAAATGTTCAGAAGTCCCTTTAACTGTTCCAATACTAATGATATCACGAATTGCCATCGACGCCCTGATTACGATCGAATTCTAAATTCCAAGAATATGATCTAATAAATATCACTCACCTTCAAATAGCGTTTCAGAGAACTGGTTTATATAAGCTCTCAAACCGGCAAACAGATGTTTATACAGCGACTCGCTTTGTGGGAACTGTAGAAGTTTAAGGTACGGTCTCGCCGCAGCGCCTTCGGCCGCGCCAAGATTTTTGGTGAATAGACAAGCTCGGTCTATTATCGTGAGACCGACCTCTGTTGCTAGGCAACCAGCCGATATAACTGTGTGCTCTGCTATCGTCTCCAATTCTATAAAATTTAAAAGAAAAATCTATTCCCAACGCGCACGATTTTGCACTTATTTCACTCACATACGTTGTGAAGTACTAACATTTAAGTACTGTCACTATTTATTAGTACTGTCCTTAGGAAGATGCGTCACTAACCAGGAAATACTTAAACATTAGATAATCAAGGAATTTTGATAAAATGTTTATTGATGATTAGATAACTTACTTTATAATTAGCATTTTTATATGTCATGATTAAATTAACTGCAAATAACTTTATCGGTTAAGTAACAGATAAAATAAATTAAAAGAAAATAACCTACCGCTAGTGACCGTAGGAGCAACCAAATTCTCCCTGTTCACGGTGTTGTTTTTCTCTACAACTATGGGAGGTTCTTTAGAAAAGTCTGGCGGGCTCATCCTAGCGGGCAGAGTCCTTGCTTTCATAGGCTTTGGTTTACCGTTGCAGTCCGGCGTGGTTGCTTTAAGTTCCGATAAAATTCGCTTCCTTCCTATATATTGGAATTGTTCGGCGCAAATCCTGAAATTAAGCTACAATGAATACTAGGAAATGAATCAATTGAATTGGTTTGAAGATAATCTAGGCTGTTTGTTAGTGTTTTAAAGCAGAGTAATTGGGATCAGAACCCAATCGAATTTTATAGTAGGGATGCTGTATACTTATATTAATTTATGACTTTATATTACACTAGCGGCCCGTCCCGGCTTCGCACGGGGGGACTTAAGATTTTTTTCATAGTTTTCGATACAATTCCCCCGTTTTTGAAACATTTTCGGTTACTGCTCTGCAACTATAAGACCTAGCGTGATATTATATAGCCTATGTTACTCGGGGATAATGTAGCTTTCCAAAGGTGAAAGAATTTTTGAAATCGGTCCTGTAGTTTCGGAGCCTATTCATTACAAACATACAAAAATACAAATCTTTCCTCTTTATAATATTAGTATAGATATTCTCATCTGGTTCAAATAATTATAAGTAGAACTGACGTTGAATACAATTATTTTCGGATACATTCTTTCACTTTGCAAGTTTGTAAAATCCGACAGTTACAGATTTTAATCTAATGAATACTTAACTACTTACTTTAATCGTCAATTCATGTTAAATAAACAATGAGATACGATCAGTAACAATAAGAATTAATATAGTCATATCTGATAAAATATCTAATAGGTACTTCGAAGAAAAAAGTGCAAAACAATTATGATAACCAAACATAGACGTGAAATTTAAGACCTTTAGAATGAAAATGGCTTAAACTCCGTAATTGTGATCGCGACCATTGCAATTTGAGACTTATGTCTACATAACTAGCCTTGCATTTGATCAGGTAGCTCTGGAGTTAAGTCATTTTTATTCCAAGTGTTTCTATTGACTCACTCTAGCACGTTAAAGAACGACTGCTGCTGAGCGGTTGATTGCGTCCTCCACCATTCCACGAGTCTCTCCTCGTCTAGATATTTCAACACAAACAGGAAGCACAAAAGCACATCGCGTACTTCCTCAGCGGACATCACACCGAATCTGGACACACACCGGACAAAAACAACTTTAAATACAAGCTAGTAGGGTTGGAATTAGAATGGATTATATTTGTAAGAATTAAATGTTATCGTTAAGTATGTATTTTATATAGACTTTTGATCTTTGAATGAAGTTAGTATTCAAATTTGAATGTCAAATTTTTCGTTATTGAAAAGGGAAACAAAACTAGTTACATTTGTGACGTCACAATAAAGTACCTAAACAAAAAAGAGTGACGTTTATTTTCAAGTAAAGTCACAAAATAAAAAAATAAATACTGAGTGTGATTCACAAAAACAAATTTAAAATACAGAAAGTACACATCGGCAGAAAAAAACTAAGTAAATAAAAAAGATTAAATTTAAATCGCATATGATTAATTGTATGCTGGCTTTTTAATAGCTTTATATTAGCAGTAAACTGAATTCGCTTTAGTCAAAACTAGGTATTTCCGGGTAGGGTAAAGTAAAAAAAAAAAACGTCCACACAAAATAAAATACACTCGATTTAAATCCGATAGTTATTTTATCCCAATGTGTAATACCAGCGTAATAAATAGATATTATTTCAGTATATAAAATTAGGTGTACCTATTGACTTGATCACCGATATCATTCAGATTCAGCCTGCCAGCGTTTCGCGGCAGCGAGTCTCCGCCGGACATAGTAGAGACCGACTCTAGCGAGCTTTGTGACATATTGTTTGCATGATCTACAAACACACGAGTGCTGGTACATTAAACGTGCATTTAAAAAAGAACTTTATACAGTGACAATAAGGTTGTTTATAACTTGTAACATAGTGTGAAAGTATTAGGAACACAAAGCACCTTTACTAGAAAAGTGTGAAATCTTGTAATATGTCACCACACGAATTCAAATATAAATGTGCAGACTTAAGAGTCTTAAGGAGTAACAAATTATTTTGAGATGTCACACTTTTCTAGTAAAGGTGCGATATTGCCAAAACCGTTTTTGATAAAGACATTTAGAGACATTTATAGACAGTGCTTCATATACATATATTAATACGTACCTTTATTTAAATTGTTTTGTATAACAGGTGGTTCTTTGAAATGTGCAGAGTTTCTCGCCGGTGTGTGTTCGAAATGTAAGGTCAGTCGATTTCTTCGTGGAGTACTATTAGCGGACGCGACGTCCTTCTGGGCGTTGCTGAGTATAGGATTCATAGTAGCGTCCCCGTCGACTTTGTCATGACCATTCTCTAGCACCGGACTAGCTAACGTTTTTGTAACTAGGCGGTGTGCGTTATCTGTTATTAGAACGTAAAGAATCCGTTAATAGTTTGTTTCATTCCAATGCGCAAAAATCGCATTTTATTATTTATAGCACTCTGTTGGGCACCAAATAAAAAGTACCATCTGGCTTCCAACACACAAAAGTCGGTAATAAATTGGGTTCGATAATGTTTTTGTAGAACTAAATGTCTGACATAATATATTCGCGGACGTTCTTAAATTTATTTCATTTATTAATTGGTTATTACTAACAAAACTACGAATACATAAATTACTATTGTATTTAATACGTGTGTTACTCACCAAGCACGATGGTTAGCCAGGGTGCGTATAACTGCGCGAGTCTCGCACGACACTGCCTCGTGCGATACCGATCGTCGTGCTCGTGTTTCGTTAATAATGCACGAAGAATGCCCAGTGCGATACGACGCTTCTGTGGCGCTTCGCGAAGCGACTGTTCCACCTATGAAAAATAATAATAATTGAATGAAGCAATTAAATATACACAATACAGGTGTAATTTGTTCAAAATGCTCATTTTGTTTATTACTCCTTGTATATAACATTAAATAAAATTTATAAATAGTCGACTTAATATCCTAAAGTATTCTCTAACAATCGACCTTTGACTATGTGGACAATATTGATATAGCAACGTACAATTCTTTACTTACTTGTTTCAATAGAGTTCCAGACAGAAAGTGTCTCATAATGAATTCCTCTGATAATTTCAATTTAGCAGGATCTGCGTAATAATTAACAATAAATTAATTGTAAATACACTATTGTTGCCTTTAGTTATAACACATAATAAAACTGAATTATAATGATATTTATTAGTTTCCTTAATACATATAGGAACAGTAAAGCGATCGTAACGTCATTATTAAACCAAATCACATAGCTATAGCAATAATATACATACATACATATTATAATTATTATATAGTGATCTTGTTTTACTCTCACCTTCATTCAAGTCTTTTGACAGCTTGTTCGCTTGTAGTGGCAAGTTGAAAGGCACATAGTGTTCATGAGAGCATATTGTTTGAAGGAACGTAAATTTGAAGTCAAACAACGCTTTCGGGTCACACGGTTTAAATTTATCCAAATATCTTTTCACTTGTCGGAACACAAAACCTCGATCCATAAAAGAAAGGCAAGACTGAAATGAAAAGTATGTAATTATATTTTAGTCTTTATACTATGGTAATAAAGACTGTATTGGATTGTACCTTTAGGAATACGGCAAGATTTTTGTTGAATATATGAGTCTGCATCGGTTGCTGTAGAATGTACGATGGTTCTACAACGGTAACTAACTTTTCGATGTTGTCTAAAAGGTCCGCGTGAAACCGTTCATTTCGAGACATCTGAAATTAATACATAATTATTAGTTCACAAAAAAAAAGTTTCTAGATGCTGATGACGCGCTATGGAAGAAAAAACACCGATAAAATGCAAAATACAACAAAGTAAAATGTTTGAATGAAATGTTGACCAAAAATATCCAATATAAAGGACGGTCGCGGAGCACAGCGAAAAACGGACGTTGCCCTTTTTCTACTTATTTCTGTCGCACGCGCGTAGTAATAGTGCCCTCACGCTCGCACAGTAACACATCAAGGTTACGTTTTTCGCTATGCTCCGCGACCGTCCTTTAGTTGTTTCATTCAGTGAAATAACCGCGAATGCATCAGAAATGATTATAGTATCAACTATCAAATAATTATTTATCATCTTTTCTTACCTTAATTCTCCCTGTGTTGATTAAATACTGCGCCATGCTCTTCACAATAATGTCAAAGAAGAAGCTGGAGTACTGCATGAACTTGTGTCCGAGAAGAAAATCCTGTTGATTTGGATCGACGAACATGTGTAGCGGTGCAGACAGCACTGTATGCAGTTTGAACCCCACGCAGTTGAAAACGTACTGAAAATTATTATCACTTAGATATGTGACGCATTTAACGGTCTCTATTACAATAACTAAATAAATCAAAAAGATACTTGCTTCTTTTCTGTTGTTTATATGGGCTTAAGAAGTTTCAAACGGTATAAAAAAAAAGAAATACTAAATGTTTATTTAATAAATACCTTGACGTAACTGTCGAGCAAATCTTTGCGACCGTAATCGTCAATCATATGTACGAAATGTACAATTAATTTGACGATTTGATATCCCATGTCCTGGGTGTAACTTTTTTCAACTGTCTGTAAAATAAAAAACAAAAACATGTTATGTCTATACATAAGAAGTCTGAATTATAAAAAAAAAATAATGCCAAAAAATAATTGATGCCGTACTTTTATTGTAAAAATTAACATGTAAAACAATGTTACTGGTTTCATTGGAGCATTTATTGACATTAGCGGGACCTTGTTACTCGTAAATGAAACTTACAATACATAAGGCACAGTTATATCTAAATCATGATAACTATTTATCCTGTACATATATTTATAATATAATTGATGTATTTTTACTGTTTAAAAGCAGTTTCTCGCGATCCACGAGAAAACTACATAAGTCTTAATTTTTTATAAACTTTGAAGTCAGTTAAAAAAAAAAGCTATTTTACGTACCATGAGCTCAAACAGCTGATTCAACACGGTCGGCAAAAACGCAATTAAAGCGCTGAGTTTTATCGCATGCGCTGCCTTCAATGCATTGCAGACGTCGTTCCACGGCGGCGGCGAAGGAGATGTGGGCGGCGAGTTGGTTTTGATCAATCGCTCGGCTTGTATGAACAAATTGTGCAAATGCGTGTCTCTTGTTGCCACGGTCGAGTCGAGGACCAGTTGGCATCGAAACAGCTGTTTTTCACCCTCAACCCAAATCACTTCAGGGCCGGTGTTCTGTTAAAAACAGGAAATTTATATATATACATATAGTTCGATATGGTTAATATTCTTAAATAAATGTACAAATTGAACCTTATTTTTAAGCCATAGGGTGTCAATTACTTTAGAATAAGCAACTTACCCCTTTTCCCAGACCAAGAGGTTGTATAGATAAGTAGCCAGAAGGTAAATGCGTCGCAATAGGTAGATTTACAATCTCATCGATAAATTTACTGTTTTTCAGCAGAGGCACCCAAGCATATCTGTAAAGTCAAAATCATTAATAAGTGGACAATTTATAAAATTACTTACGGCTAAACAATGTTCAATGATCTTATCTGAAAATTAGTTTACATGTAAATGGAGAAATTACTTTTTAATTAACTAAGTAATAATGTGTTTTATATACCAGAATAACCCATAGGATATAATTTATACACTAAATTGTGTTAAGTATTTTTTTCCTTATTCCTGCGCACACGAAGTCACAGACAAATTAACCGGTAGGCCATAGGGTCGTGCTATAAAAGCATAATAGTCTAACAAACCAAGCCTATAAGTAACATTTTAACTCACCCAATGCACGTTTCCACATTGGCGTCGTTCTTCTTAGTAAGATCGCAGGATATGTGATAAAACGTGAACAGCAAGTGGTGTTGTGCCGTAATGGTGGCCGGAAGACGGATCTTAGCCTCGTCGCACCATGAAGGATTTGCGTTGTGGTGCAAAACTGAACATCTGTATTGTGTTGTCATTCCAACACGACCGTACACCACCTGAGACGATTTTTTTATTTATTTACATTTGATTTGCGACTTAGTTGCTCAAAACATAAAGTTCAGAATGTTTAGATTATTTTGCAAAATGAGTTTTTCTTGTGGTTCACCTTTCATGTTTGTATGCGAACTCTTGTATAATAAAATGTATGTAGAAAGTACTTAAACAATTTAAAGGCGAACTTATCCCTTTCAGGATTTCAGATTTAAGTAGAAAATAGTAATAATAATAATTCCTTATATATATTGCTATATTATAAAAACATATATATTAGTGGGTATGAATATTTTTTTACATTTAACTTAGTACCTGTTGCATATATAATTGTTTTAATAAAAAAATACAACATTCCACACATACCTGCAAAGGTTTGTTATCGCCGGAATCGCTGTCTCTCAATTCGACAGAACATGCAATATTCCTTGCACGGACGAACATTTTTTGAGACTCAAAGTTGAGAGTCAGCGGCCGTACGTACAAATGATGGATGTACGCTGCATAAGGCTGTTCAGGTTCCACATTCAATGTTGCTAGTTCTAGGGTGAGAGGTGATGTAGGCGGTAGGGGGAACGGTTTCAATGCAGCGTATGCACTCGTCATGCAATCTGAAATTTAGATAATTTATCCATAATTATTATGACCAAATATAGGTAATAACTTTACAGAAAAGATAATAATATATAAGCATGGTAATCCCTAGTAATATTATAAATGGAACCTGTTATGCAATACAATATCAACCTTCAAATAAACATATATACTAATTCTACACAAATTAAGTCGCGGACAGAAGCTAGTGATTTATTATTTTAATATAAAATACAATCCATTTATATATATATATATATATATATATAAATATATATACACCTTTTGCCCTTTTCGAATTTAACACTCGTCTTATATATAACTAGCTTCTGCCCGCGACTTCGTCCGCGTGGAACTCCTCCTTTTTGCAGTCGGTTAAAAAGTAGCCTATGTCCTTTCTCAGGGTCCAGACTTTCTTTGTACCAAATTTTATTTAAATCGGTCCAGTAGTTTTAGCGTGAAAGCGTAACAGACAGACAGACAGAGTTACTTTCGCATTTATAATATTAGTAGGGATTAGTGCATTTGGTAAGCTTGGACCTTAATCAATGCAATGAAATATTTAGCTTACTTGGTACTTGTTCGTTGCTATGATGAATATTTATATTGAGCCAGCCAGGTATAACGGTTAATTTTGACAACTTTTCCGGTTTTCGAAAATCCGAGAGAATCTTTAGCAAATCGTCGTCGGACATTTTGTTGGGCTCTTGACGGTAGATGGCAGGAAATTCCGGTGTTGTATCCAAATCATTACTATACAATCTGTAGAAAAAAAGTCATAAGTAAGTACCGTCAACATGCGGGAATAAACTTCATATCATGACATATAGCTTAAAGGTCCACTTAAAGCTTTTGTCACAAATAAGATATTAATTCAGTAAAGTATTGGCATTATTTCTGCTCAAATGTGCCATATTTTTTATACGAAACACGATATTGTAGAATGGTGTGTGTTCTACGTAATAACGCACGCACCTCATGCTAGTTTAAGATAAACTAAAGATTGTATCAAAGAGTTATGCTAATTAATTACTTATCCACTGCACCTAAAGTCGATATTACCTGAACAACGGCTTAGCGGTCCATGCAAACGGCATTCTGTAGGTGCCGACGCGGTTTGCGTAAGCTTGCACATTTTTGTGAACTTTAAGTCCCAATCGCGGGTCCTTAGTAGCTTTGAGGTAAGGCTCCAGAACTTGACTCACGTGCCCTTGTAATATCTTATCTATCTTTACAACTAGGAACAGGTCCGGGTGGGGATTGTTTATAGACAGCAACACCTGAAAATATATAAAAATTGTCACACAATTTATCACAAATATAGATAACACATGGCATCACTTATATTGCTAAAAATTATGTGTCAGAGATTGATTGATATATCAACGCACTATAAGGGTCAGAAACTAGAAATTCAGCACAGGGACCCATTTTATAACGCAGGGGTGCACAAAGAAATATTTTTTGAAAATTCAACCCCCTAAGGGAGTAAAA
This sequence comes from Polylopha cassiicola, assembly GCA_038024825.1. Classification (NCBI taxonomy): domain Eukaryota; kingdom Metazoa; phylum Arthropoda; class Insecta; order Lepidoptera; family Tortricidae; genus Polylopha; species Polylopha cassiicola. Next base: position 4,987,893 of record CP149050.1, read on the forward strand.
TGGCGTTGTTCGTGCGCTGACAAAGTCACAAGCAAAAACTAGTTCGTGGTCTCCTTAATTTACACAATTTTATAAATGGTTATTTATAAAATTGTGTACAAAAAAAATGTGTATAAGAATACATAAAAATAATAAAATCACCTGTCTCTTTGATTTGAACCACTCCTCCGTTATCTGTTTAACATCTAATTTAACATCGTAGCTAAAATTCTCGACTAGTGAGTTTGTGCACTCCACGTCCTTGACTAGATCCTTTACCGCGTCATGGTTGAGGTCAAAGTGGAAATTCTCGGTGAGTTTTTTTCCACTTCTCGCGTCATACAGAGCGAGGTAGGTGAAGTATGGCTCCACTTGGCACAGAAGCTCTTTGTCACCATCTATGGGCGCTTGTAATCTAAACTTTAAACTTTCACATTTGAGCAATATCTTTTGGCCAAAGTGTTCTCTGTGGATATAAATATATTTATGATTTAGTTACAATTCAAAATAATATAATTTTAGATGAGTTAATTGTAATAGAGGAAATCTTACGCAACAATATTAAAATTCATAACCTTTCCACCTACAAATGCTATGTACATTTGTGTTCGTTTAACTCAAAAATACTTTATTATTATGGATATTACTCAGTTCAATGTCATTAATGAAACAAAAAAATAAGAAAAAAAACCGGTTCTTGTTCGAACATATTACAATTAGTGTCATTACGATCTCAATAGAATTTCGAAACAAATTTTAAAACCATAATTCGTAGCTTTAATAGAATAGTGACAATGTGGTGATTAATTATTAAATCATAATATTAACTACGATCTATTAATCGAAATTTTCTACTCTTGTCTTTGTACAAAAACATCATTATTATTAAATCATAATTTTAGTTAAATGGTTTTTTGGTAAATGGTCTTAGGCAGTCCATATACAAAATTCTATGGGTACGTCATTACACATAAAAATACTTACTTGAACGGTTCCAACTGTGGTTCAGGAGAGGGGGTTCTTTTATATGGCATGAAGAATATATTACTACGGCATTCGTTCCGCGCTGCAGCTATAGACAGGTCGGTCTCTCTGGAATATCGCATCAGGAGCGGGTTCATGCTGTGCTCCAACCCCTTCAAGGTGCCATAAGTAGGGGGTGGAGGCTCGGCTGTTAGCGACACATCTGCGTCTAGAAGAAAAATAATGTTTTTAGTACTATTGTAACAAACGATAACCCAATTGATATTTATATTTGTCTATACAAACATAGAAAAAAAAAAACAGTTTTTAATTAAGGGAAAAGTAATGTTTCTTTTATATTTACGGCGGATTTGTATCGAATCAAGTATCGAGTAAAATTGAAACTTTTCTAACTGCAACTCGCAACAGTCAAATTATTTAATCAAAATCAAGTCTCGGTTATTCGGTGGATAATTTAAGTCATCAAGTATCTATTTAAAGCTTAAGCTTGAGAAGTGTTTAATAAATAGAAAAAAACCAAGACAATTTTAAGATAAAATAAATGACAAAACATAGTCTGCTTTAACATATTTTAAGATTTTGATGTAATTTAAAATTCATATCTAATTACAATGGAAAAATAATTACTTCTATGATCGAGTATTAAAATGCTAATAATACCTACAACTATATTTTTTTTATTAAGTACAGGTCAACTATTATATATTAGTGTTTGCGATTGGCTGCTACTTGCTAGACGACCTTCAAACTTGACACGTTTTGCTTTATTACTTTATAATGTATTATTTTTATGTTTTTTAATTTGACGTATTTTATTATATTATTTTAACTATCAGTTGTATGAGTCCACTGGGCAAGTTTATTAAACTCTTTAATTATTCGAAAATACTGATTGCGTCAACGTTTCAATAGTATTACTTTTAATAATATCACTATTGGAGTCCTTCGGGAAAAATAGAACGAAACATAATGCGATAAGATTAAAGGCAAGTTTTTTGCGTACTGCGCTAAAAAAAACCTGATTTACACGTTTACATAACAAAAAAGTATCCATAAATTATATGAACGTATTTTATAATTACGATCTGCTATAAGGACAAATCAAAACTCTATCAAAAGATAATGGGCAGAATCTGCCCGTCACAACTCGAAATGTGTTACCATTCTGAATTGAAATTTATATGTGACGGTTCACAGTCTTAAATGGAGTAACAAATTATTTCGAGTTGTGACACTATTTTAGAAAAGCAGCGAGATGTTATAGGTGAATTGAGGCATAGGTGATTTCATAGACGTTTTAACCACCTTCAGTTCCTAGTTATAAACCTTGGAGTATTAACCACAACGAAAATTATGTTGATGCTACGATATACTGTGCTTGCATTGATTGCAGCTAATTATTTCAATATCAAAGCAAGGAACTGACGGCGGATGAAACCACCCGTATTTCCTAGGAATATCAATTAGCAAATACCTACTCTTAATTGTGCTATAAAGGGATTTATATTATATTTTATTATATGTATAAACCGCAGTACACTTAAGTAATATAAGTCTATACCCATTTTCCTTAACTACAGGCTATTGTTCATAATAGAAATTGGTAACTCAGAAATAGTTAATATATGAAAATAGAATCACATATATCAATTTCTAATAGTATTAGGTACTACACTGCAATTGATTTATTGCATTACTGAATCTACTCATACATTGGACATTTTTAGATTTGTGATTATTAACTAATTTATTTTATTTTTATATTTTTTGGATAAAAAGTGTCTTGTTCCAATCCCAAGGAAACTGTATAGTTTCAAAGGTCGGAATAAAACTAATATACTTACTCGAGTTAAATCCATAAAAAATATTTTACTTTAATCTTTATTATATCTTAATTATACCTTTCCAATATAAAAGAAAACATACCTTTATCTATGGCTTCATCGTTAGGGTTAATTTCTTGGTTGTCCTGGTTCTTCTTCAATGCGGCATTGAACGTGTTGATCCATTCATTCATCTCATCTTCATTGTCGGCAGAAAATGTGTAACCTTTGCCACCTGACATGCGCAGTTCAAAACAAAAACGACCACGTTTCGTGTTCTGAAAATAAATAATAATTAAGAGCACCATACAGTTTGTTCTTGAGTTTAAGAATGAGAAATATCCATACATGGTGACCATAATAAGAATATTAGTAGAATTTTCATTGTAGTTACACATGGGGCCAATTTCACCGATTCCTAATATTTTTGTAATCTAGTTCTCTGGCATAATTATAATTATAGGCTATCATGGACCTTAGCCTATTATATTCAATCGCAGTACAGTCATGTTGGGTTACTTTGACCCAAGTACTGGTTTAATTAACCCATTGATTTGACTATATTGTATCATTATTTATCTTTTCATATTTTGATGTAGAATACTTTGGAATGTAACTAAAATAATCAGATGAGCAGTTCTATAGAATTATTAGTCATTAAAAATTGGGTTGGGTTAAAATTCCCCTTAGGGTCAAAGTAACCCGACCTGACAGTATGTGTTACTAACTTTGACAACATCGGAACAAAAATCCATAACAATAGTGAGCTTTGTGTCCGTTTTTTTATCATCCTTGTATACTTCCAGTATGTAAGCACCATCAGCTTCTCTGACCATTGAGCAGTATCGTTTCTTGAAGGATTTTGAGGCGAGATTGCTAAATATCCTCTCTGAGCCAATTTCAGGTCCCTTGAGCAGATATCCCTCTTTGGTACCAACGTCCACTTTCGCAGCTTGAGCTTCATTGTCACTTTCAACTTCTGCATCAAGATCATATACTTCTTCCAGCAATTTATTGTCAATGGGTCTGAAAAATATTTTGTTAATTGAAAACACGAAACCACTTTCCCAAGTAATTCTTAAAGATTATATTAATTTATCATGAGTCATTTTCAGTGGCTACCCCTTTGGTACATCATATCTATATAATTATATGGAAAAGCTGACTCAATTACTAACACACTGCTTAAACTATAAGGGTTAGTAACTTGAAATAAATTCTGCACAGGGGTTCCTTTTACATAAAATCCCCAATGCATATGAAATATGATGTAGGATTTTTGAAAATTTACTTAACCTATGTAGGTAAAATGGAGGTGCTTATGATAATTATGCAGACGAAGTTAAAAGCAAAAGCTAAACATTATATAACATAAGAGTTCTCCTATTACTATACAGATTATGTTAAAGTTATGTTACAAATAACAATTATTTATATTGTTTGTATGCACTGCACTATATATATAATATGACATAATAATTAACCACTGTTTATAAGTTTATCTCAATTACCTTTACTAATTATAAGCTTATCTATTATATCCCCTTATGTAATGGTAACAAAAATTGACCCCTAAATTTTAGTCATGCTGGCAATTAAACCAACCATCAATTAAGCCAACATTACAAAGTGACATAGTTATCCCCTTATCTTCACTCATATGATCATAGTAAAAGGGAAATGAGTCACAAATCAGATATAGGGGAGATAGGGGAGGGATGGGCACTTTTTCACGTAACTAATTATTAAAAATTAAATTATCAATATAATCAAAATTTACTTCCAAGGTGAGTTGCGCAATATATTTGGCTAGATGTTTCATAAAGAACAGTTTACAAATTATAAGCAGTCTCTAAGTTATACCATGATTTCAGAACCATGTCAAATGTGCCCAAAGCTCCCTATGGTAGGGAGGTACGGGCACCGGCTATGGGAGGTTTGGGCATGACATATAAAACACTTAATATTTATAAAATAATTAAAATATACAAAGTAAATTATGGTCAAATATATAATCTCAACTTATATGTAATTACAAAAGTAATCAAAATAGGCTAATTACGAGCTAGCGGCTTCTTCAATACATAATGAAGTTTTGAAGAATACATCGTGTGGGTACTTCGTAAATTTTTCTTCTACCGAGGTAAAAAAATGTGAAGTTACCATTTTAATGAAGAATCTTTTATGTATCAATGTTTCAGATATCTTTGCAAGTGAAAGCAACATTATTTTCTTTTTATATATTTTCTTATATTGCATTGGGTATGCCCAAGCCTCCCTCAAAAAAAGTGGCCATTGCTCCCTCTGCATATTTATTAATTTTAATATTCTCGTAAAAAAAATTGGTTATATATTTTAGCGTGACTTGCAAACTAATTTATACCTTAGCACATATATAATTAAAAAAAATATTAAAAAAGAACATACCTTCAGCAGGTATCTTTTCCATTTACTTTAAAATCATAACAAAATAGTTACATTGATCGGTGTCGAAACTAAATATGCGCCTGTATTTCACAAATGAACGAAATAACACGTATTCTATGGATGAACATTGTGGTCAGTGGGTAGACTAATGTACCAAAATAAGGAATTAAAAATATATATATTAGAATTGGAAATAAAGGGGGGTGCCTATGTCTCCCGACTGCCCGTCCCTCCCCTATCTCCCCTACATATAACCTTGAAAATATAAACCACAAACTCAGAACTGATGCTCTTCATGGCCATGAAATGGTAATTATTGTGTTGCTAATGAGCAGTTCATTTGTAGTCTCATTCTATTATGGCCACTTATATTCAACAAATTTACACTAGTCTCAAATGCTTCTTTTTTACATCAAAACATTAGCATTATTAATGGAGGTTGTCTTAGAGCACCAAATGCAGTGTTATAATTTGTTATAAATATTTTGAACTTTCCTGTTTTATAAAGGTCTATTATTCTGATATTCACATTAACTTCATGTTTATAATTAAGCAAACTGAAAAACTACAATAAACTGCCATTGAGAAGAAAACAACTAAATTGAAACAGGTTTTTTAATCTTCTATGACCTAACATTTGTATTTGTTTATTTAGGAATACCAACAGATGATTTACAACCTTTGTTATAACAAGTAAACATCATACTATTATGTAAAATGCTCATCTAATTATAGGTATCTACAGTTTGCATTTTATTATTCATAGCAGTCTATAATGGACTTTACATAATAAGTCAGGTTTTTCTATACATAATAGTTTATTTTGATGTCCTTAAAAGTTTGAACCTGTTATTAATGTCAAATATTTCCATTTCTAGACTACTTGAAATATTAATGCAAATTAATATACATTTTTATATTACCTTGGCAAATTGAGATATGTGCCTGAGTAGCTGCTGTATTTGAAGTGTATGAGATTCCAACTGGATGCATAACTAAGCAATGCTTGTCTCGTGAGCAGGGGGCAAGTGGATGCAGTTCTAACATCGGGTACAGCAGTTGTGACTGTCCGCCACCGACGTGGTAGAACTACACTCTAGAATAGAAATAAATTTAATAATTAATAGTAATATGCATCTGCGAATTGCAAATTAGAAATGAATATTACTCTAGAGATACTTACAGAGACATCATCAGTGGGGTAAATAAGAATATCCCTTAGTGGATCATTTACCAACAATGTTTTGTTTTCTTGAATGTATCTTTCAAAATCTAAAGCAGTACATTTATTTGCTATGATGTTCTGAAATGAAATTTTAAATTATAGTGTATTATAATATACTATAGGCAAATGAGTGAATATAAGACAATAGCATTTTAAAAATTATTAACATTCTGCAAGTAGGCACCTAATCAGAATCTAACAGAGTCATGGAAGAATCTTAATTACATTAAGAACTCATTCTTGTTTATAATATAACACACTTCATGTTATGTAAATATAAAATGTCTTTGAGTGTATTCAGCACAATAGCTTATACTGTTGAAATGTTAAACAAGATTATAATAAATGCAGAAGTTGTAGTAGTGCTACGATTTACATATTTAATTATCTGCACACACTCGTAATTTGTGTGAGAAAACAAATATTGGATGAGAATTCATAATTTAGAGCAAGCCCGGCTCCACTTTCACCGATAGAACACACCCAAATTTCGCAAAACCATGGCAATATTTGCCATATTATATAACAGTGCCCAAAATTAATGAATATCTTACTCAAATTAGTGAATAAACTTTACAAAGGTTAAGCTATTCATATAATAACAATTATATTTAGCAATATTTACCTCGTACTCTGCGCCACTCTTCCCCTTCGAGTTAATCGGCGGCATGTTAAAAGAAAACAAAGCAAAAATAATCCAGAATTAATCGTTAGTACATTTATTATACGTCAAACATCGGTATTGTTTACATTTTGAACTAATAAAGGATTTTATAGACACGCTTATAAATAAGCCGATAATCGTAATAAGAAAACACAACCGTGCGACAGAACGATTGGAATTGACAGTTCAACTTTTCAAGAGTGAGCGATTTTTGGAGACAAATATTTGGAGTTGCCAGTTAACTTATATCCTAATAGCCGCAAATCATAAATCTATAGGTAGACATGATCAGAAATAATATGAATAAATATTAGCCCATCGTAAATATCTATAGCAATGCTGGAAAACACATTTTTGTTTTTTTTCCTACCGAACAACATACTGTTTTCATATCACATTATCTAAAACTTAAAGAAACTTGTCATCTGCACGCACTGAACATAGATGGCGTTAGTTGTAACGAGCTTCTGCTCTGTAGAAAGCTCAGGCGGAGATTTGGAGGGAAAATTAAAATGTTGTATTAACAGGGCGATTTTGCGTGGTCATACGTAATCATACGTATAGTCCGATACGGGAACGATGTAAAAGGCTTACAATTAACAAAACTCACAAGTGCTTTCTTTTTTGTAATCTGTTAGAGTAGGGGGAAAGTGGCATGAAAGAGCCAGTTTTCTTTACGGACAAAAAAAGATTACTTAGAACGAAAATAATTATATTGTTTTTATTGTAAATTATACTTTATTTATTTGAGTATGCAATTTCATACAAATAAATCTTAAATAAAATATAAAAAACAAAGAAATACGTTTTTCAAAAAAAAGTGTCATTTGGCTCTTTCATCACTGATCGGTATTGAAAGAGCCGCTACAAGTTTTGAAAGAGCCGGTTCATGTTACAAGGCGTAATTAAGAAAATTATTAAAAACAGTAATAAATGCGACATAAAAAAAACTCAAATAAAATTCTACTTAAAAAAAAAACATAATTAGGTACCTACTAACATTTTTTCAGTCGTTTGAAGTTATATTTAGAAACGTTTTAATATCATCTTATTAATTAGTCACAGGTGATTATACCTACTATATAACCTAATATATAAAGCCGTATCTTGTTTTATTAATAATAGCGTCTAAAATAATTAAAAAAAAATAAGAATATCTCTGAATATAATCTTCAAGAATTTCATACAAAACATAATTAGCTAAATTTGAGCCTAATTAGATATATATTCAATTAATAGGTATATATTAATTGAATATATAAACCAGACTAAAACAAACATGGGATACATAACATTGTTTTATCAAAATTAGAAATACTTCTTATAAAATAAATAACGCAACAACACTCATGACCCGGCTCTTTCAATGCCCATTCACCTGGCTCTTTCACGACTTTTCCCAAAAAAAATAATATCCTTCAAAATAAAAACAATATCAAAACTTTTGCAGCCTTGTTTTTATAAACCTGCAAAGGCTAATATATACACAAACTATATTTATAATCCGTTTGTCTATAATTGTTAACAATAAAATACAAAAAAACAACTTAAATGAGGCAAAAACTTACTATTGAGTGCCAAAAACTTTGATTCGATATACCGGCGTTTGTTGGTTTCGGTGAACTGTCAAATGTTTGTGGGTGACGGGATATTAGTGTTACCTCCTATAAATATTTTTTTCAACCAAATATGTTCTAAAACTACCGAAATATTACGAGTGGCTCTTTCAAAACCTGGCTCTTTCATGCCACTTTCCCCCTACATTGAAATGTAATGGGGAAAAAAAAATATAACAGTTTTTGACCGTGCGTTAGGAATTATTCTTATTTTTAGAAGCAATATTTGTAAATCGTTGAAAAAAAATATGTAAGTGCTTTTTTTCTGCACTGGGTTATCACATTTAATTATTAGAACGCCCTATAACATTTAATAACTATTTCATCAACAGCTTTTAGCAATATAATCGAAAAAGTGAAAAAAAATCTATATTTCCTAAATTAATATTAAAGTGAATGTTAGTTTCCGCAATGTGCTCAAATCGATTAAAAGTAACGTCAGCTTATATTTCTAACAGATTTATCAATAGCTTCTTTTTTTATTAACATAAAACGTTCTCTAGGCCGTAAAAAAAATCCCAAGATTCTTCAGTCAACGTTTTCTAATCCAGAATAATTGTAGTAACGTATTGACAGATTTTTTATCGAATTCATAAATAGCTGCAGGTTTTATTACCTTATCAGTTCAAATAATTTTGTACAAATGTACTGAATATTCCGGTCTCATCCTAAACACTAAGCTGTAATAAAACGCATATACCTATAAATTTCAACCTATCTAATTAAGACTATCTTGGCTTAATGCGTAAGGCATCGCTTAGTATACCGAGAGTCGTGGATCGAATCCGACTGGTTAACATGCTTTTTTTATTTTTATTATCTGATCAGTTCCATATTCCATAATTATATACTATGCAAAGCAAACGAGAAATGCGACGTTGTCATACTGACTCTTGTTTTTTGTTGCCAAACTTCACTCGCCGTTTAGATCGCGTCCTATTTAAAGAATCTCAATCACTGTCGTGTCAAGACAAGCGGTGTCGACATTGGTAACGGATTTTCGTATAACGAATAATTGAACCGCTGGCCCGGCGGTCATGTCAATTGCGCGTTTATAGATCGCGGCTGGTTTGAGTTCAAGACCAGGAAAGGTTAACGTGTTTGAACTTTTATTCTTTTTGTAATTTTATTATGATCATATTTTGTACATTCGAGACTGATCCTAGTTAAAATGTGTATTTTCTAGCTTTATGGTTTATTTAGTCTAAGTTCTTAAGAGGCTTCGTTTTGTGTTAAGTACCTAATAAAGATTCTTTGGTAATTCCGAATATCTGGCCTGTCTTTTCCTATATACCAGGGAACCCTAATGGGACCCCTAATGGGATGGTACAGGGAACCTAGGGTCTAATGATGGCGCTTAATTAATTACAGAGTTTGTCGTTTAAAAAAGAATAAATCGAAAAGTAATAAACAAACTGCAAATATTTATACCAGTTTTGATTGTCCCATCTCCGAATATCTCGCCGCCCTATTACAGATCAGAAAAATCTTGCGACAAATAAAAAAATACTATTAACATTTATTTTGTTCATTTTAAAATATTAACTAGGTACTACAATTTATTATGGAAAATAAAAAAAGTAAATAATATGATTATGTAATACCATATTTCCTATCCGATAATAAAAATAAAAAAAGCATGTTGACCAGTCGGATTCGATCCACGACTCTCGGTATACTAAGCGATGCCTTACGCATCACGCTAAGATAGTCTTAATAAGAAAGGTTGAAATTTATAGGTATATGCGTTTTATTACAGCTTAGTGTTTAGGATGAGACCGGAATATTCAGTACATTTGTACAAAATTATTTGAACTGATAAGGTAATAAAACCTGTAGCTATTGTTGAATTAGTTAAAAAATCTGTCAATGCGTTACTACAATTATTCTGCATTAGAAAACGTCGATTTGAGAATTTTGAAATTTTTTTTACGGTCTAGAGAACGTTTTATGTTAATAAAAAAAGAAGCTATTGATAAATCTGTTAGATATAATAACTGACGTTACATTTAATCGATTTGAGCACATTGCGGAAACTAACATTCACTTTAATATTAATTTAGGAAATATATATTTTTTTTTCACTTTTTCGATTATATTGCTAAAAGCTGTTGATGAAACAGTTAAAAAATTATAGGAGGCGTTCTAATAATTAAATGCGATAACCTAGTGCAAAAATATTGCACTTACATAATCTTTCTTTTGGTTTATAACGTCTCTATACATATACCTATATATTATAAAAGCCACCATCAAAATCCGATATATTTTTTTTTTACAAGGAGTATTCATAATATTCTAACTGACTACCAAAAATTGCGCACTTGTGAATTTTATAAGTTAATTTTGTTTGCGTATCGGACTATTACCCAATTATATAAAATCTGCTTGATACACTTTTTACCATGTTTTTTAATAAAAAATTAGATAGAGCCCTTAAGACAGGTACATGTATACATTAATATTATGATTTATGTTGTAGGTATCTTGCAGGTATACCTATACGATTATAAGGTGTGGTGAAGAATCTGTGACGCTGACGGTACCTACGTATGGTAAGCATAGATACAACATGTCTGCTTTTGTAGTTAGGTCGGATATTTAGTATTTGGTGAATAAAAAAAAATGTTATAGTGTATAAAGTATACTTATTCGGAATACACTGTGCATAATATTTTTTATACTTCGCATTTTTATTACATTTGAGTAACCGTGAAGAAAAAATGACAAGTAAATCTAGCTGACATTGAGAATAGGTAGTATTAAGGTATATAATTCAAGACTTTTTTAAATTGATGCATTATCAATAAACATGTTTAATAACGATGACCGAACATTAAGGTAATTTATTTACAAAATATTTGTTTTTTTTTTATTTTATCAACTATAATATACCTACTTGGATATAATTAATATAGGTTATGTTGGGTGTACACCCAGAACGTACACATATACCTAGGTAATCTTATATTTTGCTCGAGTTCGAAATTTTCTATGTTCCAAAATTTTTAAGTCGTAAATAGGCTTAAATAGAAATACATAGATATGGTTGGTTGTTTGTACATGAGGTAATAAAGTATTCCACACCTTTGGAATTTTAGTCCACTTACTTTAAAATGTTCCAAAGCTATCTCCTGTCATTTAATGACGCAAATAGAAAAAAAAAAATCTTAGTAAGATTAGTTTAGCTAGGTACTATGTATAATTCGAAAGATGCTTTAAATATTTTTGACATTCGAAAATAGACAAATACACAAATATTGTTTCGTGCTACACATGCATAGATTATAAAAACACGTGGTATTATGAGTTTGCAAAATACGTACCTAGTAAAGTAGGTATATTAACATCCTAAATTTATATATTATAAAAAGGCCCTATTCGTATACATTTACTAAAGAAATACCTAAACCACAAATACATTACCATACTGCATTAGGTAGGTATTTACCTATATATGTATATATATAGGTAGGTAGATATTATTATCGTCATAATATGAATGGATTTTTTTAGTACCTAATTACTTGTTTATATTTTTTGAACACTCCTTACTTTATTATATCGTTACTAAAGTTTACTACACGTAGATAATAACTTCACTTTGGAATAAAACAACTATAAAGTATTTTACTAAGTATATTATTTTATATGTTGACGTTACGAAAACTTCACAGTTCCCATATTCGTAGCAAGTAGAGCTGAACATACAAAAACAAAACTTAGTGATAGACTATCGTCAACTCGGTCGGCTTGTTTCATTCCAATACATGTGGGTAGATATAGTACATTACGCACCAAGGCCAGTAAAATAAAAAATGTCTCAGATCACATGTACCTAATTGTCGTCCGAGGCGAAGCCGAGGTTGACAAAAATGTGATCTTAGGCTTTTTTATTTTACTGGCCGAGGTCAGTATACTATTTTTCTGTTCGACGAAGCCAGAAAGCGGAAATTTCACTTAGCGCAGTTGGCGCTTTCTGGCCGGAGGACAGAAAATTATATTTTTTGCATGTCTAACACGTATTTGACCTGTACTTTATTACATAGGTCAATAATTACCTGTACAATGGCCCTGCAACATTTTTCTTAAAAAAGTTCTAATAAACCTAAGGTATCTACTAAGGACCTCGTACCCAAATCCAATCCAATAATTAAATACACGTAATTCAACTATAGGTATCAACGTATTCTCGTTTTAAATACAGCAATAGTTATTTAAATAAAATATGTACAATATTTAATTATGGTTTTACAATACTTAAAATTTAATTTTTGGTTAATGGCACAACAATAGATGAGGCAATACGTGCCGCAGTCATAGCACTCATATTATTTACCAACATTATTTTAAAACTTTGTCTATAAATTTTAAATGAAATAGATACCTAATACACTAAATATTCTGACCACTCTTCGCTCTTATCGGTAACAGTCAGTCACATAACTACACAAATAGATAAATTTATTATGTAAAATATCACACGAAATAATTGAGTATTTTTTCTTTGTTAAATCCTGCCTCGTAACTCTAACATTCGAAATGCGCAATGCTGGTCTGAGGCAGGAACGTGAAGGTGAGTGCGGCGGAGGGCGGCGGTGAGAAGCGCGGCACGTACTGCGAGGCGGGAACCGGCGCCCGTACCGCGGCCGCCTCTCGCCGTCACGTCAGTCGACCCTCCTCCTCGTCGTCATCCTCTTCCTCCTCCTCGCTCGACTCCGGCTCGGGGTCCGGCAGAGTAGCCAGGTATTCCACCGCCTGCCCCGGCGCTGGGATCAGGTACCCCGCCGAGTCCTGCGGCGGCGGCGGCGGCCTCGGCAGCCGCCCCGGCGTATCCCCTGCCCCTGCCCCTGTCGCCGCGGCTACTTCCAACTTCCTACATATCTCATCGAATCCGATCCTATCCCGGGGATCGGGTTTCCAACATCCACGCATTAGCTCACACGCGAAACGCGGACAGTTCTCCGGCGGGACGAGCACGATACCCTGCAGGATGAGTTTCGTCGCGCTCTCGTTGTTGTGTCCGTAGAAGGGCTGTTTGCCGCGACTGTATATCTCCCAGAGGACGACGCCGTAGGACCACACGTCGGACTCGTGAGTAAAGCGAGCATAGACGATGCTCTCGGGGGACATCCACCGGACCGGCATCGGTCGTTGACCGCCCATCTTGTAGTAGTCGCACGTGTAGACGTCGCGGGACATGCCGAAGTCGGCGATCTTGACGGCGAGGTTGGAGCCGACGAGGCAATTCCTGGCGGCCAGGTCGCGGTGGACGAAACGGCGTGAGGCGAGGTACTGCATGCCACGAGCCACCTGCAGCGCCACGTGCAGCAGAGCGGGCTCGTCGAGAGTAGGCCCGGGGCGTCCGCCGCCGCGGCAGCCGCGTAGCACGCCCGCCAAGTCGCCCCACTCCATGTATTCGAACACCATCCATGGACTCATGTTGACGTTAGCATCTTCTGTAAAATATCAGGTATTTTATTATTAGAAATACCTACCTATACTAAATCCCTCTTTTAATTGGTATCTAGTTACTTTAATAATTATCGTGTTTTGAAGAAAATTCTTACCTCGATGAACGACACCTATGAGACTGAGGATATTAGGATGTCGAAACGCGGACATTATAGACACTTCTCGTACGAAGTCTTCCTCTGCGCTTCGGCCTGCGCTTTCTTTCAAGACTTTGATGGCGACCACCTCTTCTCCGCTTTCAAGCCGCAACAACCCTGTGCATTAAACGACACAATATAAACTAAGTACTTAGGTATGTGACTAATTATGACATAGATCTATAAGTATTGTATATCTTTGAAGAGTTATTTTACAAGTAGTCATTGAAGGTTACCTTTATGAACTTTTCCGAAACAGCCTTCGCCAACTTCTTCTAGGAAGGTAAGAGCGTTTCTATCCAGGAGCGGCACTTGCAAGTCTCCGTCGATGGTGATGCTGACCGCGCCGGGAGTCGCCGCCGGCGCCGGCGCAGCCCCCGCGCCGCATACGCCGTACTGCGGGTTCGTTATATACCGTTCAGCTAGCAGTGGCTCTCCTGGTCGCACACGCTACAAAAACGGAACAAATCGCAATTTATGTAGCTGTACAACAGGATGTTAAGTTATAAGGAAAGGAAAAATACATCTTAGCTATTGATAAAGTGTATTTTACCTATTCCTAGAGTTATTTATTTATAGGCAAAGTTAGAATTATTATTTATGACCTTATCGTTTTATTTATTCTTATTTTAAAAACACGACAGTACCTACAAATTACTCAGTCGAATCACTAATTAAATAGGTAGGTAATCACAAAAAATTTAATTGCTTTTTCTCTATCGAAAATTGTTGTTTCAACAAGCTCTCAATTGGAGGGGAGAGCAAAGCTCACTACAGGAATGGTACTTTAGAAATAGTACTTCTTATATATTATTATACTCACTGGTTGGGTCTTTCCGGCTACGAGACAAATTCGTCTTCGTAGGTAGAATATGACGAATGAAGCTATAACGATGACTAGCAAAAGGGCTCCAACAACACTACCGGCGATTACTACGGCACCGGCCCCGCCGCTGTCGATGCTCCCCGAGGTTATGGTGGGATGATAGCTACTTGGAGTGAATTCTGTATCTTGGGCAGTGCTCACTAATGAATTTGGTATCTGCAAACAAAAAATAAATTAAAAATTTAACAAACCCCCGACATAAAAACTAAAAGGCCCTCTAAAAAGTATAACAATAATAAAATCTTAATATTAGTTACCTAAGTATTAATATTTCTACAAAGAAAACGTCATGTCGGGGGGACCGCTTCTCATTTAGGTGTATACTTACTTAATATTTACAATCTACCTAAACCTACGGTCCCCCCGACATGACGTTTTCTTTGTAGAAATATTAATACTTAGGTAACTAATATTAAGATTTTATTATTGTTATACTTTTTAGAGGGCCTTTTAGTTTTTATGTCGGGGGTTTGTTAAATTTTTAATTTATTTTTTTATTTCATACTTTTTGTAAGTAGGTATTTAGGTACCTACTACATATTATTATTTTTAACTAATTTCCATTTCACATGGAATTTCGTAATGTACATGTTATCCTCTTACATTTGATACCCCACTCGGGTATATATTTTGTCGACATTGGGCTTACCATTTACACTATTACTCCCCATAATTTTTGAACTACGTAGCCGATTTTCATTGTGATTTCAATTTTGTAATGTACACGCGATCCTCTTTCATTTGATACCCCACTCGGGGATATTTGTAGACATTTGGTTTTCCATCCCCACTTTCACTCCCAATATTTTTTAAACGACTCAACCGATTTTCATTATGATTTCAATTTTGTAATGTACTCGTGACCCTCTTTCATTGGATACCCCACTCGAGTATATTTGTAGACATTTATTTTTACATCCCCTCTTTAACCCCCCCTAATTATTAAACTACTTAGCCGATTTTTATAAAACATAGCTAAGAACACTCCCGACATATACACCTTTCAAACAAAAAAAACAGAATCAAAATCGGTTCATGCGTTAGGGAGCTATGATGCCACAGACAGACACACACACACACACACACACACACACACACAGACAGACAGACAGACAGACACGTCAAACTTATAACACCCCGTCGTTTTTGCGTCGGGGGTTAAAAAAGATTAAACTTGAGTGTGAACTTTAAAATTAAACAACTATAACGGATTTAACTGGCGTACCTATTTTATATTATTTGTCGACTTTTAGAAAACTGTAAAGTTCCCATATTCGTAGTCGATAGGTACCTACTTAAAACCCGTACATACTTACCTATTTATATAGGTAAGTAGGTACTTCTGTACCTGTTGCCACTATAAACTACTACCTATTTGTCTGAGGTTTTGTGTATTGATTAGTGAGCAAGTTACTATTTAACAGTTCTCCTATTACAGAAGATAAATGGATAAGCACTACAAAATCTTAAGAAATACGTGATAAAAAGAAATTGTATCACCTCAGTTCACTAAACATGCCCTTCACGTTTTTTATTTACCATCACTCTTAGTTTCGGTGACACGTAGTACATTATCGCGGCTGACCTATCTATGAATATTTATCAGTTACGATGGAAAAACACTATTTCATTCTGAAACAAAAGGCTGTCACCGCGGTACGCTCACGCAAAATCGATAAAAATCTACTGATGATAAAATTAGATGATTGAGCGTTAAATAAATCACGGAGAAAGAAGGGTAACTAGACTTAGTTGTATAGATAGGGTAGGTATTTAGATGTCGAAAACAGATGGTATTTGTGAAGACGTTTTGTTATCAAATCCAAGTTTGATTAAGTGAATACAAGGAGTAGAATAGAAAATGTTTATTTGGTTCAAGTTTAAATAGCGGGGAATGTAATTTAATGTAGGTAATAAAACCTGATAATTAATTCATTAAACGTATTGTATAAGCGACAGAAATAGAGAGATAAAAATTGGCATGGGTTTAAGTGGGTGCTTATTTAATAAATTTGACCCAAGAATAAAGAATAAAACAAACGGGGTAAGCTAAATAAAACCGTTTAAAAATATATTCAAAAGGTACCTATGTTTCCGCATTCTCTTTTAATAGGATGAAGAGGTAACAGAAATATTTGCGTACCAAGCGAAAATTTAAATCATCGTTTGAGAATTCGTTTAATTACATTTTAAGTAATTCAGTGGCACTATCTTTGGAACTTTATTGTTGCCTTACCTACCTCAAAATTGAGTTATAACAATGATAATATAAATGGAGAAACTGACAAGGTCATCATGAGCATCATGATTCATGGTACTTACTCGTTGCCATTTTTTACATTCCGGACTTTAAAACAAAACTTTATCATCAAGGTCCAAGTTACTGAGTTATTTTCCGGGATGCAAGCAATATATCTTAATTAAGTTAATTACTCTAGCTGGCTTAGTAGCTTAGCAACTGGAGAAGATAAGAAATAAGTGGATACAATTGTTTATTCTTCATGGGCGACACGAGCGCAATCGTTAGGTTCTAGTAGGTAATCTATTATCATAGTAAACATTCTTTCTCGAATATGCACCTAAAGAAGATCATACATAGTTTTGAACGAATGAGGAAAATTAAATAAGTTATCTTAGTCCGCCATTACGAAGCGAAATTGCTTTCAAAATATATATTTAGCTGTATCTGAAATTGATTCTAATTTCATATATTACTTACGCTTAACATAAATTATAGGGGTGATTATAAAGATATTTCTAATGAGGCCTGTACCTAGAATTTTGACTATTGTAGGGTTATTCCTTTATTTACGTCTAATATATAAGATTCTGGTCTCGCGGTGTTGTTGCAAACTCCTTCGAAACGGCCGAACCGATTTTTATGCAATTTTGTGTGTATATCGGGTAGCTCTGAGAATCGGTCAACATCTATTTATCATACTATAAATATTAAGAGTCCACCTAAAAGCTTTTTTTTAATTAAAAAAAAATGATTTTATTAATAACCCTAAATCTTTACCTATTACCGCTAATATTTTTTAAACATTTAAAAAAAAACGCGGTAGGTACTTAGTTTGCTGGGTCATCATGTATATAGTTGTTATAGATATAAAGCTGTATACTTACTTGTGCGGTGGGTGGTGACGGTGAATACTTGGCATCATCCGTAGAATTCGACATAGGAGGCACGATATTGTGGATCGGCCGGGTAACCAGTGGTACTGCAAACAATACGTTGTTTTTATTAAGGGAAGAATGTGCGTGTGAGTGGGTATACGTGTACGGGTCACGTACATTAAAGGGTCCTAAGAACATAGACGAAAATACCTTTATCGCAATTAAAAAAACAATTAGGTACCTATCTATTTAACTAGTTGCATGTTAAACGGTTTTAATACTTCTAAAACCTTTGATGATTCTAAATAACATTACTACACCTATCCACTATGAAATAGTTAAGCAATACTAACTTTATTATAGTACCTAAATGTTTGAATATCCTTAAGTTCGGCTGTTATTGTAAAAAGCATTTAAGGGATTAAAACCATTCGTACGATGATGTGCTATAAATATGGTAAATTTCATGTTCTGAAAATTTTATACTTATATCTATACTAATATTATAAAGAGGAAAGATTTGTATTTTTGTATGTTTGTAATGAATAGGCTCAAAAACTACTGGACCAATTTTAATAATTCCTTCACTGTTGGGAAGCTACGTTCACCCTGAGTAACATAGGCTATAGAATATTTTGAAAAAAATTAGGGATCCGTGCGAAGCCGGGGCGAACCGCTAGTTACTAATATTATAAAGCGGAAAGATTTGTATTTTTGTATGTTTGTAATGAATAGGCTCCGAAACTACTGGACCGATTTCAAAAATTCTTTCGCCTTTGGAAAGCTACATTATCCCCGAGTAACATAGGCTATATAATATCACGCTAGGTCTTATAGTTGCGGAGCAGTAACCGAAAATGTTTCAAAAACGGGGGAAAAGTATCGTTTCTGAGGCCTTAAAAAAATCTTAAGTCCCCCCGTGCGAAGCCGGGACGGGCCGCTAGTAAAATAATATAGATAATCAAAATTGTATTTATTTGCAGGTAGACATTTTAATCTGTTTTTCGCCTCTTCTGAAAAATACTTTTTTGAGTTAATTCCTTTAGATCTAGGTGTGCAATATTATAGTTGAGATAACAAATGACAAGAAAAAAAAAATTAAATGACAAGAATTCAAAAGAGTGACGTCATTTATATTATATATGTCTACCTGTGCTCCGTGGGCATTTGGAGCCTTTGACGACTGGTTCTGCGGTGATCGTACACCGACAGACGTACTGGTTTTTATTGTAGATGCTGCAGGCCGCTTCTTCTCCACATGATACGTTTTCGCAGTTTCCTTCGTTCACTGCGCAGTAAAAAACATAGTAAGTACATATAGTAAGTAAGTTGTCGTGCCTATCTACGGATAGGTATTCGATGCACACATTTACCACTACGAATAGGAAGGTCACGTTCACCTTAAAAACGTGAGAATTATGGGCAGATCCAAAGGGGAGGTCCTAGGGTAGATATTTTTCTAAACTGTCATAACTCGTTTCGCAAGGAGATAACTATGTAAATAATAAAGATTATCCAAATAAATATTAATAGGTATTAGTATATTGTATAACAAATAAGTTTCCTTATTTTCTTTGAGAAATAAGAACAAAAAAACTCAATGACCCTCTTGACTTTAAAGATGGACACTACTAGTGGCGGCCCTGTCACCATATTCCAGCATGCAGTCACGTAACCTACTCGTACGTACCTATTAGATAGATCGATTAGCGATTTGCGCTGTCTCGATATAGTACATAAGTCTTGTGTTTTATTAAATAAGTAGTTATTACTGAACAGTACTCATAGTGTATCTACCAGTAATCGTATCATCCCAACAAGCAAAGTATTCCTATAAGTAAAGACTATAAGTACTAATTTGCTAATAACGTTCCTATAAAGGCATTGACGTAGAGTCATTTACTTATAATAGCTTTGGATAAGCGGTAACATACTCAAGAGCATTAGTGTTTATAATTCATCCTTATAGTATGCTACAAGATTGTAGCACAGAACAGTTATAGGATACTTTTACTTATAGTAACATTATACAAGCGTAGATAGTCTTAAGATCATTTGGTTTTATTTTACATGCTTGTAGTAAGCTACAAGAGCGTCTTATAAGATAGTTATAGGATTTAGTCTCCTATAACAGTTTGCAGAAAGAGCAAATAGTCCTGAATAATATTGATCTTATAGTAGCATTTTGTAAGAGTACAAGACATTATATTATACTAAGCTGAGACTATTTCAAGTGTACATCGCTATTAGTCTTGTCCAATGCTCTTATAACCCAAATTGTACTTGGTTAGAGCCTTATAAGATGAAACAATCCTATAAATTACTTGACCAAACACCTTACTAGTAAATGTCATTTAATCATTGTTTGAATTTGTGTTACGAAACGCTAATACGTTTAAATATGGCGACGATTGCTCTGGATCAAAACTGCTATAGGTGCAATTTTACCTATAATTGTCCTATAATATACTCAAAGCAGAGTACTTTTAGAAAACGGCGAATGTTCTCAATTAATGTACGAATATTTTTTCAATAACATCTATGATTATGTGAGCTTTTTCCATGGGCATTGTTAAAATCAACAAATTATGGTGGACATTCACAATAAAAATGAATTCCCCGGTAATTTCACACACTAAACATACAGTAATTTTCAATACTTAGATATACTCTTCACTACTTACTAATTGTATTAGATAAATTAAAAAGAAAACGGCCACAAAAAATAACTAAGTATATTCGTAGGAGATACTTTGTAACTAAAATTGCTCTAGTATGATACTCATCTCAGATAGTAATAAGAGTTATAGTACTTATAAATGGGTAGTCTCAGGACTTTATAGGATCAATTGTACTACGGTAAAACAATTGTAAGCGTATTATAGGGCCTATTGACGTTCCGCTAGTTCATTATAAGATCGTTATAAGAAAGAATGCTCCTATATCTGCGCCCAAATCCTTGTTTGTAGCATACTTGGAGTATCTTATAAGTCTAATAAAAATAGGCTTCAAGAACACTACAAGTACTGATTTTGCTTGTTGGGATTAATCTCATCATGTAACATTAACAAGATAACATTTTTAACCTGCCCGGCACACTACTCATTACACTGTATCATGTTTCAGACGAAACAGGTATACAATTACCGTATTTAGGGTCCAACTGTTGGGGCTGCGAGTCCTTGACTTTTTCTCGACTCTCTTCGCGCGTCCCCGGTCGACTGACAAGTCCCTCAGCATGATTGCGTAATCGCTGAAACAATGACATTTGTAACTTAAAAACAACGTCAAATTTATATCGCAACTAGCTGTCCGCCCCGGCTTCGCACGGATCCCTTTTTTTATAGCCTATGTCACTCGGGAATAGTGTAGCTTCCCAACGGTGAAAGAATTTTTCAAATCGGTCCAGTCTTTTAGAAGCCTATGCAATCCAAACAAACAAACCTTTCCTCTTTATTATATTTGTAAAGGTAGATAGATCGACAATGTCAAAGCATAATTTTCAATTAAGTACAATTAACTAGGCACCACCTAAGAGTGAAACTTTGAAATCGGAGCCTAGTGGTACCTACTACCATTTTTTTTAGGCATCGACTTAAAAGTTAGAGTTCTTATCAAATTACTGAAGAAATATACTTACTATAGGTATATTCTGTTACAATCGTACAGACTTAGGGATTAGTAGAGTTGTAATAGCCTATTTACGGAGAAAAACATGTGCATATTTGGATACAAACCATGGCATTACCCTCATTAGTATGCTGCACCTATTACGAGAAACCAACTATCCATTGTTAAATAGCTGTTAGATAATTAACCTACGATTAACAATAAATTTAAATAACGTCTTCAATATTAATGAGCACGTGTAAAATAGTCTTTAGTTAATGGGATAATGGGTCTTCTATATGTTGTAAACAGAGGCACAGATTATTACTGGCCAGATTGATATTGTCAAAATAGTACCTATTTACCTACGATTTTTTTGTTAATAAATTTATATTTTACGCCTTCTCTTTAACTCCCATGGACTGAAAAATATTCTTAGCTTTAATATACGAGTTAGTCCCTAAACATAATAAAGATAATGGATCTTTTTGATACATTCTGACGATAACATAGAATTTATTTGGAAACTCTCTTGATCTTCCTTGTTGACCTTCCAAATATAGGTAACACTACCTACTAGGTACCTACCTAGGACTACTGGGTCAATTTTGTTTATTGGGATATTTATTTTAATCGAAGCAAATAAAACAGATGCTTAACTTTAAAACATGTTCAAATAGCAGCCACCATTTTCAAAACCCGCTAGTCCTAAATCATTTGTCCAACTACCAATAAATCTATTACCTAATGCACGAGTGGCACGAATACCTAACATATAGGTACCTAGTTCGATAAAGACCTTACGGCTTTGAAATGATGCATTCTACCTAATTACCTATAGATGAATTCCATTGAATTATCGGCTATCGTGACTACTCGACCATCAAAGCAGTGCTATTTGAATGACTAATTCACCCTTTAGAACAGTTTCCCCGGACCCCGTACGATGACATGAAGTCTAGTTAATCGATTCATTAACAATCAAATTTAAGTTAAGAAGCGTATAGCAAAGGGTTTTACCACGAATTGAGATATCATTACTTGACGCACATAACCTCTTAAGACTACGGTTAGTTTATTTTACGGGCGTTTTGCATTCACGAACGTTCCGAGTTTTATTACCCGAACGCATATTATAGGATTATTTATATAATTGAATAAAAATAAGGCGGTGCTCCATTATCTAAGGAACGTTTGAGATGTTCGATGTGGAGTTATTTTGGCCACCTTATCGTGAGAGAGCCGCACTGCTCGTGGCCTGGGGCCACGATAAATCAATAATATCAATAAGTGAATTATGTTTATTTACGTCAATAATAATACCGTTCTAGCAACTCGCTGCGCAATTACACACAATACTACCTAATTCTTAAAAGGTGCTACACGTAGGTAAATATAATTTTTCTCTAGTGATTGGTATCTAGTATACATTACCTAGATATCGACGCTTTCACATGGCAAGATATTAGACGATCTAGGATTAACTTAATACCTATAGCACAGTAAGATAACCTAGGAGAAACACTAATTACATTTAAATAAGGATGGATTGGGACTATAATAATAATTATGCTTAACTTTTTGTATTTTGTTATTGATTTGAGATACTTAAGTTATCATTTCGGTTACCCACGTCTTGTAACGGCGAATCCCAAAACTTTGTCCAAATGCTTGCACAATGTAAAAAGCAGAGGCAAAATTAAATAAGGCGTATAATTTTCTTCCGCACAAACGAGTACCTATTCATCTATCTTAAAATACGAAAATTCGGCGGTAAATGTATCTCAAGATCTGACTTTAGATCTTTTCAATACTAACGTCAGGAGAAATTTCAAGAAAATGTCGACAACACAAAGATCGAATTCACTCAAAGGACATTTAGGTACGTACTTACTTACAATGATACATTTGTAGTCTTAAGCTCTTGGTCGTTTACCTCTGTCATCTCATCTGTGTATTTTTTACTACAATGCCCACTCTAGTCTAGGGCCTAAGTACTTACTAAGCCTGTAAAGTAGGTACTGTAAACCCACGACTGGGTATCTAAACTATTCATGTTAGATCTTTTTAATTGATATGGTCCTATGATTCTACTGTTGATCAACAAATTCAATTTAAATTGAATTATAAAATGTTTGTTCTGTTGAAATCTAATTTGGCTTGTTTTCCCGGTACACGTGTTAGATCTATTCCGAACAATGCATTGGACGTTTCGTCGGCACTGTCCTTTTCGCACTTATGTCGAGCGTATGAAGTGAAAAAGACGAGTAGAGTAGAAATCTAGAATTTCGGTTTTCGAATAGCACGACTACTTACAGCATGCCGAATTAAACAACTGAGCGCATTGTATTTGTAACGAATTTGGTACAGTTAAAGTGGAAACTACACAAGTTGGAAATAGGCAATTTGTAACTAGCAAAATTAGTAACGTGACTCATACAGGTGTTTTGGAATTTGTTACGGACGTTTCACATTTTTGTTTTAAAGCTTTATTATATGCGTGACAAAGTAAATACAGATTTAGGATACCGCACGCAGTTCATAATACAGTTTGAATATGGGACGATTTGAGCGGGAAGTAGGTATTAGGTAAATTTGTCCTCGACATTACTATGTAAACTAGGATACCATGTGTGACTTATAGCGGTCATAGCTTCAAGTAAGGTACTGTTTGTATTAGGTTTACATTGGAGTCGAACATAATTACACCTTTTATGTAGCACAGTTGGGCAGTTTGTTGCCATTCCCTAGCGAACACTGGGAGGTGGTCTAAAATGTAATGGCAGCATGGCAGCCGATCATAAGCCGTAAATATCATTATAAGTAACATTATGCTACACGATAATACGGATTTACGATCAAATATTGTTGTGTGTAACAATATCCATCTTCTTAGATTGCGGGGAGCATTTCACAATCAGTGGGCATTGGGCATTCATCTAACGGGCACTGTTTGTTAACGAGCTTTGGTATTGTGGATGAAATGAAATGTGATAGATCCGGAACTCTCGGCATGCGACAGCCCTGTCTGCTTCCCGCAGTGTCCCGAGTTGTAAAAACACGTGGGAAGTAGAGGTGCCACTATATTTATAGATAACTACAAGAAAGCAAACTGTAAGTTATTGTTCTAAAATATAGCTCGCGGAAAATCTGATGACGTCAATTTCTTCAACTTGCTTTTGTTGTAACAATTTATGACGCTTTCGTTGTTATTACTCATTGGAACAAAAAAATTATAACAAATTTAACTTGCGTAGGTAGGTACTTATATCAATGTAATGCTGACCTTTAGACAAATTTACAGAACAGTTACATATTATTCGTGGCTAAAATATATTATTTTTTTGTAATGTTATATTCATCACAAATAATTTACCTATGTGCCGACTACCTACATACCTACTTGTATATGTATGTAAAACTATTATTTCTTTTGCTTGAGAATTGTGTTCCTATAAATGAATATAATAATATTTATAAATTTAAAATACTTACACGCTAAACTTTCCATGTTCGTGAGAAAATTCGAAACACATAAAATTATTCTCGTCTCTGACAGATTGCCTGAAAGTCCATAGAATTCCGTGTAAAATTAAATTCTCAGCGGTATCATTGTTCTCGGATTTATTGAAATTTATTTTGGCGTGTTATACAAGCTGTTTCTAAGTAACCTCATTAAGAATTCATGCGCCTTAAATGTAACTCAACTCAACGTGTCAACAATACAACTACATACCTACTTATATAAGAAATAGGATTGTGAAAATTAATTCATTGTAGCTCAGAACAGGTCAGGAAGTAGGTAATAATAAGTTAATATAACAATAGATAGTAGTAATTTCTGATGCCTTCGCGGTTATTATACATTGGAATGAAACAACTTTGACGGATTTAACTCGCGTATTTTATTTTTATTGGCTGACGTTTCGGAGCCTTTACAGATTCCATACCTTTCCTACCTGTTTCTACTTTCATCTTCATAGGAGATACATTCACGTTCTTTCCTAACGTATCGTATTCATGCCCTTATAACTAGTACCTAGTTAGATTTCGTAGGTTACAGAAGTAATTCGTCAATGTCATAATAGTCGTACCTATGAGCATTCCACAACGTAACAACTCAATTGAAATCAGTTAAGGTTTACTCTCGATATACCTAGTTAATGACTATAAAGCTGCATTGGTAGTTACAAAGTTCACACACGTAGGTACCAATCGATCGAAATCTGCGAGCCTATGATGAATTGTCGAGTCGACATCTTGTCATGTCGATGTTGTGTTACTCTTGCGGTAATTTGTCAAAAATCGATAAAGTTGTCGACAATGAGAAATCTTGTCATGTCCAATATCATCTCTTATTTTGTCATGTCGACAACGAAGCAATATCAACACGACAAACTTTTTCAGTGTCGACAACGTTCTTAATATTATGTCGATAAAATGTCGACTCGACAGTTCA
Organism: Polylopha cassiicola; assembly: GCA_038024825.1. Classification (NCBI taxonomy): domain Eukaryota; kingdom Metazoa; phylum Arthropoda; class Insecta; order Lepidoptera; family Tortricidae; genus Polylopha; species Polylopha cassiicola. Next base: position 5,014,294 of record CP149050.1, read on the forward strand.
TCATAGGCTGGCTGACTACGTGACGTTTCGTTCGCGTATGTCAATTCCATACAGTTTTACATTCGCAGGTTTTCATCAATTGTACCTAATGTTTTTGCTATTTCTATTGATTCATCGCCTTTTAACATGCGACAGTGAATAAATAGAAATAATTGCTCAGTGAAAGATTTATCAATGTCATATCACGGTGACTGCTGAGCGATTGTTACCCTAAGCCATGCATATTTATTAGTAAAACTTTTATGTTTTGATTCTAAGAATTTTCATAAATATATGAATATGTTGTACCGCTAGGCGCGAATTAAAAAAAACATTATATTTTTCAACAAAAAGTATTTCTTCATAAACACGGTCTTATAAAAAAATCTGCGCACTTTTGAAATACCTATAGGTATAGTACGTGTCACCGAAATGTATAGAGACTGATATGGTTCGCACGCCGAGGTCTATGCCAAAGATCGACATAACGCCATTATAACATGGACAGCATCAAACTTATGAACGAACTTAATTTGCATGTCATAGTCATGTCAATTATCTCATAAATCTCATTATCGCTTTGATGGGCAAGAAGGTTTCATTCCGCAAATATAACTATTAGCTTTCTTTTTAATTACTTGGTATTTTTTAACTATTCTTTATTTTACCACCTCACCAGGTCATTGCCACTGGTGTGGTTTTTTGGTTCCCGCGCTAGCCTAAAGTATCCCGACTCTATGGTACCTAACCTTTTTCTTTGCCGTGCTTTTTTATGAATGACGTAATTATCGTAATCTCAGTAATCGATTCAGTGTAGACAGGCCTTTGCTTCATCAGGTTTACACCCACGTGATGCTGATGGATTGTAACAGAAACAATCGGTTAACTAGTTCTAGCCCGAGGATATTACGTTTCCAGCCTGCTTGAGGACGAAACAATACCTACGAATTACAAACGCATTGTTCACATCTTGCATCACTTACCTTGTATTGTACACCTACTGAAGCAATTGCTACGAGTATATTCGTTACAAATGACTACAAACTAACTACGACTTTCGTATCCGTGATAATTAAAATAGACGATCATAATAATAAGAGTTCTTTAAGTATGTCACTATCTTTTTAACAAGTGAAATCAATTAGTCCACTATTAGCCAGTATTAGCGAGTGTTTGATTCGGAAAATAACCTAAAATCCAGATGATTTACTGCTCTCCCGCAATAATATAATATTTATTAGATAATGAAGGTCTATGAAGGTAATTCGTAAACGAGTTCCCCACAAACAAGATTAAGTGGTTAATGCCAGCATTATTGACTAATAAATTTATGGTGTTATAGCTTTCAGTGGTTGCATTGTTAAAATTTTTGATGTACCGGAATGCTACATTAAGACATCTTTCGTCATATCTAATTAAATCATAGAGCGTCTGTAAAGGTTGGATATGTCAATTTAAAGTGCAAGAGGTATGTAAAAACCCTTTAAAGCCTATTACGTTATTTTATTAATCAAGTAGGTATGTCTAGGTCATAGTAGTTAAGTTCGTATTTAATTAAATATCATCATTAATTCTTACGGAGTAATTAGTTACTTCTTATTAAATAAACAATATTTTAGGTAAAAAACACTATTACAATTACGTAATAATCAAGTACCTACATAGATCAACAAGTTAGAAAATTAAATAATAGCATTTTAAAACTTAAACTGCGGCTTACCTAACTTGCAATATTCTACACTATGTAGGGTACCTACATATTATATCTTGCCCTACCAAAACGGCCATCGTAAAAAGGAATACAAGGTATGCGGTTATTAAGATAGCTCAGATATCTCTCACAATTCAGACATACAATATTCTCACTTTACTTCCTCAGGAATAAGATTCCAACATAGTCTCTATATAACTAAATAGTTAGCGATATACCAGATGGCTTAGGATTCCCAAATCTAAACACTATTCAATTGCGCAATCTTTTCAGATAGCGTCACTACAACTGGTTTACATTTATATGGTACAAATAAATAGGTTACTGTTTTAGGAACAAGAGAATGTGAGTGGCGCGGGCACCGTATGCGCACACCTGGCGATGCGCAGGAGCGGCCCGATCATTAAAAATGTTTATTTAAAAATCCAACCGCTTAACGCCAGTTAGTATACTGTCAGAAAGGACCATCGGGGATAAAAAGTTTTGACACGTTATGTTTAGTCTTTTAAGTTACGCAAAAACCACTTGTTGTTTTAGATATTAATAGATAGGTGTTCCTTTTAAGTTACTAAGAAAAAAATGTATCTAAAATATTGATAATAGATTACATACCTATTAGGTATGTTATTGTTTGTTTGTTGGAATTATCAAACTAAAATTGCGATAATATTAGGTGACTAGGTAAATGAAACTACTTTTCAAATTCGACTAGGTAATTATTCTTTTTATTGTTGGTGCACAGTGCATAACGACGTCCTATGTCTACAAAGCAAAGGCCTGTCTATTTTCCTAAAGTGTCCGACCATCAGGCGCTCGACAGATTGGGCCGTGCTTTTTAACAAAACATCAACAACATTTCAACGATTATACGCCTTTACAGCTTAGATATACGTTTACAAAACAATACCCTTTATTTATTTATTTATTTTATCATTACATTATTATTATCCTCATTTAATAACATATTATACATATAGGTATAAGTAGTTTGCTAACTACGAACTCGATTCAGTCTGATGAATTTTACGTAGTGGATTCTAGAAGACGTAACGTGTTTCATAATTATACACACGTAACTAACTTAGGTACAAACATAGGATATATATATATATATATATAAGGTCAAGGCTTCTAACTCCGGCATATTTTTGAGCTAGATCAACTTTGGTTAAAATTTTGAGACGTTTATTTTTAACTATTTACCCATTGCGCGCATCTACTAGACTAATAATTTACTTGGCAATCAAATAATAGTATGAAATTCCCTGTATCTAGGTTGCTTAATTTATTATATATTTTTTTTAAATAATAGTCAGGTAGACGGAGTTTCCCGCCCGAGTGGGGCTATTCCGTCATGCAAGCAGTTTCTCTAGAACTACGCAGTTTTTTCAAGTCTTAGCTAGCGGAAAATGAAGACACGTCGATTTATTATATATTTTTTTTAAATAATAGTCAGGTAGACGGAGTTTCCCGCCCGAGTGGGGCTATTCCGTCATGCAAGCAGTTTCTCTAGAACTACGCAGTTTTTTCAAGTCTTAGCTAGCGGAAAATGAAGACACGTCGATTTCAATCAAATATGTGTTATTAGACCTTAGATATAAGATTTACAATAGGAGTTATCCGCAAACACAATTTTTTGGGGCTATTCCGGCATGGTTTGCCAATCAGATGAGCTCAACCTTTTAAAAATTTACTAATATGTATATTTTTTATATATATTATTTCATAAAGTAATGATTTATGCATTTTGCAGTCCGGAGTATTTTCGTACTACGTTCTATCGAATTACCTACTCATATATTTCGTCACAGCTAAGCTTATTATTGCCAGATTGACAAGTGTACCTATTTTAAAATGTAATACACTAAAAAAAGGTTGACGATGTCTGGAATCGGGAAATACCGGCATATGACGGCTTTGCCCCTTAAAAAATAGACGGAATTTCCCACTTCACTATTTTGAAGTTGTTAATTTTTAATGGTGAATTACTAAAAACTATCGTAGTTTTACGCATCACGAACAGGCAGACACGTTTATACATATCATAGACGTTGTAATAATCATACAAACAAGCCTAGAAGTCTAACTATTTCATATTTATCTTCGATCAAACTGCATAGTACTATACTCGCACTTCGACTTCGAAATGCAACTGAACTTTGAAAGCAGATATTTTTCTTCCTTTATTGCACAGCGTCATGGGTGTTTTTTAGTTTGCATTAGAAAACCCTACTGCTTTACCAACTGAGCCGGCAGCGGCGAACTATGCTTAGATTCGCCAAAAACGTGTACGTGACGGAATAGCCCCGTAGACGGAATTAGAAGCCTTGACCTTATATATATTTAAAATCTCTTGTAACATGAAGTTATTATACCTACCTACTTATCTATTATCGTAATTTTTAAAATAACTTGGATGAATGAAAGTGTCAAAAAAGCCGAGCACCGACTGAATAACCCTTAGATGTTTACAAAGCAATAAAGGCGCCTAGAGCACACTAAACTAAGACATAAAAAGTTTAAAAAGCTCTCAGTAGATCAAACAACATGAGAGTTGGCGGTCGTCAGACGGCCGGTGTCAAGTTACCCCGGCGGGTCACATTCGTCCTAAATAATAAACACCAGATTGGTGTCAAAATGAACACATTTTATTATGCCATCAACCCGTAAACCCCCGCTGGATTCCATGCAAACCAACTGTTTATTTTTAATAAATCTTCCGCGAAGGCTGAGCGGTCTTTGATCTAGTAATCGACATTTTTATGTTTTGCTTTGATTGTTATAAATTATTCTAATGCAACAGTACCTCCCTACGATTTGCAATTGTGGTTTTTGGAATAGTTTATTCAGGTTTATGTTACGATAAAGTTATGTTCTGAACATTTTTAGCGATGCCCTAATTTCTGTTAATGTTATTTTGGTAAGCTCTGAGCATTTATCGGTCAATACTAAGAACGGCGTGTTCTTAGGAATTGGAAATACCTACATGCAATTTCATTCAGATAGAAGTTATAATAAGCCAGCTTATGGTCTACATTTTGATGAGGTATATTAAGCTTCTATAAACTTTATATGTCTTTAACGCTCCAAACGCATATGTCGCTTTATGGTATTAGGTGTTACTTAGTAGGTACTTGTGTACTTAGGTATAACTTGCAAGAGTCCGCGTGATCTGTCTAATTGGAGAGAAAGCTTCGAACACATGGACGAGTCGGAATTCTATACACTGATGCACTGGGCATTGGAAAATAGAAAATAGTTCTCACACTCTGCGAACGCACAAAACTTATCCAACCAAAATGGATTTACAATAAATAACCGGTACAACCAAATCTGGATAGTGCAGCCTGGTGTCAATGCTAAATATGACTTGTTTTTTTTGCCTTTCTGAATATGATCTTATTGCTGGATCTCATAGCAACTTACTAATATTTAATGCATAAATACAAAATAAAAGAACGTTTAAGGTGACAATGACTGATAGGTACCTACATTTATTATGTGGAAATAAGAGAATAACCGTGTATTGCTACTTGGCTACAAATCCGGTATAAGTTAAGGTTTGGAAAAGTCAACACGTTTTCCTTACCTTCTATAATAGTAAATTTCTAAAGTAGAAATTATTTTCGGGTTACTTTCTTTTAGCACACTTAGGAGGTTATAATAGTAATATATTATGTAGCTATGTATAGGTACACCTACTATAATGAATAAAGTTGAAGTAAGGGTTTCGGATACCGCAGCCTGGAGACTTCGGCGCATTGCGACATAATACGGTAAGTAGGTACATAAAATCGGTTATGGAGAACTTACAGTAAGCTAAAGGCGGGATAGGCAAACAATATCCCAATGGGTCGAAGTGCATCCGAAAGGACCCCACGGATAATAAGATAGAATAAGACAAGAAGGGCGGTTCAGGAAGTCATGATATTTTTCTAATCTTAAGCCTACATACAATAAACAAGAAAAAAATGTAAATTTTATATTTGAACTTGACACCGTATTGCGCATACGCTGTCATCGTTAGAGTAATGCGGAAATTCGCATTTGGGGCACGCGAATTGCTGTTGTACAATGTTGGGATCTGCGTCCCGCTTGCAAGGCCGACCCACATACTCGCACCACAACAACCTTTAATTAGAAGTCCAATGAGTACAAATACTGCGTGACTTGTTTACGTAAAATAAATCTAATGATTTGCATAAAGAATTTAACGTAAAGCTTGACGTTAGGTACTTACCTTCTAGTACTTTCGATATCGGGTTTGGAGACAAAATGAAGATTAAATTATCTTCAACTTATTTCGACTCACCTATGACATTTAAATTGCAAAGATCTTAAAAAATATTTTTATTATAATATATTATTTGGGATAGGTACCTAATATATTATAGGTACCTACTCATAATTGTCGGTAGGTAGGTAAATAAAGCTGGCTAAATAACTAAGCGGACAAAGTAAGATAAAGGATATAAACTTGAAACTTTTCCACAAGGGCTTCTTTTATAACGTAGGGAAGTACTAAGAAAGGATTTTATCGTGCTCAGGCGAAGTCGCGTGCAAAAGCTATTGCTCATAATTTTATTCGCTTTTATTGATATAACTTGATAGTTAGGTATAATTATCGTGAGATACAAGCGTTAGATACTACACACATTTTGAAATTAATGCTAGATTTAAATCAATAAATCAACCATTAATTGCTAGTTTAAGCGATACACGGCGGCGGGTACTTACCTACACTATAATTTCTTTACATGTTTGTAAAATGAAAATGTCGTTTCCGAAGCATCAGTAAACAAATCAGTTGGGGTTTTTTTAATTCAATTTGCGCACAGATTACGACAAAAGAAGCTCACGTAGTGTTATAATAACGATTGATTCATCTTGATTGATTACACAAACATGTACAATACTTTACGTGACGATCGGAACGACATGAGGCGGTAATGCCTTCCAAAATAAGAGGATAAAGAATGAATTACATAGGTACTCTTATGAATTATTAATGCATTGTAAATAAAATGCATTGTACGAGCGAAATCCTAGATTTAATAAATACTAGCTGGAAAATCGAGCTATGCTCAAATACCATAACTTGCAGTGTTAAGCGAATTGGCGTAACATTTTGACGACACGAAAAAATACTGACTATTTTTTTGTGAAAAAAGTTTCGACATGGCGTCATTTCAAATTTTATTACTGGTATTTTTCTATAAATTGCTTCCTATTTATCACTATTGGACCCAAAACATATAATTGTAATCTTAATATCGATTTGCTTAAAACTTGATATACTTACCTACTTTTGTTGTGTCGATTTTGAGATTAAATCCTCGAATAGGCATACAAGATTGCCCGTATTAATTGATGAATGAATCAACAAATCTATCCATGACGAGTAAGTAGGTGCCATTTAGCAATAAAACTTTGTTGGTACCTATTTCTCAAAAGTGTAGAATATTTAAATCACAACTGATTTTTAAATATATAGGTATATACCTAAGTACATAATAGCATATTTTTCAAAATACCTATATGTGACTAAGTAACTAGGTTATTATACTTATTATAGAATCACTATTATTTTCGTCGTTAGGTATATCTAGGTTTTTTTATAATACTTAGTTAAAAATAATTTCACTGCCTATTATTTTCCTTTCATGCCAATGAAAGTATCTTATTACTACATTTTATTTATTAATTATTAAATACCAACAACAAAAAGTAAATAACTCTTTGTATTGCAAAGGGAATATTAAGTAAATTTATCCGTAAAGATCACATTTCAGTTTGTTCAGTATTATGAAAATATTTAAAATTGATTCCTATTAATTGGCTATGACAGCGCACAGAAACTTGATTCGCGAATACCTACTGGTTATTTATTGTACATCTGATATCTTCATAATATACCGTATTTATAGTTGCTTATTTTATTTATTTCCCTAGAACCCCGATTGCAAAATGGATAATATTGGGAAATTGGAATTCAGGTAACTAAATATAGGTAGGTATATTTAGTTAAGTACCTGAATTCCAACTACCTATCCAGCTCCCACAAATTTTCATTATTATAATATTGAAAATTGCATATGCACTACGTAATAAATTGCATTACTATAATCTTCTTATATATAAAAATGAATCGCAAAATGTGTTGGTAAGCGCATAACTCGACAACGCCTGGATCAATTTGGATAATACTTTTTTCTAGATGTTCAACGCAGTCCAAGGATGGTTTTTACGATGAGAAAAATACAAATTATTGCCGGGAAAAGCTTAAAAACAGCTCTATTATTTTTCCCATACAAATGTTTTCTAACCTAAGTTAATTTGAACTTCGAACGGGCAGTATGACGTCTGCCGGGACCGCTAGTTACTTTATAAAAGTCTCTATGGTACTTGCAAACTTAGATACCTATATTAATTTAATTTCATCTGGTTCTACGCCGAAATTTTATATGCTTATCATTTCTGATGCCTTCATGTTTATTACACATTGGAACTTTAGCGTTAGACTATCGTCAGCTCAGTCTTGCTACGAATATGGGATATGTAAAGTTTTCATAACGTTAGAAAATAAAATAAAATACACGAATTAAATCCGGTATGTAAACTGTTCATACCGAAATGACAGCAGCATTATTCAGTTAGAAGTTGTCTTTGTGTAAATTTTGCGCAACCTTCTTTAACTTAATTTATTTACTTTCTAGTTTGAATAGAAATATACTTAACATATACCAGTAATAATTCAATAGTCAGTAGGTAAGTATATTATGTAATGACATAATATACTAGGTAATGACCTACAATAGGTACTTACTCCTGCCAGGCTTCTCTCTCTTGTTATTACGTCTCACATGAAAGGAAGGTTCCCCTTTCCTAATTTTGCATTAATTATCATGAAGCTACAAATGTCGTTGACTTAATTACCCTGGGAATAAATATAAAAGGCTCGAAAATGTAAATATTTCATAGCTTATCAGTCGTAGGGTACAACGTAACGAGTTAATAGTAACTTAAATTCATTTTTGATGCTTTTAACCTTGTCAATGTGATTCTAGGATTTTACAATGTTCAACTTAGTCCCAAACTAGGCGGAACTTAAATTGTTTTTATTAGACATAAAAGTTTAAATCAAATAGCTTAATTACTGGTCACTGGCAAAAGGTTTCAGATAGGTAAGTAGATACTTAGGCTGTAAAATTAGATACATTAATCAATTTTTAACTTTTGGTCGATGTAACTGTTCTCAGTTTGTAACGTTAAAATGCAAAATAATATCACGCACTGATATAACATTTTCCTACTTAATTAAAATCAGAACTGGAACACTTTTGCAACTGAATTAGACCTCTCAATTGGCTGGAGAAGAGAAGTCCCCTCAAAAGGGCTCAAATCCAATGTAACTCTTCACGAAAATTGTAATTAGTTGTCTAATTAGCGTGAGATTAGTATAAAATCTGCTCAAATAAGACGCATTTGAATGATTGCTTTAGATACTAAATAAAGTATGAGATACGTACCAAATGCGTCTTGTGGATAAAGAGAGTTAAACGTAAATAATTAAATCTCGTATTTTGCTTTACGTAATATTTATAGTAGGTACCTATCTAAGCCACGTATATTCTTGAAATTTTTGCTATTACGCTCTTTGTCTTTAGGCGTTTGAATCAGCTTTTGCTTTAAGTCAAACAGGAATAAAGAAAACGAAATTCTATTTAGTCCGTCAGCTAGGTTATTAAAACATATTCGACATATATTTTTCCTTTTCTCAAACCAACCTTGACAAAGATAAGTGCTTCTAAATTTCGGAATTGGGGGCTCGTTAGGTTACATTACGGTACAATTTAAGCCATACGGTGTCGTCAAAACCCACTCCGGAACTTTCGAGGCGCTTATCTTTGTCATTTATTGTTCGATTGAGAAACGGAACAAAACGTGTGCAATATTTTTTTATTAATCTACCTACTACTTGATGGGAAAAAAACAGTCTTCTAGCCTATTGATGGTTGGATGTACCAACGCTCGCTGACGTGATTTTCTGTTGCCTGGCTACAAAAACGCAAGCGCCCTTGAGCCGGCCGCACTGTTTATTCGACTGTCGTCTAGCACTTAACACCGACGTCGATATGGCTATTTTTGCACGATACACCACCATAGAAACATCCACAGAACGAAATTATAGACCATTTTTATGTCTTCGGCATAAATATTGTAAACAAAACGGTGCTAAAAGCGTAAAAGCTTTTTCATATTTTGGTATCTAATCTATACAAATATGATATGATATAGGCGCATCAAGTTGTGGATGCTGTAAGTACATGATACAGCCACGGTCGAAGGACAGCTCAGGATTTTATTTTGACATTTTCCTAAATTTACGTTTTAAAAGATCTTTCAGTTATAATAATTATTTATAATAATTTTATCGCTATATTATCTGTGACACAACTTTTTTTCGTTTCTTATCTAAAGCAAATTACAATGGAAATGGTTTCCACGAATTGTACCTGGAAACGAGGAAAATACAAACCAAATTCGACACAGTAGGTACATATTATTATTAACATTAAGTAAGCAGTTTCTGATAAATATATATCAATTTGTAACGCCTAATTATTATCTACTATCTAAGTTACCTACCTATCTACTATAAGTATTTATTTAAATAATGTTTCCGGTAAAACTATATTAGATCAATACCTTAACTATTCAATTCTGGTTTTATTTCAATCTGTTAACATAATAATATACCAGATATTAAATGAAACTCATTAGGTTGGTAGTAGGTAATCTTTACTTACTTACACAGTTATTCCCATGAAGCATTTAGATAGGTTATCCTCATTTTTGGATGCGTACCTCTTTATCTAAAACACCTCTCGTTAAAAGAGATAAGTTATTGATGTACTCCACTCATCAAGCCTCACAGTAAACTAATCCATTAATACATAGCAATGAGGACGAAAATGGCCTGGCTTTAACAACCTGTTGCGTACTTTAGCAATCACTGTCGGACTTTTGCGTTTCTTGGCTGAGAGCATTTCGCAGTTTTTCCATTTAAAGCCTTAATGTATTTAACAGCATGTGGCTAATAGGTACGAAGGGAAATACCAGGCAATTTGGCTTTAACAAAATCGTATGTTGATATGTAACTAGGTATGTTATTATGGTCGCACTCGGTTTATATTCGAGCAGTAGGTGTTGAGACCAGTTTGTATTGTCGTTTAAGTTGTTGCGAAGAATGAGTGTTATTGTTTATAACGAGGTATTTTGAAATTTGTATTTGAATTTTGCAAAGCAGTTTATGCTTTGGAATACATTTTCATGGTTTATTTCAATTTGTATTTAGTGTCAGGTTTCTAACGGCGAGAATAGTAAATGTACTTATAAAGAGTAAGTATTTTGATAAACTTTTTTGGTACTTGGGTTACCTACTTTACCTAATGATTATAATAATACTAGTGGTCCCGGCAGACTTCGTCCCGCCCGGCAAAGAAGCAATGTAGCGGCATTAATCAATCGATTTGACAGCTGTCATTGTTGCGTTTTGTTATACTATTTTTAACAAATGAGCTAAATATTTTTTTTACTGGATCGGGATGAAAAGTATCCTATGTCCTTTTCCTGACTCTAAGCTACCTCCCCGCCAAATTTCAGCCAAATCAGTTCAGCCGTTCTCGAGTTATAAACGGGGTAACTAACACAACTTTCTTTTATATATATAGAGATACAGCATTGTACTTACACATAATATATCCTAGTAATTAGGTACTATATAAGACTTAGTAGGTACTTATATAAAATAATTTACTACTTGGTACTTATATATGTTTAAATTTATAGGCAGCTTTGTATTTGAAAATAAAATAACTGCTCTTGAAAAAATAAAAATATACTGTACTTACTGTAATCATACCTAAGTAAAGTACCCTCGATTTGTACCAATTAGTAAGTAATGGTATTGGTTGTAACAAGACGTCTCGTGTGACCAAACTGATACTTTTATACTTACCTTACTTGGTTTATTTACCTTTGTAAATTAAAGTCATTATTTTAATTTGTTTGAAATTCCTTAAAAAGGTGATAAAATTAATAGGCACGAGTTTATCATTAAATAAGACAAATTATACCGTGGCATTTGTATCTCGAAACATGTCATGTTTATTCAAAATAAATTGGTATCTTAAATCTAAGAGTGTAAATGTAAATAATAGTTACAAATTAATATTATTGAATCGTTAAAGTTGACAATTTATCTACGTAACCCATGGAACTTGAAAGTTTCTTATTAACTAAATATTAATGTAAGAAATATTGACGTTTTCTTGGTTCACAATTCGTTTTGTGTACCTTTTATAAATCACTTTGACCTCGAGGTCGGAATAATTCAATACCTCTCTCTCTTTGAAAAATTATCTTGTTAACAGATACGCGTAAGTTTTAAACCCGACTTTTGCCTATTAATCACGCTAAGTAATTTATTTTATTACGAGTGTAGGAAACTATTGACGTGCATCAATTGAATTAAGCCCTAATAAACAAAAAAAAAAAACTAAGTATTCATTAATACCACGGAATATTTAGCTTAAGACTATCGTTAGCTCAGTCGTGCTACGAATATGGTAAAATATTCGAAACGTCAACAAAGAAAATAAAATACGCGCGTTAAATCCGCTATTTATATTGTTTTATTCCAATTATTATGTTACCTTGAAGCTGAAGAGTTTATGAAACATGCCAGAATAATCCGACATTATAATTATAGCGATGTACGTCGTGATTAAAAATCATGCCACAAGCAGCGACGATTCTGTATCGCAACTGAATCCAATACTACTCGTGATACAGTATCGATAGTCTTATAACAGTATCGGTATATTGGGATGCAAAGTTAAATGCCCACTCTATAGTATCCAAAATACTCGCGCGTTAGTGATGTTGAATCGATAAATGTCGCGCATTTTCTGATTGTATCGATATCACTTTCCATGCCCACCAAGCGTCGGCATATTTTAGCCTTGATGATCAATAGACACCCTCACACTATAACATGTGTTTTTCCTTAGCAACAATATACCTTTGAGTCGTTTCCAAGAGCAAATATATTATGCGATATTGTGTGTGAATATTTTATATTCGTAAAATATTCTTAACAATCAATTATAAATATATTTCTCATGTTATTCTCGAGGCGTTTGGCTTAAAATACGTGACAAACATAAAACCTTTTTTTCTTGAGCTTGCTAGTGGTAGATATTTTTTTTATATGGAATTTAAATACAACACTACTTCGACTCGTCTATCGTTTGCTCACACTTTTAATGTCGATTTCTTATCGTAGAGGCGTCGGGTTTACGTTCGTCTTCGGCATAGAGCTCCTTATTGTCTCCCTTGGAAATGTTTACAGAGCTTAACTACCAGTATGTACCTTATACTGTTTAGTTAAACTTTTAGTTTCTAACCCTATAAAATAATATGAGCTTATATTTTTTGGTACCAATGATTTTTTTAGTATTCATCGATTTCTTTATAACCAATCATACAACTTACTACCCCAGGTATTTTACCTTACTATTATATGAATTACTATTTCAAATCCTTAAACAGAACTTATTCCTTTTCGTCATTAGACGTCTTTAAACTGACATTACGTCGTGTTATGGTTTTATACATGTTCTTAGCGCATGTTTATCAGGGTTACGTACTGACTATAGTAAACTATTCTCTCGGAACTGCCGAGACAAACGCATAGTGAAGACGTCGGTGTTATCTATTCTTTATCTTTGGAACGTGACCCCGCTATCTCTCGTGTACGCCGCACGCCGCCCGCCCATCTTAAGAGCTACTCGGACGCCAATGCAAATAAATACAGCTAAGTGTGTATTACCGAAGGAAAGTCATTAATTTAGAAATGCCGATCTGTCGTTCGATTGTTTACGACCCACGAGCCGGACCACCTTGTCCGTGTTATTAATTGATCAAGAGATGAGATAAGCTTCATGCCTGCGTAAAATGATTTTGTCGGATAACAGAATAAAAAATGTTCAAAATGCTTTATTCAATATGTGATTGAATCGGCTTCGAGGTAAGTAACCTTTAAAGAGAATTGCTTTTGAAAAGTTCTCTTCGAATTTAATTTGATTTAACTTTTATTGGCCAAACTTTGATGGAATAAAAATTGGATATATTTTTTATTTTATCTGCGTGTAAATTAGCTGAATTCGGTTAGATGGGTATGTATTTTTATTTGATTGATGATTTGTCAACAGAATATATTCTGTTAGTCGTATTACATTTCAAGTGCCCAAACTTAAACTGTACTTTAATAGCTGGCAACACCAATAATTTCAATATGTGTATCTTTGTAGTTGCTTCTATGAAAAAAAAAATATTAAAGTAACTTCCTATTGGTGCTTATTGGTAGCGTTCTTGGCCCCGAAATTTAATAAAATGTTGATTACAAGTCGGTCGTTATAAATAATCAAGTAGGTACCTACTTAAACAGTAACTAAACTTAGTTGCCTAAGAAGGAAGTTAAGTAAGTAGTAGGTACACAATTCATTTATATTATCCCCTTATTTTAATAAGAATACAAATATTTTTTATAACATAAATAAAAAGGTGCGTAACAGATATTTTCACGTAGGTAATGACCGGCCAGCATTAATTGAATTATTAGGCTAGCACATTATTCACGATAAATTCATTTATTATTTTAAATTGAGTAGGTAGGACGGTGCGTCCGAGAGTCAGACTTGCTTTTAATTTTAAATTATCCCATTACGTTCGGTAATACTCGATATGTGATCAAAATGGCTGCAGTGCGATGCGCCTGATTTTATATTTACATTAAGTCCTTTGGATACATTTGATTACTTAATTAATGCCCGCGATTTCGTCTGCGCACGGATATAATTGAATACTTTACACAATATCCTTAAAAAATATAGTAAAACAAAACCCAATCAGTACTTTTTGCGTGAAAGAGAAACAAATATACCTACATCCAGACATCCGTACCTTCTTACAAACTTTCGCGTTTATAATGTTAATAGGATAGGTACCTATATTTGATAATTTCTGATGCCTTCGCGGTTACTACACATTGGAATGAAACAATTACTAACGGATTTAACTCGCGTATTTTTATTTTTATTTATTTGCTGACGTTTCGGATTCTTTAGTTTCCATAATCGTAGCACGACTGAAACGGAAACCGTAAAGAATCATCAGCTAATAAAATTAAAAAAAAATACGCGAGTTAAATCCGTTAATAGTCGTTTAATTCGAAGGATATATTTGGTTAAGTAATGACGGTATCCCGATTCGTATTACGTACAACAATTTGCTTATAAATAAATTGAGTGACTGTGAAGTGACGCGTACGCAGGACATGACACCGACACGGACCCCTCCGTGTCGGCACGTGGGGCATTCAATGAGGCCCGCAGACACATCGACGAGGTGTCAGGATCATCCAATAAAGCACAACACTATAAGAACTACCGAATTTCAATCGGAAACTAAAAAAAAAACTAAATTCTCATGCCTTTGCGGTTGCAGACACATCTACGAGATGCGAAATTTATCTAATAAAGCACACCAGTAGGTATTGAACCATCAAATTTCAATCGAAGACGAAATAATTTAAATTTCTAGTTTCTGGTACCTTCGCGGTTATTAGGGGGAAACATTGGTATAAAACAACTATTACGGATTTAACTTGAGTATTTTATTTAGACTGTCGTCAGCTCAGTCTGCTACGAACATGAGCAAATAATAATTACTTTATTCCAATTTATGTTCGTCTTTCAAGAACTAGGTAAGAGATCAAGCCAGGAGTGTCAAGTTCTGGCGCCGGCGGCGATCAGGCGGCGCCTCCCATTGCCTCGAGAGTGACACCATAAAACACGATTAATGTGTAAAATTAAATTGTTCACTTAACACGTTGCCTGCCAGTTACGTGTATTCTCGTAAACCAAGTTTTTGTATTCATTGTCTACAGTTTTGTAGCTGAAAAACCTTGATTTATTTCCAATGCCTTAGATTTTTTTTCTCCTTTTATTGCCAGTTTTCCAACTATAGAAAAAAGCTTAGTAGGTATTAACATCTCTACGAACATAGACTTACTCGTAATCGGCACTGTGTTCGAGTCTCCCTATTACGAGTATACACGTAGTTGGCAGACATTAAATTAAACGTATATGTAACTTGAATCTATTAGTTACTACATAATTATAGTTCTCGGTACCCGAGCTTTACGTACTTTCAAATTATTATAGGCTTCAAGATCCATAATTAAGGGATGTTACATTACAATATAGATTTCCATGAAAAGAGTGAAGGTTCTCAATTTCAGTTTTTGTCTAGGTCTATTATTTCATGTAAAACTCTATTGTCTGCACTACAATACAAAAAAAAGCAAATAAAATAGAATGAAAATACCCGAGTTTAATCCGTTAATAGGTGTTTCATTCCAATGTGCCTTCGCGGTTATTGCAATAACCGCGAAGGCATCAGAAATTATTACAAAAAAGATGTCTAATTTAGTAACCTATTAACCATATGTTTCAAATATAAATAAAATATATGTTTATCACGTCCAGATTTTATTATATTATTGCAAAAGTATGAGAGTAAAATTATTCAATTACCTATTTAGTGCTTAAAAAATATTTTGACTAAAAAAAACTTATTTTTACATTGTAAGAGAGACATCAAGAGTTTTAGTTACCATCTTATGTTATCTATAACTTCTCTGTTCTATTCAAATACGTTTTACGTTATGTGTATGGTTTTGTTACAATTTCTTGTTATCTACACCGCGGTTCAGAGGCCAAAGACATGTTAACGAAACTTTAATAAGTATATTAAGTAAGAAACTAACAAACTTCACAATTATTATACGTTATCTTTGAATATTGTTAGCTGTTTTCGTAACAAAGTTCTTAGAAAAAAGCCGATAACTTTTTGTGTTTAAATGTAAATAAAGCGTCTATTTTCATTTCGACGATTTTAGCATAACCTACGTTTTTTTTTTAAATTTTCCCGTTAAATCGTGATATAGTGATTGTGTGACGTCACATAAACAATCTTGTTAAATTTAGCGTTAAACTATCGTCAGCTCAGTCGGCTACGAAAATGGGAACTGTAAAGTTTTTGAAACGTCAGCAAATAAAATAAAATACGCGAGTTTTATATCCGTTATAGTTGTTTCATTCCAATACATACCTAATTATTATTTAGGATCTAGAAATTAAAAGCTACATTTACCTAACAATATGATTTATATTTATTAATTACTTACTTACATAATATTTCAAGTAGGTACAGTAGGTACCTACCCAAATTTTTTGTTCTAATAATTATTACATGTTTATGAACTATAGGTACCTATCTATGTTAGACCCTTTACTGCTTTGTGAGAGTTTTATATTATTCCTGTGGACTTCTTATTCTTAGGAAATAAAATTCTCATTAGGAATGCTAATTTGACGTGAGACAAAATTAAATAACTGTTATCTACAAAAATAACGTAGAGTAAACGTCAGTACTAGTAGTTATTATTTTTTCCTATTCGTCTGTAAGCGTCAGTTAGGTATTTTCACATTCCATTATTTATATAAATAGCGACGCATTAACTTATGGGAATCCTGTTATGTTTCTTACCTACTTATAAGATTTCAACAAAAGTGTAAGCTTTTGTAAAAATGTACCTATGTAGGATTTTATGAAAATACTTAATTTAATTTTGTATTTGGCAAGTTGAAATAAAACTTTGAGGCTGTTTGATGTTATCTTAGTCGAATAAAATGTAAGAAAATTTAAAAAAGGAACAAGTCCCTGTTCGGTGCCGGGAGGGCACTACGATTTTGGACATAATGGGAGAAGTATTTAAAAAACAGTCATAGATAAGAACGTGAAATGACTACCTAAGTAACCTATATAAGTAGAACAGTTGATGATTTTGTGAACAATTCTTATTTATAAAACACTTAGGTACTTACAGTTATACCGACACAAGTGAGAGTTACAGAAAGCGTGAAATAAAGTACAATTCTTATGAGGATATTTCGTATTGGCATTATAGCAATTTGCATATCGTAAGCAAGGATTTAAATGTATTTTATTGTCGCTGGGCCTTGGGCCTGACTCTCACAATGCACTTCCATTAAGACTAGCCGATGTACAAGGTGCAAGATGTCGCATCGTCGCATTATTTTATTGCCACTTTTATGAGACTTGATACCGCATTATTGGAAACCTTTTTGAAGTCATTTGAATCGCATTGCATATTATTAGAATAATGTACCATTGAGTAGGTTGGTATAAAGGATTCTACTGTGGTTAGTCGGTGTATTTATGTAAATACCTGCTTCATTATTAATCTCAATTGATCATTAGTGAACAGTAAGCTTTTGAGAAAAAGGCGTTGACATTCAAATTAAAATATGAGATTTTTTTATTGTATATTTATTGAATTGTATGTAATTATATCTATGACTCCAAATACAGGTCTACTTTTATAGGGCTCAACATTTCGAACTTTCAAATATAATTCTAAGCTAAAAACAGAAAGGATAGGTACAGATTTAAATTGACTGTGAAAGGATGAGTCTATCTTGATCATATAAATCAATGATAACTTGGAGTAGGTATTTTGTTTACCTAGTTAAATAAGTATCTATTACAACAAAAGTTTTGGGTTTAAAACTTAGTAGCTCTATATCTGTGTAATGTTGCTAAATAAAGTTTTTCATTAAAGAATTGTTTCTGATATAATATCTTACAAACAAACATACATGACGTTATAACGTAAATAAACATCAATAATGTTCCCAACTTTCAAAACAAACTGGTTTTTGTATAAAATGCGAAAAAGCTATAAGATACTTTGGAGAATCAGGCAGTTAAAAGTAGACAAGGTACCTAATTAATAGTTATTTTATGAGTTAACTTCAAGTACCGGCGTTCTTTGCTAACGGTGATAGACACATGCCAGAGACTTTTATACTTTTTAATATGACTCTATTCCAGTTAGGTTACGTAACTAATTAAAATGACGTAACACACATGATAAATAAGATTAAAATTAATAAAAGCTTATAGAAATCAAGCCTTAGAAATTGTACAATGTACAATGTACATGTAATCTTGACGGCCTGTTGGTCTAGTGGTTAGAGGCCCTGACTACGAAACCGGAGGTTGCGGGTTCGAATCCCGCTAGGGGCAGATGTCAATGTGATGAGCACTGGCATCTGTACCTGAATCTTGGATGTCTTATATGTATTTATGTATATTTATCCGTTGTCTAGTACCCATAACACAAGCAAAGCTTAAAATGGGACTAGATAATTGGTGTGAATTGTCCAAAGATATTTATTTAATCTTCTTTCATTTGATAACCCACTCGGGTATATTTGTAGACATTTGGTTTTTCATCCCCTTGTACCCCCTTAAATTTGGTTTTATAATGACTTCACATGTTAAACCATGTCATGCTATTGGCTAAATTAATGCAAATTAAAAGTGTATACAAAATTTCAGGAATCTGTTAAAGTTATCTGCTTTCTAAATTGAGTTGCAATTTTCACAACTACATGTACCTATTTATCTCTTACATAATTAAGTATATATGTATTATGTACCTACTTACATTGCAAGTTTAATAAAAGCTTTTAATGTAGGGTAAGTATTATACTTAGGTAAACTTAAATAATCGAAGTCCATCTTAAAACTTGACAGAAGTTTTTAAATTGCCTTGACTTTGTTTTCCTTCTACTGAATTTAAGTAGAGTTTAAACTGTATAATTAATTTTAATTAATGAAAATATTTACTATCCAACAAGACAAGACGATTAAGTTAATTAAGACAAAACAAAATTAATTTGTTTTCTTTAGTTCTGTCCTTTGTTTTTAGTCACTATGACAACTATGTCTAACCTGTGGCTTTACTTATGTAGAATGCAAAACTTTGTGATAACAAAAAGCTAGTTGTGACGTTTTATATTTTAAAAATTTAACTGCGTAGTTAATTTTTTTTCTACAAAACATACCTACCCACCTACATATATCTAACTATTTCTAGCCTTATAGGGTACTAGCGGCCCGTCCCGGCTTCGCACGGGGGGACTTAAGATTTTTTTAAGGCCTCAGAAACGATACTTTTCCCCCGTTTTTGAAACATTTTCGGTTACTGCTCCGCAACTATAAGACCTAGCGTGATATTATATAGCCTATGTTACTCGGGGATAATGTAGCTTTCCAAAGGTGAAAGAATTTTTGAAATCGGTCCAGTAGTTTCGGAGCCTATTCATTACAAACATACAAAAATACAAAAATACAAATCTTTCCTCTTTATAATATTAGTATAGATAGTATAGATATAGATATATATACCTACCTCGTTATCTACTAGTGTTGTTGTTGGGGTGTACACATATATTTACCGTTTAATAATATTAATTAACTTGTGCAGGTTATATTATATCTATCGTTAATTATAATTAAACATAATTTAGAATGTTGAATTAAAATGAATCGCGTATTTACGTACATCCCAATTAAGTAATTTCCTCAGCGAAAATAAATTTAATACAAATTAAACTTACCTTTTTGCGCGACGGCTTTTCCGACGAACTCTTTCTTTTCTCCACCATATTGACTAGAAATTTCCAAAATCCAAGATCCAATGCTCAACGGCAGTTTGTCACCAAGTCACAACAATACACCACAACAAAATCACCACAGCAAACATAAACAGTATTCATTGTAGTTTTTGAAACTTGTAACGGCACTTGAACGACTAGTTTTGAATGAAGCGAGATTGTTTTTACGGTTTCGTTATCGTGTTCGCGCGTTGTGCGTACAGATCGGAGGCGTCCTGCGTGTGTTCCAGCAAGACGCAGAGTGGGCTTGGAGCATCCTGCATCAGTGACCCGCCTCCAGCACACGCGCCGCCCGCCGCCGTCGCGCGCGCCCCGCTCTACTCTTTACAAAATCTCTTACCCTTATTTCAAGGGTGAAAGCGGCTAACGTTAACTTTGAAATTGTTGTTAAGTATAGCGATTTTACTAAAACAAACAATTTGAATAGGCTTGATGACTGGTAGATAATCAGTCTTTGTCCATCAAGTAGGTAGATTATCAAAAATTATTCGACACTTGTTTTTTCGAAGAATCGAAAAATAAATGATACTTACCTAATAATAAGCGTCTCACAAGTTCTAGAGTGGGGCCTATAACGTGACGTCACGAGCCCCCGCTACCAAACCTTTGAAACGCTTATGTTTATCATTTATTTAGAAAATAAATGATAATGGAACCATAACAATCGGTAGGTATGTAGTACCTATCTAAAAACTTGACTAAAGCGAGTAGCCTACAGGAACTTAATTCCAGAAAATCTTTTCCAATCCACTCTTAGGCGATTAGAAGTAACTAACTCTCAATTGCTTTTGTGAGCTGCAATAAGTGTCGCTGTGCATCAACGGTGCATACAAATTAAGAGTACTCTTAGTATGTAACTCTAAGAGCTAACTCACACTGTCTAAGTGTCTAAACATTACTCAATCTTTGCTATAAGCACTAGTGCTATTTCTATTGTTTAAACTAGCTGGGAAACCGAGTTACGCTCAAAAACAGTATGTACTTACCTAAATTAAATCGTTTAAAAAGGTTGCATACAATTTTGACAACGTCGAGAAAAATAATGCTGGCCGTTATAATTTATGGAAAAACGTTTCGTCACGGCGCCATCTTAATTTGTAGGTAGGTAGGTACATATTATAGCAATCGATATTTTTAAGCAATGAATTATCAATCAATACATAGTATAAAACAAAGTCGCTTTCGCTGTATGTCCGTATGTATGCTTAGATCTTTAAAACTACGCAACGGATTTTGATGCGGTTTTTTTTAATAGATAGAGTGATTCTTAAGGAAGGTTTATAGCACCCGTGCGAAGCCGGGGCGGGTCACTAGTAAATAATAAAATTTATTTCATAACTGTTGTAGGTAAGGTACAAAATTAATGTGCTTAGTAACATTAGTAAATAGGTCTTAGCGACGCCAACTTTAATACACGAAACAACTAATAATTGAATATTCTTCATAATATTACTCGTGTTACCTGTACATAATATATGTACTTCTTTATCATAATACTTAATATAAATTATCAAAATAAATAACCCAAAGAAAAATGAGAGAATAATTTCGCTTAAATTGTAACTTGACGGAAGTTCAGAGACTTAATGAGAAACGCGGGCAAGAATCCAACAGTGGCTTAGATGTAGGTAAATAATGTTAATTAGATTCCGAAGTATTCCATGATTTGAATACGCAAGTATCGCTGTTGGTCCACAAGGGATGTCGGCCGCGTCACGCACGCCTGCCTTTTACGTCAGGTGATCTTCGCTCACGAAGATACGGTTTTGTTACAAATTTACAATTGTTCTCTGGCACGGCACACTTTGTTCATCTGCATAAAAGGAATAGCTATTGGAATAAAACTATAACGGCTAAAACTCTCGTGGATTTTACTACTGTTATTAAGAGATAGATAGTTACCAAACTCCTACCAAATTGAGTTGACGATAGTCTAACACAGATTGAGATACATAGTGATTGGTAATAAATACCTTCCTACGTGAGATAATTCGTTATACTTGTATTTAAACAACTACAACGGATTTAAATCGCAAATTGTATTTATATGTTGACGTTACATTTTTATTATAGTTATCATATTTGTACCCAACTGATGAATATTGAATAACATAAGCATGATTAACTGAAGTAAACTATCTGTAAAACCGCGTAAGCATCACAAATTATTTTGTTTTAATTTATAATAAAATATAATAACTGAGATAGGATTAGAAATCATTATAATACCTAGGTATTGATGCTAATCAATACTATGATGCTAAATATCTATAATAGCATTATAAGTACCTACATATTGACCCATATGACGTTTTAAATCAATTTATAACATGCACACCTATTGTATGTAAAGAGTGGCTGTAAAGACCCATACGGAAACAATTCAAATATATTACATATTGCTACTATCTTTTTTAAGATACTAAACTTAAAACCTACCCCAACTTCTCTACGCTGCTGCCGTTAGCGCAATAAAATTATGTCGCAATATCATTACGCTTATGCCTGGATTATTAAACAGCGTAATAATCTACAAGAAGCTTAATATTTTCACTATAAACTAGTCATAAAATATTAATGACCTCCAACAAACGTACCGTTATTAAATGTAAGCCTGTATTTGATTGACGTCGATGAAAAAATTGTATCAACTTATGAGGGACATACATAAGATTGAAGAGTTTACCGGTAATTAGAGCCGGCTGTAGCACACAAGGGCGCGTTGTGTGGCTCGTGAATGATTCAGGTCAAATGCAGTCGTCAGTTAGATACGATGACGAGAATCTCCCGCTCAAGGGCACACGATTATGCGCAAAAACCGATTAGTATAGCGACCCGCCCCGGCTTCGGCACGGTTCGATAACTTTTTTTAAAAACAAAATTTAATAATTTTAGTATGTACCTACTGACGTAATCCTCTTTCAATTGATACCCCACTCGGGTATATTTGTAGTTATTTGGATCCCACCCTTGTTCCCTTCTTAATCCTCAACCATGCTTTGTCATCCAAAATTAATGTGTGTACTAAATTTCAGCTAAATCTGTTAATGTTATCTGCTTCCAAATCCAGTTGCAATATTTCACCCGGACATACTTACATTGTAACTTGCAATAAAAGCTTTTAATTAATATTCTATGGTCTATGTTAATCTGTAATAATGTAGCATTAATGGTTTTAAAATATTTTATGAAATTAGTCCAGAAGTTCTTTTAGTCACATACATACAAATCTTTCATTTTTACAATATTAGTACAGATTTATATATGACGTAGGTATTCGTAACATTTTACAATGGAACTGGATAATGAAAGCCTGAAGATTACTTACTTACACGGAATTATACTAAATTAATGATTTTAATCCAGAAACTACGCGAAAAAAGCTTTTATAGGATTGGACTACCTACTTAATTATTAATTAGCATATATTATGTACGAAGTCTGTTTTTTAATCCTATTTTTATCAAATCGTAATAAATAAGTACTTTGTTTTAGTATGTTCGGCTCAGGCGTCTATCTTAAGACACATTATTTGAGTAGCCAACTAGTCTAGTAGGTTTGGCACTATGACGCAAGTAGACGCGGAAAGAGTTTAACAAACCATTTTTGGTGAACATTACAATCAAATTGTGCTTATTCAAGACTAATCAATAGACTGACCACACACGAAGTTAGGTAGGTACATATTATGTGCTATATGTAGTAAGTAATGCTTCTACATTTATAAAATACTAGCTGTTAAAATAATAGCTATGCTATGTTACTCGGGAATTGTGTAGTTTTCCAACAGTAAAAGAATTTTTCAAATCCAGTCGTTAAGGAGCCTATTCCAAACAAACAAACATTTCCTCTTTATAATATTAGTATAGACCAAATCCTGAACACAAAACAAAAGAGTAATTACCTACCTACTTAGATACTCATTAAATCTCCTCTCTAGATTAATAAAATAATTAAATAGCAGACCTATATTTAATTAAGATTAGTTATATAATTACGCAGTACCTACATAGTTCCAATGAAATCTGTCTAATCAGTTTAATTGCGATTAGATGGAAAACTAGGCCATCGAAATCAAAGCAAATAATGTGATACATATTTAATAGATGTTCTTTTCCATATGTCCCGCAAACTAATAACACTAATCTATATAAATAAAAATAAATCTCATTTATCTAGGTACGTGTGTACCTACGCGTAAAGGTAATAAATTAGATAATTCTTATTGTTTTGTGTTTGTTATTGTCGGGACAATGTTTGTATATAAGAAAATAAAGTTTTTCGGAAACTAAGAAAATATTTATAAAAAAATATAAAGTGGTACGAAGTTGTCGAGTCAGTTAGTCTAGTCCTTTATAAATTCTTGTCTGCAATACAATACAGTAGTGGATGACCAGCGAGCCTATGATGAACTGTCGAGTCGACATCTTGTCGACATAATATTGAGAACGTTGTCGACAAGGAGAAGGTTTCTCGTGTCGATGTTATTCCGTTGTTGACATAAGAGATGACATCGACATGTCAAGATTTCTCGTTGTCGACAACCTTACGATTTTTGACAGATAACAGCAAGAATAAGGCGACATCGACATGGCAAGATGTCGACTCGACAATTCATCATAGGCTCGCAGAATGTACTTAAGCGCTTTTTCAAGGTGATTCGACGACCCGGTGAAGGTCACTTGAATCTGCTGGATGCGGGCGGTACGGAACTGGTCTTTATGGAGAACCTTGTTAGATAGAAAATACCTACTTATCGGTATATATAAATAAATTAGAAGTGGACGTCTTATGAATACAATTTAATGCCTACAATATCGGAATGGAATAATTATAACGGATTTAACTCGCGTATTTTAATTTATTTGCTGACGTTTAGAAAACTTTACAGTTCTCATATTCGTAGCCGACTGATATGATGATATTTGTGTTACAAATCACACACTATACTTTTCTCTTGCACTGCATGTACTGACGAGAAACGCGTTACAAAATTCATTCCTGATAAGTCTTGACATATATGCAGTATCTCCACACATACGGTTCACAGAACTTAAATTAGGTAGGTACACATTTGTTAAGTTCAGAGTATTTACATGTGTACAAGAGTGTGTGAGTCAATCAGGAAAGTCATTACGATATCGCTTGTAGGTGTCGGACAGACGTGGAGAAATGGACTTGGGACGTATGTATATATGCTTATCAACGTGACATTACGAAGTCAATAATGTAATAAAATCTACTTATTAATTATTGTTTTCCATCTTCGTTGGAAGCGTGGTGTAAACACTGTGGGAATGTTTTTTTTGCCACTGATAGGTTCTACGAAGTCGTAACGATTATTTGTATAAGTACGGAATTGTCGTTAATTTTAACATTAGTTTAAGTGTTGATTAGATTGTTTGCTGAACTAAGTTGAGTAACCCAGTTAATCACCGGATGTAAGGATGTTTGCAATGAACTTTAATGAAAGTGATAACGCCAGAATAATGAAGTACAGTGAAACTTGTTTAAGAGGGACCTGGATAAGTGAAAAACCTCTATATCTGGAACACATGCTGAGGTCCCGGCACCTTGGCTATGAATTACCTTTGTTAGTAAGACAAAAGCAACCTCTTTATCTGGGATAAGTTATTTCTATTTTCTTGTCATAATTACCTCTATAATTGAGAAGTCGCGTGTATTTATCTCTGTAACTGGGATAAAATCAGTAGGTACACATAGGCTACCTCGGACCTCGGATGTCTCCTCTCTCTTTTACCTACTCGAACTTCTCTAAATCGGCCCTTATATAACTTAGTTTTAATATGGTATTTATTTAAAAAAGACCGAAACGAGGACAAAGTCTTTATTATTACGAAAAAAAACTAAAATTAACGTCAGTGCCCGAATCAGTAAAATAATCTGCCTCCAACTTTTAATAATTTTGTAAACGTCAACAACGAATTATTAGTTTCAGGAGAACTGTCTTTAAACCACATTTTTGATATTTTTTATGGAAAATAGTGAATTGTTTACAAAATAAATACGTTGCTTTATTGAATACACCTCTATAACAGAGATTACCTCTTTTCTTACCTCTGTTAATGGAACCCTCTGTAAATGAGACAGGTATTTTTTTATACCTAGATATCTGGGACACTGCGTAAGTGGAATACCTCTTTAAGTGAGACTAATTTACAGGTCCCTTGGAAGACCCAGTTAACCAGGTTTCACTGTATTAACGTTTAAACCTTAATAGTTTCAACCGTTAATAGATGTTTACAGAGTAGAACAGAAACGGTAGCTTGGTGAGAAAATTATTCCAATCAAAACTTGCCGTAGGTATGTTACAATCTTCTTCTTCTTATATATAAAAATGAATCGCAAAATGTGTTGGTAAGCGCATAACTCGACAACGCCTGGACCAATTTGGCCAATTTTTTTTTAAATGTTCGTTGAAGTCCAAGGATGGTTCTTACGGCTACGGTTAAATAATCGAATAATTGCCGGGAAAACCCTAAAAATAGCCCTTTTCTTTTCCCATACAAACGTTGCCTAACTAAAGTTACCTAATTTGAATTTCGAACGGGCAGGATGACGTCTGCCGGGACCGCTAGTTCATAATATTGATGATCAGTAATTATTATAGATGCGTATGATCAATTAGTTTATCTATAGTGCCTACGGCACTAGACACTAGTAGTCTTCCCACGCGAAGCTTTAATATAATCCTAATTTTACATTGTTCTATTACAAAGGAATAATTGACTAAACCTTTGTAACACAACAACGTATGTTAATTTAATATATTTCCGCTCCAAAATTCATAACTCTAACAGCTATTGATTAAAATGAACAACACCTTGCAAGCACTGCACTATAGGACAGATGGCGCAATTTATAGATAATCAATTACCCCGTGAGTTACTTGAACCTCTAGGCTGAGCTCGGAGGCTCTATTGTTGCTGTAACAAATTACCTCTAGAGGCCAGTGCGAGATTCCTCACGGCGAATAACCATAAGTTTAGCAAATCGCGGACGTCGATCTCGTCGGACAACGGCGCTGTCGTCGGCGGAATTCGATTTATCGCCGCGCCGGGGTCCTACAACGCGGCCCGTTGTTCCACGATCAACTCGCAAGTCGCAACCCCATACCCATCGACAGGCAGGGCTATCTGCACGCGATCTGTCGCTAACGAACTTGTTTACTTGCTACAAGTTGCTACCTACAGGGTGCACTTCATTGACAACGTCATCCATCTCTTGTGACAACGCGTTTCAATTATATCATGTCCGTTTTAAGCTGTGGGTATATACTGTGGGTGAAGTGTTTATTGAATTGTTTTACTAGTCGATTTAATATCTTAATTTTATCAAAGTCTGATTTTACATTTGCGAGTCCGTACTCCGTACGTACCTTTAGGTAGACCATTCCCTTTAATCTCCTATTCCTTTCATAGGTAATTTATCTATATTTATGAAACATACCTACACCTACTTTATGTGTTTGTTCATATTTAGCTATCAAATAATGAATAAGTCAATGGGCGGTATTCGTGTCAATACCTACTAACTTGGAGAAAGACACTAAATATAGGTAGGCTATTGAGACCAGCAATTTTATTTGGAATGAAGTGGAGGGTTAGATTTCTTATTTAATAAGTAAACAGTTTTTTAATCTCTACTTGAAAGTGCTTTAAGTATACCTAGGCATTTATTGATCTTGCATGACACATTTTTTTTTTCCTATCTACTGAGAAGTTCGTTTTGGTATATATAGATCAAGTAGGTAGGTATACATGTATTTGAGAGATTAAACACTTTAGAAAAAAATATAGGATAGGTATGTACCTGTAGGATTATACTTATTCCTATGTCGCCTGTGAGCATCCGCGTCATTATCAAATATAAATTATTTAAGTCTACTTCCTAATTAAGTATCATTAGGTAATCCACATTCTCCTTACAGAGCCGGTTTCGTAGTAAACAAACTTTGAAGTTACCAAGCATATGGTTATGAGAGGCAGCCCTGTTATGTGGGATCTGCAAATTAGTAAGAGATTGAGTACAAGAGGTGTCGGGTTTCATACGTCGAGGCCCTTGGCCAATCCTAACACCCACATCTCCGTATTTTCCTATACAATTAAATGTCAATGACATGTAACATACTTATACAGTGGTCATTGTAATGGTTTGCGGAAAAACTCTTCGTGCGAATATAACATAGTCAATTCCTTGACAATTTATTGGGAACTTCAGTATTTTTTACACATGGCTAATCCGAGGTAAACAAGAAAATTATTTGGAAATAGGCTATTTAAGTGCAATACCTATTATATTTTTTGTTTATATCTTACCTTAGCTTTTTTACTCATTGCATAGCTAGCCAGGCTGGTGTGGTAATATAATGCCCATTTCTTTATTAGCATTGTAGAATCATTGATTATTTAAGAGGACTTTCCCATACAAAGTCCTACTGAGATTGTTTTCATTCTCCCAACCTTACTTTCTGAGTATTATGGCCAATATATCTCCGCACACTGTAGCTAGCAATTATAATGCCAATGCATACCCACGTCCTTCCACAATTATTATAGTTACTTATTACTTCCCTGTAGTCCTTAGCACGTGTGCCGTAAGATTGAACAGCACAACCATTTCGATCTCTTATACTTAACCAATAATAATATCCTTTTCCTTTTGGCTGATAGCCATCACCGTTCCCGGTATCATCATCTCCGGAGTTCCATCGATGTAAGGATGGTAAATTAGCAAAAAATAATAACGATGCGGTGCTCTTTGATATAATGGGCGCGTGCACACTGCTTGCAATTAGAAGTAGCGATTCTTGGGCCTTTACCTACGGAAAAACCGAACGGTAAGCCAGCCAGCTTCTCGTCTGGGAGCTTCGAAGCCTTTGTTTTTAGGGTGTTTAACCTTGACCGACCCGAGGGCTCCACAGACTGGGGGCCGCTATTTCGGTCGAGACTAAATTTTATTTTGTAGCGTCATCTATACTAATATTATAAAGCTGAAGAGTTTGTTTGTTTGTTTGTTTGAACGCGCTAATCTCAGGAACTACTGGGTCGAATTCAAAAAATCTTTTTTTGTTGCATAGACCATTTATCGAGGAAGGCTTTAGGCTATATAACATCACGCTGCGACCAATAGGAGCGAAGAAACAGTGGAAAATGTGTAAAAAACGGGGAAAATATGAAGCTTTATGAAGAATTACTATTCCACGGGGACGAAGTCGCGGGCACAGCTAGTTATTAATATTTGATGATCCTACGGTTATTCCGTTTAGTTCAGCATATGAATTGATTAATCCATCAGCGTATTTTAACCCCATTTCAGTGCTTATAGTAATGTTGTCAATTAATCACTAATCACATAGGTAGGTGTAAGTTTTAATTGACTTTAATATTTCTAGAATGTTATACCTATTGTTACGAAACCTTTTGTGCACATGTCCAACTCGCACTTGACCGATTTTAATTTATAAAAGCGGTCTCTTCACGACTGATTTTGACAGAGACTTCGATTTAAACATGTTTTTATAAGGGCCTTCGACAAGGCACGCTACGCTTTTGACGCTGATCGTGAAGTATAGCAGTCAGTGTGTGCATATCCTGATTGGTCCGAGACACCACATGCACCGCATCAAGCCGGCTCGTGCGTACTCGCCGTATTACGGTTAATGCCCGATTCCAGGCGTAAGTATTTTATGTCGAACGTTATTATCGATACTTTTTTTGCAACTTGCGATTACGTAATCTACCGTGGTTGTTAAAGAATTCGTATAAGTCGTTTTGTTAAAAGGTTCGATTAGATAACATTTTATATTTTATAATCGTGAAATAAAATGAATAAGTTGATAGAGTTTACCTAACTTTATTTAGACTCAAATTACAATGGAACATAGGCAACAAACACTGCTATTATTATAAACCAAGTACCTTTTGGATAACTGATAGATTCAATTCTAGGGTAAAAACCATGTCAGAACGCCATTTCACAAATTATTCCTTTATTTCTATTTAGCATTTAAGCACAAAAATGATTTGTATTACCTACGTAGTAGAGGTAACTTTACCTACTTATACTGAATAGTAGATTTTGGGCGATAGAAGTTAATAGTCTAAATATTTACAAATATAGAGGAATTGGATTGTCATAGATTCAGCTTACCTAGACGGGAAAACGATAATGATTAACGAGAATATTAATAGTCATCACCAACGTCATTTACCTGAAGGCCTCCTTTATAGCACCTGGTTACCTAACAGGTAATTTCTAAGTAGGTATTGATTTAGGCACCAGATCTGGCTATGGTCCTACGAGGCGGCGTAAGAGGAACCTTTGAAGTGTTTAAACAGATCTATTGTTTACGTTCATTGCGCCATGCATTTCTTAAGGAATCTCAGCTGTTCAGACGAATAAGAACAATGCTTTCCAAGAAGACTTTGAAATGTTTTTAACAGATTTTTTATGTTTCGTTTGTTTCTCACAAACGGAACATAAAAATCGGCATCGCCAACAACAACAATCATAAACAATGCAAACTGAGTAGGTATCTGCACATAGATAGGTTGTTTTGCAATGTTTCCTAATTATCTAAATATTGTTACAACTATAACGGATTGAGCTCGCGTATTTTATTTTGGTTGTTGACGTTTCGAGAATTTTACAGTTCCCATATTCGTAGCATATAATCTAACATCTAATATATAAATAGTTAGTAGCGGGGTAAACGTTATCGTGTAAAGCGCAGTCGTGCTACGAATAGGCATGGGAACTGTAAAGTTTTCGAAACAACAGTAAATTAAACAAAATACACGAGTTAATCCGTTACATAATATAGTACCTAGTTCTTTCATTGCAATAACCGCGAAGGCATCAGAAATTATTATTCAATATAAACGGTAAGAGACATTATATACTTGCTAAATTAATTTGAGCTGTAAGCTCTCATGGACCAATTAATATTTAATACTGAATGACAGTACGTATAATTTAAATACAGTTTTCATGGCTCGTCATGTTGGTACTGAAGGTCCGTGATAATTAAGAGTATTAAAGTTAATGGAATAATCTGATTACCATATGGAATAATCTGATTACCTAAGTAATGAATATTATCCATCCTCAATATATAAACATCGTTCTGTATTTTATAGAGTGAAATCCGAGCTTCAGTCATTTATTTTATATACTTAAACAAAAAATATTTATTTTATATAAACAAGGTTAATTAGCAACTTTCAAACTTGCAAAAATTTGTAGGAACAATTATTTAAGTAAATAGGTATATATTATTTATCTGTTCCAGACTGTAGTATATTACGAATATGGTGACTGTAGGTAGGTAAAAGTTTCTAATAATATATTAGGTATACTTTTAAAATGTCAGCATATAATCAATATGCGTTATCAAAGTCTGTTACAAATGTTTTATTCCAATGTGTAGTGAAAATAACACAGAATATAAAAATAGTATATTACGCACCTAGGCCAGTAAAATAAAAAATGTCTCAGATCACATGTAATTGTCGTCCGAGGCGAAGCTGAGGTTGACAAAAATGTGATCTGAGGCTTTTTTATTTACTGGCCGAGGTCAGTATACTATTTTTCTGTTCGACGAAGCCAGAAAGCGGCAATTTCATTTAGCGCAGCGGCCAGAAAGCTAGCGCGTTCGGGCTGGAGGACAGAAAAATACATTAATATAACACATAAGGAAATCAATATTATTGTTAATCGAACGGGAATTCTCGATATCCGACTAGAAGCGGATCCAAGGTTAGTCGGTGCTTTAAACAATACATGAAACTAGAATCATTTATACTGAAAAATGTTTATTTTCATTCATAAACGGATGTGACCGGCTGGCGGTTGGGGGTAAGTGGACTTGATATCCTGTATGAAGATTAAAAACATCTAGGAAAGTATAACTATCTGACTAGAAAGGATACAGTTGTAATACGTACTAGGTAGGTACAAAATGAAAATAATGAATATGCTTATATCGTTTAGAGAGTTAACAAAAATATATTTCTTAAGAATTCGGTAGGATATGTAAGTAGGTATCTTATTATAATTTAACATTTTAATTAGTTTTTAACACTATACCTCTTATTATTTTTTATCTGAACGACCGTCTCTCTTGGTTTCAAGATTACAAAATATACAAGAAAACACATGTAACTTAATAACATACTTCCGTAAATAGTGTTAACAGCGTATCGCCTCCACCAAGCGTTCAAATTATTATCGATGCTTGACCACAAACCAGTGAAAATAACGATTTCTATAGTACACACTATAATCCAAAACACGTGCCACAATCGCACGTGGCGAAACCGAATTTTGAATTCCATCAGACAGAAAAGATAAATAAATGCTAGGAATATGTAAAATCCCCGCTTGACTGTGCTTGCCTGAGGGACTATTAAAAACAAGAGCATAACTTGGTAGTGGGAAAATAAGACTATTATTGCAGCAACAGGAAAAATGTCTATAAAGGCTGCTATAGAGAGCAATCTCGCTATGAAGAACATGTACCAGCCCAAGAAATGGACGAGACCCGCGGATGCGTCTTGTGGTTCCAGACCACGCATATACTCCCCCGGAGCGCGCCTCAATTGATCCGGTTCATCCTGGATTGTTTCTTCCCAGTGCCTATTTCTCGGTGGAGCTGATAACCAGGAAGGTATAGACTCCGCATTTTCCATTAATTTCTCTGCCCATACTGATAACGCGCCCGGTTTGGGAGCAGGCATCTCCGGTGGAGGAGTTAATTCAACTCTTTCGATAGTGTACTGCGTGTCTCGACGGCGCGGGGCTACTCTTTCGATAATCGATATTGGCCTCATATACTCATCATCACTACTCAACGACGAAGGCTTAGGAGGATTTGTATTACCTGTAATCGGATGTAAGTAATCTGAACTTGTATCAGAGCAGGCTTTGTCATCAAAAAATGGTTCCGTATTATCGGTTCTAGGAGAAAATTGAATCATATCACTGATAGCTTTGCTTCGGCTATCGGTTGAGTTTAGTGATATCTGGGAATTGCGATGGCGGATTGGTTCATAAATTTGTAGTCCATCTTCGTTATTATTTGTCAATTCCTTTTCCTCATTTTCGGCATTTTCGACAAGGACTTCCGAATTCGTTTTCCATGGATACCGGCGGCCGCAGATCTTTTCTCTTTCGAATCTTCTATATACCGTGGCCGTACTGGCCATCCGAAGGGAGGACATCACGATACTCACCCACTGTACTGAAACTATAATGCAACAACACATTACAATATTACTGATATAGTCTTTCTTAGGTGCTAAGGAGCAAAGGCTTGAGGAAAAATTTAAATAAGAAAACGTAATTAGCTCTACTATTGGAGGACCTTATTTACAATAACTTTTCTAAAGGGTAGGCAGTAGTTATTAAGTATTAATAAAGATTTAAAGCTCAAGGAATTTATTTGAATAGTTATATAACGTCCTCGTTATTTTGTGTCCACTCAACCTATTTACTCACTGACGCATATTATCATATCTCCCAAATAAGCAAGTATTTATTGAGAAAATTCGTACAAGGTATTTCGTGTTCCATTACAACGTAAGCTAAATCATTATCAGTAGGGATTGTTAACTTACATTTTTCGTATTTAGGATCAGAAAATCGTGCCATCATATCTAAGACGTTCAAGATGACGTGTGGTGCGGCGTGTAAGAAGGCTTGGAGGAACAAGTAAAGCTCAACTGGCGATGGGGCTCTAGCTCTTAGTAGGGCGTCTCGCGTGCGCTCCTCGTCGTCCGCGCGGGATG
Organism: Polylopha cassiicola; assembly: GCA_038024825.1. NCBI lineage: Eukaryota > Metazoa > Arthropoda > Insecta > Lepidoptera > Tortricidae > Polylopha > Polylopha cassiicola. Next base: position 5,048,472 of record CP149050.1, read on the forward strand.
CACACACAGCTTCCACCCACCAGAATATTTGATGGCAGTACCTGATAAAGAATGAAAAAGAGAATTGGATGACGAAAATTTCTGCGTTTTGGTCTTATCCAGAGGTTCTCAAATAGAGGCCTGAAAATGCGGCGAAATGGTTCCAGTGTGTGCTTCGCGCTCGTCTTGGCGGGATTCTGATGTTATTCAAAGATAGGGTTGCCATCTATAATATTTCGCGACCCGGACAACTTGTGCGAAATCTCCGGATTTTGGAAAAACATAGATCAGAGTCAAGAGTATTTGAAACAAAAAAAAATTCATGCCGAAATGTAGGTCCGGCCTGGGCACTCCCCGGACTAAATTACGATAAATCCAGACGGATGCTATCCCTATTCAAAGACTTAGTTGACTTAATTATATTTCACTTAGTCCTCGCAATTTTGTTATGCCTAGACCGATTTTGAAACATTTTTTTAAAATTGTGAAGTCGGTTTATTTTATTTGCGTCTTTTATATGCTTAGATGTAATTTAGGGATCTCTTTTAGATACTTTTACTATTCAGTAGGTAAGGTAATACCCACTAGTAAAAGGTCCTGATTACCAACAAGTGTAGGTAATTCAATATCCAAAAATACTAACTACCTATCATAATAATTAATTTAAATTTGGGTACCTCTGTACATTTAACAAGTTGAGTGATCGTACCTGCCAATAGCAGCAATTGGAAAGAACAGAAAATTTCCAATTTGAAAGAAGATCCATTTCAAATCGCTTTTCTCTAATTGTACACTTAATGCCGATTGTTCTGTCCGCAGGCCGGGGGGTGGTGATGCCAGGGTGAACACGAGCGATATTAGAGCAGGGAGTACCATTATTATAACACAAAACGTACCCAATCTGTAAACAGATAAAAAATAATGAGCTAATTTCCACGGCTAGAAAATCATGTTAAATACCTAGGCACTCTAGGTTTTGGTTACTATGGAGTTGAACTAGACTAAGTACTTAGGTACCTACCTAATTTTAATATCTCATTATTTACTTTAGCGTTAGACTGCCAACTCAGTTATGCTACGAATATGGGAACGATAAGGTTTTCGATACGTCAGCAAATAAAATAAAAGACTAGTTAAATCCGTTTGCTAAAGTTGTTCCATTCCAATGTGTAGGTAGGTAATAGTCGCGAATTCAGCAGTGATTTTGCTGTTTTCTGTCTACGACAAATTTAAGAATGTCCAGACTGATGTTTTCATTCTTATTAAACAAAAATCTGTCCCTTTCAGATCTCGCTCCCTAGATCAGCAGGTACCAATCGATAATAGATTTTTGCATTTGGTTCGTTCCTTTATCGATTGGCACCTGTCTTGGGGCCCTGAACTCTTAAACGACATTTTCAAAGTCAGGGGCACCAATCATTAGAGTATAATTTTAGAAAGGAGTATCTAAGTAAGTACATATGAGTAAATAACAAGAAACGGATCACTCATGAGTCTCTTAAACTCATTAAAAAAACATTAACCGAGGTGTGGCTGACTTAAATACTACGAAATAGGTACCTAACTACTAACATATCGTCGACCGTAGGTTCAATTATGGTAAGGGACAAAATGCCGAAAATGAGTTAAGTATACAGTTTTGTTCAGAATTTTGCGCTCTTTCGAATGGTGTATACGAAAAAATTCTAGCTCAAAAAAAATGTTCCTTACCATAGTGATTTTTAGGGGTCACAAGTCAAATTATCCCTCGGCCAATAATGTATCTGATAATTTTTTAACAATAGCATCTTGGAATAGTGTAATTACCGCCATGAACTCAAATTAAATAAGGTAAGGGTCTCCGCATTCTATTAATTACATGTACATTGTTTTTCATAAAAAGAAAATAAAAAATATCACCCATACCTTAAAAAAATTGCACAAGTTTTAAAATAGTTGTCCCTTACCTTAATTTACATTAGCGTCGCGAAGGAAATGTTACCGTTACACTAATTTTATCATAACAACTCGGGATGTGTCACCACATGAATTCAAATTTAAATGACTAAGACATAGAGTCTTAAATGGAGTAACAAAATATTTCAAGACTACACACTTTTCTAATAAAGGTGCGGTATAATTATCTTCATTTTACAAGTATTTTTAACTTCATAATACAAGATACAGGCATGTGCTAATATAAGATACGCTGCAAAATGCAACATTAGAGGAAACAAATAGCATTGAAAGAAGAGAGAGTAATGTTTAGGATGCTTTAGGATCATTCTTTCCAGCTTGCAGGTACTCTATTGATTATATTCATTCGAATTCATGCAAGTAATATTTATTCATACCATAAGTGTTGTAATACAAAAAATACGACCAGAATTATTAATAACAACAGTTAAACCTACTGCTTTCTTTACAGGATTGAGGGTTGAATCTAATTTGAATCGTCATAACTTCTTTTCTATTGTCTCAAAGATTTCAAATCACCTTCACAAGACAATTCATCGTTATTCGAAACTGTAACTTATCCGGTATTATCTCTTCTTAAGTCTTTCATCCAATCAATTCGTGATTATTAATTATAATATTATATGCCCAAAAACATTAAAATCGACATACCGCTTATTTTTGTCTACTTTTGCATTGATATTCAGTGCTGTTTCTTTACAATCGTAATAAACAGCACTGAATATTCTTTGATTTTGAACAAAACGGTCTAGTTGTGTGATGGCATCTAGTTTGTAAAGCAGTATTTGGATAAGACTGGTTCGATTAATTCAATAGCTTTATTTTAACGGAGTTCTCCAGAGCCATAACTAGTAAATCCAACTGAGGAGTAAACCTCCAAGAACAAAAGTTGTGATTGATGCATCTTCTACAAATAACCAATAACGGTCAAGTCTTGGACAGTTGTTATTAGGTACAGAATCTAGGTGCTTCTCAATTTAGTACCTGTATAAAATCCAATCCTGTGTTTATTTTTCGCACTTTCATAACAGTTTTATACGTCAAATTGTTATGATTTAGTAAATTTTCCTTTCAGCAAAGAAATATTGGTATATTTTAATATTGCATAATAATATAAAAACACTCAGCATGCACTTTCTATACATTTTCATGTCCCTTAAATATTTTTTAAACTTGTTTGCGATTTAAAATTAGCCTTACGATAAAATTTTCCATTAATTTCTTTTGCAACAACTGTCTTACAGTATTTTATCTTTAATTTTTATTTTTAACACGTCTTTTACACTATTTGTAATAAAGATTTTGATTTTAACTTAGTAGTCAATTTAATGTAAGGGGCGTGACTACGAAATGCTTGCAATGTAAGGGACGTAATTTTTGAAAAACACTAGGGTAAGGGACATCTATTTTTTAAAATAACTGGAATATTGAAATAAACGTTACAAGGACTGATAGAGCACTACAATATAAGGTTTTTTGTGAAATCAGATCCAAAAAAGGTTCATTACAAAATAAGTTACAAGCGATTGAGTCCGAAAAAAAAATTTGTTGGCCTCTCCTGAAAAACCGTATTTTGTCCCTTACCGTAATTGAACCTACGGTCGACGATATAGGTATAAACAAACATTATCTACTTTCTTTACGATAGGTAGGGGGTACCTATTTAGGTTTTTAAAATAATTTACACTAAATCTCTATACCTACCTAAGTTTCTTATGGATTATTCTGGTGTGTAAGCTACATTACTCATTGTAAAGTTTCATGAAAATTCATTCAGTACCTACTTTTGTGTGAAAGAGTATCTTACACCAATACATCAATCATTAGATCAATACATTTTTACAAACTTTCGCTTTTATAATATTAGTAAGGACTAAGGATTAAGTACCTAACTATAAAAACATGTCATAGGATATGACTCACCCATTATCACCATGCAGAAAATGTTCACAGATGAGTGCAAAGTCGTAACATATTAGAGTCAAATAAATAACGAGACCGCCGCATGAGGGTAGGACCCGATGAAGTAACAAGGCTTGCCATGCTGGAAGTTCCCAGCCGAGGATCTCACCCGACACCTCTTTATCTAACTCACATGTTACCATTTCCAAAGAGCATAAGTACGTAATGTATTCACATATATTAAACACTTCATTTTCATCACTAATTACGTCTTTTAAGTAATGCGGATCATACTTCAAAATAGCAAATTAGTATCGTAACCAACATTGTTTTGTTTCATATGAAGTAAAGAAAATGATACATAGATCCCCACGCCCATGCATTGATAACGCTGATAAGATTAAATTGGTTGAGACAAATAGATAACGGCGGTGAAGGCCTAATATTTTCGTTTGCATTTGGTATTTGGGTTAGTAAGTGGCAAACTAAGTAGGCACCCAAGTACATAGGTAGTTCATTAGTCAAGTAGGTACCTACTGAAGGCGAGATTTGAAATCTTATAGGTTCATGTAACTGGTACCAGTATATTATTATTTATGAATATATATGGAACTCACGAGTACCATATATATTCATATGAGTGTGTTTAATGTAACAATACATAAATACGTATACCTAGTAATATAAAGAGGAACTGATTGAATGTTGTGGTGTGTAGATTTCCTAATGTTGTTATGACCCTAGTTAAAATAATTTTATCATAAAGTTAAATGACCTTATTTATTATTTCATCAAACAATGGAAGCCGTTAACACGAACGTTTTGACTTTTTACCTATTTCTATTGTGATAAATTTGTATTTACTATATTGGCGTTTTCTATAATAGCCCGTTCAAACCAACTAAACGTAGAAGTGTCACTTTGACGTATATGTATATAAACAGTTTAAAGGTTATGAAAGTAAATGTAAACCACAGAAAAATAGTATAAACCTATATATTAGTCATAATAAATAGATATAAAATGTATAAAAGTATATTTTTAAGATCCGTACTTAATAAATCTGCTACCTTGTTTAAAGGTTCTGTTGATAATGCCAGGCAAGTACAGTGTGGGGTTTGCTTAAGAAATCCTAGACAAACACCAAAGCCAAACAACCAAGCCTCTCCTGCAATAGCTGGCAAATACCAAGTCATTACAGATACCAATCCTACGTTAATTGAAAATACAGCCGATGAAATATACAGAGAGGACAAGTATCCTATATTTAATGACGAATTTGATGGAGTTAATCTTGAAAGTATGTTTTTTGATTACAAACTAAAATAATAATTATTTTTTGCTCAGGTATAAAGAATAATTATAACAAGTTCCTTGAAATTACAGGAGGCAAGACTGGAGTATTTGAAATAGAAGATCTTGTAACCTTATTACAAAGAGAAAATTCAAAAAATATTTTCGTAGCAACTGTACCACGACAAATAAATTATGTCGATTACATATGTGTGGTGAGTGCACGCAGTAAGAGGCACATATTAGCACTAGCCGAGTTTGTCAGAAAAGTTTATAAGAAAAAATGCTATAAATCAGATTCTATTCCTAGGATTGAAGGAAAGGATTCTGATGAATGGATGGCCTTAGATTTAGGTAACGTTTGATCAAACTATAGTTCTATAATAATATGGTGAATGCTTACTAGTATTAATACCTACTCATTATTATTTTAGGTAATATTGCCCTGCATATTTTTTCTGATAAAGCAAGACAAATGTATGATTTGGAGACCTTGTGGGCAGTTGGTCCTGAATATGATGATCAAATAAACAAGAAGAACGACGTAGCAGATATTTTCCAGAATTACAGTTCATATCTGAAAGACCTAAAGCCTTTAGCATGACCTTTTATTAACAATTACAGCTCAATATTACATGATATTTTATTAAAATAGAGGTAGAATTGTGGGTGACTGAGCTTCCTTCTAATTAAATAACATTTAATTAAAGCCTACATGTAAAATGTTTTAATAATTACTAGTTCTGGCCAAGAAACACTAAATTTAAATTGTCATAATTGTAATTGTTTTAGTCAAAGCTAAATTCATGTTACATTAATACCCCCAGGAGAGACAGCAAAGACTATATTTACTCAAGGTAGTCTATTTGCTTAATGATAAAACACAGAAAAAGCAATTTTTGCTAGGATTCATAAGTAGTAAATGTATAGTCAACTTTAGTGTAACTTATAAATTTATAATTCCCACTGATAAAATAGGTAAATGTAAACTATTAAACAGTTTGTAAGAAACAAATCTTGATTATTTTCCTTGACTGTACACTATCAAAGGCACCTACTGATGACCTTAAAATCAAAATACAAAACTAAACAAAAAATTACAGTTTTTTTACACAAACTGGAAGTTCCAGTTTGTGTTTGTAAGCAATATGTATAATTAAGGGGAAGGAATAAGGAAGGTTCTTTACGAAAATTTAAAATCTCACAGATAATCAATTATGTAAGTTATATGCTAGAGCTGAGAAGAAATCGACATTAAAAGAAAGAATAAAAAAATATATGAAGATATTTTAATATGGTTAGCTACTTGATTACAAATTGAAATAATATGGCCATTAAAAGTCTCATATAAAATGTTTATTTTCACTTATTTACTTACTGATACATAAAGTACTGATTGTATTTGAGAAATAATAATAGAAATTAATTTTGTATATTTCAAATAAAATAATTGTGATACCTTAAAATTTGAATACAAATACTTATTAATTCAACTATCGAAATAATAAAATGTCTGTATTTATAATTTGATATACAAAATAACAATTTGGCATATTTTTTTAAGAACTAGCTCAAGTATCTAAATGCATTATTACAATGTAAAATAATTATAAAAGCACAGCTGTCGACTACAACATTCATTCCACAATCACAAGATTTAGTTCATCAGTCAAAATGCAGATGCTCATCCTAATACAATCTAATTATTACACTAAGTAGCATATTTTGGAAGCAACCTATATGTATAAATACTTGTACAAGTGCTTCTAGAAAACTGATTATTATAATAAAAAGAACAAGAAGCCAAAAAACAAAATTACTGTAAGACATAGGTAGCAAATTAGCATCATTATAATGTATTAAACACAATTCATTGGACCACTTGTAAGTCTTTAATTTTCATGACAATTATCAATACAGTTACAATTAATAAAGGTTAATGCTTTAAATAAATGGTCGCTACAATAAGAGAAATTCTTGATTCATTCTCCTAAAACACATAGTTTCAATACTGTTTTTAACAGGATGTATTTATATCAGATCTTATCGAGCTGTAGGAGTTCAGAAGAGATTAGCAAATAATGGAAACTAAAACTTAAAATAATCTATCTGGTGCAAAAATTCTAAATACATTTTATATATTCATAAAAAATACACAAATACATACTTTGAAGTAGTTGCTGTATGATCTGTATATAAAATTTGGCTCATGACTACTGAATTAAGACAATATGGCCACACTTCTCCTGACTCCAGCACCAGAATTGACATTGTCTAAACTTGACCATTTCTTAATGCCATTCTTAGAAATTTCTGCAGAGATCTTATCTTCCATAACTCTAGACATAGCTTCCAGTTTTTGTGCTCTTTCTTTGCTCAGTGGTTCGCTGGGAAATGCAAGATCATTGGCCTCAGCCAGTGTACGTAGATCGAAGTAGTATTTAGCATAGACACTTGATGGAACATTAATGTTGAATTGCAACATTTCTAAAAATTGTCTTTCTAGCTCATTCATGTCTTCGACGGTGATATCTTTGAGGATTTGGCAATAATCTACATTCCAAACGGCTTGATCATCCCAAACTTTACTAGCTAGTAAAATAGCCCCCAGGACTATTCTCTTCCAATTTGATGGTGCAATGTCTAGCTCAGTACAAATGAGAAGGCGTTCCAAGTAGACGAGTGTAATGATTGCACATTCAGCAGTCAATTGAGCAGCATTAAATAATGTTCGCACAAATTTATATATCTGCTTGTGCTCTGGGTTGTATTTGTCATAGTCGTCACACACCCCTTCCTTGCTAAGTGGATGGAGCTTTTCGTCAAATATGTCATGCCTGCGTTCAGATGTTCTGTTTTTAATATGGTAGTAGATGGCCAGAGCTACACACTTGACTGTATTCTTCAAATTTGGTTGAGAAACAGTACTATCATCCAAATATATTGTAGAGCAGGAACTACTTTTTTTAAGTTTATTTTCAGCAATTTGGTGTTGGCTTCTTTTCCTTGTCATCCCATTCTCTAAAGACGCCTTAGACCTCTCCATAAAAATAGTTCCAGCGATAGGATCTTGTGAGGGATCAATGTCACCATCGTCAGGCTCACGCTCGCTGATGTGCTGGATATTGTTCGAGCTGACCTCGCCTTCGGGCAGATAGTCTTCAAGTTTTACGATATCCTTCCTGATTGGTGATGGACTCCGGTAACAACAGCAACTGTTTTGGTTACCCATCTTCGTGTTTTAATGTGGACCACTACAGATAACTCGTTATCATTCTACAAGCACTGCCACTGTCTGAACGCACCTAAATAGCGTGCCGAGTCACAAGAATGACATAAAAGGTCCATAGTATCTGAAACAAATAACATGATTTCTATACATTCACACGTAATGAATATTAAGTTAGCATGCACTGCATTATATTAACACATATGAGAGACAAAACATACCTTAGCATTTTATGTTATCTAGTAGTCACATTTCAGTGAAATGTACGAATAAAAGGACAGAAAAATTGTAATCTCACTATATAGGAGGTTCGATTAGAGTCATTTGACAGTACATGAACGAACGTCCGTCTGTCTGACCGTCATGAAAGTTGACGTTTTTTAAGTGATACTAAAAATACGTTAGATTTCTAATCCTAATCCTGAACTGTGCGTATTTTACTTTTGAAACAATTTGAAGAGATACTTACAGGTTTTCTCAGGTCATTGTTATTATAATATACTATGACTTTCGTATTTTAATAAAAATATGAACAGATATTATTTGGAATTACTAAGTAAACGACAACCATAAAATTGTTATACAACTAAAAACGCCTCTCAGTTGAAGCTGTTTTGTACATAGACTTCTATAATATGGACAAGGCATATTGTTCTATACGTACAATTGCTTATATAAATAGCATCAATTTTGAAGGCACACACATAAACATATATCTATCTCGTTCTTACTCAGCACTGTAACTCGCTGGAAAAAAATATAACACTATTTCAGTGCGTACAGAAACTGACATAAAGTGAAACATGAATATCCCAAAATACCTATTGAGGTCGAAAATCCGCCATGTTTAGCGCACCAAATGTCATTGTCAGTCAGTTCCGGTGGTACTTGTCCTGTCAAAAAGCCGTGGTGTAAATCAAAATAACTAATTATCTTTCAATATATTGCTCGTGATTTAAAATAATTGAAGCTATAAGTAAATAATTACGTTGCAAATATGCCAGTGTGTAGTGTAATAGGGTGCGGCAAAAGAAAAACACAAAATCAGCTATCTTTAACCATGCACAGGTATGCTATAAATAACATTAAAAATATTATGCTTTTGTTACCGGGAAAATAAAGAAAGATTTACATTATAATTAGCAAGGTTCTTATGTGTGGTTATAGATCATGAATGGATTTGACTTATTTAACCATATTTTTACGTTTAAATATTGTTAATTTATTAGCTAGGGTTGTAGATTATTTATCGACTTTGATATCGATTTACTTACATATGACATGATAAAATATTTTTATTTTATCATTAAAACATATTTTATAGGATCCCAAGAAATTACTATGAAAAGAAAAAGTGGCTGGAAACATATGAATGCTTGCAGTTCAGTACTAGTACTTATTGAATTACTTAAAATTAAGTACATCTAATTTGATCGCCTACACATAAATACACTATATTCAATTATAATATTTTTTTATTTCAGAACCAAACTCAAAAAATAAAAAATCTTGAAGATAAATGTGATTTTTTAAAGAAGAAAATAAAAGTGCGGCGGCAAAAGAAAAAAATTGCAGAGTTCCAGAATATTATAAAAGACCTACAGGAGAGGAACCTTGTCAACAACGAAAACTCTATAGTTTTAAAAGCCTGCGCAGGTCCTAACGACTTTTTAAAGAGGCAAATTTTGTAAAGTGAAGGAAAAACAAAAAAATAAAAATACGCGAGTTAAATATAGTTGTTTCATTCCAATGTGTAATAACCGCGAAGGCATCAGAAATTATTATTTGTAAGTCACTGAGTTGTTAAACGACAACTTTATAAAATCGTCATATCGTTTACTTGGCAAATTTGAAGCACGATCTTATCTTGGATTTCACACATCTAAATCAAAGTATCTTTGCACATAACAATATACTTACTTCCTATTAAAGTATTTATTCTACAAATAATTTACTCAATAATGTTTAAAATAAAATGAGCCAAGAACGTTTATCGATAAAACCTAATAACATTAAAATCTTTTGGGCAGCACTAAAACCGCCATGTTTAGTGGCCAAATGACGTCACATTGGCACGCATTTCTTGTTGTGGTTTTGTATCATTATTAATTTATTCGATTGGTTCTCATGGTCAGCAATACTGAACAGTTTAGAAATCTTTGGGTTGTGTCTATAGTAAAGTTCGAAAGTACCTATTAAATTATAATATTGGTTTCTTTTAGACTGATTTGTAAAAAATGATTTATATTAAAAACTTAAACTAGTTTAAATTATCAGTTTGACCAATAGTATGGTTTTTACTTCAGTTTTTAAATAGGTTTATTAACTGGAACAATTGTTTTTTATATGTGGCAATAAACCTTTCCAAAGACAAGTGAACTTATCCAACATGGCGTACATTTAGCTCCGGTGCATGTCGGCCATTTGTTGCGAAACAGATCGTTAATTTCGCGTGTGATTCGAAGATCAATTACTGATTTTAAAAGTTAGCATACGCTAGTAATTAAATTAAAAGAACATAGTAACTAGTAGTCAACTACAAAACACCATTTAATTGCGGATTGTCTTATTATAGGTAAGATGCGTCGTAAAAGCGAACGCACCGCTAGTAAAAAAGCTAAAGCATCCCCAGAAAAGAAAGTGGTCGAAAAAGTGAAGCGTACCAGAACTAGGCGTCGCAAGTCTACTTCATCAGAAAATGAGTCTGCTGATGAGTCTAGCCCAGTACGCGAACCAGAAGTAGTAGTCGAACCCGAGAAGCCCCCTCAAACACCTAATAAAGAGAAGGAGGTTTCGCCGGATGATGCACATGAAGTATGGCATGTAAAGGCTGCAGAAGTGCCTAGTGACACAGGTGAAATTCAAAAGTTAAAAATATGCTTGACTCGGCCGCCATCGACGCCGGAGCGAGTGGATCGCTCACCACGAAGCAGGAGGAAGCATTCACGCGCCACCAGCTCGAGCGATACTCCTAGCGTTGAGGGTGTCGAGGAACGCAAAAAAAGTAGGCGCTCTAAACGCACAGGAACGGCACGCGAGGTTAGGGAAGATGCTGACAAAAACCAAGACAGTCAAGGTGATGAGCCAGAGGCTGATTCAGAAATGCCTCAAGAAACTAAGGATTCTGCAATCGCACATACTACTGAAGCCCCAAAAGTAGAAGCAGATGAAACACCTATGTCAACTACAGGTGATGAAGTCAAAGTTGATGATAAGGAGAAATCTGATGATGGTAATAAATTGCAGAATGAGGATAAAAATACTGAATCAGAAATTCAAGATAAATCACCTGATGCTGATACCACAGTGGCGTCACCTAAGGCAGATTCAAGTAAGAACCAGGTCCAAGAGAGCAAACAGCCTGAAAAGTGTAATTCTCCTCAAACAGAGGAAATTGAGTCATCTCATCAAGGTCAGGAAAAAGAGGAAAAATCTAAGTCTACTGGAAGCACTGAGGTCACATCAGCGAAAGAGGATTCTAAGGAAGAAACAAGCACATCCCAAGAAAAGGAGGAGACTTCTGCTGAACATGAGGTAAGTAAAAGTGAAGATAACACTAATAATAGTAAAACAGAGGAAGTGGAGTCCTCTCACAATGAGAGTGTTAATGCTACTAATGACACTGATGTTGTAGAAAGTTCTGAACATGTTGACAAGGAAGACAGACCATCCATCTCTAGAGACACTGTGAAGGACACACATGTGGAGTGTATTGAAGATGAGCCAAGAGGTAGGGACCTTGAACGTTCAGATTCCACCCAATCACATGAAGAACCCATTCACAATGGTCAAGCTGCCCCAATCGTCATTAGCCGGAAACGTAGATGGGGTTCACGTCCTACTAAACTGGCTTCACAGAGGTCTATTACTATATCAACAGATGTTCTAAAGGAAATTATTCCTGATGTGAAGCCAGTTGAGTTTGATGAAGTGATTGAAGAAAAAAAACAGCACAAAAGAGTACACTCCAATGAAATTGTTGACAGGCCTGTGCTACCCAAGATTGTCATAGACAATACTGACCATATAGAACAACACAAACAAGACCATGAAGATATGGAATCCGACAATGCAATATCGAAGGAACCCTTGGCAGCAAATAGAAGGATATCCATTGTTAAAGAAAATGATAGTATTATTGCCAGGCCTCCAAGCCCACCTAGACATAAGCAATCATGCATTCTCTACATTACTAACTTAGTGAGACCATTCACTTTGCCACAACTGAAGAATTTGCTTCAAAGAACAGGTCGAATTGCAGAGGATGGGTTCTGGATAGACAAAATCAAATCAAAATGTTTTGTCAAATATGAAGAGGAAGAGTAAGTATTTTAAAACTAAAATTACATTGTAAATATATTATGTTACTTTTATTTGCATGTTTGAAATGTTAATAACTTTACTCTATTCCAGTCAAGCGGTCGAAACTAGGCATGCATTACATGGTGTTACATGGCCCGTATCCAATCCAAAAACCCTACAAGTCGACTTCTCATCTCAAGAGGCATTTGATAAGGCAAAAAATAGTGAAGATGCTGACAATGCTCCGGTCTCTACTGTGCCTGGCACTGTGGAGGACTGGCTGCGGGAGCAAGACCAAAAAAGAGAGAAAGGAGAGGTAAATTATTATATACTCTTAAACTTTTTCAAAATTATAAATGTCACATACATAAATGTATAGATTTATTGCAACAATGTATCAGTGATCAATGTCAGATTATGGTATGAGACCCATGCCACAATAATTCACATTTAGCAGATTTTTTTTCCTATTTATTTGACACTATTAAATTATATGTTTATTAATTATAGCCTGTGTTATTTTGATGATGTAAGTATATTATAGTGTAGTTTCATCAAAGTCCATTCAGTAGTTTATGAGTAACAAACATATATTCATACAAACTTTCGCATTTGTAATATTAATAAATAATAAATATTATAAATAATTAATTTATAAATAAATACATAATGTGCATTGTAATTTATATAAAAGAGTATGTTAGTTATTTCTAAAGACCTGTTGTGCAAGTACATCTTCATTTAATTGCTTTGTTCACAGGATAAACCATGGGAGCGAAAGGCAGCTGTGCGAGAATGGGACTTTGGGAAAAACGATAAGGATAAGGAAAAAGAGAGACCACGGGGTCGTCTAGATGAACGCATCCTAGACAAAAGACAGCGGCATCGCACTCCAGAAAGAAGTCCGGAACCAGGTATGTATCATGTATAAACTTACCCAATGGGGGTTGCCGGCGGGTTGCCGCTTGTCGACAATCACCTAGATATTTTACTATTCAGTAATTTATTTAATTGGTTAACAGTTTTGCTTTTAAACAATGTTTTTATCTGTTCTTGTAAATTAGGAAATGGCCTACTTGGAAATGGATAAACAGGAGTTATAAGAAAGGAAAGGAAGCTCGTAATATTTTTTTTGCTAATGGATAAATTTATTTTGTTTCACAGCTAAGAAATTCAAGAAGAAAGAAGAAGAGGCACCTGCTAAGCTCTTGGATGATTTGTTTAGAAAGACAAAAACAACACCATGTATATATTGGCTACCGCTGTCAGCTGAAATGGTAGTTATTCATTATAATATTTATATTATTATGATATTTGCTAGTCGTATATTAAAATAAATTCTGAAGTGGTTTTTATAAATAACCACATGAAATTACGTTTCGTTGAGTTTATGAAATATATATATAAATGGACTGACAATTTTATGCTGATTTATCTTAAATGATTGAGTCATTTATTTCTTATTTCGGTTTTGTTAAATTTTCATAAGTATAACATATTGACTAGATTGTTCTTTCCTATAGATCGCTATAAAAGAGGAACAGCGTCGACAACACATGGCCGAGCATGAGCGGCGCTTACAGGAGTTGCGACGCACCCATCGCCGCCACTAGCATGGTCCGTCCCACAAATTCATTCATCATACATATAACACACACATACACCACTCACACGCACATAAAACGACATTCTGATTCATTCCTACACTACAGACACGCTATTCCCATTTCATCAATTAATGGTCGCGTCTGCGGCTTTTCTTTCCAGGTTGCACCTATTATTTCCTGCCACTCTAGTTTCAGTTTTATTTTTACTTGTCAGAAAAACAATTAAGTTGTAACTTTGTCTAGTTTTACTGGTAGATATTTTATTCGGCTTGCGAAGAAGCATTGAAGATAATTAAGGAATAACTTCATAGAGAGAAGACATTTGATTTTATTTTATACGAAATGTTATAGAAAGGCACGCTCGGAGGAAATCCTATGATTTAATTCGTCGGAGTCGCGCATTCGCTTGATCGACACGAGGGCTCGTTGCCGGGACTCCGTGGGGAAAAACTCAGTGATGCTGATTCCAAAATATTGCCGGCGAGATATTGTATTGGCGTTGTCTTTAGACTGACGTGGCCGTGCATTGACTTGGTCGTTCAGAGCAGAAATTATGAAATATAATTGGCTCTACTAAATGATTTTACGAAAATCAATCAATTACATGCCTGACATGAAATGACATTAAAGAAATACATATTGAACAATTCTTATATTTATGGAGGAGATATGGTGATGGACTCACCTTTATGGAGTTTTACAACGGATGGTGGATTTCAACTGTACACAAACTTACGTGTTTAACCGTCGAAGGAAGTGGATTTGTAATAATTTGATGTTCATCTTCCACTATCCGCCTATAATAGAATTAGTCTAATTGGAAATTTAGGGAGTCGTCGTACCCGTTATTACATTATCAAAATTGTATTTTGAAAATCTTATTGTTTGATATGCAATAAACAATGATACGATTTATTGTACTGTTTTATTTCTTTTCCTATATTCGCAATTTTACATTTGTCAAGAACAAATGTGATTTTAATAGTAAGAACCTTACAGGGTTTTTTGCTCTCGAGAACCTAACTGATTTAAAGGTATTATTTAACGGCAGAGCCCGTAAAATAATACCTTCAAATCAGTTTTCGTCGTAACACTAGATTAAAATGGGTTATTGAAAAAGAAAAAGATATTAGTAAGATTATAAGAAATTCAATGAACATCATTTGATTTCTCTTAAGATTTCTCATGGCTAGCAAATATTATTTTAAACCCTAAAATTATGTGTCTCGTGGTTTACTGAAGAATGTTCGCTAGCTGTGCCGGTAGCACCTAATATATAACGAGAGTTTCATTGCTAGATCTACGTCAATTTATTGATATTTATAATGACGATTAATACCCCAATTATTTTAAACTTATCTTTATCACAGATATGTTCTTTATCAGGGATAAGAGTTATTCTGAATGATAAAATTGTAAGTAGTCGTGCTGGCGTATTGTCGTCAGCCGCTACTAATTTATTTAAATAGTGTAGGATTCTTTTATAATATAATAATGGTAAGTACAAAATTTCATTATTAAGTAGGCGTCACCATAGCTCTCTTATTTACATTATAGTGATACTTATATGGTAAGAATCATTACTATGCGATGAGTTAAAATTATCGAAACTATAACTCTGATATACTTATAGCTATACGTATATATTTAAACATGCACAAAAAATGCTATAGTAAAAAACGGAAAACATACAGCCGTATAGGTAATCGACGAAAAGTAGTTCCTTACAATTTCTTAGACTGAATACCTATTAGACAAGAAATCCTATTGTCGAAATGTACACCCTTGAAGGTAAGCGGAACGTGGTGGTTCGTGTGTGCCGCTGTGCTGGCCACTGCAGCAGCACAGAATCCTTTCACCCTGGACGAGTTCGTGTCTGGACAGTTCGCTCAACGTGGTTTTAATGGAACCTGGATTTCGGGTAAATATTGCTCTTGTATTTTCTATAGGCGCCTAAAATTATTCCGCATAATTTCTGTCAGTTTCGGTTAGAGATCAATTTGTATGCATTGATCTACTTACAAGCTGTAAAGCTTGGAACGGCAACCTCTAATGTGAGTGGCATTATTTTATACTTATCTAAGAAATAGTAAGTAATTATTAAAAAAATAATGTTAATAATACATTAATTATCAAACCTGACAGCGTTTCCGAAAAGCCCTATTTACCATCGGTAATTAAATAAAAATAAACATAGGTATATAGTATTAAAGATTAACTATAGGTATATAACCTTTCTATAAAGAACAAATATTAGAATTTAGACAAATATTATACAATGTATTTCATTGCAGATACTGAGTTCACATATACGATATCTGGTTTGCCCGGCATTTACATATATGATGTCTCGACCCTTGAAAGCAGTGTACTTGTGTCAGGGGAACTCATGGTAAGTTTTATTTATGCATATACTTATATGTTTGTATGAAAAATAATATTCTACATTGCACCTTTATTTAACAGGAATTTTTGAATACCAGCAACCCTATATTATCAGCAGATAGAGCGTACATATTGGCACCAAGTGATGTACAACAGGTGAGTTTCAAAATATATATGCTTATTATTATTATATTTAAGTAGGTACTTACTTATACGGACTTATTCAGTATTCTGAAGGCATTTTTATGAATTACTACCTACCTACCTTGAGTAATTTGTGCCTAGGTACATCTTATTTTAATTTGATATTTAATATTTATACAACTTTGGGTATATTTAAGTAAGTTTTTTTCAAGTATATACTGAATCAAATTAGTCAGTAGGTACCTAGCCAGTGAAAGGTCTTTTAATCGATTTTCTTTCCTGTAGTACAATTTTATTATAATGAAAATAATCACATTCCAATGTTATATACGTTCAAATCCGCGATAAAAATAATATCAAGCCACTATTACATGTTATCGCGAGTACGATAGGTATACCTAATTAATATTATAATTCTTTATCTATATTTGATGTTAAACGTAAAGATAAGCTAAATATTGGTGTCATTTTCAGGTATACAGATATTCCACCACTGCGAGATTTGTTCTCTACGAAATAGCTACTGGGTAAGATGAAAAACCAATTTTATTAACGTTGTTTCATGTCATGCAATGAACTTTGATACATTTTTACTACTACCTACTTAGATAATTTTATTACGTACTTAAGGTACCAATATCCAATGTCCATATTATTAGTATTGCTTCACTTTGGGACTTGGTCAATGGGTCAAAAATCGTATCTGCGCTAGTGCAGAATGAGGCTCAGTTGCTATATCCTACCAATCACAGGCCAGTAGCTTGTCTTTAATTGGTGGAATATGACAGCCTAGACCTAATTCTAGACTAGCATCCATTGGTGCGAACTGCCCGATTTTATTTATTTTGATTATTTGGAATGAAACAACTATTAACGGATTTAACTCGCGTATTTTTATTTTATTTTATTAGCTGACGTTTCGGATTCTTTACAGTTTCCATAATCGTAGCACGACTGAGCTGACAATAGTCTAACGCTAAAGTGAATTATACAGTTATGCAAACTACCTAAAATACGCGAGTTAAATCCGTTAATAGTTGTTTCATTCCAATGTGTAATAACCGCGAAGGCATCAGAAATTATTATTTTGATTCTTATTAATCAGAAGTTAAAATTGTTATTCCAGTGAAGTGACTCCCATCGCAGACCAGCAACGGCTGCAGTTGTGCATATTCGGCGGCGGCCATTCCTTAGCCTACGTTTTGGACAATAATGTTTACTATCTCCCTGAGAACTCCAGTGAAGCGATACAACTAACTGACGATGGCATACCGGGTGTCATTTACAATGGCCACGCCGACTGGGTATATGAAGGTATGGGTCATGCTATAATGAGTTTTAAATGGTTGCATTTTAGGTTGAAATTGTATTGATTGTTAACATAGTTTAATTTATACAAATAACGAATAACATAAAGCCAAAAGGAAACTCATTTAGCAGAGTCAAAATTGATAGCATAAAAAATAAGGGGAAGTATATTTATAAAAGTATCCGTTGCAGCGCTGTTGTAGGTTTTAAATTCGTTTGCTGCAGTAAAATCTTAAAATCTGAAATGGTTGACAAAATCGTGTAAGTAAGTGACCTAGAGAATTCTAAAGAAGCCTGTGCTTAATCCATACTTTGATTTCTTTTTACATTTTGGAATGATGTTTCATTCTAATTTATTTGCGTTTTGAAAACTTCACAGTTCCCATATTCGTAGCCGACTGAGCTGAAATATTATACTACATTGTCTAATTGTTTCAGAGGACGTCATGTACACTGGACAAGCGACCTGGTTCTCTCCGGACGGCTCATACTTGGCCTTTGCCAGTTACAACGACTCATTAGTAGAGAGTTACTCGTACTACTACTACGACGATAAATCTGACCCGGATGACCTTTACCCGGAGCTCGTTGACCTGAAATATCCTAAGGTGAACTCTATTTCCATTGAGATAAGGTTGCATTTAGTATAATGCAACATTGGTTGCTTTAAATTTTATACAGTCCGTACCTGTCTACATATCTATCTAAAATGTATCGATTTAAATACAAACCTTGACTTTTTTGATAGTTGAGTTGTTGTCTAATAAATAATAATTAGGTATGTCAGTTCCGTGGTAGATGGTAGACGGTACCGAAGATTGTGTTTTCGGATTCTGCTAAGAGAACATAAACAGTTGTACCTGAGTCTTGCATGTCTTGTATTTATGTATGTTTATACGTTGTCTAGTACAGTCAGTATCAAATGTATCAGCGGTTAGGCTGTACAAATACATCGAAAAGCTTTTATACCCTTGATAACAGAGTCGTAGTTATATCGATGAAAAAGGGGTTTAGTGTCGCACTCAATATTTGACACCTTAGCTGCTACTAAGTATTAATTGGAGCAAACAATTATTATTCGGAGTCTATTATGAACAGGGGAACTAAAGTTTTTAAAGCGAGAGTGTTAAATTAATATAGGTACGCGAATTAAATTCGTTATGTATAAATTTCAGGTCGGCCGCACGAATCCTACAGTGGACCTTCGTGTCATTAACCTCAGCGCTCTAGTACTGAACAACACCTGGGACTGGCAGACGCTGCAGGCGCCCGAGATCGTCACCGCCGACCACATCCTCGGCGGGGTCACGTGGCCCACCACGTACGAGATCGCAGCGCACTGGCTTAACAGGAGACAGAATTACACAGTGCTGAGGATTTGTAATGTCGTCACAGGGGAATGTCCTGTGAGTACAAGTTATTTGTGTATACATATATGTGATAGGTACTAGCGGCTCACTTAAGCTTCAAAATATTTTATAGTTTTATGTTATTCAGGGTAGTAGGTTTCCAATGGTGAAAAAGTTTTTGTAATCGGCACAGTAGATACTTTTTGAGAAAATATTTCCTATTTATAATTGTAGTGTAGGTATAAAATTCCCTCTTCCTGGTGTTTGTTGCCAAACTCCTCCGAATTGCTGGACCGATTTTATGAAATTTTGTGTGCATATCAAGTAAGTCTATTTTTCATACCTCTAAATGTTATGGGTGCTCCACCACCTCAAAGTTATTTTTTTATTTTTTTTTTATAGTTCAGCATTTATTGTCTTCTTAAGACATTCATGACAAGTTCCTTTTATTCTGTGCGTTGATTATGAAGCAATCATTCATTATATTCTGTCATTTACACTTAAAGCATACTTTGCAGAAAAAATATATACTAATAAAATTATAGGAAGAGGAACACCGTCAGCAGCCAAACGGGTGGGTGCCAATAGCCCTGCCCCGTTTCAGCAGCAATGGGGACTTCTACGTGTCCACGCGCTGGTCTCTGGAGCAGGCAGACGGGAACATATGGCAACACTTGTATGTCAGTATGAGGTTGAACGGAGAAATTGTGTCGAGCTCCATCACACCTGGGGCCTTCACCGTCAATAACTATGTTGGCATGGACGAGGCGAATTTGGCGTAGTAAGTATCACAGTATTATTATTAAAAATGCGAAAGTTTGTAAGTATGGACGTTTGTTACTCTTTCGCGCAAAAACTACTGAATGGGTTTTAACGAAACTTTACAATAATATAGCCTATACATTAGAATAACACATAAGCTATAATTTATAAAGGTATTATGTGAATTGTCCAAAAAATGACGATGATTGTCAAGTACATAGGAAAAAGTCTACCATCTGCGAACTGTTCTGGTGTGCGCTGCTAAAACCGCTATAATAATATGTTATCCTTACTAATATTATAAACGCGAAAGTTAGCGAGAATGTATGGATGTACGAGTATGTATGGCGCGGATTTTGATAAATCTTAACTATAATGTAGCTTATACTTCAGAGTAACATGAATACTAAGTAAAGTTTAATGATTTTGCGTAAATTACTCATCGTGCGCAGATGAAGTCGCTGGCACGGGGCAGAAGCTAGTAGTATGATAATCGTGAAACTTTCAATCAGTACTAAATATGAGAATAACTTGTAATTCCCCAGCTACTTCACCCGCACGGTGACGGAGGCGCCGTGGCAGTCGCAGGTGCACGCGACGGGCGCGCTGTCGCGCTGCCTGAGCTGCGGCCTCACGCTGCCCGACGGCGGGGCCTGCACGTGGGCCACCGCCACCGCCAGCCGCGCCGGCTCATACCTCACCATCACTTGCTCCTCCTCCAATGAACCCTCGGCTACCTATATTTTCAATCCTAGGGTAAGTACTGATGAAACTAGGATATCGTACACCTAGATGTAAAGGGAGCTAACTCAAAAACCTGACATTTTGATAATCATTTCTGATGCCTTCGCGTTTATTATACCTACATTGGAATGAAACAACTATAGACGGATTTAACTCGCGTATTTTATTTTATTGGCTGACGTTTCGGAACCTTTACAGATTTCATAATCGTAACACTGACAATAGTCTTATGCTAACGTTTAGTACACCTTAAAATTCCTTACAGTAAAATTAACTCTAAAACAGATTTAAGCAAACTCTTCTAACTTCATGTAAAAAACATAAATCTTTAGGCACAGAAAACTCGGTGCACATCGACATATTAATCAGTTTTCACCTCCCCTGAAAAAATAACTTATTTGAGTTAGCTCCCTTTACATCTAGGTGAGCGATATTTCTCCGTTTTACATTCTAAGCCACAGTTAAATTTAATGTGGTGACACATTTCCAGTTACATCACTGTTCTATTAAAGCAGTGAGACATATAAAAAGGTACATACTGTAACAATACATATTTTATTGCTTCTAAAGACAATATCTCTTCACACAGACCGTTGAAGTCCTCGCCACGTGGGAAGACAACGCAATAGTCCGTAACCGATTAATCGGCAAGAACCGTCCCGGCAGCATTATCACGACAGTTCCTCTTCAGAACGGCTTCCCGGCGCCGGTGAGGCTCCACCTGCCTCCAGGGCTGGATGTCAATGACCCCAACACTAAATACCCTATGATATTCTACGTGTACTCTGGACCTAATACCAATACGGTGTTTGACACTTTCACTGTTGGTAAGTGTGTTTTTTTAAATGGAACTATTTGAAATCTTTCTTCTAGTTCATACAGTCGTCTATTAACTTACTTTTTATGGGCACAGAGCACTGTCAACGGTGATGACAACTGGGTAAAGAAAAGGAAATTCCATTTAGTCAGTTAGATTATTGTAAATTAATGGACACGTAGTTTTTCTCTTCTCTAAGAAACAAAAAATGACAAATAGAAGTGCTCCTAAAGTTCGGGAGTGGGGGATCGTTACGTTACGTTACGGTACAATTATACCATATCGTGACGTCACGAGCACCCGCTTTAGAACATTTTCCACCGCTAATCACGGAAATATTGTATCTATTCCTGATACTCGTGAAAGGTGGAAGTGACTTGACTGGCCATAATAATCAAGTTTATCTTGATTACTGTACAGTCGCGTTTAATTACGTTTTAAATAACGACATTACCGTCTGCGATTAGCTAATTTTGGTGTCATCTGAAGATATCTCATCAAATAGATAAAACAAGACAGATAATTCTATTTCTATCCATTTTAAGTAACTGAAGAAACGGCTGAGTAAAATGTGTACGTGCGATATTTTAATGCAAGAGAAAGGTAGATTATCAATGATTATATTTATAACTAGGCGCAGATTATATCAAATTACAGATCAAATTGTGTTAACACGCTATAATCCAATGTGTAGGTGTGCCAGATACCAAGGTGTACACGTACCTTATGCCTTAGCATTGAAACATGACTGGGCTACTACATGCTCTCGAGTACGTGAAAGAAGTGGCGAAAAAGTATGCAGTGTGGTCACCCCAGAAGGATAAGGGCGGCATAATGAGTGGGGTGGCCACACGCATGCCCCGCATACTTTCCTCGTGAGCATGTGGCAGCCCAATAAAAAAAACCCCTAACAGTCTTTTATAATGTTGCCAGGTTACCATTCGTATTTGACGACAAACCGTAACATGATCTACATGTTGGCTGATGGGCGCGGCTCTGGGCTCAAGGGTCAGGATATTCTCTACTCGCTGAATAACGCCCTCGGCACCGTCGAGATTGAGGATCACTTTGTTATACTAAGGTAAAGAACTTGTGTACTGAAAGAAAGTTGGGTTATCAAAAGATATAAAGTTTCTAGTGATATCACTCCTTGTTACACGTTTGAGCTTGTAGTGACGTGGCAAGTTCCCACTCCAGCTTTTCGATTATGATGCGTATTTTTTAAAAAATAAACATTTGTGTAATTTTTTTTGATAATGTAATGCGTCGGTTACATTATAATATTAGGAAAAATTGTTTATTCTGCTAAAAATTATATACTTTTCAATTTTAAAAAGCGCCACTGGTCAATACATACATAGTTATAACACTTATAACTAAAACAGAAGTTATAACTTTTTAATAAAACAACCTGTAGGTATGTATTCAAATAACAAATACGTTAACAGTTCTTATAATATCCAATGTACAATTTCCACAAAAACATCACAAATTATTTAGTCATAAGTCGTTTAAATCATTTTTTTTTAATCGAGATGAAATTTTATATTATATATATTTTTAATTAAGATATGATGATTTCTTTATTGGGTAGGTATACTGAAAATGTGACCTAGCATGTCATTAGTGGGGTTAAGAAACGAAAATCTACGCATGCGTAGTCACGGGCAGAAACTCTAGCATAAGGTCTTCTATCCAAAAGTCACTATTTAACCACTTGTTGATATTATAGGGAAGTGCTCGATCGCTACGAGTTCATTGACCGCGACCGGGTCGGCATGTGGGGCCACAGCTACGGAGGGTACGCCACGCTCCTCTCGTTGGTGCACGACGATGACAATATGTTCCAATGCGGTGTCTCAGGAGCGCCTGTCACATCCTGGCTGTATTACAGTAAGTGGACGGACAAGGAAATTGTCCAATTATTTTACTAATATTATTATTCGAATCGGCATATTTTCCACGAGAGTTGTTCATCAACGCAACAATTGTCGGCAACAAGTGTCAATTATGTTTATACTACTAGAAACATACTAGAATAATCAAAGAATCTACGCCGTTAGGCTTCATATTGACACGACTTAACTTTGACAGTTAAATGACGGCTGGTATTTCCAAAACGCGTTTTTATATGGCGTCAAAGGGGCGAGGCCTATTTCGCTTATAATACCTATAGATCAATGAGGGCCCATAGTGTAACTGGTAAGTAAGCACGGTGCCGCGCGTAGAGGCATAGGTGTGGGTCGATTTTTTTGTGGTACTAATATTATAGATCAATTATTTAATAATTTTCAGACACAATGTACACCGAACGTTACATGGGTCTACCGACGGAAGAGGACAACCTGGCTGGGTACGAGGCTGGTGACGTCACTCTGCTGGTCGACAGACTGAGAGGGAAGGACTTCTACTTGATGCACGGCAATGCTGATGACAATGTACATTTCCAAAACGCAGCCAAGCTCATGAGGGCGCTGCAGGAACGAGACATACCGTTTGAACAAATGGTAAGTATGTTGAACCTTATGTCCAGGTAACAAGGATAAGAATTCTATATTATAATTTTGTTGTTATTTTTCAAGAGACACATTTTAAGATATTTACATCTTAATATGTGTCTCTTGAAAAATAACAACACCTTTATCTATATTATCTAAGTATGTATGTTATACATAATTTTATTAATTACGACCTTTGAATAAAAGTCTGTTTAGGAGTTTTTTTTTTAAATATTTTTAGATACAAGAACAAATTATCAAAAATCCGCTAGATGTGTGTCATGTTGAATGAGGTCTAGCTAAAATATTCCACCAATCACAGGTCAGCAGCTTGTCTCTGATTGGTGGAGCATGACCACTGGACCTCATTGTAAACGACGCGGATTTAGCTAATTTTTGCGACTCTTTGTAATACTCCTCATTAAGTCAACCTGGAATAAGAGTGTATGTTGAAGACAAAGATACAAATTAATAATATGAACTTGTGTCTTACGAGTACACTATTTCTACTATCTATATTGTCCCTTTTTTGTATAGGTACTAGCTATACAAAAAAGGGACAATATAGATTAGTATCTTGCTTTGCATAATTATGAACGATTGCAGCAGATAGTTGGCGTATGTACTTCTAACAAGGTTACTGTATGATAAGATTGTCTTCTAACCTCGCCCTGATCTGGATTGTAGGTAATTCACTCGTTTAAACTAAACTAAGTTGACCTTTTTACCGACTATGGGCAAAGGTTATGATTAAAAACATGTATGTGGTAATTTTTGGTGCTTTCGAGGTTATTACACATTGGAATGAAACACTGTAATGGAGTAAATTCGCATATTTTATTTGCTGACATTTCGAAGACTTTACATTTCCCATATTCTTAGCCCGACTGGGCAAATAAAATAAGCGAGTTAAATATATCCGTTATTATGTAAAATTCCAAACGTATGTGTTTAAAGATGAGTGTGTGTGTAGACACACTCAAAAATAATTTATATTATAATAACGGAAATATGTAGATTTTAATTTGAAATTCAAAATGCAATGCTAAAAAGGAGGATTTTATACTTGGTTTGACCATAATTGTCAATAAAAACGTTTCGACCAAATATAAAATTGGTCAGCAAAAATACTTAATTATTATAACAGTCGAATTAAACGTTTGCATTTTTGGCATTTAAATTGTTAAAATAATTTCTTCCATAATATTATTTTCGTGTCCACACTAAGCTAAGTAATAAAGTGCAATATTGTATTAAAGTATCTACTATGTTTTGCCGCGACTTCATCTGCATATAATTAGAAATTTGGGTAGGTAACTTATTTTCAAGGTATGATTTCAGTATCAAAGTACCCTTTGTCTTCTCCGGGACATTAATTATTTTTAAACCAAATTTCATCCAAATCGGCAAAGCGACTTAGATAAGTGTTAAGAGGTAAGAGACCACAGACAGACGACGGACACGTTCGTATTAATAATATTAAGTATGAATACATATCAAGTTTATCATGCCGTAATCATGTAAGGTAGGTCGATATTGTTTTTTTTTATTTAGTAAGACACGGCTTATTTTGTACCCGTCTTGTTTTTATTAAAAGAAATCATTTTTTTTGTGTGGTTTGGTTCAAAACTCCATTAAAATTCAAATTTAATATAGGTCATTATTTATTTGTTTATATTGTATTATATTATTATGTTTTGTTATTGTTAATACTAGGTTTGTATAGAAAAAAAAATACCTATTTATAAAAAAAAGCGGTTTGAAGTTCGCTGGATTAGTTAGCTACCTACTTATCTACACTAATATATTGTTTGTATGTATTGAATAGGCTCCAAAACGACTGGACCAATTTGAAAAATTCTTTCACTGTTGGGAAGCTACACTACTCTAGAGTGACATAGGCTATAAAAAATAGGGATCCCTGCGTATCCGTGGCGGGCCGCTAGTATAAGAATAAATTATAATATTGTCAACTTTTGTCCACAGTCGTACCCCGACGAAGCCCACAGCCTAGTTGGAGTGAACATGCACCGGTACAACGCGATGGATCGCTACTGGACGAGGTGCCTCCGCCTATAAACCGCCGTCTAATTTATTTCTCAGACATTATATCATTCGATCCGATAGCCAATGTCTCACGGAGGTCAGAGAGGTAATTGTGTAGCGTACATAAATGGCATGTTTAATATTTATTTTACTTTTAAAATGTCAGGTGTTTTTCGATTCCAATAGGTCGCGTGTTAATAAATTCTAGATGCGCTAGTGTAGAATGTGGTCTAGCCGTCATTTTTTACCAATAGAATGAGAAGCCAGTCACCTCAGATTTATGTGATTTTAGGAATGATGATATTTTTAGGATTGGTAGTATAAAATAAACTTAAAAAGGAATATATACTCGATAAACTGAAAGCGGGGTCATTTACAGGTACCTAGTAGGCATCAAAGGTTGAAAAAAAATCAAGCTAACTTATTTTCCCCACGGGAACAGGATAAAAACTAACCCATGTTCGTGTCCTAGTTCTA
This sequence comes from Polylopha cassiicola, assembly GCA_038024825.1. NCBI lineage: Eukaryota > Metazoa > Arthropoda > Insecta > Lepidoptera > Tortricidae > Polylopha > Polylopha cassiicola. The sequence continues at coordinate 5,075,270 of CP149050.1, forward strand.
AGCTACCTTCCCATCAATTTTCGACCAAATCAGTTCAGCGGGTTTGGAGCTATAAATAGTTTAACTTAAACAAATTTCTTTATAAATCTATAGAAGAATGTCGTATTAGTTACCCTAGGTAACTGTGACTAGAATATGACTGTTGGATCTCATTCTATATAACGAAAATCTAGCGGATTTTTGACACGTGGTGGCCTCTACTGCACTATAGAATCGGGGCCGTACCTACTAACTTACTATAACCACGTACGAACTGTAATATTGATTGGTATCTTTACACTGTAAAGGTATCACGAATCAGAAATTCCTAAAAGGTTATATATGCGTAAATATAATACGTAACATAATATATATTTATAATTAATCGTATTCAAAAAGTTTTAAAAGGAATACCTGCACACTTTCTATCAAAGGAATTTGTTAAACCTGTTTTTTAAGAACTGTTGCAAAATGGAAATATGTATTTGCAGATTTATCGACGATTAGTGTCGTTTAAAAACCTTAACATTTTGTTTAAGATATTGGGAGTTTCTTAAAGATATGACTATCTTTAAGAATTTTTTCTATATCTATGTTTTGTTTTTTATAGTTGTTATGTAAATAAATAAATACCAAAAATGTACCCTGTTTCATTTGTTTCAAAAGTAGACTATTTAACATATAAAGTGTTTTCATTTGCTATTTTATCTCTCATAGTGGTCTATATTTATAAATGACATCATTAGAACTATTTATAAAACCAATAATTTTCAAATCATATTAACATATCAAAGTTTAATATTTTAATTAGTTGAAAACTACCTACCCATTATGATTAAGTCATTAACATTGGCACTACCCATCAAGAGTATTAGGTATATATAGGTAATTATAGTACATGACATTAGTAAATTAATAATTATTGATTGGAATGAAACAACTATTAACGGATTTAACTCGCGTATTTTTATTTTATTTTATTTGCTGACGTTTCGGATTCTTTACAGTTTCCATAATCGTAGCATGACTGAGCTGACAAAAGTCTAACGCTAAAGTGATTTATACAGTTATGCAAACTACCTTATATTTAAATTACAAATTTTGAAAAACTACCCTATTCTGAATTATGAAATACTATTGTTACATTTTACGCAAAAAATTTACTTTTATACATTACAATTAAAACCTAATAGGGGGCGTTACTAGCGCTTCGGAAAGACCATCATTACTGAGAAGAAACGCCGCAAGAAACTCAGTAGAAAGTCATTTTTAGGACACTTATATATTTACAATTAAAAAATATTATGACATTAAAATTAAAATTATACAAAACCAAAAAATTCAAAAAATTCAATTAAATTAAAATGAAAACTAAGTCTATGCAGTCTTCTGTCCGCTTAGGATTTGATGAGGTGGACTACTGGATCCCAAGCTGCTGGAACGGAGAAACCATCTTCCCTATTGAAATTCGGGTGTTTTTTGAATTTCAATTGCCTCAGCGAAGCATCCTAGGTAAGTAACGGACTTCCTTCGCAAGGACCTGGGCTTTATCAAATTGGATAGAGTGGTTGGGTTTATCCATGACATGTTCACAGACTGCAGACTTCCGGAAACGGCGGTGTTTCATCAGCCATGTGTTCCTTCACAGTAGCAATACTTCTCTTTGTTTGCCTATATAAGAGAGACCACACTGACAGTCCAGCTTGTATACTCCTGCATCTTGTAAGGGGATGTTACTTTTTACTGGTCTCAAAAGTTGAGAAATCTTCTTCAGCGGTTTTAAAGTATGTTTTGATGGAAACACGCTTCAAGATCTTCTCAATCTTGTCTGTAACTCCTCTCACAAATGGCAATACGGCAGGCCTCCGCTCAACTGTAATTGCTTTTTCATGACGTCTGCGACGTTGGCGTGGTATCTCCAGCTTGTTGGCCTGTAGTACTTCTCTAACATGCTGGAGCTCCACAGCCAGGTGTTCATTGTCACAGATGCCACGTGCTCTCTGAAACAAAGATTTGCCCACAGTAGCTAGCTGACATGGATGGTGGTGTGAATCACCGTTAAGGTACCTATCTGTATGAGTTTTCTTTCGATACACTGTATGACCTAGGTGGTTATTGGGTTTTCTTTTCAATAAAACATCTAAGAAAGCTAAGGTATTATTATGTTCTAACTCCATTGTGAATTGTATTTTGCTATTAATGGAATTAAGATGGTTCAGAAAAACAGAAACACTATCTTTAGGAAGAATGGTGAAAGTATCATCTACGTACCGTTTAAACATCTTCGGCACAGCCGGGGCCACAGGTAAAGCGCGCTCTCGAAGTCCTCCATGAATATATCGGCGACTACGGGAGAGACAGGTGATCCCATTGCTATACCGTCGATTTGCATGTAGAACTCTCCATTCCACAAAAGATAGCCTGATGTCAAGCAATGTTCTAATAATTCTGCATATTCTAATGACAAGTTATGTTCCCTTAACTTCCTTTGAACAATTTCAATGCAGTCTCTGACAGGTATGCTTGTAAAAAGCGACTGAACATCAAAACTGACCATAGTTTCATTATTAGTGAGATGTAGGTCTTTAATCTCACTAACAAAATGGTAAGAATCCCGTACATATGCTTGTGTGTTTCCTCTAAGCGGAGCTAGCACTTTCGCCACATGTTGAGCCAGTCGGTAAGTTGGTGTATCGATCTGACAAACAATTGGTCGTAGTGGAACATCGGTCTTGTGTACCTTCGGTAAACCATACATTCTAGGTGGTTTAGGACAAGAAGGAATTAACATTTTCACGTCAAGCTTCAATTTCTCGGAATATTTAGACACTAAGTTTGAAGTGGCCTTTAGTATTTTCGCGGTAGGGTCTTTATTTACCTTTCGATAAGTGTTTGTATCGGACAACAAAGTAGTGATTTTTTCATTGTAGCTTGACGCGTCCATAACCACGGTCGCATTTCCCTTGTCTGCACGGAGGACTACAATATCCGGATCTTCTCGCAAGTTCTTCAGTGCGATCTGTTCAGCACGAGAAATATTCGATTTTGGTAGCTTGTTCCGACGCAAGACTGACGATATATCTTGACGTATAGCCTCCGAATCTTGTTTCTTGATGCTGTTTTTTACCAGACAATCCTCAACGCTGCAGATTATTTCTTCGAAAGGAATACGACGCGGAGTCACAGCAAAATTCAATCCCTTGCTTAAAACTGCACTAGTAGGTTTATCTAAACTCTTTGTTGATAAATTGACAACCGATTTGACGTTTGACGTTTCGGTTGGTTGCGTTCCGTTTCTGCTACGTTTTGTTCTAAGTTTATTTAATTTATCAATTAATGCGTTTTTGTATTGTTGAAATTTGAACGCTGATCGTTTATTGATAATATTTAAACATCCAACAAAATCTGTACAGTTTAGATTTACCTTAAGATGTTCGGTTAATTCTTCTATTTGACCGTTGAATTGATGTATAGCGAATCAACCAACCGAAACGTCAAACGTCAAATCGGTTGTCAATTTATCAACAAAGAGTTTAGATAAACCTACTAGTGCAGTTTTAAGCAAGGGATTGAATTTTGCTGTGACTCCGCGTCGTATTCCTTTCGAAGAAATAATCTGCAGCGTTGAGGATTGTCTGGTAAAAAACAGCATCAAGAAACAAGATTCGGAGGCTATACGTCAAGATATATCGTCAGTCTTGCGTCGGAACAAGCTACCAAAATCGAATATTTCTCGTGCTGAACAGATCGCACTGAAGAACTTGCGAGAAGATCCGGATATTGTAGTCCTCCGTGCAGACAAGGGAAATGCGACCGTGGTTATGGACGCGTCAAGCTACAATGAAAAATCACTACTTTGTTGTCGATACAAACACTTATCGAAAGAAATAAAGACACTACCGCGAAAATACTAAAGGCCACTTCAAACTTAGTGTCTAAATATTCCGAGAAATTGAAGCTTGACGTGAAAATGTTAATTCCTTCTTGTCCTAAACCACCTAGAATGTATGGTTTACCGAAGGTACACAAGACCGATGTTCCACTACGACCAATTGTTTGTCAGATCGATACACCAACTTACCGACTGGCTCAACATGTGGCGAAAGTGCTAGCTCCGCTTAGAGGAAACACACAAGCATATGTACGGGATTCTTACCATTTTGTTAGTGAGATTAAAGACCTACATCTCACTAATAATGAAACTATGGTCAGTTTTGATGTTCAGTCGCTTTTACAAGCATACCTGTCAGAGACTGCATTGAAATTGTTCAAAGGAAGTTAAGCGAACATAACTTGGCATTAGAATATGCAGAATTATTAGAACATTGCTTGACATCAGGCTATCTATTGTGGAATGGAGAGTTCTACATGCAAATCGGTATAGCAATGGGATCACCTGTCTCTCCCGTAGTCGCCGATATATTCATGGAGGACTTCGAGGAGCGCGCTTTACCTGTGGCCCGGCTGTGCCGAAGATGTTTAAACTGCGTAGATGATACTTTCACCATTCTTCTAAAGATAGTGTTTCTGTTTTTCTGAACCATCTTAATTCCATTAATAGCAAAATACAATTCACAATGGAGTTAGAACATAATAATACCTTAGCTTTCTTAGATGTTTTATTGAAAGAAAACCCAATAACCACCTAGGTCATACAGTGTATCGAAAGAAAACTCATACAGATAGGTACCTTAACGGTGATTCACACCACCATCCATGTCAGCAAGCTACTGTGGGCAAATCTTTGTTTCAGAGAGCACGTGGCATCTGTGACAATGAACACCTGGCTGTGGAGCTCCAGCATGTTAGAGAAGTACTACAGGCCAACAAGCTATACTACGCCAACGTCGCAGACGTCATGAAAAAGCAATTACAGTTGACGGAGGCCTGCCGTGTACATTTGTGAGAGGAGTTACAGACAAGATTGAGAAGATCTTGAAGCGTGTTTCCATCAAAACATACTTTAAACCGCTGAAGAAGATTTCTCAACTTTGAGACCAGTAAATGTAACATCCCCTTACAAGATGCAGGAGTATACAAGCTGGACTGTGATTGTGGTCTCTCTTATATAGGGCAAACAAAGAGAAGTATTGCTACTCGTGTGAAGGAACACATGGCTGATGTGAAACACCGCCGTTTCCTGGAAGTCTGCAGTCTGTGAACATGTCATGGATAAACCCAACCACTTCTATCCAATTTGATAAAGCCCAGGTCTTGCGAAGGAAGTCCGTTACTTACCTAGGATGTTATGAGGCAATTGAAATTCAAAAACACCCGAATTTCAATAGGGAAGATGGTTTCTCCGTTCCAGCAGCTTGGGATCCAGTAGTCCACCTCATCAAATCCTAAGCGGACAGAAGACTGCATAGACTTAGTTTTCATTTTTAATTTAATTGAATTTTTGAATTTTTGGTTTTTGTATAATTTTAATTTTAATGTCATAATATTTTTTAATTGTAAATATATAAGTGTCCTAAAAAATGACTTTCTACTGAGTTTCTTGCGGCGTTTCTTCTCAGTAATGATGGTCTTTCCGAAGCGCTAGTAACGCCCCCTATTAGGTTTTAATTGTAATGTATAAAAGTAAATTTTTTGCGTAAAATGTAACAATAGTATTTCATAATTCAGAATAGGGTAGTTTTTCAAAATTTGTAATTTAAATATAAGGTAGTTTGCATAACTGTATAAATCACTTTAGCGTTAGACTTTTGTCAGCTCAGTCATGCTACGATTATGGAAACTGTAAAGAATCCGAAACGTCAGCAAATAAAATAAAATAAAAATACGCGAGTTAAATCCGTTAATAGTTGTTTCATTCCAATGTGTAATAACCGCGAAGGCATCAGAAATTATTATAATAATTATTGTTTAATCTTCACATTATTTGTGCATGAAGTATGATTGAGTAATTATTGTATACTAGCGGTCCGCCCCGGCTTCGCACGGATCCCTATTTTTTTTAAATTTAATATAGCCTACGTCACTCACGAATAGTGTAGCTTCCTAACTGTGAAAGAATTTTTCAAATCGTTCCAGTCGTTTTGGAGCCTATTCTATCCAAATAAACATGCAAACAACAAACCTTTCCTCTTTATTATATTAATATAGAAAACACTTAAGTAATAAAAAATAAATGAATCTGAACCTATATACATAGTAAGAGTAAATGTAGCTGACATTTCGTCTTAGCTATATATTATTAGAATCGACATTTGCTCGTCATTACGTGTCTGGCCGTCGTGGCCGTATATTTCTCACGATTACAACGTTCTTCATTCAATCTAGTCCTTGTTACTAACCATATTCAACTCAGATCTAAACCAATTTAAACCTTATAATAATAACTATTAAGTCTAATTTAGATTACACTCTATGTAAATAAGTCAGAAGCCTTAGCAAAGTGCCCTTTTCATACTAGATTTCTCAAAGTGGCTGATGAGTCTTACCTTCAGTTTAAAATAACGCGTGCTGGGACCACTGAAGTGTGATGACATACCTAACTATTTTCTGGGTTAAAAGTGATGACAGTCAGAATAAACAAAAAAAGCGACTTAAGTTATCTTACTACTACGTAACAAAGTAGGTAAGTATGTATTTGTTTGTCAGTGTAATTTTTGTGCCGTAAAGCTAAGGCAACCACTTTATAATGATATTACCTGTTACTGTCACCTTTAAATCATTGTCTGGTTGATTAACTTATACTTGAGCTACTAAAACCTTACCTACCTATTTGCTATGGCACATTGAGGCGTGAAAAATGAACGTACCGTGATAACGTACGCAGTGTAACCACGTCGTAACGAATTTTAGACTGACTTCGTGACGGATGCAATAGGGCACGACTATTTCCAAATTAAATATAGGTTAATAGGTACGAGTACGTGTTATTCAATGTTTAAAGGCTTTTAGTTTATAGGAGCATTTTGAGAACTCGTGTTATACGAGTACCTACTAAAATATTTTTTTTTTGTTGGAATGATGAATGCTTTACGTATCCCCTCGGCCTGAAAATATGCCCCAAAAGGATTAGAATATTTGACCTACAGGTTCGTAATCTAGTGCCTTAAATGTGTAAATCAGTTTAAACCTACTAAGTACCTACTTAAATATTGTTTTGTTTCAAACGTTAAATCTGTCTGTTTGAAAGGTGTCATTTCAATCGAAGTCTAGGATTAAGTGAGTGAAAGGATTGATGAAGTAAGAACACAAAATATAGGCTGCAACGACTGTTGCGTATGCGCCGATGGGTTACCTACCTAGTTAGATACCAACATTTCGATTGTAAACGAAAAGAGGTAAAACAACTATCTATATTTTATCATCAAAATTGTCTGCTACTGAATGATTTACAGTACTTACCTACTATTTTTAGATCTCATTTTTGGTATGAAATTAAATTAAGTTTCAAAATGAGTAGTGATCCACTACCGTTTTTCTAAATTTAGGTAAGTATATATTATTTTTAATTAATACCTACCTCTCTACCATAAGTATTAATTTATATTGCCTTCGCGGGTATTACACATTGGAATGAAACAATTGGGTTTAACTCTCGTGTTTTACTTGATGACGTTTCTTTACAGTTCCCGTATTTGTAACACTACTGAGGTTAGTAAGTACTAGGTAATTTAATTCCGGTATAATTGTTTCATTCCTATGAGTAATGAGTATTGCTTTTTTAAAGAGGTCAGTTATTAAAGTTCAGTGTCAATACGCATCAGTGAATCCACAAGAGGATAGCTAAACACTAAGTACTAAACAGGTTTCAAAGTATTTTGCATTAATGATAAGTACCTAGCACTTGTAATGGTTACTTACAATACTTACCCGTATGTTTTTTAAAGCGGACCTTTACCTCATTACACACGAATAATATAAAAATAATTACCATATTTATGGATTCCTGGGTAGGTACTTATGATGAAATTATCTTTTTAACGACTAGTTTGCACCAAACGGTGACCTCGCCCTATACCTATATGCATTTTTAATTCCAATATTATATAGTCAGAGAGTAGTCCCTTGTCTAAATTGATAAATAACTAACAATCCGTTATCGTTGTTTCATTACAATCTATACTAATATTATAAAGCTGAAGAGTTTGTTTGTTTGTTTAAACGCGCTAATCTCAGGAACTACTGGTTCAATTCAAAAATTATTTTTTTGTTGGATAGACCATTTATCGAGGAAGGCTTTAGGCAATATTACATCACGCACGTCGCGGGCACAGCTAGTGTGTAATAACCGCGCAGACATTAGAAATTGTTAATATGACATTATCTTCAAAAATTATTTAGCAGGTAGAAAAGAAAAAAAACAACTTTATCTAAATAGAATGAAGCAATTTTAGATGGATTTAACTCGAGTAAGTATATTATTTTATTGTCTGACATTTCGGAGCCTTTACAGATTCCATAATCGCAGCACGACTGACCTGACAATAGTCTTATGTGACTTTATCTAATGTTATACAACTCTAATAATAATAATGTACCGACTTGTCTACTTTTCGGTCACTGACTCGATGCTAATTTAAAAGAGTCATTTGGGCCGGATTTTATTGTTGTTATTGTATGGGAGTCTGTATTGGAAAGGTCTCGTAAACGTCGTTGTGCAACAACCTCGCATAACTGCATACACGATAGTGTAATCGTCTTGTTATGTCATGGAGGCTTTGACGGTAATAATATTGCGATCCGTGAGGCTTGTATACTACCTACTCTATATGTACCTACCTAGGTAGATCTCAATAATATTGCTGTATTTGCTTCGATGTTCTACTGCAGCTATCCTAACAACAATTTAAGATTTATTCTCGGTACTAGAATATAAATATAGGTACTTACCTACTTAACTAATTGTAAATTAAGTAAGATGATGCAAACAAAATTATTGATGGTAGTAGATAGAAGTAGTACGTCTTATAGCTACTTCTATAGGTACATATAGGACATATCATTAATTTTGTTTTCATCATCATAATTATTTTACAAAACAATAATAAATGCCAACGTAGGTAGGTACCTATTAAGTACATAACTAATGTTTGTATTAAAACGATGTCGTGAGAAAGGTGATCGACTCCCGGCTACAATCATCTTGTCTTTTGTTATCATTGTGAATTGAACAAGCCATTGTTGCTTGAATTATTAATCATTCATTAATTATTGATTTATTTATTAAGACGTTTAAGGTGGTAGGTAATACCTCTAGTAATTTAAGACGTGTTTTAAGGGAGTAGGTCTCCAGTAATTTAATGAGGATATTAATAGCTTTTGTCTACTTTGAAAATATCTATTATTACTTAGTCTCCGATAAAGGTGAAAATTTAATAGCTAGCTTCTTTCGGTTTCGTCTCAGTAGAATTTAATATGTAGGTATGTACTTTTTTTATGAATTCAAGTCCCCTAACAACTGTTTACCTACATTTCTTAAATATAAACTACTAGCTTCTGCCCGCGACTTCGTCCGCGTGGAACTCCTCCTTTTTTGCAGTCGGTTAAAAAGTACCTAGCCTATGTTCTTTCTTAGGCTCTAGACTTTCTTTGTACCAAATTTCATTTAAATCGGTCCAGTAGTTTTAGCGTGACAGGCTGACAGCGTAACAGACAGACAGACAGAGTTACTTTCGCTTTTATTTATAATATTACTATGGATTTAAGGCCGCTTCCAATACCTATAGTGAGCTGACTATGTTGCGGTGTAGCACGTAGGTAGCATACAACAACAAAAACTGTCCCTAGAGAAACTGTCACTGACATAATTAAATAAATAATCGAGATGTATTTTAATAAAAATCGTACAAACCTAAATAGGTACCTATTTCACCAGCATTTTTAGTATCAATGAGTTAACAAGCAAATATCCAGCCAATTTGTAATTCATATTACTAAAGCAGGATAATAAGAAAAAATCAAAAACCTTAGGCACGGACAAGTTGGCAAGAGATGACCAAACCGGTACGGTGCCTAATTCACCATTGCGATCGAGACGGTTGTGAGGCAGACTCGTGCGCACTCGCCGACCGAGCGGCCTCACGACCGATTGCGCGCGAGTTACCGCGGATAACGAGTGATGAGAACAAAGTGAACAAACCACTTATTTCATTGAGGAACGATTCCTCATATCCCGTGTTCACGTGACAACAAACATGGTGAGTACTAAGTCATGGGATAATAATGTGTTTGTGGAAAGTGTTTGATTTGCTTAGGCTAGGTACGAACGATTTTTGTTAAACTGTCTTCTTATTTTCCTCAAATTATTGTTGATATGGTTTTTCTTTTTAATTTAGTCACGGAAAATTAGACACTGTTATAGCGTATTCTGATAACAAAAATATAAGTAAGGACATATTGTATAAAATTCGATTTTACTGTTATCAGTAGGTATTTAATACGGTAGGTATATTTAAAAAATAATGAAGTAAAAATACCTTGAAGTGTAGCAATTTAAAACGAACGTCGAAAACGTGAAAAGTTCCCTGAAAGCCGTAAACGTAAACATTAAATAAAAAATATTCATGCTAATGAAGTTTTTATATGTTTAATTTCCGAGTTCACTTCTCCGTTGTGAACGCGATAAAAATATGAATGACAATAATAAAAAGTTACCTACTTACTTAATAATTCCGAAGTCATTTTAAGAATTAATTTATAATAGGTACGCATGTAAATATCTATCTTTATATCACAAAATACTTAAGTACATTGATCGTAGATATTTTTTCTTCCATTTACAACACTGGATACCTAGTTATCTAAGTCCCAAATATTACTGTAAACTTCAAACGATATTTTAATAGTCTATTTTCTCCCTACATGGTAGATTATTTATTCTCATTAAAAGTCGTGTTTCAAATTAAGCAATTTTACGGTTTCTGTTAGCGACATAACAATGATGCATGACGTCAGCGACAGGTGAAGTTTATACATCCACAAAATAAAAGAAATCAAAAAAGTTCGGGAGTGGCGACTTGTGACGTCACAGAATAGTATAAATTGTACCATAACCTTACGTCACGAGCCCTCACTCCTAACCTTTAGAAACACTTATCTTGTTAATTTTCTGTTTGTTTGAGGAAAGAAAAAATACGTACTTACCCAATCATCCCTACTAATATTATAAATGCGAAAGTAACTCTGTCTGTCTGTCTGTTACGCTTTCACGCTAAAACTACTGAACCGATTTAAATGAAATTTGGTACAAAGAAAGTCGGGAGCCTGAGAAAGGACATAGGCTACTTTTTAACCGACTGCAAAAAAGGAGTTCCACGCGGACGAAGTCGCGGGCAGAAGCTAGTTGTTAATAATCCAACTGGTGAACTAAACAGAATTTCTTTTTAGTATGGAGACGTCATCCCTATTAGAATCCTTTTTTAATGCACCATACACCATTAGAAGGGTAACATGGATAGTCAAGTAGGTATATCTATTTATTGTTGTTTTGTTTACATTTTTAACTCGATGACTTTGCGTTTAGTTATCACAAAGTTAGGTCATATTGTATTTGTCTAACTAATCGATTATCTACGAAGCTTCTCTAATATCGACATAGAACTAAGAAATCGATCAGGAAAATTATCAAAAATATTTAAAAATAATATATTAGGTATTCAAAAGCGAAAATTTAAATAACCTAACATAAAACTAGTTCTTGGTGTCATCTAGTTAGGTATAAAAATGGTGCACGGAAAAACCTCCAGTGTTTTCTGTTTGCAAGTAGAACTGGTATAACCACGGTATAACCCATTAGGTATAAATCTACCTATTTTAAACGTTGACATTTCGCCATCGTTTACACTACCTAATGTTACACTTTTAAATATAAAAATGACAATACTTAATCAGTTATTTGCATTCTTTAGTACAAAGATGTTATACTTAAAGGGTACCTACTATAATAATAGGATACTATAGTAGGTAGTAACCCTAAATCTAAAAAGTAAACTTTACATGAATAAAATATAGGTAAGTAGTTATTTACATTGCCTTGTCTATTTGAACTTTTTTATCTACAACTATATATAAATAAAAACATTACTTACCTACCTACTTTGTATATCGCCGCCAGAAGATTGTGTAATAGTTATATAGGTACCTACCTACTCATAATTATCACGAGTTCAAAGAGATAACACACATTGTTTTAATGTTCTTTTATCTATATTATAATAACGTACCCTAGATGCAATTTTTTTTAAAACAATCTTAAATAATTTTACAATGTACCTACCTATCTTCTTTCATTTGATACGCCACTCGGGTATATCTGTAGACATTTGGTTTCCCACCCCCCTTGCAATGAGGGCCACCGCGTGTCAGAAATCCGCTAGATGCGCTAGTGTAGAATGAGGTCCAGCTGTCATGTACAACCAATCACAGGCCAGTAGCTTGCCTCTCATTGGTGGTACATGACAGCTAGACCTCATTCTACACTAGCGCATCTAGCGGATTTCTGACACGCGGAGGCCCATATTGCAACCCTCTTAATTTGGTTTTAGAATGTTGACACACAGTTAACCATGCACTGACATCCAAACTGACTGTGTGTGCAAAATTTCAGCTCAATCCTTTAAAGTTACCTTAAAATTGAGTTGCAAGATTTCAACCGTACATACATATACCTACTTACATTGCAAGTTAAACGTCAGCTAATAAAATAAAATAAAAATACGCGAGTTAAATCCGTTAACAGTTGTTTCATTCCAATGAATAAATAAAAGCTTTTAAAAATCACCTTGTCACATTGACGCGGAATTTATGTAACTTTGCCATAGTAGGTATACTTTGACGTCTATACTCGACGACGGCGTAAAAAAAAGAATGGACACAAGTCGCCACACACATTGTGAACATTTCTGGTTTCTTGTATGAATTATGTATGCGATGCAGTGTGTATGATCATGTCGGTTCTTTGTGATTGTTCGACCCTGAATTTGGACGTGAAACCACTTAAAATTGCTTTGTTTTCTTACAACGTTACGTACCTGGACAGGCAAGTTAACTTATTTATGGAAATTTAAAATAGTCACTTCTGAATACCTACGTATCTTATGATGTTTTTTTAACTAATCAGAATATATTTACTAAATCTTAGGTATATGATACTTACCTACATGAATAAACAACTTTAGCTCGCGTATTTTATTTTTATTGGCTGACGTTTCGGAGCCTTTACAGATTCCATAATCGTAGCACGACTGAAAAAAAATCCGGTAAACTTGTTTCATTCCAATGTATAATAACCGCGAAGGCATCAGAAATTATTAATATACTTACTTACTTAATAAAAGTCTAGGCATACTTTTATACGGTTTAGCTTTCCTAAGGGTAAAAGTTAGGTAGGCACTTAAGAATAGTCCTATCATCTTGCGACACGGCGTCAATTACAAATCTGTCGCTTTTTCAAATCTCATTAAATTTCACACACACACAACAATTTGAATCTACGTAAAGATAAATAAAAAAACGCATTCCATACTTAAACGTCACAAACGTGTTCCTATATAAATATAGGTATACTTACTTACCACAAAGTTTCAAAAATATATATAATAATATGTAAAACATGAAGTTGCCATAGTAGATAATAGTAGGTTTGTGTAAGTAGATCTCTCTGAAACCTTATTTAGGTATAGATACCTACGTAGTAGCCCAAGAGCCAGCGGCCCCCAGACCTTCGGTAAAGTATAAAAGCTGTAAGTTTCTCAATGTATGCCCCCAACACAAGTAAGAACGAACCCCGTCTATGAAACTTGGGTCGCGGTGGCTTTGGCAGGTTTGGCAAACTTTAAGGGCGTCTGGGAGAGGGTTGCAACCGTACGAAGGGTCTGGGTTTCGGCAAGGTGACTTCTAGGATTATTATACGTAAAATATGTAAAAACTGAGTTTTATACTTTAACGAATTTAACACACAATTTTACACACCTTTATTACCTGATACCTGCCAAAGCCACCGCGACCCAAGTTTCATAGACGGGGTTCGTTCTTACTTGTGTTGGGGGCATACATTGAGAAACTTACAGCTTTTATACTTTACCGAAAGTCTGGGGGCCGCTGGCTCTTGCTCTATAGGTACTTATGATCTGGAATATACTTACTGAAATGGCTGTGACTTACAGTTGATTATTGACAGTCAATTCTTCAATTTGGCAGACTTCCGCTCGATTCTCAACATTACTTAGTAAATAACTAGTTTATACAGCTTTATTCTTATTATATAGGTAACCATATTGTCATATTAATAAACTCACTTTTTAGGCACTTAGGGAAAAATTGTAGGAATAATTGATAGTGCTATAGATTTTCCGTTTATTTGAACATGCTTCACGTGATAACACTGATTTACGTTAACTTCACTCACAAGCTAAAAGGGAGTAATAGATTAAATTTTAAACTCGAAAGCACTATTAATTGATTTTATTATTTAAAAAAAGTTAACTAATATAAGCAAATGTCGTCTTCGATACATGCGGGGATTGAGGGTGAAAAATTAATATTAAATAAGTGGTACCTACCACCTACATGTAGTTTTTTTTCAGTCGAAACACCTTGCTGTCAACATATTAGGGCTTCTGATCCTCGGCTGTGCCAGGCAATCTTCGCCCTTACCACAAGAAGTATTGCAGACCTTCACCCTTGAGGAGTTGATTCCACTGCGGCCAGAATTCTTTCCTAGTAAACTCTCAGGCCAATGGATTTCAGGTAGGTGACAAAGAACAATATAAGTATGGCTTTAAAAAATAAGGGACATAGTGTAGCCAAGGTAATGTTGAATATAGTTGCCCTAGTTGGTAACGATTGTAGCAAAAAAAGACTGAAATGTTGTTAAGTAATTGTAATTTTTGACTCTTCTTACTCACAAGGTTTCCGTCTGTTATAGAACGACAACGCACATCAATACCTATTCGAAAGCCATAGATAACAGTTTTAGTGTTTAGGAATAAATGTATTTGATATTAACTACGATCTATCAATCGAAATTCGATCAATATTCTTGGTTCAATACCATTCGTTTTGTAATAGCAGTTTTGGCATAGGCGTAGGTTCGAATCCCACTGGGGGTCTAAAATTTGTCTTTGTACAAAAACATCATTATAATAAATGTATTTATCGTCTTTTCCAGATTCCCATTTTGTGTACAGAGAGCCTGGTGTAGGAATGGTGAATTATGATGCAGAAAAACAATCACCAAACATACTAATACCGGAACAAGATTTGGTAAGCCTACTAATAACTACTTATTTATTTAGTGAACTGTATGTTTAAGACACTTTACAACACTAAATTCTTACTATGAATACTTTTGTGTAGGTAATATTTGACAGAAAAGTTTCCATTTCTTTGACAAGTTATAAAGTTCATGTATAAAATGGATTGCTTATAAACAACTTAATGCGAGGTCCGGTTGCTGTTACGAGATTAAAGTTGAACTGCACTTAAGTGCATAAATGAGTGATTGCTTAAACGTCATTATTTACTCATTGTTTGTTATTATTTATAATAACTACTTGTTTATCGACTCCCCTAGACAAGCGATATTCGTCAATTGCGAATATGATCGTAACAAATAAAAAATGTACTTATGCAATTGACACCAGCGAATAAATGAAAAATCACTCCGTAATATTATTAAAATGTTAGTAATCATTATAAAGCTGATTACCGAGTTGAGCCAATAAAAAAAAAACAATTGAACTATGGTTTCTTTTTATAACTCCTTATTTAATTTTGATGTCTCTTTTTATTTTGTTTCCAGTACAACTTGAGCAATCACGCTATTTCTTCCTTCTCGAAGGACCTGAAATATTTATTGCTGACTTCCAACGAGCGGAAGGTGAGCCATTTAGAATTTTAGCTCAAGAAAAATTGCTAACATAAGATAGCGTTTACCTTTCATAATATTATAGTACCAACATAAATATTTTCCCGGACAAATGTAGGTAAACCCGAATTTCCTAAATGACATGACAGTGGGACCTATAACTAAAAAGTTATTTTTCTGCACATTTAATCTCAGTCGCTATGTGTGTATGTGTGTATAATTCGTAATATTCATGTGTTTTATCTAGTGGAACGGTTTTTGCTCCGTTGGTCAGGTATGCAAACAAGAGAGAACCGATTTCAAATTGCCTATCTTCAATCTGGGCCGGGCTGTTTGTAGTATGGCTCTATGTCATACAATATCCATAATATGACTTTAGAGTCATATTACCAACTAGATAGCAATAATATGTCTCGTACTTAGCAAACAGTACTATCCATATGTTTGAAATGAAACAACTTTAAACGGATTTAACTCGCGTATTTTATTTTATAAGCACTGCACTCAGCTCAGTCGTGCTACGATTATAGAATCTGTAAAGGTTTCGAAACGTCAGCCAATAAAATAAAATACGCGAGTTAAATCCGTTTAAAGTTGTTTTGTTCCAATCCATAATAAATATGTTTACTCTCGAATAGCGCGGTTCCTTACGCAACTTTTAGTTATTTAGTCGTCTAAAGTAGTCTTTTAAGAATAATAATAGTACCTAATGATTATTACACTCACTCACATATGTTTTACGAACCGTAAAGATATTATCTAGGTAGACCTAAATACCCAGACCTTCTTACTAGAATAGGTAGCATAGAGTGATACATGAATTTGGACTGCCATAGGTAAGCAACACCCAACTTAAGTCAGTTTTCAATCCCTTAGGGGACGATTTCCATGCCTAAATAATTTTATACTAATTGAACTATTTCCATAACAAATTTCAATTGGTTCAGCGCTTCGAGCGTGAAGAAATAGGTAATATTATAGACAGATTAACATTTGAATTTATGATATTATTTAGAGCACTAATATTTTTTCCTCGTTTATTTCTAGATTTATCGATATTCGCGCCTTGCCGAGTACGCCGTGTACGACCTCGACAAAAAGTAAGTTTATTTATTGGTCACGGTATTTTAAATACTTTTGACACAAATTGTAGGATATTCGAGAAGACTGTTATTTGTATAATTTGCATCTGTTTAAATTATTAATTTGCATTCGTCAATTCAACATTTTCGAATACGAAAGAAGTTGGAGCGTAACGAATCACGGCTTTTGTTCGTAGTAAGTATTTCGAGCAATAAACACAACTCTATCTATACTTTTTTGTTCTAAAGACATCGAGGCCGAGTGATAAAGAACACGACATTTAAGTCGATTGGGTAATTAGTAAGAAAAAAGAAACGCTTTTAACACCGGTTTGTAATGACGCGTGCTATATTTGTAACTTGGATCCAGGGCATATTTTTCATATAAATATACTTAGTGATTGTTAGTATCTAATACTAATTATGATCGGTGTATTGCTGTTTAATTATCTGTTTTAAAATAATAGGCGGTATTAATACTGTCTTTTTCTCACTGATTCGCAACCTTGACTTTATAATCAGGTTTTATTTTAGTTTTATAACTAAAATTAGATAGCTAATTCATTGTAATAAAACGGATTTAACTCGTGTTAGCTGAAGCAGACGATAGCCTAACGCTAGACTATCGTCAACTGTGTCGTACCTACTACGAATAGGTATGGGAACAGTAAAATTTTCGAAACGTCAGAAAATAAAATATGAAAGTTAAATCCGTTATAGAGTTTAATTCCAATGTGTAATAACCTCAATGGCATCAGTAATTATTACGTAAATATCGTAAAGATGAGTAAGTATAGGTATGTATTAAAATTTTAATGTCATCTTTTATCTGACAAATTTGTTTATTTTATAGATCTTTGCAAACTATAGGCAAAGGAGCTCTTCAAGCCGTAGTATGGGGCAACGAGCAGTCTTTAGCTTACGTACAAAACAACAACGTGTACTATGTAGCTGATATCACGCGGCCCAGCGTGGTGGTCCCGCTTACTACTGAAGGAGTGCCGGGGGAAGTGTACTTTGGAGTAGCTGATTGGCTTTACGAAGGTAATAAATTCTTTATTACGTGTATGTTGAAAGGACCAAATTCGATGTTAGGGTGGGCCATAAATTACAAGCGTAAAAATATGTGTGATAACTTATTTGTGTGGATATACGTAGGTACTTATTGAGTGTGTTGACTTAGGTACTAGAAAAACTAGATAATTAGGGTAAGTTTATTAATGGGATGATTAAATTGGTTCTGTATTGCGAAATTATTATGTGCAGATAAACTTGTAGGTATTTGATTTTTATTTTTTGTAGCCTCACGGATTCTAACAGATTTTACGTAGGGTTCATAGCATCATTCATTCATTGATAGAAGTTGGTACATAGTAGGTACCTACCTATTAATTTTTGCCTATTTTTTGATGGGAAGATTAGTGTTCTGTTATTAAAATACTTTAGATAGCAAATTTTTAAAAAGACAAAGAACTACGACCGCTTACTAAACCATTTATAATAAATACAAACATGACTCCAAAAATATAAAATGCCTCGGGCGACGAACCAGCCGGCAGTTTTAGCTTTTCAAAAGGCAGCACAATATTTAAATGGACATAATTTATCGTCGAGTACCTATTTGCGAGGTTTTTACAGCTATACTTAAATTTGGATTTTATGACCGCAAAGCTAATAAGGTCGTGTTGTAATTAATGTCAAATATTACGTATGCGCAAGTAAGCGAATGCCTAAATCTCATAATGTCGTGATTACTCCACGTCTTGGTAAGAATTGGAAAAATGTGTTATTGTGTACTTACAGAACAATATACAATAACAAGGGTAAACGATCGACATAACAATGCATGCAAATGGTGAAATTGTCATTGAGTTATGAAATGTTCATATTGCATCGTTGTAGGAGAAGGTACTGTTATTCAGAAATAAATTGAAGATTGGAAATAGGTCTACAATACATACACATTGTAATAAAAAAGGTTGAATTTCTTATTTTACACATATTACTTACTATGTTTTTTTACTGACTAGATACTTTATAACAATATACATTTTCTCAAACATGCAATGAAATATCGTCCTTACGTGCGTCAAAAGACGCCAGGAAATATAACATTCCTGGCCTAGGCCGGGAAGTAATTTCTTTTTAATTTGAATATCAACATGGCGTTGATCTTCATAAACAGTTTAAGCAACCGTTTTTTTTTAATAAGTTAGAACTTTATTGTACCAAAAATATTCGCGTTAATGCCTATATTATACACGAACTGAGAATAAAAAAAGAATCTGTATTATTAGATTAATTTCAATTTTATACTTGTCATGATTTTTAAAAAGTATTGTTATTTGTTTAGTTTTACTGGTATATTTAAGTTACGAATGGCAACATTCGCGCTGATCTATGATTGGCTATTGTATATTTTGACCAATGACGGACGAGCGAGCGTGGCCAATCAGCGGCGAGCAGCAATCAGAGCTGTCATGGTAGAAGACGCGGGAACGAAAAAGGAGATGGCTATCTTTGGACAAATATTGTAAAATGAATTCGCAATGTTTAGAGGTTGGAGGTTAACGGCCTGTTCAAGACTTATACGCTAATACGATTGATAACTAGAAGTTGTTAAGTACTGGTACATGTTAGAAGTTGTGATTCTCAAGAACGGAATAAAGTAATCAAGTTGTATTTGGTGTAAAAAAATAAAAAATTCTGTTATTCAAGTGTAATTTATTTTATTTGAATGTTGTATTTATTTATTTCATTGCATTACTTTGAGAAAAGCACTATACATGCCTAGCCGGGAAGGGGCTTGCAAGCCTCGTAACAATATCAATGTCTATACTGTATACTCGGCTCGCAAGCCGTCACTTCCCTGCGCCGTCTGTAATGTACTATTACCTACACACGTATTGGAAAATCATAAAAACATCTTTATATTTTCGTACCGCCGTATTCTGGTAGGTACCTATTTTAAATATCTCTTTTTCCGTCTTGGTCAATTCATATAGAGAAATTAATATCTATATATATAGGCTGTTTAAAATTTTGAAATGTTTACAGAGGAAGTATTCAACGCAGCAGAAGCGCTATGGTTCTCGCCTAGAGGTGTTTATTTGGCAATAGCATCGTTCAACGACACTAAGGTGGAATCCGCTATGTACCCCATTTACGGTAATCCGTTAGATATCAAAAGCCAATATCCAGAAATGATGGAGTTCAAATATCCAAAGGTTAGTGTGACATCAAATTAATTATCATATCTTAATTGTATCATTAACTACTGGATTTCTTACATAAGTTAAATTCCACGTAGGTATAATAATAATATGCATAATTTAGTAATTTTCAGTATACATTTGACAGTTAATTTCTTATTGTCAGGCAGGTCGCACCAATCCTACTGTAGGCCTAACAGTCTTTAAACTTACTGGGTCCAACACTGAACATTTTAATATCCCCGCTCCTGTCGATTTGATCGGCTTGGACCACATACTCGGAAGAGTGTCCTGGGCGTCAGATCAAAACTTGGTAGTGCTCTGGCTTAACAGGCGACAGAATATCAGCGTTCTCGTAAACTGTGACCTCGAACAGAACAAATGCAATATAATCCAGCAGCAAACCGAACCCAACGGCTGGATAGACATCAATGAGCCAATATTTGACTCCACGGGAACAAAGATGTTGGACATTCAAAATGTATACTCTGACGATCAAAGATTTCCACACGCCACTGTATTTGATTTCGAGAGTTTGGGAACGGAAGACTTAAGTCCGGGAAATTCAACAGTGCTGCAGATTTTGGGCTGGAACCAGAAATTGAACACCGCTTATTTCCTAGTTGCTCCGGGGACTTTGCCTTGGCAGAGGCAGGTCTGGTCGTCGAAGGACGGTGTGCTGAAATGTGTTTCATGCAAAGAAACTTGTTGTCATAACGTAGAACCAATGTTCTCACCTAACGCCGGTTATGCACTTCTAACTTGCAGTTCTACCAACGTTCCTCATAAAGTATTCCTTTATAATGCACAGGTAATTTGGAATCTCTCGAAATGGGTGTTTTATTAAGTATATTTTGGGATTTAAATTAAAATCTTTTATTTCAGAATGATACATTTAAACTACTGAAAGACAATTTAAAACTGAGTCAGAAAATGAGCAGGTACAAGCTACCGATGACGCTGTTTAACACGATTACCCTTGGGGACGACGTGATGGCGAATATTAAATTGTTGCTCCCACCTGAGATCAAGAAGGATGAGAAGTACCCTATGGTTGTGAGAGTGTATGCGGGTCCGGGTACTACTAGAGTTAAAGATAGTTTTGACTTAGGTACACATTTATATTTTATATGTTATTGTTTTCAATAGAGTAATACTTCTTTACATAATATATTTTTGATACTATTATAGCATATTTGTAGAATTATTAAGGAGTTCACACTTACGTTTGCCGGTACTAGTTACCTAGGCACTAGGACAAAACAAGTTCATGTTTTTAATGATGCTAATAATTTATTTACAGAATATTACAACATGTATTTATCAGCAAACAGAAGCTTTATATTAGCTTCAATTGACGTTAGAGGATCCAAAGTGATGGGAGTGGAATCTATGTTTGCCATCAATAATGCACTGGGCACCCTTGAAGTGACTGATACGATTGACGCGATTAGGTGAGCGATTATTATTATTTTATAGAAAAATACGAATGAACGCTACAGATGTTGTCCCTGAAACCCAATCGCATCGCAATCCACCAGAGCCAATTGTCTTATATAAAAATATCATATTATTGGAATGAAGTACCTACTGGATGAAACACTATACCTACCTACCGGATTTAAATTTTATTTTCTAACGTTTCTAAAACTTTACAGCACTTATATTTGAAGTACAAATAAGCTGACGATAATCTAACGAAAAAGTCAAATCCCACTTCAATTGTCTCGTGTCAAATATTTTTTCCTCCAAATAGTCATCTGAAATGACAAGTCATCACAAAGAAAATATAGTCAGGACTAGGTATATTTGATAGCATGCCTTGTTCCAGTATTACTTATTCATTTTTGTATCATTGCAAAAGCCTAATCGGGTTGCATTGTAAATGTTCACAGAAAACTAATGGAGCTATATCCTTTCATCGACCCGACGCGCATTGGCGTGTGGGGCTGGAGTTATGGTGGATTCACCACCACCATGATGCTGGCGAAAGACTCCTCGAAGACCATAGCTTGTGGAGCCGCCGTGGCTCCTGTCACCTCCTGGCTTTACTATGGTAAGTAAATGAATTTCACTATATCTACTGTCGATATGTCCTCAGCAACATCCTCTTTTTATGCTAAATAAGTGTGTGTTCCATCCATACCTATTTTAGGACAAATAAGTCACATACCTACTTATATCGTGTGTCTGTGCTCAGCGCTAATGACGATACGTTGTCGTGGCTACGGAACGTCCTTCAAGTCCTGATCACGACAACGTGTCGTTAATTACTTTTAGGAACTCGTAAAATGTACCTTTATATTTTGAAGAAACCTCTTTGACATTCTATAGTAGGCAAAGAGAAAATTTTGTATGGCAAGGCAGGGGTTTTTCTTTCTTTCGTTTCTAGCTTTAGGCCTCAGCGCTCAATGGGTTATTTTTTTTCATACCTACCTGCAAAAAAAGAACCAGCAAAATCACAATTTTGTTTGATTACAACACCTATAACACTACCACAATTTTTTTTAATGTATTATTTATTACTATTCTAGACTCCATATACACTGAGCGGTACCTTGACACGCCACAAGCCAACGTCCATGGATATCACGGATCCGACCTGTTAGCGATGGCGGAATCACTGCGCGGGCGCCGCTTCCTACTAGTACACGGCAGTGGCGACGATAATGTGCACTACCAACATTCCATGCAGCTTGCTAAACAACTGCAGAGGGCTGATATTGAGTTTGAACAAATGGTGAGTTGTGTGTGATCAAGTCCATAATAAATGTATGGTTTTTATTGCCTTGATAAACACCTGCACACCTGCACAGTCGCTCCTTCAGTTATTACAATTGGAAGACTATCGCTTTCTTGCAAAATTGATAGATGCAATATGATTTGGCAAGAATGACGCATTATATTATTATTGTTCCTAATCAAAAGTGTTATTGCGCCTACGACTTTCATTAAAGCAAGGATACACCTATTGTTACTAATTATTAGGATAATTTCTAATGGGATCTTTGTTTATTTATTTCATGCCTATATTTGTTATTAATTTAGCAATAAGCACATGTAGGCTGGTATCTATTTTTAACACAGCAATGTTCAAATGCAATAGCTGAATGATTATTTTTCGTTTTGCAGAGTTACACCGATGAAAATCACTCGCTCAGAGGAGTGAGTCGGCATTTTTACCACACGCTGGATCGATTCTGGACGCAGTGCTTCTACCCATAACTATTTATAATGACCATTGATAAGACTGCCCAAAATATGTGCTATGTGTTCACCATAATACTTGATCTCCAGTTAGAAAATATGAATTTGTAAAACAGAGTTTGTCTCCCAAGATATTTCTAGATCGACATTGAAGTATTTTTGACGCTTGTTGTGAAACTTAAGCATAATAATAATAATTTTAGTATTTATTTAAGTTGTTTTATTGAAATTAGTACGACCGCGTATTGACCTTTTTAACGTTGTCTGTCGGATAATAGTCTATGGCAATAATATAGATACAGAATAAATTCATAAAGACACAGTTATCAGAACATGTCTAGGAAACAACTATCAAAATATTAATCAAATTCTGACAGAGTATTATTTTAGCATATAAAACAATATTTTTAAATCAGTACCGTAAATTTGTTGTGAAAATGAAAATTTTAAGCAAAAAATATCTTGCACCGTTAGCAAGAAACTGGTTGAAACCATTAAAACGATGGTAAGTATTATCCAACACACCTACTGGGATCCAACAAAACAATTTTAGGATTCGTAATTACTCAAAGCGTATTTTCCATACAGTATGTCAGAGTCCAAAGATATGGCTATAGTCGATTGTGGTCCAGACATGGAGGATCAAGGAATATGCTCTATAGAGCCCTGTGACCCGGATCAGTGCTACAAGGAACCTCGTGTAGTGATCGTGGGCGCGGGCATGGCGGGCTTGTCAGCTGCGGCTAGACTCTCGCAACGCGGCATCAACAATATCGTCGTGCTGGAAGCTTATGAAAGGTTCGCCTCTATTCTTCTATCTTACATAATCAACAATGCACAACAAGGTCTTTACGAGATATTATATTAATACTAATCCTTTTTCAGGCCAGGAGGCCGAATTCACTCATGCTGGTTAGGAGACGTAGTCGCTGAACTTGGTGCCCACTGGCGACCTCCTAACACACAAACTCATCCTGTTTATCTAATGTCTGCACAAGAAGATCCTCCTCGACCCGGAACACCTGCCTCCGAACACTCTCGGGGTCTATTCAATCGGGTCGTCACGGGAAAAATGGAATATCCACCGACCGTTACAGCCTACTACAAATTTAGACAGATCGAAGAGGAAGCGGCTAAAATATTCTGCCTCGGTGGAAACAAGCAGCAAGGGTCGTTGATTAATTTTATGAGTCTGAGAATTCAGCAGGAATTACATGAATACCCGGAGGATCAGCAGCATGACGCAGCCCGGATAATGTTCGGCCTCTCGCACATGTTGAGCGCGCGCTGTGGCGATGACACTGCAATGCTTTGCGCAGACCATGTCGGCTGCTTCATGAACATGCCGGGCGGAGAAGTGCGTGTGCCTCTCGGGTTGGTAGGTATATTAGCACCGCTGCTACGCCAAATACCAGAAGGTGCAATACGTTACTGCAAACCAGTAAATTGTATTTACTGGGGCACTTCCCAAAAAACTGGCTACCGAGCTATGGTTTGTACCACTGATGGAGAAGAATTTTTTGCTGATTATGTTATCATCACAGTTTCTCTTGGCGTCCTAAGTGCCAATTCTGCAAAATTATTCTGCCCTGCACTGCCAGCATCAAAAATAGACGCAATGCGATGTCTGGGGTTCGGTTATTGCAATAAAATTTATATGGAGTTTTGTCGTCCATTTTGGTTTTGGCATAAAGGTAACTTAAACTTCAAATTCAATTGTCATATGTGCAATAGATGTGATTGGACTCGTGGGATTACAGCAATAGAGACCGTGCCGAATAGTAACCATGTTATATGCGCTTGGGTTGTAGGCAAGGAAGCTATGATGATGGAAGGACTATGTGATAAAGATATAGCGGAAGGCCTTACAGGTGTGTTACGGAGATCGACGTTCAACCCATGCATACCTTACCCTGTGTATATTTTAAGGTCGCATTGGACTTCGGACCCATTCTTTTGCGGGGCATATTCTTTTGACTGCAGTTCGTCAGATGGCCAGGCGCAAAGAGCTCTAGCATGTCCTTTGCCTGGGCCAAGTGAACCGATACCTCCGATTCTTCTATTCGCAGGGGAGGCTACAGTCCCTGGTCACTATGCGACCGTAGCCGGGGCCCGCTTGAGCGGAGTAAGAGAAGCGGAAAGAGTAGTCCAGTTAACTAGACATTTCAAAGGTCCACCTCTTCCTGTTGTTGAAGATGGGAAAGAAAAGAAAGAAAAACGTAAACGTGCCAAGAATTAATGACCCAATTTACAAACCAAGACTAAAATAATCCTTATGTTCGCCCTACTTTGTGTTCTTCATGTCACTTGTAACAGTATGAGTAGAATATATTAGAGAAAGTTTCACATTGTATTCGTGTTTTAGTGCTTTAATATTTTGGTCTGGAACTCGTCATGTCGTCGTAACTACTAACTCATTGGAGACAACTTTTGTAGTGCATTCTCGTTGTTAGCTCTGTAACAAAGACTGTCATAGTACCTACACTATCTTGTTTGGTTTTATTTAGTAATTTTTATGAGGTTATTATTTTTGTTAGTGAAATTACAATTAGTGCTAAAATAACACTTTGCTTGTCATTTTATCTAACTTCTGCTTCAGTTAATACAAGTGAAAAAGTGTATTAATCATTGGAATTATACAACTGTAACGAACTTTTCAACTCGTATATTTTATGTTATTTGCTGATGTTTTGAAACTTTACAGTACACAGTTAGTTCTTGTGCGTACAGTTGATACATGGAAACTGCAAAGTTTTCGAAAAAGTTTTACTAAAAAAAGTTTTTAAGTTTTTGTAAATAAAATACAATAGGTACGGGGGTTAGATTCGTTATAATTGTATGTAATAACCACAAAGGCATCAGAAATAATTGAAGTGTATTAAGTTATTTATAAGATAAGTAAAGATTAATGACTAAGTTGACATATCAAAATGTCCATATTGATGAAGATGAAACCGAGAAATTAAAAAGAAAATTTTGCACGATCTTTCAGTCAAGGTTAAAATCTACTATCCTTTATACAATTTCCATACTTACATTTATTTACTTAATACAGTACCATTGTATTTATACCCTAATAAAATTAGGTAGGTACTGTTATACGAAATGACCCTTTCTCGTATTGAGTTCCCGGGAGGAAGCCCGAAAGCCTTTATTTATTACCGCATGTATGGGGAGGCTCTCTGTAATATTAGAAGTAGGATTTAGACGTTTTATTACTCAATAGTTCGGTTTGTTAGCTTTGACTGTACAAAAAGAAATTTAGGATTACAAGCGATAGTGTATAGGTAAATTACTATTATGTTCTACATACTGTTTTTTAGGTCTTTCTTAATATTTCGTAACTTTATTAGAAACTGGCGGTGAGCATGAGTTGAAGTACTTACCTACTCGTAATATAAGTAAACGACAAATTTAATTTTACTACAAGTTATATAAATGAAAACTTGATCGTGGAATTCTCAGAATTTGAGCACTTGAGAAAAAGCCCGATTCAGGAAAGCAGTACTTAAGCGGCAATCAAATACCCTAAATAGTAATCAACGATGAGTTGCAAAAGCAATGTAAGTAGTTGATCTAGTTAAATAGGTATTGAAAAGTATATAAACTTTGGTTAGGTACCCAATCTATATATATTATTATGATGAAATTATTTATTACTTAAATTGTTATAAAGTTTTTATTGTCGCCGGTATTAGACCATGCTCCAATATATTTGACCACAGAGCAGCATCTACGTTACATGTTGATACATCAAAGATTACACAGTAAATCAAAACGTATTCAAAAGATGGCTTTGTGATACCACTCCGGAAGCTTCTGAAAATTTCTTTTCATCAAAACTAGGTTCTTTCATCATAAAGTTGCGATATCTTTCCACTCCCCGACGTTGCTCTACGCAATTCCGGCCTTTTGTGATATGAAGCGTATGCATAGTTATCATAATTCGTTACGAAATGCTTTATTCCTTGTTTCCGTTCAAGAAAATGGTATATTCTCCTATCGCAAGCAAATTGTTAACCAACCAACAATAAGAAGGGATTATAAATTAGTATTTCAATCGAGAAAAATAGTAAAAGGTACCTACATGTCTATGGCTGTGCAAAATAGAAGTTATGTAGGTCCGTATGTAACATATAATCTAATGATATGCAGGACTCGCAGGTAAATTTGAAAATGATATAACACGAGGATTTTAATGCCTAACTACCTATACACGTGTTTAATAATCTCTAAGTGTAGAAAAATCGCCGCTAACGACTTCCATTGCAACCGGCGCTGGTTACCAAGTTGACTTTATTTCTATTTATAGCGGTTTTCGGAGGTTTACTATATTGATTATTATTGATAAACATATACCTAAATGTTGTCAATGATCAATATTAATAATAAAGGTTCTTAATTTATCCAGTTTTTAGATGGAAGCGTGAAACGAAAAACCTTTATTTACTGATCTATGTAAGTAGGTAAGTAGTACCTTCTACTATTAGTACTGTGCTTAATTATATAGTATAGTAGTAATAGGTATCTAGCTTGTAATTTAGTTTACTACATAGCTGC
The DNA here is from genome assembly GCA_038024825.1 of Polylopha cassiicola. Taxonomy (NCBI): domain Eukaryota; kingdom Metazoa; phylum Arthropoda; class Insecta; order Lepidoptera; family Tortricidae; genus Polylopha; species Polylopha cassiicola. Next base: position 5,103,133 of record CP149050.1, read on the forward strand.
TGCCGCATTGTTTTTGACAGTGCGTACCTACGTCTATTTAAGCAATATGGGTTGCCCGTAAACAATTTATAATGTCTAAGTTCTATGATGTGTTTAATTGTTTACATTTAGCGAATAAACAACACCTGAACAAAAAGAAAACGATGTAAACATTGTCACTTTGATCTTTCTTTGTTGCTGTGGATACTTTTCTCACACCTAAATTATTATATAGAGAGAGACATTTAATTCTTTGAGTTGAAATATAAAAATGGTGGAACGAAACAATACTAGTACCTATGTAAGTAAATGAAAAAAATCTTACATCTACACTACTATAATAAAGAGGAAAGATTTGTTTGTTTGTATTGAATTGACTCTATAACAACTGGACATATTTGAAAAGTTATTTCACTGTTTGGAAGCTCCTCAATTCCCGAGTGACATAGGCTACACTATTTTTTGAAAAAAAAATAGGGATCCGTGCTAACTCGGGGCGGGCCGCTAGTAGAAGTATAGAAAGAAAGAAAGTGGTATACTCACGGTAAACTAATTTTTGAAATCCAGATTTACGTCAGGGTTTCTTTATTTGTTTGTTTGCTTTACGATACATTTATATATCCCTACTAATATTATAAATGCGAAAGTAACTCTGTCTGTCTGTCTGTTACGCTTTCACGCTAAAACTACTGGACCGATTTAAATGATATTTGGTACAAAGAAAGTCTGGAGCCTGAGAAAGGACATAGGCTACTTTTTAACCGACTGCAAAAAAGGAGGAGTTCCACGCGGACGAAGTCGCGGGCAAAAGCTAGTGCTTTATAATTTACGTATAGTCATTTTTAAAATACTAGACAAATAAACAAAAATTGTTTTCCGTATTCAGTTGAATTGGCACTGTAGGTACAAGCAATAGGATCGCGTCCTGAGCCACAAACCGTTCCATACCTGTAACTCAATTAAGGCTTAACAGAACGATAGCGGATGGGGGTGAGTGATTTACCAGCATCACATAAGAGGGATGAACACAGTATGCCTGCTGACGCCAGTAAAAAAATGTTTGTTAACAAAACAAAAGCAAAAGGGCTAAATGCGAATTTAAGGTAGCAGATCCGAAACAAGATTAAGTATTATTGGGGTCTGAGAACAATTTACGTTCTTTGTTATTGGAAGTACTATTTGTAAGGATAAATCTTGTAGCACTTAATGGTACCAATAAACCGTCGTGCAAAGTTGGGACAAGCAGCTAGTATCCAGGAACTTATTACCTACAATTAGATAAACAATAATGAAACCTATATGTATACAGAAGACAAAAATGGTATGGTAAATTGAAAGCATATTTATCGATAGTATATTATAGTACCTATTATCATGAACACTATTTGTAAGCCGATACGTGCATATCACTGATGGTTAGCTCTACAGGTGGCCGAGAATTGAGCTCACCAACGTACTGTTTACGTGATTAGTGTCTTGTTAAAGTTGGATAGTGTCCATTCGACTCCAATGTTATAACAAGGATGCAACATTTAAATATACAAGGCCAATACGGATGACGTTAGAAAACGAAATTCTATTTAGTTTGTCAGTTACAATAAAGAAAATTAGTGGACATAGAATTCTTTTTTGCCCCTGCGGTTTCTGAAAACACGAACGGACATCCGTTGTTTATTTCATACGATAAAATCCGTACCATATAATATCTAGAACTGTAGAAACGTTACAAATACAAAATTTATAGCAGACTAGCTTCTGCCCGCGACTTCGTCTGCGTGGAACTCCTCCTTTTTTGCAGTCGGTTAAAAAGTAGCCTATGTCCTTTCTCAGGCTCCAGACTTTCTTTGTACCAAATTTCATTTAAATCGGTCCAGTAGTTTTACCGTGAAAGCGTAACAGACAGACAGACAGAGTTACTTTCGCATTTATAATATTAGTAGGGAAGTAGGGATAGGAATAACTCTACATTAAGAACTTTCATGTTTAAGATTTAGTATCCTACTGTTATTGCCACCAACTATGATGGCCGGGGCTTAAGGGGGGAGGGGGGGTGGCGCTCCAGCTCAACTTCGCCCGCAGCAATTTTTCACCAGATCGCTGGTTGCAGCGGCAACATTAATTTCAATACGACGCCGACTTCTACGCTACCCGGCCTTACCGGCGGATCACGCCAGTCATCCTTCATGAATATCAATCTCTAGGATCATCAGCGTGTAAGATTTTTAAAATATTTCTCCTGAAATCCTCGTTGTTTTTGTTCTCAGTCTGAGCTGAGATTTATTACCGCATTCAGGTGCTTTACGGCAAGGTACTATTTTACGTGCACCATCGGAAGCATTCAATTTGATTTTAGACTGAATGACCATTATTAGGTACATTGTTTTTATTAAAAAATGATTTAGTCTGAAATTCCTTACAATCATAATTCAGTAGGTATATTAATGTGTGTGGTAAACGCCCCTTAGATTTGTATCATTCTAAATCCGTTAACGATTTGAGATCGAATGACAATTTATGAAATTTCGACGGCCTGCTGGTCTAGTGGTCATGGGGCTACGAAACCGGAGGTTGCGGGTTCAAATCCTGCTAGGGGCAGATGTCAGTGTGATGAACTCTGGGATCTGTACCTGAGTATTGGATGTCTCATATGTATTTATGTATGTTTATCCGTTGTGTAGTACCCATAGTACAAGCTTTGCTTAGTTTGGGACTAGATCAATTGGTGTGAATTGTCCAAAGATAATATTATTATAATTGTCCACATGAGTTTTACTAAGTTACGTAGGTATATTTTTCATTATAGTCTATTGCGTTTGGAAATGTAGAATATCACTTGTCCAGGTCTCAAAGTGACTGGGTACAATCCAACGTTTGATGTTTGATATTGGGATGCGGGAAGAGGCGTGGGATTGATTGTTACCGAGATTGATGAGCGCTATATCTCCTCTCCGCCGATGCGTCGTACATCGATACACGCTGCTTACACTTCTGTCGATGGGATATTAGTGGTTACCTTCACTCACGATACGTAATAGGTAGGCTATTTAAACACGAGTTATAGTATAACGTCTGACTTGCATTATATAAAATTCAGGGTTATAAAAATGATTACATATTACAATAGTTTATTCCAAAATTTTACTTTCGAGAAATACGTATTAATACGGATAAATAATCAATTAACATTACGTGATATTAGAAGCGGACCGCCGCGGCGCCGTTACAGGTGGTGTAAAAGATATTTGATTTCTAGACGCCCTTGTCATTCGTGATTTTACGTCCCTTGTAAGTTTCAATCTGACGGTTGTAGAAGATCAGAACTAGAAAACTATTTCAGTTTTATAGGGTCATAAAGAAATAAGTAAGTGAAATTGAAAGGTTACTAAACTGGGACCGTTGTAAAATCTATCTTCCAAATGGAATCTAGATACGGTGGAAATCGTATATCTTGTAATGATTCAGGTTGTTTATTATAATTTATGAGCCAAGATAATATACTAAACCGATCGAAATGAGAAATCACCGAAGCGGCGGGTGAAGTCGTGAGGAGGCGCACCGGGCGGCATCGTCCGGGCGCGCTCCGGGCACGTCTCTGCAGAACGGCGGGCTGCGGGATCACGCAAGAAAACGTCGAGACAAATGCGTGACGCAGCGCGCAGGACCAACCCCCCCGCCCCGCGCGGTGCGTGTCCACACCCCCGTGATGCTCTATCCTCACAAAACACATCGATACCAGCGTCGTGCGTGAGCCCCCGACGGCCTGGGAGCGAGGGTCGTGTGGTGGTGGTCCGTGGCCTGCAGAGGAGTGTCGTGGTCGGTGGTCAGTGCGTGGTGTCAGCGTGGTCGCGGTGCGCGCGCGGGCTCACGCGCGGCCCGGGCGGCAGTCGCTCGGAGGCAGGCGGGCGGCGCGCGTCGCCCCGCGCTCTAGTGCAACGTTGCAGAACTGCGATCGCGAAGGTACGCGCCGCGGCTGCCGCTGCTCATTGCACACGTGACCGCCTAAACGCATGCATGTTGCATTCAAACCGCCGCGGTTAACCGTCGAATGCGTTAACATTATTTCTTCTATAGAAACGGTGTAATAAATGCCAAATCATCGAGAATCCTGAGAGAAGATAATTGAGCGAAATTGGTGAGAAAATATCTGAGTATAATTTTTTAAAGGTCTTGATTGAAAATGGGGTGGGTGCGTAAGCTGTTGTGGATAAAGTAGTATGATTATACATTACATACGCAAAATTTAGTACTTACCTAGATGTAAAATTAAGAGCAACGGTTCTTTCTGTACCTAATTTAAAAAATAATACGAAAATCAGAGTAGACACCTAACTACTATTTTAATATTTGATGTCTTTACTCCGGAGAGCTTACTGTGTTTAAAATTTTATCGAAGTTGTCTTGGGGTAGTGGAGCAATGGCACTGGCCTGTTGCCAAATGTCGATCACAACACATTTTCCAGTAACAAAACATTTTTGTAATATTTTATTTTTGATTTCAAATGTTGCGTTGTCTTCATGTTGAAATAGTCTGTTTTACTATAGGAGGTAGAGAGAGGAGGCGACAGGGTGTATGTGCGATGAACTCGTATTTCTTCATTTGGAGGGTCGTGCCGATGTTGTTGTCGCGTTTCTTTTAAATTAATGTTTCAGCGCAGGACGCGCGAGCAAACAGAATAAACAAAAGGTGTCTTTTCTTTGTCTTATTCTCAATTATTACGTGATTTCTCGCTGCAACAAAAGTAGAAAAAAAGACTCAGAGCAACATTTCCCTACGAAATAATTTTACCTTTAATAGCAATCTTTCAAGTTAGATAAAACATTTATCATAATGTACATAATGTATAAAGTAAGTCAAGCATTTTCTAATCTAGTTTAGGAGGGATTAAAAATTGGACGAATCGTTTCGAACTAAGGTAGGTAGGTAATGTTCCACTGTTTTATTGCTTATCTAAACCTACCTAACCTACTAATTTTCTAAAATAAAATTATAATATTTTTTAAACGCTCATAACAGTTTTTATATAATGCTGCTATGCATCTCATTAGGTAGTAGATCAGTAAGCAGAAACATATATTTCTTTATAAAGCTTCATAATAGTCTTATTTAATTCTATTGTTTTATTATGTCTTCAATACACACATTGACGCACACAGGTAAATCAATCTAGGTGCTTTAAGTAAACTACAGAACAAAAGCGTAGTAAAGTTAGTGTGTGCGAATCTGTCGAGTGTCTTAATACCCGCAATAAAGAATTTAGTGTGGCATGAACGAGCTATCAAAATGTTTCTTTGGTCACACCGACTCGGTAGGACCCCCTTCCTGCAATATTTGGTCGGGGTCAAACGCCCCGCTTAGGCTCGCTTCACAGCCGCGGTGCGTCGATCAATGTTTTCGGGAGATGTTTGGAAACCTATAAAGACTTAATTACATTGTAAGGAAAGGGTGGTACAGGAAACTTTTTGATAGACACGTTATATTATTACATAAATGAAGAGTATTTCTATAAAGCATTCTCAACGCCGTCGATTGATTTTATTAGTTTGGTTGTAGATTGACATCGGAGATGTACTCTCGTTTATAGAATTGACCGTTGAAGCTCATTTCTGTCAGAGTAACAAGTCGTAACATTTAGGAAAGCCCACTCGTCGAGTCCGAAAACTTTCAAGTTCGGACGGCAAATTGCTATTTCAGTTGGAGTGTTGCTGACGTTTGGGGCAATTTGTGAGTTATCCCAAGAGGTGCAATTTCCCCTTCCGCCTAATTGCTCCCGAGGCTTGGTGCTACTACAAAGCTAGTTAGGAAACTGCCACTCGTGCCGCTCGTGTCGCTCGGGCTCCAATCAATTATGTCACAGTCCACTGTGATGATGCTGAGATAAGCGGTTTAGTGATGAAAAGATCCTGCTGATCCGACCGCAATCGTTTCGCTCTGACCTTTTTCATTTGGTTTAATGCGAAGCAAGCAGGGACCAAAACGTAGGGACGGCATGGTAATTGAATAAAAATACACTCTGTGGTGCTATCCATCATTGCGGGGTTGATCCTCTCTTTAAATTTATGGTTGGGTGTGTGCGCGCATATATTAAAATTAATGTAGGTCAAAAACTTTTAAATTGTTGTTGTTTAAAGAATTTACGTAGATAGGTGCTCGGGAATACCAGCACATTCCGTTTCGATACGATTGTACGTTTTCATGCTACGATGTGGCCTGTTTAAAATATTTCACATTTTTGTTCACTGCTTATCGTTCTTTTCTCGTGCTTCAGGAATTTATTGTTTCAGTTATGTAGCTCTGGCAAAAGCTTGAACTAATGCTTGAATAAATGTATATTTCAAAATCAAACAATATTTGGATTTCTAAATCATTTACATAAATAAATTGATCCGTTTAATAATAGTTAGAGAAAGAGAGAGAGCAAGTTATAATAATAATTACCTGATCCTAGTAAGATTAAAACACGCGACCAATAGCATTTTAGTCAGTGTTACCTACTCAAGGCACTCATTACGAAATCAATGTAATAGTAGATATATAGTTATTATTTTTATTTTTCATAGCGCAATAAAGCAACACAGTAATAAGGTATTAATAAAGTAAAACGCAGTAGGTATGAGTAAAGAATAAAAGCATGCGCTGAGAGTTTCCTACCGATCCGATACCGAATACACATTGAAATTAATTCTGAAGCAACAATTTCGTATTCCGTTGATTATTCATCACCGTGAATTGTATACTTAGTGCATACGACCGTTAAATTTTAAAGAAAGCTCTGGCGAGCACATGAATCAATTAGAATGGGGAACGCCGCGTGTCTTTAAGCCGCTAGATGCGCGTCGCGCGTCGTGTAGAATGAGCTCCTACTGACATTTTCCACCAATCAGAGACCGCTAGTGTTTGACTAACATAAAATAATTATTATATATATAATATAGCATCTAAGTAACTAGTTACTTTAAAATAGTTTTTAGAAAGTGAAATAAGAGCAAGAAGATGAAGTGATTACAAACCATAGAGTACCTACTTTTACAATAGGCATAACAACTGTTTTTTTCCTTGTTCGTCAAGTAGACTACCTATCTATAAAATAATTGGACATTGACTGAGATAAGCGCTTTTAAAGTTCGAGAGCTTTGTGACATAAGGTTATAGTATAGGAACATTATACCATTACATGACGTGTCGAGCCCTCACTGCCATTCTCGAGAAAATAAGAAAACGTGTCCAATAATTGGAATAAAACAACTTTAAATTGATTTAAGTAACTCGCGTAATTTTATTTTATTGACTGACGTTTCGGAGCCTTTACAGATTCCATAATCGATCAAATTGATAGCACGACTGAGCTGACAATAGTCTTATGCTAAAGTTTAAAGTTGTTTTATTCCAATGTAAAATAACCGCGAAGGCATCAGAAATTATTGTGTCCAATAATCTTTAATAGTCTTACTAAAAATTTCGTTTTCTTTATCCAGTCGTCATCTATTAATCACATTTATATTTCGGTATCATACCAAACTCCTAAACATCCCTACAAGGCAAAAGGCGTATCTTAAACGATTACAAAGGTAAATGTTTCATGCATGATTAATTCCAGTCCAGGAAACACGGTGCTATCTGGTGGGTCCGAGTATGACCTACTTCGCCGAACCGGCGCGGATAATATTCAAATAGATAAATCAAGCTAGTCCTGCCAGCTTTTTTCACGGGTAAGATTGATGGTGGAATTGTTGCAAATTCTCTGATGTTTATCCCCTGATTACATAAAAAGCGCTATTGTAATACGAATGATATTCCACAAAAGATAACACGGAATACAATAATATATTTCTGTTGAAAACCAACATAGTCACGTCCGCGGCCTTAAGTATATCGGTGCTCGATTGATAGCAAACAATAGATAGTGGTCCGAGTAACTTCTTGTCGATTGCTTCGCCAAATGGAATTTATGAGCGCAACCAATCGTGGTTGAGTGGGACTATTGTTACAAACTTACTTAGACTATAAGTAGGTACCTGTTACTTGTTATATTTATAGGTAGGTATACTTACTATAGGTACCATTCAGAAATTCAATGGGTATAAAATACAACAAATCAACGCGTTCTTATCACACACAGTGGATTATTATATACCTACGAGTGTTTTCTAACCTTTTAAATATCGTTACCTTAGTGATCTAGCAGGAAAACTGATTTTACCATAACCTTAAAATACACAAATAACTAGTCTTTTTATCTTAGATTGACTTTTCCCTATTAGGTTCTTATTACCCTTACAGAATAGTTGATTTACCCCCAAATTCGGAATCACTGTTATATACTAATGTTTATAGCGACTTCAACAACCTATTTTACGTTGTAGATAAATGCCAAGAAAATAATCTACTCTTCGTACTAGTAATAGCCACAACATATTATTATGCGTGGGATGAAATCATTCGAAATGTCTAGCGAATGTCTCATGTAGCTATACTTGTAATCAAGTAGCGCGTATAAAGAGGCGCATGTGACATTGGAAGACACTTTTCTATTCGATGCTTGTTTGTTTCAGATGCTGCGTACTACCACGCGCGACTGCCCGCTCCGAAGATTTTAATCCAGACTTTTCTCACATTTTAAATCATTACTAGATACATTTAATAGTGCGCCTAGTGCTTACCAATACAGTTGTTAAATTTCAATAAGTGCCTCTCGCGAATACAGATAGATTAGTTAATCGATTTATGATTCTGCGTTGATCAGTGCTCGTGGACTATTTTAAGTGTAAAGTGGACAGAATTTTTAAGAAAATCGGTGAATGATTTGATCTCCGGCGCATGCTGTAGTTTACGCGATTATGAAGGTAAGTGAATAAGCTAATTCTTCGTTAGTTCGAATCAGTTCTCTGAAGATTACCGATTGTTTTTACCTTATTATAATAATACGATTGTAACCATAGCATTTATTCTGTTACAAAAATGTTATGTTTGCTACTATGAAGGATAATTAGCACCAATCGATTTCATTTCCCTGATATCTAAAACACAAGTATCCTATTATTAAGCTGGCGATTATCCAACGGGCGCGACATTCGCCGTGGCCTTCCCAAAGGTTAATATATTATTTTAATTGCGGAGGTGTTCCCAATGCTATTATTAACTAGATAATAGGAGTAGGGACTGTCTAGTAACACAGTAATATAGTTTAAACGCGCGTTAATCACGACACGAGGGTTCTACGTAAAGAGTACTTACGGACTACCTATAGTACCTACATAATGCCTCCAAAAGCCTTCTAAGTCCAACAAAAGCACATTTTCAGAATGAATACCTACTAAAAAGTTTTTCTTTTCTTTCTTTCTTCGTTCAAAAATACAGATATATTAACATTCATACATTTAAAACGTTCATAGGTATCTCTTTTTGACAAGTTTCGTTTGAAAGGGAGGTGTGTCCACATCACATAAGTCCCCGTAGACAAGTGACAATCGACAATCGTCAACTAACGGAACAAATGAAAATAATACAGAATTGACATAAACGAATGGAAACTTACCACGTGATTTTTCGTTAACTTGCATAGTTTCCACACAATTGGATTTGTACAAGTACCTATCTATCGTTAATGCAAAATTATGTTACCTTGTCTATACCCCAAGTTTCAATTATGCTTGCTAAACCCGCTGAAAATATGTTTCGACTCTTGTCAGTTGTTATTATGAGGGTCGTAAAAGTAAGACGTGACTTTTACTAGATAGTAAATTTATAACAATACCTTAATGTAAATTTAGTATGCGTGCATCTTTACGTTAGTTGTTTAGGTATAATACCATTCCGGAGAAAATGGCTTTTAGATAAGCCTCTCCTTCTATCTATTGCACTACGGTATTTGCAGCGGATTACCCGATATCGAGGGGCATAGAAGACAAAGCTTCTTGCATTTTAGATAAAAAAAATCATAACCGTAAATGTTTGTTACTTTACTTAGAAAAAGGTAAATTTAACATTGACTTTGTGCATCTAGGGTTGGATCTGCGAGAGTTCAAAACGTCATTTTCGTCTCAAACTATAAGAACAGAATGATTTACCTATAAAAAAAACGTTTCGTATACTTAACGAATATGGGAACTGTAAGTCAGTATAATAAAAATATACGCGTGTTAAATCCATTATAGTTGTTTTATACCAATGTGTTGTATACGCTAAAGCATCAAAAATTATTATTAAAGATATGTAGGTAATGTAGACTTCAAATTATTTGATCGATTTCGTATAACTTCAATAAGTAAAGTATTCTTCCTTTTTTTCACGTATATAATGGAATGTAAATAATGTACTTAGGTACGTTATTTAGAATCCGAGTGAAATATTTAACAAGTTTTCAATTTTTTTACGTAGTTCCGATTATGATACAAAATAAAATGAATTCTGAATGTACAAAATTATCGATAATTTACAACTACAAAATATACATTGCCAATAGTTACCCATGCATCTTGAAATATACTACCGCAATAAACTGAAATATGACCAACATTAGCTTAATATGAATTTCAGTACCTACTTTACAGTTAATAAAACCTACATTGTAGTTGACACGAAGGCCGTGCCGTGTTTCCGTTTATGGCATAAAACAAAGCATAGCTACTTATCTATGCATTTGATATTAAAACGGTCTGTATCCTGATCAGAAACATGCAAACTACGTGCCTTACGATCTAAAAGTGTCATTTGATAGCACTCACGTTCATGTTTATTCGCCGTTGCTATAAAACGACTGCATTACATACATACACACGGCAGTTGCATGTGGCTGTAGGAAAATTCTGTTTGTGGACAATTGCGACAAAATGTCAACAGAAGCGACTGCTAAACCTTGTTTATCAACACTGGCGTCCAAACCTCGCGTATATAAGTACAATGTAAACTAATAGGTATTACTACTAGTATTCATGTAGTTCTGGCAAATAACCAAGAAAATACCGGTAACGACGTAACAAACAGGTGTTACATTATTTCCTAAGGTAATTTACTAGCTGTGATAGCGATCTAATATAATGTTCTTTACTTAGATGCCGATAAAGGCTTGGTTAATTTCATGATGGAGCTAAAAATGTTTGTGTACTTAGTGAAATAGTTTTGTGATATCAAACTCAAAACAAAGTTGTATACCCAAGTATTATGTATGAACTTTATAGGTAGGTAAATGTATTGGGAAATGAAACATGTACGAGTATAATAGATCAACGCAGGGCCTAAATTATAGCGGTTCAAAACATTAAATTTTGCACAGGAGTATTTTGAAAATTCACCCTGTAAGGGTATTTGTCGTGCGCAGACGAAGTCGCGTATAAAAGTGTAGTCAAATTGCTGCTGATTATGAGATTTTGACCTTCTTTATCCATAAAACATACTCAGAATCAATAAAAAGATAAGTATTTTGAAATTTTCTGCATTAGTAGTTATTTCCTCAGTTTATGAAGTCTTCTTATGGCATAGGTAACCGTTTAAAGCTTAATTCTTGGCACTAGTTTTATTGGCACATATACTTAGCTATTTGCAATTAATTAGCACTTTAAAACATTATCGAATATAGAGCTATCAGACATTATTACAAGCTGTCATCACATGCTATTATTAGCATTACCTATCTTCTATTTCGACGTTGATTATAAATTATCCGAGCGTTTAAGATGCCATTATTGTCCGCCCTAGCTACATTTATAATGATAGCATATAGTACTATTAATTATCAATAGAAACAACAGTTTTCTTTTTACATATTGATCCTGTTCTTAAATATAGACTGAGATGACAATGACGTTTAAAACGCTCGAAGATCTGCCCAATACGATAATAATCTTCAACATAAAATAAGTAGGTACCCACTTTACTCTAAGCGTCAAACTATCGTCAACTCTGTCGTGCTATCATTATGGAAACTGTAAAAGTTCCGAAACGTCATCCAATAAAATAAAATACGCTAGTTAAATCCGTTTATAGTTGTTTCATTCCAATTGACAAATATTAGCTATTTTCATAGAGGTAAGTACTTTACTCACTAAAATAGTTTACTGTTTTATATGGTTATGTAAATTTTGTCCCATTTATGTTCAAGTACCTAACCTAAGCGCAGAGGTCATTAAATTCAATCTTGATAGATGATTTATTACAATTGTATATAATTTGATAGTTCGATAGTCAACCGCTGACAGTAATTAATTGGCAGAGGGCTGCAGAGTCCCATGCGGTCACCAACAACCAGGCCGACCAATTAGAGGTTAAAATGCTTTGACAGCGATTCCCAGTCGGTACTGTTCATTCAGCATTAGAGAAGCTTAAAATACTACGCGCATTTCGAGAGAATATGCTCTTATATATAATTACTAGCTGTCCGCCCGGCTTTGCACGGATCCCTTTTTTTATAGCCTATGTCACTCGGGAATAGTGTAGCTTAGCCAGTCGTTTTGGAGCCTATTCAATCCAAACAAACAAATCTTTCCTCTTTATTATATTAGTTAGTATAGATTAAGTGTTTGGTGTCCAGGGCAATAGTAATGTTATTAGTATCTTATCGGTTGCATATGATATGGTTGCATCTCAAAGGTTGACTGGTAGAGAATGCCGTATGGCATTAAGTTCGCCTTTTGTACATTAATTAGTTTTTTGTGCAATAAAGAATAAATAAATAAATAAATAAATAATTATGAAAGACTGCTAGAGAATTTATAGGTATTATATTACAGGAATAAGTTTTAAAACAATTAATAAACAATTTTATATAAAACCATTTAGAAATCTTTAAAGGTTAGACCAACATTACATCCACTCTCATTTTTCTGATCATAATTATCATTCATTATTAACCATTTCCCTATGGAGTTTGATAAGTGATAACCATTTTTAGTTTAAACAATATATAAAACAAAAGATATTATTATAATACGAAATTACAAGCAAATGCTTAATGATTATAATTTATGACGCCTTCGCGGTAATTACACATTGGAATGAAACAATGAGTTAAATTCGTTTAAGTATAGTTGTTTCATTCCAATGCTTAATAATAAGTTTTTAATAAATAATTAATTCTAATCTAATTAACGAACGGTCAAACAAGATGTGAGATAATAATTTCTGATGCCTTCGCGGTTATTACACATTGGAATGAAACAACTATTAGCGGATTTAACTCGCGTATTTTTATTTTATTTTATTAGCTGACGTTTCGGATTCTTTACAGTTTCCATAATCGTAGCACGACTGAGCTGACAATAGTCTAACGCTAAAGTGAAAAGAATCCGAAACGTCAGCTAATAAAATAAAATAAAATAAAAATAAAAAAATATTTTTAAAAAAAAGCTTTTATTTAAATGCTCTAAAAAATAGATAATAAAAAAATAGTTAAATCCGTTAATAGTTGTCTCATTCCAAGATGTGAGATGTTTTAGTGTGGAACGAAAAATTTAATAGATTGATGTTTTTAATAATATGTAGGTATTTTAGCTTCGGAATTCACGGCTCGCTTTACATTGTAAACATTGATGATACAATTTTTGTTAGCCAATCTTAAGATTCTTGGAACTTTGACAAAACCAAAATATTCATCCTTGTCTGAAAAAGATTTATAAGCTCTTCCAGTTCAGACAGATCTCGTAACATGGAGAATGTGGAACATGTTATCAAAAGAATTAATGTCGATGTTAATAATAATTCAGTTTGTGCTGTGAATAATTGTTTCTGTTCCAAATTGTGTAAAACAATGTAAAAAAATCTGATTAAGTATAGAAAATTAAATATGCTTTAAGTTAATACAATTATAAGTACCTATAATTGAATCTAGGTGATCCACTAAAGTCACATTCTATTACCTAGCCAAAGTTGACCACGTGACTTTTCGTAAGCACATGTCGATACCAAACATTTTTCATTCCATTCGAAATAGAATGAAGGCAATTGTAGTGGCCTAAAGGTCACTAAAGCCTAGGGGAGTAGTACCTCAATGTAACATTTATTTAACATTGCAAATCATATAAGAACAAAAAACATAAGAAAGAAATCGTCAATTTCTTCTTTTTAATATCAATTTCAATTTAACTTGTCGGAATAACGCAAACTCCAGAATGCATCCCGTTGCATGAAACCAAGAGCAATTTCTAATGCATACATGAATAGTAAAATGGCTGGTTCGTCTGTCGTCGCTAATTTCGCCCTGAGACGTTCCTAGACATTGTATACAAGACTTTAATTACATTCTACAATGTTCGTAGATGTAAGATGCAAAGCACATAAACGTTGCACACTTACAAATTAATGATAGTCTTCGTATAAAGAGAATGTTAATGATTTAGGTACTTGCCTATGCTTTGCAACAGGGATTCTACAGTGCACATTATATTTCGCCTTTGTTCTTTACCGTTAGGTACACGTAAGACGCTCACTTTGTAATATTTAACTGAAGTGGTTTTAAAAGTAGATCTAAGCCAGGTAATTGTGTTTTCGGTTAACTATTAAAGCATTTTAAGCAATATATATGTAGTGGATATTAATTACCAACTGACATACAAATTGGTTTTCATAAAATCGACAGTAGATTTACTGTATGACTGTAAATAGCTTCAGCCCGATACTTCGTCTGCGCGCGATATGCACCCCTGTTAGTCTAACCCTTAGGAGTGGCTTTTCAAAAAAATCTTTCTTAGTGCTCCTCTACGTTATAAAACGAACTCCTATGCACAGTTTCTACCTATTATAGTGTAGGCCCTGCGCTGAGATGTCAGTCATTAAGTAAGCTTCTCCTTTTATATAATGATATCGAATATCGACAGACCTAGCTAACATAATTTGGCACGGTTTTCGAGCTGGAGTCACCGCTATTGGTATGGATGGATAGCCAATTTTTTTCATCAGTTCTAAGCCATTTTTTTATCCTAGAACTGTAATGTGTCGCTGTGTTTATGTTTTACGGCCTCGACCGCAAGAGGGCGCGGCAGTTGGCTTCAATCAACAGACGGAAATGAAACGTAATTTTCCATTGTACATGAAAATTCGCGCTAATGCCACACGAAACGGCTACTTAGTTACAATTCAGGGCTATAGTATTGTATAAATGTTTTCTTTTCGTATGAAATAACCTTAAATTATGGCTTACTGTTGTTTTGAGCTTCGAAGTTTTGGTAAAATATCTTCAATTCAATGTTGACTATTTTTACATCAACTTTCAGTATATGGACAATGGAATATAATATTTATTTATATTAATTAGAGAACTAACAGCTGAATACATTATAATAAGTAACTGAAAAGTAGATAATATGAAAACAAAGTAGGTCTTAGTAAACAGCTAAATACAATCAGAACATTTGTTGGCTAAGTAAGCGCCTTCTGTCATCAAGAGTTTCTCGACAGTAGAATTTCAGTTATTCCTCACTAAAAAAGAGAAAGAACTTCGTCTGTAGAATATGATTTGTATGTATATTTAGTAAGTGATATGACACCATAAATATGAAATCCACAATTATTTATTATTTATTTTGTTCCTTTTTTAAATATTCTTACATTTTATTCGACTAAGATAACGTCGAACAGCCGCAAAGTTTAATTTCAACTTTACAAATACCTATCAACTATTTTTATATTTTTTTTACAAAAGCTAACACATCATAGATACATTTATTCCAAGGCTATAAAAAATAGGTAGGTATATTAGCACATTTCACTCGCGTTAGTGACATACAAAGGTGCGCTCAGTAACAATACAAAGACAAATATGGGTTACAATGTACAGTCTACCTATATGCACAGCTTTGTTTTCCACTCGAGTGAAACAAGCACCGTTGCAAAGAGTATGCCACAAACATTGTATCCTAAAAGGAATGCGGATGCAGGATTTTTCTCTTGCCAATAACTGCGAAAGTTTACCCAAATCTAAGGGGATCCGTATAACAATGCCTCCGTTACTTCAAAAGAAAGCGAATAGGGAGAGTTTTGATTAAAATGGTGTCGGTACTGCGACATTTTTATTTTGATCTATCGCAGATTTCTTACTCGACGCTTTGCCGACTAGGAAAGCCATTTTTATTATAGAATTCTTCTGAAATCACAATAATATCTGCATTTAGCACATTACTCGTGAATTTTGAGGTAAGAAAATCTTTAACAAACTGCTGACCTAAACGTGTAACCAATTATAAAAAAAATATTAAAACAGCTTGAACCCCCGACGCACATAGGTCGTTTTTCAGGATTTAGGCGGCCAAAATTATTTTATGAGTTTTTTCGGTAATAAAAAGCACTATAATAAATAATTGGGCATTTAAAAGCCAAAAACAGTTTAATTTTAAGAGTTATATCATTAAAAACCTGTTTTTCAATATAAAAATCGATTTCGTCAACGGTAAACGTGTGGGAATCGAATATTTTTTATTGTTTACTTTATTTTTTATTTAGATTTAGATAAGTTGGCAAGAAGCAGGTTCATTTTCAATCACATGCAGTAAAAAAAAAATTGTCATATATGAAAAACTTGAAATTTTGGAAAAAATATTAATTGTTGGCTTTTTTATTTTATTCTTCCAAAATTTCATCTGCATCGTCAATTTCTACACTTGTATCCTTTGCGTCGCGACGCAAAATGGGTGTTATAAGTTTGACGGGTCGGTGCGTTTGTGTGTTTTTCATTATTAAAAGCAATCGCAATAATTGACTTAAACAACCCCAAAAATGTTAATGAAATTTAATGATTTAATTGTCCGTGCTATTTGCAATTCATAGTCGGACGTCAAACTCATTTAAATTGTTCGCCCTACGTGTTGTTTAGTAATTGCGCGTAATGTCAAATGGAGTCACAGGTAAACTGTGTATTTAAATACATGTGTATTTTATATAGGTATATAACATATACACATGTATGTATTTAAATGTTATACCATTTGAAACTATAGATAGGTAGTTTTATTACAAAACATAGGTTGGAGTAAGAGAGATTGGGTAAAGATTCACAAAAGTAAAAATGTAGCGATCTTTTTCAATGACATTGCGACGGTTTTTTATCATAATAATATTGCACCATTTTGTTCTTTTTCGATGTTCATTAAATTTCTAATAAGACTTGCGATTCTGGAACGTTCACTTCTAAAATACCTACATGGCAAAATAACCGAATTATAGAATTAAGAACAGAATTCACATACACGCATTAATGTTTATGTCTCTAGATTAAAGACAAGGTTATTATAGGATATAATTTCTAACTACAATTTCCTAGAACCCTACATCGAAATTAGAACATTACGAGTAATCCGATTAAAAATTTAAAACAGATGTAAACGTGTGCCAGTTTTTTTTGTAAAACAAGATTCCATTGTCCATTTTTTCTATTCGCATCTCGTGTTACATCTTTCATTAGCTAGGAATGCTCCAAATTTTCCTACGGAATTCCGAAAACAAAAACTACGAAAATATTCAACATGTGTTTACTGAAAACATAATGGCATATTATTTTGAAAAATGCTCCATTGTGTTGCTGTATAAAGGCAGAGCACGTCCATTGCGATTCACAAAGAGCAGGTAGCGTTTTTTACATTGATTTACTAGAGCGGGATGAAATTGAAAAGGCATCGATCCGCCCGGATGTTCCGCTGCATTTACAGGGTTAAGCTACTGCTACACATGGTCTAAAATAGCATGCTAAAGAACGTACTATTATGCTCAATATGAGCATGATTATGACCAGTGTACATTTACTAGCTATAGGCGTGCTACGAATACTGAAAAGTTTTCGAAACGTCGGCAAATAAAATAAAAAACGCGAGTTAAATCCGTTTATATTTGTATCATTCCAATGTGTAATAACCGCGAAGGCATTAGAAATTATTAGACATGCTAGTTTTATACGATACTAACATGTTTAATAAGCAAACCTGTTCACACGCGCTAAAAGTACGCCCTCTCCACGTACGCTTCATGTAGTAAGTTCAAAAATCGCACA
This sequence comes from Polylopha cassiicola, assembly GCA_038024825.1. Classification (NCBI taxonomy): domain Eukaryota; kingdom Metazoa; phylum Arthropoda; class Insecta; order Lepidoptera; family Tortricidae; genus Polylopha; species Polylopha cassiicola. Next base: position 5,121,078 of record CP149050.1, read on the forward strand.
ACCGATAAAATAAAAAAAAAAATAAACATGCTCATTATTAACAACAAACATATACTACAAAGTATCAATTGCTCAATACTGGCATGCGTTCGTGCTAGTAATGAGCATGTGTATCAGTAGCTTTAGGCGTGTGCTGAGCAAACACGGTGTGCGAGCTCTTCTGTTATTCGGCCAGTGGCTGTCTGCTCTTGGCTCTAGGCATGTAATTTCCTGACAATTCAGATCGACTGCCAAAATAATGCCGACGTGTGTTCGACTGAATGTTTGACCGGCTGACTGTACTGTCCGCCTGATTGCTTAGCTGTCGTAGATTATGCATATTCATATTCACAGTCGATTCAATGACTGAAGCATAATTCAGTACCTATATCTATACCTACTAATATTATAAAGATGAAGGGTTTGTTTGTTTGGATGGCTCCAAAACGACTGGACCGATTTGAAAAATTCTTTCACTAACACAAAAGGGATCCGTGAGAAGCCAGGGTGGACAGCTAGTGATCTATAAATATTGAAATGAAGAAAATGTATAAAATTTCCCATTACTTTTAAATTTACCCCTGTATTTATTCAGTGATGACATTGTTATAACCCGACTATTAATAAATAATTCAGATTGAAATTGAAGTAGGTAATTTTTTTGAGATTGAACTTTTTATAGGATACTAGCTTCTGCCCGCGACTTCGTCCGCGTGAAACTCTTCCTTTTTTGCAGTCGGTTAATAAGTAGCCTATGTACTTTCTCAGGCTCCAGACTTTCTTTGTACCAAATTTCGTTTAATTCGGGCCAGTAGTTTTATCATGAAAGCGTAACAGACAGACAGAGTTACTTTCGCATTTATAATATTAGTAGGGATAACATTTAAATATACGCCCCTTTATATAGTATTATAATTATTTACTTTCACGCCACAAATGAAATCCTTCAAGAGCAGAATACCAGAATAGAAAAATGATAATTCTCAGGACACCAGGATCGCAAAATAACAAACTTCTAGGATACCAGATACTTGGGACCAGAATCGCAAAGTGCTGCTATCAGTGTTGGCGACAAGAATGCGACCTTTTTTAATGATACATTTTTATACCTACCTATTTCTTTTGTTTTATTATCTACTAGCTGACCCGGCGAACATCGTACCGCCCTATAATCAAAAAATATCTGTTACCTTTTTATCTGAATGATTTTTTTCTTACATAAAAACCTTCTCCTAATAATAACAAATACAACAAAAAAAGAATTAGTGGAATCGGCCCAGCCATTCACGCGTGATGACGTGACAACGGAAAACGGGTTTCATTTTTATAAATATAGATTCCGTCAAGTTTTCGTCGTCTCCGTCGCCGCGGTCCCCAACACTTAGGATACCATAATAGCAAAATGTCACTTAGTATACCAGATACTTGCCGACGTCGCTGCCGACTGTACTACATACCCATTAGACTGAATCAACTGTGCAATATTTACCTGTCACTTCCAAGTTACGTGCCTAGTTCGCTTAATCGACTGGGAATAATAATTTATTGGAATAGAAGATTTATGGTAACACTAAATCTGTTTTAAATTAATCTAGATATACTCTTTAGGTATTTGCATAGAGAACGTTGTTATCGGTTAAGTATTAAATAATCCAGTAAATCGCCAATAGATTTACTTAGTTACCTTTAGTTAGGATAACTTGTTTGTATAAATGAATTGCAATAATTATTTTATGCTATTATAACAATGATAAATATATCATTATCCAAATTTCCTAAATTCAACTTAGGTACTTACACAGATTAAATTCCGTTGTTTTATTTCAATATAGAAAATCATAAATTATTAAAGGTGGGAAGGGTATAATAATAATTAGGGTGCGTCGGGGTAAGGTTGAACGAGATTTTGATGAGATAAACCATGTTTTTTTTAAAGCCTCATATTTTTAATCGTATGAAGCTGATGTATATGCTGGTTCTTCCTATCTACCTGAAAATGGACCTGATTGGAGGTGTTTTTCATATATAAAAACGACGGCAAAGTTAATTTTTTTGCAAAAAAATCGTGGGGTAAGATGGAATGATGAGGGGGGAAGATCGATATAGTTCTTAAAATCTTTAATATCCATTGTAGGTCCATTTGGATTATATGCACCGAAAGCATATTTTTTTCTCTATTCAAATATATAAATACATTTTAAAAATACCTAGTTTTAACTACCAAAATGAAATTTTGTTAAATATAATATTTCAGTCTTACCCCACTTTGTATTCAGATGATATGCGGTTCTCAACCTTTTCTTTTTATATCCTAATATTTAAATTTTACTACCATGTACACAAAAAATGTAATCATTTCTTTATTTAAATAGACAGGTAGTTAAACTAGCTAAATATATTACAACTTTTATTTAAAATCTTTTTTTTTTTACACATGTTTTCATGAGTTGTGAATATTACACTACTCATGAACGAATCATACAGTTTGACAACCCCTGACTTTTACTATGGGTTTCATAATCGGGGTAAGTTGGAAAAGAAAATATTGCCGTCTTGCCCCTCGGTTTTACAAGCGGTGTAAGATTGAAAAATATAAAAACTCCAAAAATATAAAAGATATGCAAAATCGGATTTTATGTATCAACTAAAAAAAAATTATCAATAACACGTATCAAAAAAACATATTTTTAACTTACGTGTAGAAGAAACTACGGAACGTGGGGGAAGATTAAAAAACGCATTTATCGCTCAAAAACATACCTTGTCGAAAAATTGCAAAAAAAACATATGCACTCACAACTGACGATTATCGCTGACTGAGATAAGAAGCGCAATGAAAATACCTACAAAACTCTGTAGTCAGTGTTTAAAAATATGCACGGAATAGGCAGCTATGAGGGGTTTTTCATCTTGCTCTGTTTTTCATGTTACCCCGACGCACCTATATAACTAATAATGATACACATAAATATAAGAAAAGAGAGATGGCGGCATCATTTATGTTTACCCTTTGGCTGCGCTCCTTTTTAAAAAAAATGTCAAGTAGGTACCCAATTTGGAGTCACACAGCCACAAACAGAATCGTTGTTAATATTAAAAAAATGTTTTCTCTCTGACATTTGGGATTCGAACTTGCATTCAAAAATGGAAATATTTATAAATGCGCATGTGGTGCTTGTATAAAGACTTTCTCTACGGGCGGTTCGTTAAAACCTTCCATATATTATATTGTAACTCTGTGGTAAATCGCCATGTGTGAATGACGTTTGAACGTCTGTGACAATTTCCGGCCGCGGATCGTGCTTGACACCACACCACTGAAACAACAACAAGAAATGCGTGCCAATGTGACGTCATTTGGCCACTAAACATGGCGGTTTTAGTGCTGCCCAAAAGATTTTAATGTTATTAGGTTTTATCGATAAACGTTCTTGGCTCATTTTATTTTAAACATTATTGAGTAAATTATTTGTAGAATAAATACTTTAATAGGAAGTAAGTATATTGTTATGTGCAAAGATACTTTGATTTAGATGTGTGAAATCCAAGATAAGATCGTGCTTCAAATTTGCCAAGTAAACGATATGACGATTTTATAAAGTTGTCGTTTAACAACTCAGTGACTTACAAATAATAATTTCTGATGCTTTCGGTTCGGTTATTACACATTGGAATGAAACAACTATATTTAACTCGCGTATTTTTATTTTTTTGTTTTTCCTTCACTTTTCAAAATTTGCCTCTTTAAAAAGTCGTTAGGACCTGCGCAGGCTCTTAAAACTATAGAGTTTTCGTTGTTGACAAGGTTCCTCTCCTGTAGGTCTTTTATAATATTCTGGAACTCTGCAATTTTTTTCTTTTGCCGCCGCACTTTTATTTTCTTCTTTAAAAAATCACATTTATCTTCAAGATTTTTTATTTTTTGAGTTTGGTTCTGAAATAAAAAAATATTATAATTGAATATAGTGTATTTATGTGTAGGCGATCAAATTAGATGTACTTTATTTTAAGTAATTCAATAAGTACTAGTACTGAACTGCAAGCATTCATATGTTTCCAGCCACTTTTTCTTTTCGTAGTAATTTCTTGGGATCCTAAAAAATATGTTTTAATGATAAAATAAAAATATTTTATCATGTCATATGTAAGTAAATCGATATCAAAGTCGATAAATAATCTACAACCCTAGCTAATAAATTAACAATATTTAAACGTAAAAATATGGTTAAATAAGTCAAATCCATTCATGATCTATAACCACACATAAGAACCTTGCTAATTATAATGTAAATCTTTCTTTATTTTCCCGGTAACAAAAGCAATAACCAATATTTTTAATGTTATTTATAGCATACCTGTGCATGGTTAAAGATAGCTGATTTTGTGTTTTTCTTTTGCCGCACCCTATTACACTACACACTGGCATATTTGCAACGTAATTATTTACTTATAGCTTCAATTATTTTAAATCACGAGCAATATATTGAAAGATAATTAGTTATTTTGATTTACACCACGGCTTTTTGACAGAACAAGTACCACCGGAACTGACTGACAATGACATTTGGTGCGCTAAACATGGCGGATTTTCGACCTCAATAGGTATTTTGGGATATTCATGTTTCACTTTATGTCAGTTTCTGTACGCACTGAAATAGTGTTATATTTTTTTCCAGCGAGTTACAGTGCTGAGTAAGAACGAGATAGATATATGTTTATGTGTGTGCCTTCAAAATTGATGCTATTTATATAAGCAATTGTACGTATAGAACAATATGCCTTGTCCATATTATAGAAGTCTATGGCTTGACACGCAGTCTGTGACGTGGGTGCCAGAGCTGCCACAGACTAAAGAATTCCTAGGGCTATAATTACAGTATACTAATAAGTCTAGAGGAAAATTAAATGATTTGTACCTAATGTTTCTAGAAGGTAAAAACAAAGTTAATTATTAACTATATTATTTTTCATTACGTGCTGACCTAGCTAAGTTCGTACCGCATTTTTTGAGATTTTTTAATATTAAATTATTCATATATTTTTTAATGTCATCATTATAATTTCACTATTTTATATTTTAAGGTTATAATTTCGATATTATAATGAATTTAAATATTGGTTGTTTTAAATGGACCCATTAAAAACCAAAAAGCTATTTTAACGTGCGGAAATAGTATTAACCCTAAACGTATTCCATTAAGATTAAGATGCGATATACAACAAATAATTTAATTTTTAGCGGAATTTTTTCACCACTGTGTGGGGGAGCCTTTATTCGAGGCTAAAAATAGCACACAATGTCGGCAAATTTATAAAGCACCTTAAGGTTACGCCGTGACCTTTGCGATATGTCATCGAGCCCGTCACTAGGAAATTTCGACGAGGCAATACATACCATGTTAAATATAATATTATATTACAAAATAAATGATATTAGGTACCTATTATGAAAGTTAACAATAAATCTATTTATACTTAACTCTGTTACTGTACTTGTCTATTAATAAACTTAGTCCTATAAATAGAACCAGCAAATCAAAGCGATAACCTAAAAAAATAATTAAAGATATTCTCGTTTTCACCAAAATGATTTGCTTATCGATACACCCTATGACGCACGCAATGGAGGGGGTGCGGCCGTTACATCACGGATGACGTCACGGGCTACGGGCTACGAACCGCTACGGCTACTGCTACGGGCTACGGCGTAGCTAACGAGATGGATCGGATTTTTTATTTTGTAGTGCTTCTTGAATTTACTAGTTTGGGAATTCACTTTGGGTACCTATTATTTGATACATTAAAGTACACGTCAACGTTTAATGCACTTGTGTAGGTATACAGTCATTAGTAATTTAATAAATAAATGATGTAGGTATTTAAATAATAATTTTAATAGATGCTTTTTGTGTATTAATAAAAGGTTGATTGGTAGGGATAATTTTAGTATAAAATGAAGACCATTGAAGAGTGTTATTATTCATTATTATTAACCATAAAGTTAGAATAGATCATCTAATAATTTATGAGTTACAAAAAAATCAAGACCTACCAAAGATTTTTTTCCGAATAATTATTTATGTTCGCGCCGTACTATTACGCCCCGAGCGGCGCGGGAGACGGAGAGGGGAAGCAAGAGGCAGCGGGGGGAGCATACCACGCATCGACGCGGCTCGCCGCCCGCGCCACCTAGCAACACTCGCCTAGCGACAGCGCGCGGAGCGCACGCTCCTTATTTCTATTTTTTTTACTACTTTATAATGTAATTTGGAGTCAGTACATAATTAATGAAGAAAGCAAACTCTTTTATTGTTCTCCCGAACAATAAGTGGTGACCCCGACGTGATTGCGTGATGGTAAATATCACGTAAATGTAACCAAGGACGCATCTACCACCAAGCAAGGAAAGGAATTTACATACACAAGGAACAGGAACCAGGGTGAAATACATACAAGAAGAAGAAATACATACAAAATTACAAACCCGAACAGCCATTCGCTTCGGACGTCTATTATAAAGGAAGTACCCGTTCCCTTCTAGCTCATTCCTTTTACCTCTTTAATTTGTGTTTATAGCGTGGATAGCTCGTCACTTGTCGTTCATTTTGTACTTAGTATTACGTAACATCGTGACTAAGTGCAAATCAATTTTGAAATACAATAATTGCATCTTGTTAAAGTAATTAAGTTTTCTGCTTTAGTTTAAATATTGTTTTTTGTGTTTAAGCATCTTAAGTTAATAACAAATACAGTCGTAATCTCATAAAATAACAAGCAACAACAAAATAACAGTTTGGTGCCATCTTGGTATTGCGCTTAAAGTTTTTATTGTGGAATGTTCTATGCCTACTAACCTTTCGTATCATAATATTTTAATTACGTGTTTGTGCTTTAACTTCTTTGCCGAATATTTCAGGGAATTTCAGATAATAAGTGGAGAGAACAAATAAGTAAATAATAACAAAACAAGTGAATGACAACGAAATACAAATACATATTGCAACAACATTGGAATTTAACAGTACATCGAAGAGTACAGTTTGTCATTATTTACGTAACAGGTTTGATATCTTGGTTGGTTGCATTTAAAGGGATTAAAGGTTAGAAAGTTACATTACTTACTTACATATATACTACTTACCTACTTCATTTTATTGCGTTTATAAGTGTTATTGTGTTTATTTCTGTGTGTTGTTTGTGCCTACAAAATGTCTGAATTTAAAGATCTCGTTAAGAATCGTGGTAACATACGCGGAAGGTTAACTAAGTTTAATAATTACATGTCTAATTTGAAGCAAACTGAACTTAAAAACATAAGTAAACAACAAATTAACGAATTGAAATTGAGATTAGAAAAAGTACAAAGTTTATTCGTATCTTTCGATGATTTGCAATCACAAATAGAAAATATAGATGCGTCAGACGAGCAAATCACTGAGAGAGACGAAACCGAAAGTCAGTTCTTTAGTGCCATTGCGGAAGGGCAGGAAGTTATTCAGGCTTATGATTTATTAAATAAAATGACAGAAATTATTAGTGTGCAGCCCGTTCCTACCGAACGTAGTCATATTCAATTACCTACAATACAGCTTACTCCTTACGATGGCAGTCCGAATAAGTGGCTAGAATTTAGAGACACATTTTTATCTATTGTACATAATAATGACACATTGGACAAAATAACAAAGTTTCATTATTTAAAATCATGCCTCGAGGGGTCGGCTAGTGATGTCATAAATTCGATTAGTGTTTCATCTGATAATTACTATATTGCCTGGGATCTATTGTGTGATCGATTTAATAACAAGCGTATGTTAGTAAATTATCATCTTAAGTGTTTATTTACAATTGATACATTAGTTAGGGATAGTGAAAAGAGTATACGAAATTTAATTGATACTATTACAAAAAATCTGCGTGCTTTAAAGTCACTCGGTGAGCCGACTGACCAGTGGGATACACTTATTATTTACATGGTATGTAACAAGTTAGATACTTCTATGGTAAAGAAATGGGAAGAATGTAAAAACAATGTTGATGAGTCTCCTACACTAGAGGATTTCTTTATTTTCTTACGCAATATTGCAGATGTTTTGGAATCGGTTAACTCAAGGTTGAATAAAGTACAAACAGAGAGAAATGAAAAACATGGTAGCTTGAGTAAATCTAAATCATTTATTGTATCCTCACCGCCTAGTCCTGTTCAATATTCATGTTTATCCTGTAACCAAGATCACAAATTATATTATTGTCCTCAGTTTAAGGCGTTGTCTATTGATGAGCGTATGGCCAATATATCTCGATGGAATTTGTGTCTTAACTGCCTGCGTCCTGGTCATCGTGCCTCCAGCTGCCGCATAGGTGGATGTAGGATCTGTAACAGAAAACATAATACATTATTACATAGACAACAACAACAACAAATACGACAAGTTAATCAACAACAAGCGGAATCTTATAACGTAAATACATACAATGTACCAGTAGGGAATCAGAACTTACCTTGGACGTCAGATGGAAATACAATACCTCAAACTACTGCACCATCTCAGACGACTTGTTTCCAAGGTCATGCATCGATGAATAGGTCTGCTGTTTCTTCTGACCAGGTTCTTCTGTCTACGGCTTTGGTCAGGGTTACAAACAATGACAAAACTTACATTTTGAGAGCCTTACTCGATAGCGGCAGTAATTCATCCTTCATCACAAGGGCTGCGCAGGAGAGGATAGGGTATAGTACAACATCTAATGAAAGGAAATGCGTATCTGGCATAAACAATGCCTTATTTGAAATAAACAAACATTGTGAATTATTGTTAGCATCTTTACATACATCATTTACAAGAAAGGTTAAATGCTTCGTGTTACCGAGTATTACTGATAGGTTGCCTGATAAGAAAGTACAATTGAAGTTCCAGATCCCAAGATACATCGAGTTAGCAGACCCAGGGTTCAATAATCCGTCTGAGATTGATCTTTTACTAGGTGGTGATATATTTTGGGACATCATTGGAAATAAACAACATAGGTTAGGTACAAATCAACCAGTTTTATTTGAATCTCAATTAGGTTGGATAGTGGCTGGCCCCACGGGGGGGAGGCCCGACGATTCACGCACTGTGCGTTGTAATTTTAATCAAGACATACATACCACTTCAAGTTTAAGGTTTTCAAAGGACAAAGTACACCAAGACATCTTTTATAAAAATACATATCGAAACGGCAAGGGCAGATGTTGCATTCAAATGCCCCTTCACAAATCAACATATACATGGTACAACTCACGTCGACCTCAAAGAAGTCGACCTTATTCTAAATTACCTGAAATGAAAGCTTACTTACTAAATGATCTTAATACTAACATGCAATTAAATACAAAAACTACAACTACAAATAACTACAACTATAAAAACTACAACTACAAAAACTACATCTAAAAATACATTACCTGATAGCCTTAGATTTAAATTTGCTAAATATTCTAAATACAATCAATACAATATTTACAGTTCATGCTTATATAGGTACTAAGATACATAACATACTTACATAATTCAAGTTAATAAGTTACAGGCAATTAAAATTACAAATAAAAATACAAACTTACCTTGGTCGTCTTCTGTTTCAATTGACAGCTAATTATTACAGTACACCTTTTTACTTCACTGATCTTCTAACAAGTTTTGTAGACACAAATAGGGAAATAAATTCATTAGGTATGAGAACAAAGTAAAGACAGTTTTAAAATATTTGCAACCAACAAAGGTATTAAGTTTGTTCTCTTCAGCTTGTTCACCAAATTTTAAGTCTTCATTTATTTACATTTCGCATCTTAGAAATACTAGTCTGACGTTTGAGGAGTTGTCCATTTTATTCTCACAAATTAAAGCTATCCTCAATTCCAGACCTTTGACTCCTCTCTCGTCAGATCCTAACTACCTAGAACCCTTTACCCCAGGGTACTTCCTTGTTGGCAGATCACAGATGTCGCTGCCTTCACCTGGACTACTGGACACAAACACATACAGGCTTACAAGATATCAAGTATTGGATATAAGTATTTCAACAATTTGGAATTAATGGATCAATAAGTTGGTGATATGGTGGTCATCAAAAATATACAATTGCCTTGTCTAAATCATCGCATCATGAGCAACCTGTGCCGGTTGCTACCAGACCAGCATCGTCAGATTCTCTCGAACCCCAGGACGTTCGAGGGGGGGGAGATTGTTCGCGCCGTACTATTACGCCCCGAGCGGCGCGGGAGACGGAGAGGGGAAGCAAGAGGCAGCGGGGGGAGCATACCACGCATCGACGCGGCTCGCCGCCCGCGCCACCTAGCAACACTCGCCTAGCGACAGCGCGCGGAGCGCACGCTCCTTATTTCTATTTTTTTTACTACTTTATAATGTAATTTGGAGTCAGTACATAATTAATGAGAAGAAAGCAAATTCTTTTATTGTTCTCCCGAACAATTTATATGTACTTAATCATTATGAATTTCTAATATATAATGGATTTATTTCATTTTCGACTTACCATCCAAAAAAGCCTTCCACTCCATTCGAAATAACTTTGCGCATTACAAAAGGGTCGTAAAAACTTTTAATATAACGGTAAAGTAAAAAATCTCGCAGCACCGTATTTAACGGGGGCCCTTTTGTCTCCTTCGCTAACTGTAAACTGTTTACCCAATTAAAACATCGTAAAACAAACAGTTACCTGAAAAATAAACAAGCGCTCTGACGTTGGTTCAACTTGAATATCTAGTTAAAACCGGAATCCTTTTTGAATTTCACTTTTACAAATATGTACGGGACTTTTCCTGCTTTCGTAGAATACGTTTTTGCAAAGGTCCTAAAGTAGGTTACCTATTTACATTTCTTATTTTACAGCTTTAAAATAGGTGTAATAATCAAATAAGTTTTAACTTCAGTATAATATTGAAATAACAGATTTAACTCGTGAACTATATTTCGTACTAACTTCTGCCCGCGACTTCGTCCGCGTGAAACTCCTCCTTTTTTGCAGTCGGTTAAAAAGTAGCCTATGTCCTTTCTCAGGCTCCAGACTTTCTTTGTACCAAATTTCATTAAAATCGGTCCAGTAGTTTTAGAGTGAAAGCGTAACAGACAGACAGACAGACAGAGTTACTTTCGCATTTATAATATTAGTAGGGATTATAATCCACGTAAAATCTATATAACTAAATTTAAATCCGTTATAGTTGTTTTAACCATCATTCTTTACAATATTACTTGGTGACAGCTAAAGACTTAAAAGACTCGTATAAGAAACTATGTGCTGATCTGAATAAATAATAATACCTACAAATTAATACATTTTAACTCCATCAGTAGTCAGGGTCTCACCACTAGACCAACAGACCGTCAGATCTAATACAATTTACTTGTTTTCAATAGGTAATAGCCACGTTCGATATTATTTACTCAGGTCGGATACCCTACGGTGTCGCGGTTCCCTGTTTATGTTTGGAAACTACCGAACTTCGTCCGTGGCGAGCACAGGTGGGGTATAAAACAATTCACACGTGAATTTTTGATGATACTTCTTCCTACAGTTTGCAAAGCAATTTAAATTAGTTTTCACATTAGGGTGAGTGCTCCGGTCCCAAACCAGTTAAGGAGAAATTTTGACTTTAAAGTGTTGTTACGCAAAATAGTATCAACCTATATTATCAGATTATTTTTTATCTGTTACATTATGTAATTAAAAGTAATGGTTCAAAAGGAAATCACTTAATTCTAGATAGTTTTTTTGAATTTTTTTTTTAAAGTTTAAATTCTGGAATGTACCTTAGATTGACCAACCGGCCCCAGTTGTTGTTAGGGTTTGTACCAAAAGTTGACCAATTGAAAAACGATAGATAAATATAAGAAATAAGACAATAAAAGGTTTTTCTTTTTTATAATCGTCTTTATTAATAACTAAGAAAACTTCTGCTTGTCGCTGTGCAATTGTCGAACCATTTCCTTCCCGGTATATCATCTTTGAACGGCGTCGGCCGATTGTCTGTTGTAATTATTTTTGTTTCTGTATCTACTAACTGCTCTTTTTTAATAGGGATTCCTTTTTTCGCATTTATCCATCTGCAAAGCAATTGTTCCTCCTCAGGTGTTAAAATAGTTGGCGGTCCCATTTTTCGTTGTACTGGATATCCAGTACAACGAAAAATGGTTACGATATGTTTCTCTAATTTTGCATCCCGACTGTATTTCATCAAGTGCTTTTCATACATCTTCTTTGTATTTGAAAAATACTTTTTTGGCGGCGTAGTTAATCTACAACAAATGGAACAAAAAATATTTTTAACCTGTTTGGTCAAACTTAGGAAAATCTTTTTTGTATGCAGTACCAATGTCAAACCACTGGTCAACTACTGAAAACTAGGCAATATCAACCATAAAATAGTGAGTGGGGTATCTAAGTATGCCATAGCTATGAAAAAATACAACTAAAAAAGACAGAAAATAAAGTTGTACAAGGAGCCAATAGTTGACCAACTGGTCAACCTTAGGAAATCCATACAAAATATTTACCTATAGTTAACCAGCCTTGAAAAAAATTAAATATAATAATATACACTTGAAATTACATTGAAATCGTTAAATACAACCATTAAATAACTTGGAAAACAAACAATTACAACTAAATTTATACAAAAAACACATAAATTCAATTAAAATAGTCTTACCTGTCGAAGCACGTTCCTTACTGCAATGGCGGTTGAAGCACAACTAACAGCGACAAGTAAAAGTAAAACGAAGTTATTGGCTAATCTGTGGATATTTTTCTAGCGGTTGATGTGATTGGTTGATTCGATATAGTTGTCAAAACCTATAGCCAACATTAAAAATAACGGCTACCGGCGGTAAATCTTATTATTGAGAATCAAAGTCACAAGTGGTCAACAACCGGTGCATGGTCAACTATAGGGTCAACCACCCTAATCGCTGCACGCAAAAGCGCCATTTTCATGACATTAGATAAGGTAAAAGGCTCCTATTTCGTGATAGTACGTAATTTCGTTAGTTTTTTTTCTGGCGCAAAAAATAAGCAACTAAATTATTATTTATTTTAATTATATATAAATAAAAAATCTCTATCTATTAATCTATTTAAGAAACCAAGTACCTATTTTATAGTGTCAAAACTGAAATTAATACGACTCTCCAAACTATCAGTCGGCCATAAACAGCTGAGCGGTGTGTGCGTACTCCTTGTAGACGTAAGGTTTACTCTCCGACTTCGTAAGCTTATGGAACGGCAAAGGTAAGTCCATTTGAATCAAACTTTTAACAGTGCTTGTATGGGTTTCTACAGAATTAATTGGGCATAAGAAATGATCATACGTAAGTATAGAAATCCCTTAAAACTGCAATAATTCGACTCACGAAGTAGCGGACAAGTTATTTTTCATGTGTCCCTTGTTTCGTGATACTACCGAATTAAGGATTTTGTTGAAACATTTAGGTTGCTTGCATATTATATAAAAAACTAAAGTTATTTAAATGTGTATTGAAAAATATATAACTTGATTAATTAAGTTTCGTTTGAGCTAATTTCGGTATATGTTTTGTTCACTACAATTCTCATTAAACAAGTTTGAATGTGACCCAAGTTTATATTTTTCAGGTGAATATGCATATGTACTGTTCGCACAGTTTTATTTATAATTCAGTTAATTTTAGTAATTTTTATGTATAATTATGACGTAAAGAATATTCAATGATTAATTATTATACTTTAAACTTAATTTACAAAATTAAGCGCGGTTATTCAAAATAAAACACTGACACGAACTAAGGGACTCGTCTTTGACACTTTTTCCTAAGTTCGTGATAGATAATGGTAAGGTAAAACACCCAATTATCAACACTTTAAGATTTTTTTTGGGCATTTTTAAAATATCTGGTAGGTATCTTTGTGATATTATATGATACCTACCTACTATAATGCACCAGGTAAAATTTTAGGGTTCATTCTATATTATTTTATAGCAAAAACAAGTGTGATCCTAATAGATAAGCTGTTTTGAGAATATACTGAAACATTGGTTCTTTTTATTTTCAGGGACAAGCGACAAAATGCCGTACAAAAAGTACAGTGCAGAAAATCTAGAACAGGCATTAGCGTCAGTAAGGCATGACGGAATGACGGCTTACAGAGCTTCAAAATTGTATAATGTGCCTTATCAAATAATTTTAATTATTACATTACGCACTTATAATTAAGTTTTAATTACCTAAGCATCAATAAAAACTGTAAGATTGATCTCACTCTCAAGTAAATCTTTTTTATTATTTAAATAATGTTGTCCTTACAAATACAGTAGAAACTCGATTTTCTGGCCCTCAGTTATACGGATTCGCGATTATCCGGACTACCGGACTAACCCCGACCAATATATTAAATAACTACAAGTCATTTAATATATATACATTTGTTATTTTTATCTAACACATATCATTATGTATACAACATATGCATAAAACCCCTATTTCTCATACATTCGATTAACCGGATTTTCGATTATCCGGATGCCTAACGACAACAATTAGTCCGGTTAATCGAGTTTCTACTGTAATTAGTAAATACATTAAGTAATTGTTGTTTTTTTAAAGAAATTTACATAACTTACCCTGGAAAACTTTATCCCGAACCAAGAGCCACGAATTCACGAACTTAGGAGCAGAGCTAAATTTTATCACGAAATAGGAGCCAAATAAGAGGTCCTAAAATAAATTCATTTAAAAAAAAGTTCGAACTGAAATAATATAGTTCATGCATTAAATTACTGTCAAAATACCAATATCCACCACTGAAAAGCTTACAAAGTATTATCATGTTCAGAAAAATTAAGAAAAAATCAAAAACTCTTGAGAGCCTTAACATGCCGAAATAGGGGTCATTTACCTTACTTCAGAGTAATATAGGATACGTTTAGTTTTTGCGAACAATTTAAGTTTATAATGTTGTAGGTACTATATTTAAGGTTATGGTGCCCCGGATACCAAATCACTTACGAAACACCTATATATAGCTAATATACCCGTGTGCCTATTATGCCTAGATGCTCCCCGCTATGCCGCGCTGCTATGCTATTCTGCTCTCGTAATAGGCATGATAATTGTAGATTATAATATTTTTTTGTATATTGGACACGTATTTCGTCTTTTCTCAAACAAACAAAAATTTACAAAGGTAAGTCATTTCAGGAGTGAGGATTCGTGACGTCACATTATGGTACTGTTTTTACCATAACGTGACGCCAGCGCCTACTTCTGAACTTTGGTAGCGATTATCTTTGTAATTTATTGTTCTATTGAGAAAAGAAAAAATACGAATTCAATATTTTTTATAATCTAACGGACTAAATGGAATTTCGGTTTCTTTACCCAGTCGGCGTCCCTATTCATTGGGACGTTTCGCCTTGCGGCCCTTTGACTCGAACCAAAAGACCGACAAAAAGCGGAGAGGTGCATTACGAAGAGCATGACATGTAGCATGACGAATAGAGTTGCCACACGAATGCTCTGCCTCCTTTCCTCGCTACTACCCTCGCCACTGTGCAAGTGGTATTAGAGTTTATGATGTCAAATAAGTGTAATACTTTAGCCGGTTTCGTTAACTGTGAACACATTTGGGGACCGCGCCCGCACCTGCTAGCCTCACCATTAATAACGGAGTCTCATTCATCGGCAGAT
Source organism: Polylopha cassiicola (assembly GCA_038024825.1). NCBI lineage: Eukaryota > Metazoa > Arthropoda > Insecta > Lepidoptera > Tortricidae > Polylopha > Polylopha cassiicola. The sequence goes on from CP149050.1 coordinate 5,136,785, forward strand.
GACGTCGGATAATTAATGGCGTGTCAGCGACTGCCCGCACTCCCCGGCTTAGGATAAGCCTGTTTCTCTTTTTACGGGTTTTTCGCAACTGGAAAAGGTGTGATAAGCTATATACAACGTATAGGTACATAACATACTTTTAAAGGAGGTTGAACTCTAGAATAAGTTTTGATGTGGGCGGCAAGATTACTTGTCTTCATGACAGATTTTTAGAATGTTTTAATGCCATAAATAATATTCAAAAAAATGATGCTTTCGGAAATAAAAACTTACCTATAAGAAATAGACCGTGTACATTACCTACCTACTTCTTATGAAAACTTCGAAGTTTATTTTTGTGTTCAAAAATAGGACCCACCGAATTCGGTAGGTACTTACTTTTTGTAGATACAGTATTTCTGTGAACAAAGAAACAGTTGAGATCTTACTTTCACATGGATGTTCTTTTTATGTAGGTATATACAGTACTCTTTCTTGTAAAAACTTTGCGTTCTATTAATATACTATTACATATGTGGTACTACTTGAAAATTACATGCCGTACTTGTACGTGAATGATTTTGTTTGTACAAACATCGTAAGTGAATGTACTAACAATTTAACGCCTACCCTATCCATTACTAATGACGATCGACAAGGCATGCTTGGAAATAGTTACCGGGTGTTGCGTGCTAGTAAGTTATATAGTATATAATATGTACAAGAACGTGAAATCTAACAGACACTTCAATTGAGCTCTTAAGCTTGTTGCACGATGTGATCTCGTGTGAACTAGTCTTTAGAATGTTGCTGAGGCAAAATTTACAGTAACCATCAAATATATCGTAGCAAGATGGATAAATATTAAAAATGCAACACGTCCTGACGTCAGGACGTGTTCCATTTTTAATATTTATCGGTGGACGTCCTGATCCTGTTACAACCTTTTTTTCGCAATTAAAAGTAGCTCAGGCTCTAGACTATCTGTATACCAAATATAATTTAAAGAAAGCAACTTTGTCTGTCTCTCTTTTACGCTAAAACTACTAACCCGATTTAAATGAAATTTGGTACACTGATATTCAAGAGCTTGAGAAAGGACATAGGCTACTTTAAATTGCGAAAAAAAAAGTTTTGAGGAGTTAAAAGGGGGATGAAATGTTCTTATTACTAATTTCACGAGGACGAAGTCGCGGGTAAAAGCCAGTATCTTATATAAGAGTAGGTGAATATACACAATAATGTCCCACATTAAATTTAGTATAAGATACGTATGCTGTGCCCAAGTTTATTTACAACTGTTCTGCCCCTCGCCAAGTTACATTTGTATGTCTTTTGTTCGGGCAGCGTCAGGAAGACGCTTATGTGTGTGTGCATCTTCATTTACACAGTTCTATTCTGTGTGTGGAAGTTACGTGTACATCACCTCGTTAGTGTCCTTTGAATTTACCTTCAAAGTAACATTTGCTACGAATATTTAAAAAAGAAAATGATATGTGAAAACCGACAGGAATTATAATGATCGATGCAATTAAAGATGCAACACTAAAGGTCTATATTAAGCAATGTTGAAAGTTACGGGTAAGTAATTAATTTAGATTTATTTATAATATTTGTACCAAGAAAGGAGTAGAAATATCGAGACCCCAATGGGAATGGTATTAAATCATAGGTATCGGTCCCACTACAATCTAGGATTTCGTTAAGAGGGGGGGCCCTACATATACTAAGAATATATCTAGGGTGAGTTTTGACATTCGCAAGAGAATCAAAACCTACAGGGAACTTCTTGGGTGCCCAGCTGCCCTCTCTGTCCTTGCTAGGACATTGTAATATCTTTAACATCTATTTACTAACGTTTCTAATACAACCAACCGCTAATTGGAGATTGCAAGCGAATTTCTTGCTCGACTTTCGGTGAACATGTAAGATGGAGCATACGTTCGCATGTTAGCACATAAAACTTTATCACATCGTCTTCATGTCGGCATGCGGATTCTCTAGAGTCGCGTGTGGTAATTTTAATTAAGTATATTTACCGGGACGAGCGCGCCGGTTACCGGGGTAAGGTAATAAATGTTGCCGTAAAGGTAACAAATGTGCGCGGCAGGGTACCTACGGCCTACAGGGTTGCCAGGCTTTGTTAGGATTTGTACTGGTTTCAGGGCAATTGAATTTTGGATAGTCACATCAATTGTTGTGTTCATTTTTGTTTTGTTGGTTATGACCTACCTACCCGTTAATCTATTAAACTATGGTACCTACCTAGAGAGTTCCGTAAATGATTTAGGTACTTTTGTCTTTCGTGAACACTGAGTTATATTTTATTATAGTTTCTACTTATTCTCAATTCATGGTGGCTTGTGCCAGTGTTAGTATTTCAAAGCAAGTTAAAACGTAAATTTAAATATATAAGTACCTATATGTAAAAACTATAAAAGAAAGACTGTTTCAAAAAAAAAAAGATCGCATTATTAGATTATGTTCATAGTAACATTTGAGCCTACGATCGTCCGAACAAATCGCACACCTAGATCTAAAGGAAGCTAACTCAAAAATCTGAGGATTTTAATTAAACACACGCTTAAAAAAAGGATCCGATTCCTTACAACAATGTCGCCTCTCCCGAAAAAGTTACTTTTTTTGAGTTAGCTCCCTTTAGATCTAGGGGTGCGAAATGTCAACCCTAAATAAGTCATCAAAAAAATTATCTACACTCATAAAATGTCTTTGATCCGTTTTAAAAACCACGAGTTATGAAATATCTTGTTAAACATTAAACCCCACTCGTGTTACAATAGCAGCATTACACAACAGTTCCATAAAGTGCTATTATCAAAGTACTATTCGAGTCTTGTTCTGCATCTGCATGCTAAGAGGCCATGATTGCAGCCCTGCGCGCCGGATCCGCCGCCGCTGCGACAGGTGATATCCACCCGCGACTCTTTCCTTCCTGTCATTCAATGCCGTTGGAGATTTGAATATTCACCGCGGGAATATAATGGTGGTTTTCAAATCATACTTTTCAACACAATTTTATTTTAAACACAAGTTTATTACTGACCTACGAAATGGAATTTGAGAAGCTAAAATCGATCCACTTCTGATTCTTGATCACAAAATAGGACCGAGCATTGGAACTTAATACGTATTTTCAAATATTAATACTATAACAATAATAATGATTTATTGAATTTAAAGACCATTACAACAATGCATTATCTGTTATCATGCACTAGGTTGAATCCGTCTCGAGGGAAGCAAACACGTGTTTTCCAATACAATGCTGTATGCAAATTATTAATACAACTATTGCTACTGCTGTCTTTTGTTTGATATAAGTACCTACATCTAATACTTATAATTAGTCATATGTGACGTGAGTTTAAACATTAAACATTGCTGCAATAGAAAATGAGACAGAATCCTCGTAGGTACCTTTGAACAAAGTACCTTTTGGAGATTTGGGTCAATCTCAGCAACTCAGCGAAATTTATATCCTTTAAATTCTAAGTTTCGAAGGCACAGTAGGGAATTGAAGAATTCTCTTGCTTCGCATTTGGGTCGGGTTTCGCCCGGCCAATGCGATTCTTCCGAAAGTCTAGGAAAATTGGACGCAAATCCGATTTGTTCGGATCCGGAGCCGAATTTTTCGAAATGGTAAGAAGGCTTAATGCACCATCTTAGTCACCCTTTGGTTCAATTTTGTCGCCAGCGATAAAGCGCTGAGTCTGCGATCCTTCAAACATAGCTATCAAGAGGTAACGACGCGCGACGATGAAAAATCAATTTTTCACTATCGTAAATTTTCATGTCATATTGGAATAAACTCGGGTAGGTATATTCATTTAGTGTTAAGCTATCGTCAGATTAGTCGGCTATGATTATGGTAATTGTAAAAAGTATTAGAAACGAAAAAATAATACCTACATGCGCGTTTAACCGCAAAAGGACCTATCAGAAGTAATGACTTCACGTGATAGTTTGAAAGTAGTAGAAAAAATTGCTAAAAGGGCAAAATTGTTGCAAACTGAGCAAAAATATCATTAGGTATTGTACAGTTGGAGCTAGTCCCATATTAACATATGTGGTTAATGTTCTAACTTCAACACTAAATTACGAACTTGACTCCGTGAAGCAAAACTTATGAAATGCTGTTAATCTGTTTCCAAAGTTGTGGTCTCGTGCAGGCTTTCAATGAGGATTAATACCACCTTCGAATACAAACGCAAAACTAATTAATATTAAGTCGTTCTCAGACGGTTTCTTGATGTATTGATCTAATGGATAACTGGAATAAATAGACTTGAATAAAAAGGAGCATTTAGAAGACAATAATTAAAATAATAATAAAATGACTTTCTGCTGAGTTAAATAGTATAAAAAATCATACATTTTAGTTTTACTTACTTTTAAACTTCTGTAGGTACTATAAATATTGTCTACATCGTTAAATACGTTGAATTATACAAGAACAACTTTTCCTAGTAGAATTTAACAAGTAGGTAAATAACCCAATAACACAAACCTGAGTACCTAAAGCACGCAATATTTGACCTGAAATAAATCAAGGATAAGACCCAGTATTTTTAATTTATATCTCACGATAAAGGTGTAAGATAATACAGAATGAATATTGCCCAAATACACGATACGGTATTGCCGCCGAAGGCAGGTAACCCAAGATAAAGTGTCTAGTTATGCAAATACCGGGGGTAGATAGCGAGCGATCATCCACTAAAGTCACTTACAACAACAGCCTTATCCACTGAAGGCCCTATGTGCAATAAAGTATGCTTACGTAGCTATCCTTTTGCAATTAAGTTTCATAATTTCATAAAGGTTTCTGATGCTTTCGCAGTTATTATGCATTGGATTAAAAGTATTATAACAATTCTAACTCCCGTACCTACGACGTTTCGGAGACGTTGCAGTTCCTATATTCGTAGCTGATTATTATAAAATAGTAGTGTTAGACTATCTTCAGCTCAATCGAAACGTTAGCAAATAAAATGTTTCATTTAAATCTTATAAAGGGTTAAATTCATTTTTATTTTTTTTGTCTTAGCTAGATTAAACCACAAATAATAATTATAAAATTGTATACGTTTAGTGAAGTACAAATAATAAAATCTGCTAATTGTATAATGCAGAAGTCGAACAGTTATTTTCCACCAATAAGAGAAAAATCTTATTCTACACTAGCGCATCTAGCGGATTTTTTACATGCAGCATTACATTATTGTAAAGACACTATAAAGACTAGACCTTAAAGGGTAGAATCTAAATATATCCATAAAGAAATTAATTCTCATCTAACAATGTCTATTAACTGTGATGCGGCTATATATAGAAGTTGCAAGAACACGGGTTTATTAGCACGAAGATAATTTGCCCTAAAATTGTTCCAAGCAATGCCGCACTGGAAGTAAGTAAATTACAAAGTTCTGGACTTTGAATTAAGCATAAGCTTATACAGAAAATTTAATGTGAAGCAACAGTTTCCATTGTTTCCGCTGTTATATTCAAATTTTATTGGTTTTGGTAGAATGCATACCTAATTTTACTTCTTTGTTATTTTATTAGTTGCTAGGTCCATTTTTTTTAAAGTGTTATAGGTTTATTAATAATTTCTGATGCATTCGCGTTATTATATTTGGAATAAAACGACTATAACGGATTTAACTCGCGTATTTCATTTTATTTGCTGACGCTAGTCTAACACTGAAGAATATTTAGTGTTAGACTGTCGTCTGTTCAGTGGAGTATAAAGGAATCGTAAAGTTTTCAAAACGTCAGCAAATAAAATAAAATACTCGAGTTAAATCCATTTTACCTCAAAATAAGTTTTGCAAATGCACGGTTCCTATTTTAAGTGACCAAGTAAAAAAATATATTTTATGTAATATTAAAGTACCTACGTACCTATAACATAAAGCCAATTAACACAAAAAATACTTCAAAATATATGCAAATTGAATCCTTATGTGTTTCATGCCAATATCAATTCAGAATTACATACAACAGCTGTGTTCGGACGGGAGGCTGGGCCCTAATAGAGTGCTTCCATTTTTCAGTCCCAAGCTAGCTGTTTGTCTCGCGGTGGATTTCAAGCTAGGGTTCTGAAAATGCTAGCACATTGCGGCTTGCATTAGGACATAGAGAAATGTATTTAACAATGTCCTAGTAGCTTTAGAGTGGGTAAAGCTATTTGCAACTGTTAACTAATATTTATGTTTAGAGATCAAAACCCTTAGAGACTTGTACCCACAACTATATTGTATCGTGACGTGCTATTTGGTGATACTATAGGTACCTTTTTGGCATCACCGTCGTTGTCAATTTTTTTACCGTATTCGTAGTATTCAAGACTACAAATATGGAAACTGTAAAGTTTCCGAAACGTCAGCAAATAAAATAAAATACGCAAATTAAATCCTATATAGCGTTATTCCAATGTGTAATAACGACAAAGGCATTAGAAATTATTACATTGAATAAAACATTCATAAAATTAAAAACATATTATTATTTCGACTGCATCTGAACATCTCTTTGAGACTATACTTCGCAAGTATAGCTGGATTCATCTACCAAACACACCGAATTTACCGCGTATACAGTAAGCTATATTCATAAGCCCAACGTAGCCCCAACACAAATGATTAATTAGGTAAATGGAACATTATATTCATAAAATTAAAAACATAGGTACCCATTCCAACTGCATCTGAACATCTCTTTAGACTTTAGCTCACGGGTATAAATCCAGCTGGATATAAATCCCTGTACTTCACCGAATATACCGGGTACACAGTAAGCTATATTCATAAGCCGAACGTAGCCTCAAAGTGATAATTATCCCGGTGTTGCGTGCTGTAGTTAATAGATTGCTCGTCGGCGCAGCGCCGTAGATTGCATCTAAATAGGTTTACGACTCGTATTTAACCGAGATAAACACGCTAAGCTTACACCCGGACTTATAATACCAGCCCCTCAGAGGCGCAATTGGTTTGAAAGCGAACCCAATTGGTATCGGGCCATTGGTTCCTAGTCTCCCTAGTGATTCCTCTGCAGCGAAAAATATAACCTAATAATTATGAATTGGTATGCTTCTGTGCCATTGGTTCCGAGTAATTCCTCCGCATAAAGAACCTATATGGAAAATTAAACTTTTAACATTAAAATAATAACAGTAATAACAATTGGGAATAGAGAATTAAGTATAATGCTACTATAATGATATGACTGAGCTGACGATAGTCTAACCCTAAATGCGACTATCGTCAAGCTCAGTCGGGTACGAATATGATATATAAAATTTTCGGAACTTCAGTAAAATAAATAGTATACACGTTAAATCTGTTAAAGTAATTTTATACCAATCTCAAAAATTATAGTGGTAACAATATTGAAACTAATAGGAACCACTGTTTTTAATAATCACATTAGCATTGTGTACCTAATGCCTAGATTGTCTTTAAACCAATTAAATTTATGATGAAAATTCGGCAATTTAGTATCACGAAATAAAGATTCACTATTTTAGTGTCTCAAAATAAACCAATTGGAATTGCCTTCAATCCAAGTGAATTTAATACACAATCAGGGGACAGGACTTATAATACCAGCATAGCATGAACCGAAACGATTACAAAGGAGCAGTTCTTTGGATTTCGCGGTATGATTAAACCCAAGGTAATTTAAAATTCAGCGTGGATTCGTTTCTTTGTATTGTTTGAAGTAGGTCAAGTTATGATTGTATGTTTTTGTTAATTAACACTCCAGTTACCGACGAACAGGCTTTCGAGGGGCGATAATATTTGTATATAATTTGTATGCTTGTGAAGGATAGGTATCCCAGAAAATGGCTCTATCAATCGACTTTATTAGATTAGATTAGATTAATTTATTTCACAATTTTTAGTCAATTTAATTACTTATATCGCTATTTTAAATGACATGCACTCATACTGAGATCGTCAAAACGAAGAACTATCTATACCTACATAATAAAATTCTTTGTCCTAAATGACTTACCGACTGTCGTGTATACACACAGCCTAAATCGCTGATCGGAAATAGGTACATGAAACTTGAAGGTGTTTTCTTCAAATGACGTAGGCGTCTGATAAGAATGGACTTTCCGAAATTCTAACGGGACAACGTAATTCCTTGCTCGTGCTTTAGCAGAAGTAATGAATGACTTGTTTCGTATTTTATTGAATTTCATTCCTAAACTAAGTAAAAAGAATGTAGACATCGCGCACAAAAACTAGTGAGATTTTATAATTTAGTAACACATAATATTATGACATTTTAAAAAAAAATAGGTAAAAAATGTTTTGAATTGCTATGACTGTATAAATATTTTTATGCTAATATTATAAAGCTGAAGAGTTTGTTTGTTTGTTTGAACGCGCTAATCTCAGGAAATACTGGTTCGAATTAGAAAAATGTTATATAGAACATTTATCGAGAAAGGCTTTAGGCTATATAACATCACGCTGTGACCAAAAGTAGCGAAGAAACAGTGGAAAATGTGTAAAAAAACTGGGAAAATTATCTTTGAGTGTTTTTACGCGGACGAAGTCGCGGGCTCAGCTAGTATTTTATAATGAAATACAGTTACCTACGTATTTATTAGGTTGTTATATTCTGTGCTTTGCTGTACAACAAAGCAGCAGAACGGGAACACACGTAAACACAAAGCACCCTTGATGGCTAGATTAACGTATTCCCAGTAAGCGTGACAGTTCCCGAGTGCTGCACTATATTGCAGTAGATGCAGTTGCATACTCGACTGCAAGTATCAGGTTGCTTACTACGCTACTCTTTATTCGGATATAAAATTTCTAGCTGTAACTCAGATATGAATAGTTTGTTGCTATAGCTTATATATATTTACAGTCAATAAAAATAAGACTGTGAATCTATTTAGGTACTATGAGGTAGGTAAAATATTTATATGTTTCGGTGAATGTCAGAACTGTTCTAAGTGAGAAAAATAAATGAGTACCTACCTAATATTAAATTATTTACTACGATCTATCAATCGAAATTTGGTCAATATAAATATTTAAAAAAAAATCTGCTCTTGTCTTAGTACAAAAATATGATTATGAGTACCTACCTGTTAATATTAGCTCACCTGTGTGTAATTATTTTATAATAGTTTATGTACCTACCTAGTTGTATTTTTAAAATACAGTAAAGAGTTTAAAATAAGTACATATTTCTGTGTACGTATATACGTATTTAATATTTAGCTACGGCTACAAAATACACAGGATTAATTATTTGAACAAGCATAAATATTGAACGTGTCGATGAAACTAGATCGACAGTGTTTCCACTCGTCATCGGCGTATGCTTTCGAGTGGCATGCAATATTTCAGAATTACATATGATACGATAATTTAACGTTTTTGTCGGTTGCCGCTTTTCACTATAATAAAAAAAACTTTGGAAAATTCACATTAATTGAGTTTTAAACTAACTAGAACTTGTAATATGAGTACTAAACATTGGATAAACATAGATATTCGACATTCTAGACTCAGGTACAGGTGCTCGTGCTCGTCACATTGACATCTGTCTCTGCCTCAGCGGGATTCGACCCCGCTACCTCCGGTTTAATAGTCAGCGGCACAGACCTCTAGGGAAACAGGCCGTCAAAATTATTATACACTTTTCTATAGGAAAATAAATATAGAAGTAAAATATTATTTTCGGTAGTTTGTGGTAATCCACTCTAGAAAGTTCCTATGACGTCATTTATCGTAGTACGACTCTGGTGACAATAGTCTAACGCTAAATACGCGAGTTAAATCCGTTTATAGTTGTTTCATTCCAAAGCGACTACTAACATAAATAGTAGATAACCAGAAACACATAGTTATTTTTATGAAGGAGGCATATTTGTTGTCTAGCCACCCAGGTAATTTGATACCAGTGTACACAAACGTTATCAAATAACCTAAATGGCAATAGAGGTAAACATGTTCCCGGCGACGGCATCCGATCTGTATTGCCTCGTAGGATAAACAAATGCCTGTAACGACTCTCGCCGGAATATTGATACAATATTGCGAATTGCGTTTATCTATATTTACGACTAGCGGCCCCGGCAGACGTCGTCCTGCCCGTCCGATTGTTTCGTCAAAGATCTGTCAAAGTCTTCTAACTGTCACTTCTTCATAAGGCTTCATATTTTCCCCGTTTTTTACACATTTTTCACTGTTTCTTCGCTCCTATTGGCCGCAGCGTGATGTTATATAGCCTAAAGCCTTCCTCGATAAATGGTCTATCCAACAAAAAAAGAATTTTTGAATTCGAACCAGTAGTTCCTGAGATTAGCGCGTTCAAACAAACAAACAAACAAACTATTCAGCTTTATAATATTAGTATAGATACTTACCAAATATCTGTAAGAGATAGCGCAGTACTATTAGACCTACAATTTACAACACACTTCTTGAGATTATGTTATAACTTTATTCTTCGACTGTACGTTTACAAGTCTACCCGTTCTCTGACAACCTCGTTCTATTCAACACTTTTAAATTATTATACGGCCAGCATCCTTAACGGATTGTAACCTTTATAACACATCATTTAGTGTTCTTAAACTTTGAGTAGGTACTGAAAAATAATTTGGTAAAATTTGTTTCTTACTAATCAACAACTGACTCTAGTGTCACACGTCACCACTCGACAAATGATGTTAAATATTTACCTACATCAATTTATACCCATTGTCTTGATTTAGATAACTAAATGGGTACATTTAACGCTTCAATTACAACTATTTTTAGTGTTGTGAATTCTTTCTTTGTGATAGTACTGTATAGAACTCTCACTAAATAAATATACATATCCATGTATTTATGTAGGTACTGATAATACCCGTAATAACATATTTTTATTGTATGTTCCAGGTAAGCGTGCATGCTCCGTTGGAAGTGAGTACGTAAAACAATATTCCAGTGACGAACGAACCGAGTTTTAGCGTATAAAGTGAACCTATAGCTTCCGTATTCATAGGCTCTAAATTACACTAAGTACTTGAAAGTGCTACATCAAGCTATTAACCGTCAGCTCCGAGAAGTAATTAATACTGATCAATGATGCCATCTAATTAGACAGGCCGAAGCTCCTAACGCTTTAGTACAGCGATATCGAACTTTTGGCACGGAAGTTTGAAATGATACTTACCTTTGAAAGGAACTCCGCACTTCGACACAACCCGAAATAAAGAGATTCCGCGCCGAGCAACGCCCAAAAACTTTTCTTTAACGACTTGTGACATTGTGCGATCGGAAACGTTTGAATTTATTTGTTGCCTTTTTCCTTCGTCTTTGTAAGAATGTGTAAAGATACGTGGGTCTGTGTCGAAGATATACGCCTTTTTATATTAAAACAACCTAGAGGGTACATATACAACGTCTATTAGAAACCTTTTACATAACTCTAAGAGAAAAATATACTAATTTTTTCCTAAATTATTACTGCTTAAAATACAATCTAATGATTTTTCAAAGTTATTTTCTACAGAAGCCTTAACCAACTACTCTTGGAACAAAACAGCTATAATGGAATTAACTCGAATTAAAAGGTATATTAATGTATTTGCTAACGTTACAAAAGCTTCATAGTCCCCATATTCGTAGCAGACTGAGCTGACGATAGTCTAACACAACTTTGTATAAGACTGAGCGGACGATAGTAAAATCCGTTATAGTTGATTCAGTCCAATGAAAGCATCAGAAATTATTCAGAATACATCCACCAGTGACATGTTATACCGTGTATCTAAATATAGCAGCAAGCATCATGTCAACCGTTCTATCCATCAAATTGAAACATGAACAGATCGCTGAAATATATGCCAGCGCTGCGGGTATACAAATTCCCACATTAAACAAGTATTACATTTACGACCGGCTCTCAGCGTATCCCGGCGGGAACCTCTCGTAAAGTGAAGTCGCAAACTGTACGGTACATCTAATTACATAGACCAATGGAAGTTACGAGGATGGTCTTAGAGATTAGGAAGCTTGCCGTGTCTTGAAAGAACAACAAGATGTACCTACTTAATTAACTTAATCAGATTATAATAATTTCTGATGCCTTCGCGGTTATTACACATTGGAATGAAACAACTAATAACGGATTTAACTCGCGTATTTTTATTTTATTTTATTTGCTGACGTTTCGCTAAAGCGTTAGACTTTTGTCAGCTCAGTCATGCTACGATTATGGAAACTGTAAAGAATCCGAAACGTCAGCAAATAAAATAAAATAAAAATACGCGAGTTAAATCCGTTAAGAGTGCACCTTTTTGTACCGCGAAGTCGGCTATGGATTCTCAGGTTTAGAAAACGAAGGGTCAATTTCGCTTGCATCGGTCAGCCGCCTTCGGGCGCGCGAGCGAGAGGGAATGTTGTAACCAATATTCATGCTTGTGTGTGTGTGACAGCGAGTCTTTACAAAATTTATTTGACTTTAAATGAAATGCCTACAAGTCCGTACCTTATTTTGGTTCGCTCGATGTCAAGTAAATAGGTACGTTTTTGGATAAAAAAAATATTTAAGTAAGTACGTAGAGTAAACATAATACCTACATATAAATATATATACTTACATATATAGGAATTCTGCTTGTTACCATTATTATAATGTTTAACTTAAAAAAATATAAAGACAATTTACTTTCTTAGAACACTGCACAAAGTTCGACGAGTCCTCTGGTTTAACTAAAACGGGTAAAAATTGAAAATAGGCAGGTAGGTATTTACTTGGAATATTTACGTTAGGTACTTACCAGAAGGTGATGAGTTCAAACCTACCTACACCAAACAACAATCAATCTTGAAAAGTAGATAGCACCGTGTATGAATATAGATACCCATAAAATTTCTTTGTCAAAAAAAAATAATTTTATTAAAAAAAAACAATAGGAATAACGATCTATTCCTATATATAAGAGAGATCACATTCACAGTCCACCCGAACAGAACAGAATCACCTTTCTGTTGCGGCATCTTGTAAAGTTTGTTCCGCTATCCTACAAAAAAACAATAAATTATTATGGAAACTGTAAATAATCCGAAACGTCAGCAAATATAATAAAATACAAATACGCGAGTTAAATCCGTTAATAGTTGTTTCATTCCAACAAATTATATTTATCTAAGTAATGCTACTAGAGTGTGCTTAATAGTATTTGTACAAACAGTAACTATGAGATACATAGGTAATCAAAATTTTTAAATTCACCATTGTAAATTTAATTTACAACATAATTATAAACTTCGCTATGACTTATTGATTGATTGCACATTATGTGAATTATAAAATGAATGCTCACATGTTTCGTTTCTTGTAAATCCATGCGCTTGGTTTTTTACGACGAGCTGATAGCCAAAGTCTCGTTTTACTAGATTTTCTAGGTTTTGCTGTAAAAAAAAATCCACACCGTTAAATTTTCATTTTCTACTGAATATATCATATGATATTACATATCGATATTATATATAGACGTTCGAGTATCAAGTGAAAGACACTTTAAGTTGAAAAGTAATGAAAAGACATGATCGCTTCGAGTGATTAAGTATAAAGTATATCTAGATAGGTTCCAACTGTTAATAAATAATAATAATATAAATTGATATTAGTACTTACGCATAATGAACAATCGTAATGAAATGTAATTCCAAGTCCGCTGTCACACAGTCGTCGTAGGTAGCTAAGTATATTATAAGATCGTCGCAATAAAACCAATTCACTTTGTAATAATTCAGAAGTCCGTTAATCTAGCCGTGGTAGTTTTAGTTACTATTATTTATGAATTAATTATTAATAAGTAAACGTAACGTCAAAAAATCTGCACAATGACAGTCTATGACCGACTGGCAATTCGTCTTTGACCTTTGTTCTTGTCAAAACGTTCGGCGGCCGTCGGAATAATTCGGGCACGCACACAAACGCATGTAACAAGACTCGCGTGAAATAAGTATTTTCTAACATCGCCATTTCATTAGAAATTATTTCGAAAGTACGAATTCCCGTTGTAAATTATTAATTGTGATATTAATACTGTAGTTATGGTTTATTTTCAATCTTGAGGATATTTCCGATGTTTCTATCTTTTGAAATCTTTATGAAAATCTTTAAATGTATGCGAACAAGTCCTCTGAAAATGTGTCTATTTTTCATGTAAAATTACGAATCTAATATCATCTCTGATTGTAATATCTTACATAATCTAATAAAAATAACGACAGTTAGACCTAGCTATGCCATATCCGATCATAATTGCAGAAAAAAATAATAATGTTTAATTCAAAATTCTTGAAAGAATGAGGAATTACGTTTTGTATGAAAGCGCCGAGCAAAGGAGCGCTCTTAATCAGATTAACTGGAAAATATTCATACGAAAGCTTTTTATGAAACATCCAAACATGACCTATTCTAAAATGTACGAAAAATTCTATGTGTTTGCGCCATTCAAATTTTAACAAGCTTTGCCAGCCTCGAAATATGAGTTCCACCGAAAAAAGTCACACAAAATTCCAAACGGCTATGCGTTGGTGCATTGTTAGTTTACCATTCACAATTTTAACGTTTCCTAACTTAATTTTACTTTACTCGCCAAAACGTGTCTATCTATACTCTATACTAATACTAGTGGTCCCGGCAGACTTCGTCCCGCCCGGCAATGTCGATTTGACAGTTGTCATTGTTGCGTTTTGTTATACCATTTTTAACAAATCAGCTTAATATTTTTTTCTTTTTTTTTACTGGAACGTGATAAAAAGTATCCTATGTCCTTCTCCTGGCTCTGAACTACATTCCCAGCAATTTTCAGCCAAATCGGTTCAGCCGTTCTCGAGTTATAAACGGTGTAACTAACACGACTTTCTTTTATATATATAGATAGATAAAGAGGAAAGGTTTGTTTGTTTGGATCGAATAGGCTCCAAAACGACTGGACCGTTTTGAAAAATTCTTACACTGTTGGGAAGCTACACTATTCCCGAGTGATATAGTCTATAAAAAAATGATCCGTGCGAAGCCGGGGTGGACAGCTAGCATGTTATAAAATAACAGTAATGGATTACTAGATTCATTTTAAATTATGCCAGAGACACTCCCAAACAGTATATATGGTTTTGAAGCGTGCTTATTAAGGTGCAGGTGGTAAAGTCAACGTATGAAAGGCATATCCCTATATGAAACGGCGCGACCTCACGCGACGCTTAGTAGCCCCGCCCCGACGTTAAACCTAATGAAATTAACTAAGAATTTCACTAATGCCTTGCGAAATTACAAAACAACAATTAGTAAGGAGATTGTTAAGATCGCCGTCGTTCTTGCGCCTAAAATTTTGTTGTGCAATTTGATTTTATGTGGTTTTCGTATTAAATAAATTTAATTATCTAAGTACGCGTGATTATTTAACTTTGATCATTAATTACTTATTTACCTACTTGCGTTTTGTGCTTCATTGTTATCTTTTAAAACATACATTATTGAAAACTAGTTTCCACTTTCCGAAGACCTAAGAAGTTGTTTCTGGTAAATAGACACCACCTATCTTGTCCGTAGTTTCTCAGGAGCTGAAGTGGCTGTAAATTTTAATCAGTTCCCCGTATTATTATCAATAAAATAAATAACCAAGTCTAGTCTTTGTAAACCCTTCCACGTTATTGAACAGACTGAAAAAACTACTAGTTTTTGAAATATCAGCATTTAAAATAAAAATAAACAACATACATTTTATCAGTTATAGTTGTTTCATTCCAATATGTAGGTACGGCAGAAGCATCAGATATTAGAAATTATTTTAAAAAAATAGTACATTACGCACCAAGGCCAGTAAAATAAAAAATGTCTCAGATCACAATATGTAATTGTCGTCTGAGGCGAAGCCGAGGTTGACAAAAATGTGATCTGAGGCTTGTTTATTTTACTGGCCGAGGTCAGTATACTATTTTTCTTTTCGACGAAGCCAGAAAGCGGAAATTTCATTTAGAGAAGCGGCCACAAAGTTGCCGCTTTCTGGCTGGAGAACAGAAAAAATATTATAACATGGTCTCTCTTCGTTTTTAAATATCACCAATCATTATTTAATTTAAAAATCTAGGTGTACCTATGTTACTCATGTCTCCAAATTAATTATAAAGGCTAGACTTAGTATCCCTTTGTTTAATTATCCAAATCAATGGAGAGTGATACCTAAGCATCGTGTAATTTCCTTCAACGTCTACCTACTTCAGTTCTACTATAGAAACCGTGAAGCTGAACTAATGTACTTATACCTATCTACCTAGGGCTACCCTAGTCCATATAGTTAACAATCATACCCAAATATATAGGTATATATTTGGGTATGATTGTTATTACCTACTATAATAACTTTCAATGCTGGTATTATATCTCAAGGTTTTTAAAGATATTTTGAAGGGGTCTGTCCCGAGAGCCCCGGTCGGCGTCGACGTTCTTTGTTGAATTCTCCCCAGGCTGACGTTTTGGCAACCCTACGTGAAAGCCATTCGGATGTCTACTTTGAATAGAAATGACGTAATCGACAGAAGTTTGACGCAGCATTCGCCGTCTGTCGTGTCCTTTATCTCGACTAGGAAATCGATTCTTGATTTAATAATCAAGAATTTTCCATGGTGATTGTCTTTCTTCAAATTAGCTTCTTGCTTTGCGTTTTCTTGTTATTATTTTTAATTGAAGCACGAAATCACGTGTTGATACCGTGAGCGCTATAGTGCCTATTAAATTCTGCACTTAATTGAAATTCGTGATAATCGTCCGGCTATGAAATATGGAAGCGGCTATCGCGTAAATAATTTATTACGTTGATTTTGTAAATACTGGTAAATTTACTGGCGGCGAGCAGTGAATCATGTTCATGTATAAAAGTTCAGAATGTTATTATGCCTAACGACTTTTACACTGCTGTAATTAACAGCAGTGTTACATTACCGAAATAAAAAGTACTTAGCACTCAGTAAACATAAGTTAAAATGTATTGACTCTTCAAATTAATAGTTCACACCTTTTGCGTAGACATTTATTACCTACTGTTAAAACATACATTATGGTGAATTTATACAAAAATGTTAATTTCTCTTCATTCTTCATTTCAAAATAAACCAATGACTTTTTGCTGACGTTGTTGCGAACTCCTTGCTGTGTGTGTATATAGTTTTATAGTTTTACTTTTATTGGCTATTGCCCTTTTTTATAATTCGATTGTTTCTTATTTCTATTTAATTGTCACTTAGTTTAGTTTTTGATTTGATTGTGTTCTGATATTGTGTTGTACTGTTCGTTGTGAAGTTACCTAATTAAATCCCTATATTCCATTATCCTATTGTTTTTAGTACAGTCCATTACTCACCAACAGACGTTTTTCAAAATATTATATTAAAGAGGTCACTGGACGATTCAGTATAATATCTGAATCTAACTACGAATTGAATTGTAGGATCTTCAAGAGCCGCAAACAAAATTACCACTAGACAGGGAAAGTCCATTAGGTTTTATGGGTTCCACTCCGGGAGGACTAGCCGAGATGAAAAGCTCAAATTAATTAAATTCCGACTTATAAGTATTCTCACCTTAACCTGAAAAAGTTACAGTAAACGAGAAGGAAATCGCGTGCCCTATTACCTTTTCCATAACAGGACATTCCTTAATTGGAATGGGGGAAAAATATAAGCAATTTTATATATGCGTTTATAGTTCTACCTACATATAACTATGTAGGTACCTATGTATATTTGTTAAGCCCAAAGACGGTTACTAGAAATAACAAAATAGCTTACGTAAAATACATTTAATCGGTTGTTGTATTTTACTATCTTTGACCTTGTGTCAATGCAATTAAATAGAATTTTCAACGCATTTTATGAGCACATTAGTCATGTTAATCCCTCATAAAAGTTCTTACTGTAATGAGGCACCACTCCCTCGTGAAGGCTTTGTGGACATCTCTGAGGCTCTGCGCATGCCGCAATCAGCTCACTATTCTTTCTTTTCTACGCTCCTATTCTATTAAATGTACATAGGTTTATCTCTATCTTTCTGTACCACAACACAACTTACTGAATTATAAGGAATAAAACATATTATTTATTCTAAACCATGTTGACTCAAAACCGACACCTTAATTAGCGTTTGCCAGGCGGCCATTTGTGCAAATGCAAATGTCATGTTTAATCACGCCGCTTCGGGTTCGAGATGTTTTATCAGAAAAGTTTTCTCGTAAAAATTTGCCTTTTTGGTACTAAATTGTAAGCCAACGAAGTTTCCAGTAGGTAGGTACTTTTTAAGGGAAATGTCTCATTTGGCCGCGTCGAACTTCGGAACTTTAGGCTCGATTTTAATAAACGGAGGCTGCGCAACCCGGTAAAGTTTTCGTTTCTTGAAAAACAGAAACCCGAAAGTGACACAATAAGCCTTAATTAAAACAGCTATTTTAAACTTATCGGATGCAATATTCCTTTAAGCAACTTTATTCCACGGCTCTAATGAAGTTGGTATTTCGGCACTGATTCACTGAATTCAAAAGTTGGTAAATTATGCGGCACAAAGAAATAAGAAATAGCTGCAGCGTCAAAACTTGTTTTCATTTTCAGCAGTAATCGTCGTAATGACTGCACATTAGTGTACTGTAGGTACACGGTGCATGTACTGAGGGTAATTGTATTCGTATTTGTTCCAAGATAATTACTATGTAGTTTAGTATAATTAAGCTAGTAACACCGCCATGTTTAAAGTATAATTAAAGAAAAACAAAAAATCACCCTGGCAACCCTGTTTGTCCAACACGTCATTGGTTTTTTAGGCGCCATCACCGCCTGCAGATATTTTTCTGTTAGAAAGTTTTTTCAGGTTTTTTCAATTTTATTTTGCGCAATCATGCCAAAAAGAAGCAGAGAAGAAAAGAAGGAACGTAAAAGACGTAAAATATTAAAGATGAAGGAAAAATTGCGAAGATATCGATCGGAATCATCCGATTCGACTTCTTCGATTTCTCGTCGATCAATATCGATCGTAAGAGAATATAATAGTAAGTACCTATTTAAAATAAGTGAAAACCTCACATCATAAACCCTATTTATATACATAACGACTGTCGTTATGTCTTTTCTCGGTGAGAAAAGATTACAAGGGTGTTTTTATGGTACCGCGTGGGGTAGCCATTTTGTTGACTCATATCTCGTGTAAATCGTGTAATAATAATTAGGAGAGGTTCTCCTTCTTATTTCTTCATCATGAATATTAATAACTAATAAATTTATGACAAGTTATGGTACGTTACCTATTCTGTCATAAGACAATATAATCGAAGTTTAGTTTGCGGTGCAAACTTTTGCTTCCTATTATTACGTATCGAGCTCAGATTTATTTTCTTTTTTGAGTCAACATACTAAAGACTTTGTTCTTTACAGCCTCACCAGAAGAAGTGAGTGTGGAAGATGTGATACCTATACATTTAGAACCAGATGTTATTACAGAGGACAGGTCCACTGATCTACCTTCTGAGATTTTATCGGCCCTAGGTGACTCTGTAACTAATAAACAAGTCTATGGGCCAGAAGTGCATCAAGAAATAATAAGTCGGTTGAATTCAATTTTGTTGGAGGGCCTTTCAAAAGATCAAAGAGAGAAAATTATAAAAGAAAACCCTATTCCTAGTAATGAAAAGTTGTTAGATGCACCAAAACTGAATTCTGAATTATTGGCTATCATTACTCCATCAGCCAGTACTCGTGATAAATTAATGGAAGATCGTCAACAAGATCTAGGCATTGTTGGTGGTGGTATTTGTAGAGTGATTAACTCTTTATTAAATAACAAAGATTTTAAAAGACTAGATGTCATATCTACTTTGGTTGATTGTGATCGTCTCTTATGTAATTTACATCAACAATATACAGAAATTAGAAGAAAATTACTAAACTCTTTTCTTGATAAAGATTTGCTGTTAAATTTGAGATTTAATAAACGTGGAGAGTTTTTATTTACTAAATTAGAAGAGACTGTGAAATCAGTTACAACAATGAAGAAAGCTGGACAAAAGTTGAAGCCCAAAGGTTCTAGTCAAGCATCTTCTTCAAAAAACTCCCAAACCCCTCTGCGCCAACGCCAAGCAGTGCAGGTCCATCAGTCACGGGCACCAGTAAGAGGGGGTTTTCATCAACAGCACCGCTACCAAGCCAGGCCTTCTCCATCCAGAGGTCAAGGTCCCCGTCAACTAACAGCAGCATCACGAGGACGAGCCAAATACCCATAGAGGTAAATTGTGCTGGTAGATTAAAATATTTTTATTCTAAATGAAAATCCATTACTCAAGATCCAATTATATTAAATTGGATCAATGGTCATATAATACCTTTTAAATCACTTTCCCATCAAACATTTTTTCAAGATAATAACAATTTAGTTGAAAAGGATAAACAGATACTTATAAAAGAAATTCATATTTTAATTGAAATGGGAACAATCACTCACTATGTTCCTAGTTTGGGACAATTTGTTTTAAATATTTTTACTATACCTTAAAAGGATGGATCTCATAGATTTATTTTAAATTTAAAATCCTTAAATAAATATGTCTATACAGAGCATTTAAACTGGAAGACATTAGAACTTTATGTAAATTATTATGTAAAAATGATTTCATGTGTACAATTGATCTAAAAAGTGCTTATTATTTAATCAATATTCATTCTGAGTATAGAAAATACTTGAGGTTTAACTTTAATAATAAATTATTTGAATTTACATGCCTTCCATTTGGGTTAGCCTCAGCACCTCTTTTTTTTTTTTTTTTCACAAAAATATTAATAGCCATTTCATATGGGTTTGCATACACCAAAGTGTTAGAGAGAGAAATATTTTTTTTTTCTCATGATAACTATGATAGTTCATTAATCATAATATTAATCAAGATTTACTCTGGTGGAAAGAAAATATTTTAAAAGGTTATAAAACAATATAATTTTTCATTGGAAATATTTTCAGATGCCTCTGGATCAGGCTGGGGGGCTTTTTCTGATGGGAAATGCGCCAGAGGTTCGTGGTCTCAGGAAGAGAAGGCCTATCATATTAATTACTAGCGGCCCGTCCCGGCTTCGCACGGGGGGACTTAAGATTTTTTTAAGGCCTCAGAAACGATACTTTTCCCCCGTTTTTGAAACATTTTCGGTTACTGCTCCGCAACTATAAGACCTAGCGTGATATTATATAGCCTATGTTACTCGGGGATAATGTAGCTTTCCAAAGGTGAAAGAATTTTTGAAATCGGTTCAGTAGTTTCGGAGCCTATTCATTACAAACATACAAAAATACAAATCTTTCCTCTTTATAATATTAGTATAGATTTAGAATTATTAGCTGCATTTTTTGCCTTGAGGTGATAAGTTAAGAGAATGTGAAATATTGCTTAGGATAGATAACACTACTGCAATATTTTATATTAATCGCATGGGAGGTGTGTAATTTCCTCAATTAAATAAATTAGCAAAACAAATTTGGCAGTGAGGTGAGATTAGACATTTATGGATATTTGCATCATATAATATAAAGTCAAAAGATAATAAAGAGGCTGATTATGAATCCCGTAACTCTAATATGGACAATGAATAGGAACTTTCACAAGATGCTTATATGAGGATAGTTAATAATTTTGGCATACCTGACATTGATTTATTTGCTTCTCACTTAAATAAAAAATATAACAAATATATTTCTTGGCACAAAGATCCTTTCGCATGGAATATCGATGCATTTACTGTGAAATGGTTAATCATTTCTTTTATGCTTTTCCACCATTTTGTTTAATCTTAAAAACTAGAAAAATACTATCTTTGTGTGTGTCTGAAGTCATTCTCTTCACGCCATCTGATTCTCTTCTCATTTCTCATTCCAGAACACCACATCCATTGCGGAAAATGCTTACCCTGGGTCATGCATATTATCAGGGAAACTTATAAAAGGAGAATGATTTCAGATAGTAGTATTAATATTATGATAGCATCATTAGCAAAGAATAGTATAAAACAGTACAATAGTTGCCTCAAACAATGGTGGGTATATTGTAGAGAAACTAAAATACAGATTTATACTCCCTCAATACCGATAATTATATCTTATTTAACTTATTCATTTTATAAGGGAGCTTCATATCAAACATTAAAATTGTCATCGTTCAGCTTTGTCCCTAATTGTTGGTAATTATGTAGGATCTGATGATAAAGAATATTAAAATAAGTACTGAAGGTATTGTAATATATATAAGAGATAGTTTGAAAACAACTAGTGTAAATAATCTTATGTTTAGGTTATTCTTACCTTTTTTATTACAGGACCAGCCACAGATTTGCCCTGCTAGTACACTTGTTCATTATGAGTATATAAATGTTACTAATCAAAATAGACAAGATGAAGAATACTTATTTTTTAACTTTTAAGACACCCTCAGACGGACTTCTTGTCAGTTTATTAGCCGATGGTTAAAACAAATCATGAGTGAAGTGAAGTGGTGTAGACGTGGCTCTCTTCTCATCACATACCACTCGACACGCTTCTTCGTCATGTGCATACCGAGAAGGTGTCTCTGTCGATAGTATTTAAAAAGCGGTTGGCTGGTCCTCTAGGTCTTCGACATTTGCTAAGACATTATAATAGACTCTTACAAGATGAAAATTTAGACTCATCTTTGTTTACTAGATCTGTTTTCAGGAATGAATCTTAATTAAGGAAATTGTTTTGTTACCTACTAAGTATTAATTTTTATAAGATTTAAGTATTTTCAGTTCTTACTGAAAATACTTAAATTCTTGAACTTGATTGTTATGTTATTAATGAAAGAATAAGATTTTAGATAGTGCTGATTCTTTTAAAAATTGAAAATTAAACATACTTACTTGATTATAAATTTTGATGTTACTCAATTCTCTGAACATCTACATAGTAATTATCTTGGAACAAATACGAATACAATTATAGGATTAAACAAACTTACCTGTAAGTGTAGTTCTATCCTAATTGTATAAAGTATTTGTTCCAAGATAAGAGCATCCCTCCCGTCCCCATAAGACATGTGTATAATGTATATCTTATTCCCTATACGTATATAAATACTTACCTACTTCTATCATATGATGTACTTGTCATACTCGTAGGTACATCTTACGATAAAAGTTTGAATTGACAGTTACAGCTCTAAACTTAATGACGTGTTGGACAAACAGGGTTGCCAGGGTGATTTTTTGTTTTTCTTTAATTATACTTTAAACATGGCGGTGTTACTAGCTTAATTATACTAAACTACATAGTAATTATCTTGGAACAAATACTTTATACAATTAGGATAGAACTACACTTACAGGTAAGTTTGTTTAATCCTATAATTTTAACCTAGCAGGTTTTCTGCCAACACGGACCTCTATTTAGCTTAAGCTTTGCGCAGCTCGGCACCGAGTGTTAAGTACAGAAATAAATAAAATTCAGTAGGTATATAACTACTTATCGGGGAACTGGTAGCGAAATTGGTTTGCACCGCAAACCGACACGACTAAGTATAAATCATAACTCGGGCCAAACAATTCCGATAAATTATTACACAGGGAGTAATAATGTCGATACAAAAAAAAACAACAGTAATATCGTTGGTAAACGCGTCGTAATGTAGCGGATAAATCGTGGAAATAGAGCACTTATATAATGTTACTCTAGGGTCGTTAATCGCATAAATGGAACGAAGGCACTTAAAAATATAGCTAGATTTATTTGAACGTACGGCTCTAAATCCTCTTTATCGCTTATTCAGACTTGGCTATACCTAATTGTTCTATCCAATTACTTATAAGCTCGATAGGAAGCCTCCTTAATTACCTATTTACCTATTACAAAAATTACACTGTGTTCTAGCTACATAATATCACAGAATACGTACCTATCACTTGTGTAGTTACATACCTACATGAAAAAGTAGGTAGGTACATAGATTGTGTAGGTATATCACACAATTACTTGCCTACTTACTTACCATAAATATTACATAATATGTTCACATCTTATGGAAGTGCCGTAGAAGAATTCATGGAGTAATAGAAAAGGATGCCAATATGGCACATAAGGAAACATAAAAATGGGACAGTTAGGAAGGGCGTTGTAGGAATCGGCGTCAACGACAGAAATGAGTCGTAAGACTGGCGCCACAATAAGTCACGCTCTTCCCGCTATTTACGTAACAGAATGCACTTAGGGAATGAGATAGCTTACCGAATTCTTAGTTAATTAGTTCGTGAAATAAGACTGTATAAAATAAACTGATGGGTTCCTAAAGGCTCGTTGTTAGCACGTCATAATCGTACGGCGCATCGGTACAACTCGCGTGCTCCGCGCTGTTTGCTCGAACTCTTATCATAAACAAGCCTATTTACGACAAAGCAATTCAAAATACGGAAACGTTAAATTTACACCAGCTATAAGTTCCAAAAGTATCACATTCGATATTCGTCGCTTCGTGCGGACGGACTACGCTTTATTAAATTTATGATGGCTATAATTCTCACGTCTTGATAACTATCTCCGTAACGGCACAGATAATTAAAATGGGAGTCGAAAAAATCTGCGTAATGAAAGGAGTCACGCGAGGGGTTAGTGATAAAAATCTTCGAAGGACGGGTTAATTGTTGCGAAGTACCCTGCAAACACATGGCGAGTGGCGATAGTCGATAGTCGCAGGGTTACACGCAACATCCGGGCGGTGTGGGAGACAACGCGCGAGACGACCGCTCATTTGGTACAAGGACATTGCCACTACAATATCCGGTCGACGACGTGGGCGGGGATCGTAATCTTTGATGTCAAAATGAGTATCGAAATTAAATCTATTAAACTATGCTACACGTGTGCGAGTTGTGTATATTTGTTAACACATTAGACTTTCTACTTTGTTTATTAACTAATTTCTCACTAAATGACAACGCACTGTCTAAGTTTTATTATGTAACATAGGTACTTAATGCACTTTTTTTAGTGTAGTATAAGGTGTCATTTCGAAATTATAGCTATAGGGTGAGCTCCCAGTCATTGGATTTTTTCCAATCTTTGATACCTGTTACCTGTAAAAGCGCCCCGCTTTCAGTTTAGCGAGTTGGATACTCGCTAAGCTGAAAAGCTTCCTTTCTAAGTTAAAGTTATATACTAAAATACAAATCCCAAAAACTACATCGTAAGTCCGAGGTGACTGGGATCTTGGACCAATATACTTATATAGTTTATCATTATCAGCGATATTCTTATCTCTTTCTTATAACATATGAAGTTTAACATAAAACATTATAAATTTGACACAATACAAATTGAGTTATCGCGTATGACGTACAGCATAAAAAATTCAACGAACCAACTCCATTATTCATAGAGGGAAATTGATAAGGCCCCTAGAGGTGGAGGCGGAGTCGGGGGCTCTGCTTAGTGTACCTAATAGCTAGCAACAATCGATCACTTAGACGTCGCATGATGAATAGCGAGACGCGATGGATATCTCGATTCACTCGCTCCGCTGCAGTTGGATACCATCAGCTAGAATAGACTTTCAGCAAAACATTATACCTAGAATTTACTGTGTTACTTACCTACCTTCTTACTTGACGTTACACAAGCAATACTGTGCATATAGGTACGTAGTACGGTAGGAGTTGCATGAAATTTTTGGAATTAGGCACATCTTATAATAAGCGTCGTATAATATATAGAGTAAAATTGTCACTCGATGTTGTACCTATTTAAAAGAAGGAGCTTGTGCTCTTTTGGAATCATATTACTACTAATTTGGTAATGATATCCCAACTAACAAAATCAGTGTTTATAGGATTTTTAAGACTACTTTTATTTTCCTAATAACACAAGGTTATAGGAGCATTTATTCCACCATCTAACTTATAATCGATTTAAAACATGTTCATAAGCCTTATAACGTACTTAAGGAATGATTTTAGAACGTTATTGGTATAATAATTTCTGATGCCTTCGCGGTTCATTCTAATGTTATTGGTATTTTTGATTGGAGTACTTGTTGGGATGACTCTAAGTCACATTATTATGGATCTTGTGTGACTTTAAGGGAGTAAACTCTATACAAAATCCATAGGTACAGCTATTTGTTCTTGAATAGGTGTACACCATCACATAACTTTTGCCTACCTTATAGTTATAAATAGTTACGTATACTAACCATAACCTAAAATTAGCTATTGGTCGTGAAATTTAAATGTACATTAACAAAATTGTAAACAGTTTAGCCTTAATCTATTCTATTCCCGTTAAAGCTACGTCGTAATATTCAATCTCGCAATACAAAGTAGAACTGCTCAGTATTCAAGAAACCAAGCTTTTCCAGAATGCTAAATTGTTATCCTCAATTCAGTTTAAGAAAATGGAAACCGAAAATACAGTTTATTAAGCCACCGTGCAGAAAACACTTTTAGTGCCACGACTGTAAATGCTGTAGCGTGCTATTTATACGTTGCCGTATCGTAAAAAGGTATACAGACATGAAAGTAGATAGATAAACCTACGAAAGGGCTCGCCGCACATTAAGATCTTTAGCAATTCTAATTGAGACCGAGCCCTATCGCTGCAGCGTTCAGTGTTGCCGTTGTGCGGAATCGGTGAATTACGACGGACCTCCCCGGTGTAACGAATGATGTTTATGTACCTACCTATATATTTTAATTTGTAACAAAGTATTTACCTTATATACTTTAATACAAAGACACCTTTGATAATTAAGTACCTCTTATAAAAAAATCAACTAACGTACCGCTTTAGTACAATTATTATTGTTATGCGAGTCAAATATCATAAAGAAACGCTTTGACATTTGAACCGCCATGCGGCATTCTATGAGATGATTGTTCATGTGATGCTTGTTTTAAAACAAATGGATAATTGATTACCTGGGAACGTTTCGTGGACCTGAGACCTGAGGAGTGAGGGGTGCAAGGTTTGGGGAGATGGTAGGGAATATTTGACCATAGTCGAGGCAGTCGGGATTGAGCTATACGGAAATAGCATCGTGTGCGCATAAGGGTCGGACTTGACCTACTTGTTTAGGTATTATTTAAGTTAATAGTAGTGAAATATAATTAGAGTTGGGGCCGCGTTTTTCGTCGCGAGTGAAAAATAAATTGAAGTTTATAAAATTTAGTGTTAATTTTAGATATTATTTCGAGTAATTTTATTTGTTTGTTTAGGAGTGGCGCAGATCATCGAGGGTATGTTTGGTTCCTTTGTTTTTAGACTCCGTTGTGCTGTTTTAATGGTTTACCTAGTTCTTGTCTGGATTTAATTATATTTCAGGAGTTCGCAGTTTTAACGAGTAATTTTAATTTTGGGTAGACTTTAGCTAGGTTAGAAAATTAGTAGGTAGGTAAATAAATGGTTGTGAGATTTGTGAGATGTATGAATTATTTGAGAGTATGGAAGAGACAAATGACATTGATGTATACAAATTATGACTAAATAAGTATACAAGTTTCGATCACTTGTGATTCTATGCTGTTTAATACAAGTTTCAATCACTTGTGATTCTATGCTGTTTAATACAAGTTTCGATCACTTGTATGACATTTGTGTTATATTGCAAATTATTATGCAAGCTCAAAACTACTGTTTAAAGTTTTATGTTTAATAAAAGACATAATCCGACTGAAATAACTACTGAACCGTTCTAAAAGATTTCTCTTTGTATGTAATTTGACTGCAAGAACTACTGAACCACTTATAAGATTTATCTTGTTTGAAGTCATGATGATGACGATGTATGTTTTAGGATCTATGATTTATAATAATGGATTTTAACCTAAGAAACAAATTTCATCTGCAATCGGTTTTGGAGGTCGTTCACAATAGAACGATGTCCTAGTGTGTGTGAAAATTCTATATACTTAGTATTAATTATCACCTGAACCATTTCTTCAGTGAAATTAATTTCAGTTTGAAATATACTCTGAAAATGCACATTTGATGTGTCTTTAAATATTCATATTAAAGAAATAATTATCATTAATCACAACCTTATAAAATTATATTGTTCATGAATGTATCCGGACCAATCTGCGGTGTGTGAGAAAAGAGATCGTCTCGCCGCAAATCTTTCCAAATCTCTATTTTTCTACCTAAAAAAAAAAAAACCCAACAACGGAAAGAACACACACACACAACCGATCATCTTTATTTCATGTGCTGCGGCTTGTTCCGTGTATATTACTGAGTGATTGATTTCGACGAAGGCTGAACGATTGTTTCATATTATGAAAACTATTATTCACAAATAATAGTTTCCATTTTGTAAAATATATCTTTGACTGATGATAATTAATACGGAATACCGTCCGTCTACTATACCGTCCGTCTGCTGTCTCAACTTTAATATTACAAAATATAAAGAAGTTCTAAGGAACCATAAAAGAAATTACATACATATAAAAAAAGAAATAACGCTGCACGAAGCCTCACACACTTCGTAAAGCATCAATACTATATAAAAAAAAGACATCATGTCATTTGTTAATTCAAAAGATATCACATATTTAAGTGATCAGTATGAAGAGAAGGTTTGAATGAAACTTTATAAAAAGAAAACAATAGAAAACAGGGCGATAAAAAAATAGATGGATTTGATGGGATATTTTAATCGGGCGAGTGCTAATTACGATTAAATATCATGGCATAGGCTATAAGGAGTGTTGGGAGGCCTATATATATTTTTTAATCCAATCGAATTAGGTTTCCCCATTTATAGACTAAATGTCTATATATCAAACAGGTCCCTTGTGCTCGGGTTTTCAGATTCTTCGTTGTATTTTTCTTTTTTAATGCAGGAGGTGGAGATATAATCTGGACATATTAATTAAGTATAATATTTTTTAGTTTAATTAATTTTATTCTCAACAGCTAAGAAGACTTCTCTTCGGGCACGTGAGTGTTTGCTTTATTTTATTTTATATCTTTTGTTTTATTTGATAATATTTGTATTTGCGTCATAAAACACAACGTATTTATACACAACGTATTGGGTCCTACATAGTTACTAGACGATCACATTAATTTCGGCCAATTTGATTAACTAAGTATGTATAGAAATACCTTTAGGTATTTGATATAGTTAGTTATAGATAGTTATTTATATAGGGCTAGGGGAAAAACCATTACACCGGTTATCCAGGGTTCGTTGCCAGGGTAAAAAATGTAAGATAAAAATTGTATAAATAAAATATAAATTATATGTTTTTAGATACATTTTGGACACATAATTCTTCTTTTATGCTTAAACAAAAAATTACTAAGATAATTTTCGTTGTTAAAGTTCGGGAGTTCGTTACGTCACTTCGTTGTGAAAAAAATATTTTATTATAATAATAGTAGAGTAGGTATATCCTCACGCGGTACTTTAACGGGCTATACCTATTTATATATTTTTGAATAATCTAATTACCGGTTTTTTTTAGCACACAAACCCATCATTAAGACTGCCTTACTCAGACCACTGAATGTAACCGTGAAGGATAGATATCACGGCCTTATCGTTTGATTGCACTACCAAATGAATGTTGAGCCAGCACCCTCCAGACACGCACACTATAATAATTAAACCACTAATAATCCTATTTCCTCGACCGATTCAAGTTATTTACGTCGACCTTATTAATATGCAAATTATTTTTAATAAACCATGGTAATTAATTGGTGTACGGTGCGGCTTAGACAAATGCGGAATTTTACGAGATTTTAATTAATCTACATGCCGTTAATTAATAATTAATTGTGTAAACGCTGTTAAAACAACGGGTAACTGGGTCTTTTTGATTAAGGAACAGAGTTAATGGGTTTAATTTTTGAGCGTTACATGTAAACAAAATAATTTGCATTTTGAAACAAACTGTTACATACCATATTACACACCAAGAGCTACTTACATAAAGAAAACTAACTCAAAAACCTGAATGTTTGAGTTATACCTATTTAACTTAAACAACAAACTGTGTACCGATGCTTATGTTGTATTCTTTATTTTAAGTTCAATCTCAAGCTTCGTAGTCAATTTCTCTTTCAACCACTTGTCTATTTCTGGTTAAAGTTTATATTACCTACCTACCATATAATCATTACAATCAATTTAGGACAATATAGGTAATGTTACTTCCTACTTGTTAGGGGCCGCGGTGACAGAGACTATGAAAACTTGAGTTTTTACTCAATCGTTTAATGACAGAATGGTGAGAATAGATAGGTAGGTAGGCATTAAATATAATAGAAAAATATATTAAATATATATCTAGGTAAGTACCTAATAAGTACATTCTTAATATGGTCGCATTCCTGTCGTCAATACTACTTACGATGGAAAGTGACAAAGGCGTTTTAGAAACCGCAAAACCGAGTTTTTGAATTACAGTGCAAGGCGTTAATATAGACGTGATATTAAACGTAGCAAGGCGAAAGTTCGGCCCCATTTCGCTGAATAGCATTTCCGTGTTATTAATGAAAACACGCAATCCGCTAAATTACTATTGCAAAGGGGTAATTATTATAAATGTGTAAATTTATAAGATACTTGCTTCTACCCGCGACTTCGTACGATGAGTACCTACTTTACACAATATCGTTATAACACTATTATAGATATTCTACGTAGCTGTAGGTATAAAATAATTTAAACAAAGAAAAGTATTAAATTTTACTTGCACTAGGTACTATGAATAATAATTAGTACCTACCTATCTAAACTAACAGAAAATTAATGTTAGAAATTTAGTTTCGCTCGGGTGACACTAATTATTAATATAAAGAGCTGAGATTATAATAATTCATTTTGTTTTAATCTCGTATGCAGGTGCATACCCATCTAAGCTTAAAGCGGACCTCACACGGGTTGCTTTACATACTCATAACATATGCGACACTACAGACACCTTTATAAAAATTTCAAATTACACTTCATTTTTATAAGCTCTTTGCATAAAGTATTCACATATAACTCGACACTTTATCCGACTGCAATATCGTTTGTCATAGAACCAAGTGTATAGTCGTTTTAGCTGTCTATATTGGAGAGACGTATGTCATAAACCTGATATATGATCAAAGAACAGCGTTATCGTGTCAGAGAAGTTTGATTTATACGAGAATGACAGAAGGCGTGATGGCACCTATCAATTGTCACATAGGAGCATCAATCTCGTCTGATCCATGATGCATTTAAGCCACGAATGCCACGATATGACTGTACATGTCATCTTCGGGAGTAGGGTCGTGACGTCGCATGACTTTACAGCAATGACTATAAATTAGAGTTAGTTTAACAATATTGCAGTATATTATTACAGTGTGACTAATACCTACTACCTATTAAGTTCTATCTTTCATATTGTAATGAATGTGATATAAAATAATGGATGGTATTTCATTGAGTACTATGCTACATTTATTTATTCATGAAATATCTAAATATTTAATCATAGCCAAATGACGCATATGGTATCTCCATTGGTTATAATATGATAATAATTTCCGAGTAGAAGTAGATGGTACCTATTATTATTTATACAAATAAAAGCAAATGTTTGTTCTTAGCGACGCATTATTATTTTTTAATTGTTTATATTATGGTATTTATTTGGTCTTTGGATTCGTTAGTTACGTTCATCAATAATTATCAAAAGTACCTACTTTACTTAACTAACGAAAAAGATTGTTAAATTTTTCAAAAACATAAAGGGGTTATATTGAATATACAAAGACAAAAAACTTAAAAGTAATATTGACTTATGGCTCACTGTTTTATAAAACGAGAGACTCAAGTAGGAAACAGTGGAAGGGAAAATAAAAGAGGAGTACGTATGACAGTTATTTGAGAGGGACAAACAGGAAGAGAGGGGGGGGTACGTGGTACGGGGAGGGGGGGAGAGAACACGTCGTCGCGCTGTAATTAGGGGTCCACGCCTCGCCGGCACGCGACACTGCGAAAATAATGGCCGTCTCCATGTGTCATTAAAATAAATAATAAATAAATATCTTTGGACAATTCACACCAATTATCTAGTCCCATTTTAAGCAAAGCTTGTGTTATGGGTACTAGATAACGGATAAATATACATAAATACATATAAAACATCCAAGACTCAGGTACAGATGCCAGTGCTCATCATATTGACATCTGCCCCTAGCGGGATTCGAACCCGCAACCTCCGGTTTCGCAGTCAGGGCCTCTGACCACTAGACCAACAGGCCGTCAAATACATCGACAATAGGTATGTAGAAAACTAAGAAACCTGTTTTCTTTTGTAAATCATACTAAAGCATCCTTTCGGACAATTATATTTTATATTATAATATTTCAATTAAGTAACTTAAGTAGGTACGAAACAATTGAAAATCGTAATGTCCCAACGAACATCGACTTGTTCCATTTTTAAATTTTCTTACATTTTATTCGACTAAGATAACGTCAAACAGCCACACTGTTTTATTTGTTGTCAATGCGTGTTATGGATTCATTTTATACCTCTTGTCGTATTAATATTGTAGTAATTGAATATCAATAAATATGTACCTAAATTGTTTTTAAAACAATAATTAAGTAAGTGGGGTATGTACCCCCGATATCTGATTTTTGTATCCTAGCCGGTCTATTTATGGTAACAAGCGCACATATAATAATTATTCAGTTTATTTTTGGCAATGTGGTCAGTATAAATAAAAACCACATCAAAAGCTCCGATGCCTGTGCTTGAATGATTAAATGTGGCCTTTTGTATTGTAGTATTTTCTGCTTATAAAATCTCGTTTATTATCAATATTAATTTAAAGAACTACAAATATAAATTAAACCTACTTGATAATTCATATGTCTGTTGATAACATTTTAATTATATTATTATGATAATTAAATTTCCATTTTTGTTCTTGACTTCAACAACTTAAATTAAAAAAAAATATATATTTCGAATACTTAATATCTATATACCTACCTAGTATCGCGAACATCTGATGTTGACTCTTTCCAATTTCTTAAGAGTAACATTTTGGTTCTGTTTTGTTCTGTGAATTGTATGTAAAATCTTAGAACAGTTAGAACTTATTACGATACAAAAAATAAATGTTGTGGGACAAGTTTATTTGCGCAAAACATGAAAATGATTGTGTCTGTATTTTGCTTCATTAATGATAATAAAACGTATCTATTTGTGGACTGTACCTATAACAACATAATTATTATGTTGATTACAATATAATAACATAATATCAATAGTTGTCTGAACTTACCTAATCAATGCAATAAAGGATGCAGTTAAGAAAACAGTGTAAATAACATGAAGGAATAAAAATGGGTCGTAACAGTTTTACGAAAATTTTCTATTACCACGAAGTACCCAAAAGCGTTTAAATACAATCTTATTTAAATGGTCGAAACGAAAGAAGAGATATTTCTATACTCCAAGAGACACCTTGTTTAACTGCATAACGAGTCCTTCGGTCTGCCTCGACATAATATTGTTCGGGCAGACGGCGCCAACTCAATATCCTATACAATGTTTGAACGACCCGTCTTGACTCACAAACCATGCACAATTTACATTATTTCTTTCTGCAATACTGTTATTTAAATTGGATTCTTCTGCAAATGGGTTTTATTGTGATGATATGACCAGAGTGACTGCTGTGCGGTATAATGGTTCTATCAAAACTGTACAGGCACTTAGGTGTATATATAACCGGCCAAGTGTGAGTCGGATTGACACACGAAAGGAACCGTACCATACCTCTAAACACGACAAAAAGATCACGTTTGTTTTTTAGTGTTTGTTCTAATAGAGGCATCAAAAATACACGATCCAATAAAATATAGTAATAGAACTTAGTAATAGGTAGGTAAATTTATATAATTACAATTTTTGACGATAGGTCATCGTATTTTATAAATCTGCCTTGTTAACGATACACGAAGGTAGGTACTTTTAGGCAGGCTAAAAGTATAAGTAGAAACTCATATACACATAGGTACTGCGTTTGCGATTAGCTCGGCAGAAATACCACTGGACTGTTATAAAATCAGAATGCATCACATACCATTGTTCACACTGTCAATTCGCTCAGAACTTGAATTGTTGGCACCGAAGTTCAGAACGCCCGGGTGAGGCATGAATCGAACTATTTGATGAAGCAGCATTGTTTGGTGTTAGTTTAAATTCTGGGATAAATGAACAAGTCGGACGAAGTTCGGGCGCGGGCTTCCTAGTCCGCGTCAGCCAATTTAACTTTGTCACAGTACACTGGCCAAGCCCGAGATTAAAAATGCGCTTCTT
This sequence comes from Polylopha cassiicola, assembly GCA_038024825.1. Lineage (NCBI taxonomy): Eukaryota > Metazoa > Arthropoda > Insecta > Lepidoptera > Tortricidae > Polylopha > Polylopha cassiicola. Next base: position 5,171,173 of record CP149050.1, read on the forward strand.
AATTGCCTATGCAAATGCAAAGTTTACGAAATATAGTATTAACGCTGCTTAAAATTAACTGACAGTTTTGGCACTACGCCAATTATTGGGACAACTTTTATTTAAAAGGGATTTGAAATCTCAAAAAGTTCGAGATTTAGAACGTTGATGTGATTTTTCCTATCACTAAATCGCGAAAATTACAACCGTACTGTACATAAAAAGCTGTACCAACACGAGGCTTTTAGTTCAGGCTACGTACACTGCAAACACAGAATTGTTTCTATGAAGTCTTAGCAGAATTATTAAAATTCCGTTTGCCACACGGCAATTTCCGCTCCATTAAACGTTACTAGTCTATTCATAATAGTCGATTGATTTTTATGAGGAAAATTGCTCAGCGCAAATATACACGGATCCACTCAAGACACCTAAATCATTTCCTCGCGTCTCGTTGCCGACTAAAACGCCGGCCGGATTTTCCGATTCCTTTAGAATTCTTCTGGAGGTTCGAGAACCTTCGATCCATTCGATTTTTCTTCATTTCAGTCCCCATTACAACGACCTGTTGGTCTACTGGTCAGAGAGCTTGACTACGAAGGAGGTTGCGGGTTCGAATCCTGCTAGGGGTAGTTGTCAGTGTGATGAACACTGGCACCTGTATCTGAGTCTTGGATATCGTATATGTAGCTATGTATGTTTAGTAGTAGGTACTAAATTAGTACCCATGATGGGTACAAGATTTGCGTAGTTTGGGATTAGATCAATTCTCCAAAGTAATTATTTATTTATTAACGGTAATAAAATGAAGCCACCTTCAAAACGTTTAAACTAGCAAAACGTGCAAATTGTGGAACGAGTAGGTACCCTAGTCTTGCACCCTAATGTAGGTAATACGATGGTTTAATGAAATCCATTTTAGGTTAGGTAAAATCGCGACCTGAAAAAGGTTATGGAAGATATTTTCACTTAAGTTTTTAATTGACAAGTGTCATCAAAATATGGCTAAACAATTTCACTTTTACTGCATTGTTTAGTATTAGTGTAAAATGTAGTGTTTCCGTTGATAAAATACATTGGAGGCACAACTCTAAGTCACAATTTTTCATTCTTACCATCTAGCCGGTAAGGTTAGCGTCGCGCGAGAATGCGTCATATTTTTACAAGTGAAAGAATGACATAGACAAATCCCTACTAATCCCTACTAATATTATAAATGCGAAAGTAACTCTGTCTGTCTGTCTGTTACGCTTTCACGATAAAACTACTGGACCGATTTAAATGAAATTTGGCACAAAGAATGTCTGAAGCCTGAGAAAGGACATAGGTTACTTTTTAACCGACTGCAAAAAAAGAGGAGTTCCACGCGGACGAAGTCGCGGGCAGAAGCTAGTGCTTTATAAATACGACTACGTTCTACCCTTTCATTAAAGTAATGTTATATCAATTATAGTAAAGGTACTGAAGGTTCAGTTTACAATACTTACCCTGCTCGTTGGTAAAGTGATTAAAATCGAGCACCTTCAAGTTTAACTGTCTTACGATACAACCAATCGAGTAATTACAACACTAACGCACGGCCCTGTTCGATTGATCGCATCGCAACACTCTTGTGTTATATTATAGCACAATTATAGCACCCGTTGCGTTAAACTAATTTTACTGCGTACAGCCAGCCGCCGTATAACAGATAAAGTTTATGATCCTCGCAAAATAGCCTAATGAAAATCCCCTCAAACACGCGCCGACGATAAAGGTCATCGATGTAAGAAATGTCGTGTTATAATAGAGATTGAAAGTTTAATGTAAAACCATAGGTGTAAATAAAGGACCACGAATTAATACTATACCTACTCGTATATATTTTGTATTCAGGAGAGAGCTCGAATCACTTTTCACTTTAATTTTGTGTGGGAAGCTGGTGTTCTGAAAATTGTATTAAGCAGGTACTCACGTATGTAATTAAAATTATATAACAACCACAACGATGCTTTCACGAAATCTTTATAATAAACTTATGCATTCAAACTGCATCAAAGAATATATCGTACACTATAATTTTCACATTTTTATATAGTGATAAAAGTGGAACTTCTTCCATAATTATTATAAATATTTAAAAGTAGTTACCTACTTAGGTACTCAAAGGATTGAACAATTTACGAGACACAATTAACGCCGTTATAGCATTTCTTATTGTAATTTACAAAATACCTTCAAAATTAAACTATTTCGTGTTAGGTAACGTTCCAATTTCAAAGCATCGCAATGAAAGCTTAATGGTTGCCAAATTCATTGAATTCCTTTTAATGTTAAAATGAAAATTCAAATTTGCAAGTTGGTTACCCTGGCTCTCATACAAATTAACATAAGTCTCGTACCGTAACCCAGTGAGGCGCGGCACAGCAGGCGCCGCCTGGCGGTTTTGTCATCGGCAGATCTGATTGTGCCACGGCCCGCCCGCACCAAACCCCGGATTTAATTCAATACAACAACACCGAAGGTAATTAACGTGCTTACTGATTTCAATTTATTCAACCGCACTATAAGCTCGCACGAAGCGGCATGATTACAGTCATTTCATCGATCGCAGTCATCACAATTGAGAAGTGTCGGAGTCAGTAATTGCCAATGCTTTCCACTTATTTGCGCAACGTGAATAAAAGTTCTCAGATGTAGGTAGTATATTAACGGTATTCTATAGAGACTCTCAGCCAATTTACTTATTTGATTAAACTGTACATCTATAATTGTATCTAACCTTCGTTCGAAACTTGAATTTCTAAACAAATATAGTGCTAAGAAATTGAATTATTGTTCTAAAATTAAACCAACCAAAGGAAAGTCTATAAATATAAAGGTAAGCTAAAAGATTTCAACAAAATTATACAACCGCGAAAAAGCATCACCCGAAAAGTTCACAAAAGGCAACGGAATCAATTTTATTTGCCGTGACGCATGGACCTGGCAATATTTCAAATTCTCTTTGATGCAATATTTCTCTTGCTCTCGTTTCTTTTTCGTTACATAACAGGGATAACATTATCTCTATTTGCGATGTTTATGTATCGAAATGTTTGTTGCCAATTCCATAATAGCAGTAGTGCTGTGAAATGGCAGTATAAAATGGTACCTACCTCCTACTTACTTTTAGTAAAGATTTTTTTAGCTAAACAATATGTCTTATGATTTAGAGGGTGGTTTATATACTTGAGTCGAGTCGGGATCGGAACACAAACCGATCTTTAGCTAGATGTGACGTTTCTTGTCAGAAGTTTGTTATCATCTACGCTCGATTGTTCCAGTTTTTATCACTCTGATTTATGGTGCTTATCTCTTTGGCCCCTTACTTACAGAGAAACCTCAAAGTAAGTACATTGGTTAAATCAATTACTTAGCCGGCATTTCAATCGTCGTTTAAAGCGAGCGCATTCATTATAAAGACGTAGTTGTAAAACGGACTGCAGGTAAAATAAAAAATAAAATGTGAGCAAAATGTTGCTGTTCAGTTAAGTTACGTCAATGCGATTGAAAACTTTAAACCAAGTTTCGGTGACAGATAATGTTAATAACAATTTAATTTATAAATAATTGCACGTGTTTATAATTTCGTGCTAAATGAAGAATACTTAAAATATACCTAGTTACTTTGACCAAAGGTATTTTTTTAAACAGGTCTTTTCATATTTAGTTATTTCAAATTTCAATACTCATTGATCTAAAAATAATTGGTTGTAGGTATAGGTAGTTTTATGGAACAAATAAGACATTGATAATTTGATTTGACTCATTTACCCCTTAGGGTTAAGTAACTCAACTTTACCTACCTACAAGATTTTCCATTTTGAAAGAGTCCGAACTAGCTCCCAGCGTCACGTCTCCAGGGACTCGAAAGATGAAATTGTAGATTTACGTCGTTCGCCCATTTTGAAGCGTAACGAGGCATAAACCATTAGCACCTTAGCCTCTCTGACAGGCGCGTATGAAACAATAGCGTGTAATGAAATTTGTCGAAAAGCGCGGCATTCGGCGCACGTCCGCGCACCGGCGCCCGCTCAAATTGCCGCCTAATTAAATTACGGGCCCATGCAGCCTCTACACGAAGAGAAATTCGTTTGAACCCTCTAACTACGCTTTTTATTATGTTAACAGCATCAAGTGGTCACGGAAAGCGTTTATAATTGTTATCGAATATTTTTTAGTGTTGCGAATCTGCAGCCCTTGTTGCAAAATGAAGGGGTTTTGTAAGTTTAACGTGCTTGTGTGTGTGTGTGTGTCTGTGGTGTAGCTTTCATACGGATGAACCGATTCTGATTCTGTTTTTTCTTTGAAAGGTGCGGCCCTGACGACACATGTTCTTTATAGAAATATTAATACTTAGTGAATAGATGTTGTTGAAGGAACACCACAATAAATTCAAGTGCTAATTTACAATAATATTATTAGGACATGTATGTTTGGTACCTAAGAACTACGAAAGTATCAAGAGTAATTTTTTTGTTGCAGGTAATTGCACACTATCGCATGAATATAGGAATAAGCTCCAACAATAGGTACATCAGGTACCTTCGCGTACCAAGCGCGTCACCGGTAAGATAAAGCTTTCATTAATACCGGAGCATTTTCCCCAGAGAATCTAGCTCCATTGTTTTTAAAACAAGAAAGCAACGATTCAAGAGTATGAAAGGGTCGGCCACCGAAACTGCATTGTTGTCATGTACCGTGCTATGCATAGCTATTGCATCGGTGCAAGTATTTTCCTGCAAACCTCGAAAAGAACGTGAGATGTGTCGTGTCGCTTTATTGCAATTCGTGTCGGGTCGCCCAGGATTTAAAATGTATTGGTATTCTTTACTGGCAGGCAAATTGTCACGTTTAACTTTAAACCATTTTAAAGTGTTATGTGAAGACTACAATGTGTACATACGTTTTTAATCATATAAATAACAAACTTACTCGCGTTATCCAATGTATAGGAGAGGTACTTTTTTGGAAGCTAAGCACTATGTATAGGTTACTTAATATGACGTTCCATTTTTGGCTAAATTACCAGCGAACACAACAAGTAAACATAAAGAGCTCCCAGAATAAGCAAGTATGCTATAAACTCTGATCAAGCCATAAAATCTGTAAACGCTGACGCATCGTATTATACGCAAGAAAAGTCTGTCATTTATTTCAGCAAACTCTCATTACGTACTCTCATTCCCATAGAAGCTTCCTATACTGTAGCCTTCAATAGGTACTAGAAAACAGTATCGTTTATTGCAACCCCGACATAAATTTTCATTATGAAACAGCAACCTACTTTGAAAAGGACGGGCTTTGCGATCGTACCCGACTGATACTTGTGGCTGTAGCTTGAAAAATTGTATCGCAGCAATCTCTTCATGAAGTGGATATTTTTTCTTTGAACTGGAAAATACGTTGAGAGAATTTGCTCGGGAAATGAACTGTGTTACATAGAATTTTTTAGTATTACACTACTTATCCGCCTGCGGCTTTGCAGGCGTAGATTTATATTTTTACCTATTTTTTATCTCTTAAAGAAATTATTTTCCAAACATTTTGAATCACATCTTCAGTTTACCTATGTATTAAAAGTAAACATACTTTCATTCGTTAGTTGCAGTTCCAAGTAAATCCGTCAAAGAGTTAAACAATCGCATATAAACTCTCATCCCTTGTTTTGTTCTTTAAGGGGATGCGTTTCTGAATTCTAAAAGAGAAACCTATGCAAATTTTAAAGTTCTGCATCAATCTCTAGATTTTACCAACATTTGGTTTTCTACTAATGTCTGTTCGTTATTTGCAGCTATTTAACCTATTAAACATTTTCAGACAACAATATTTCTAAAAATAATCTAATGAAATCATAAAAAAATCAGAAACATAACACATGGAACTGTAAAAGGTTGTTTTCTAGCGTTGAACTCAAAGAAGCATGTTCCATAATAGCGAATACAAAAAGAAAATCTATTTTCCGTATGTAAATTGTCTCTTGCGGAGGCAGCTCTGAAGATAACACGGTCCCGGGGGATGCTGCGGTGAGCCTGATCCCGACAAAATACCCACCATCAATGTGCCAATTCACTCCGGGTATTACTTTCAGATGTCCAATAAATGTTACGTTGAAAACTCCACGAGTTTAAAATGTAATTCAAGTCAACAGGTGCAGATATGAAATCCTTTATGTAAATAAATATTTTGGGACACCATCTGGAACGATACTAAGCACACATTTCATTTTATAAGAACGCAAGTAGCGTAGACACCTTTAGATATTTTAGTCTTCATTAAATTGCGTATCCTTAATCATATTTAATAATTTCTGATGCCTTCGCGGTTATTACATATTGGAATGAAATAACTATTAACGGAGTTAACCCGCGTATTTTTATTTTATTTTATTTGCTGATGTTTCGGATTCTTTACAGTTTCCATAATCGTAGCACGACTGAGCTGAAAATAGTCTAACGCTAAAGAACACTTAAATTAATCATGTTTTAAATTTTTGGAAATGTCGTCGAGAGCTCGCACTGTGTAGTGTTTGGCTTTATAGGATGTGATTTCTAATATCATTCCAATGAAAATATGATACAAAATATGGTTTGTGACGTTACTGTATTCTATTTGAACACATTCGCTACTTAGCCACTAAAGCTACGTAAAATTCAAATACATCGTAGCTAGACCAAATTACTTAAATTTACGTTGTTTAAAATCATCCATACCGTTCACACACACTACATAAAATACACGCCTTTGCCTGAAACGTTCTTGTTTAGATCCATTATAATATTTTTACCGTATTGTGGCGCATGCAATATCCCTCGGGAAATTAAATCCATTCTTTAGTTCCGCTATACTAGTAGTTTTATTGTAGGTATCTTACCTTTTAGCTAATAAGTTATCATATATATATAATATGTATCATTATAGGTAGGTATCTAAACTTCTCTCTCTCTCTTTCTCTCTCTCTAGTCGTATTTTGTTGCTTAGTTGAGTTGAAAGATATATAAATGTGCGATTTTATGAATAATTCCATTACTTATACCTACCTTACTATTTTTGTGACAAGAACACGTCGATAAGCTTGTATGGCATGGTCGTCACAATTTGGAAAGTAATAAAAGACACCATTACTTTTAAATGCACACGAATATTACGTTTTAGTGCTACTAGCGTGAAATATCAATAACTCATGACTCCTGCAAAAATATGCATTTATCAATGTCATATGAAGAGAAATGAAATTACTTATAGTTGCAATATGCAAAAGATGAAAGTTGCAAATAAAGGTCGGATTTTTAAAAAAATATACTTAAACTAAAGTTATTTTTACATTCCGTAGTTAATAATCCAACACATTGCATCTTCAATATTTGTTTTACAGTTGCTATAAATATTTAAAACAGATGTGTTTCCGATACATTAATTTAATTATATTTTTCAATAGAAGCGTCGTACCTTGGAAGCTTGGAAGTAAATTAATATTAAAACGCGACGGCACAGATTTTTTATATTACAGGAGATACCGCCCAGGGCGGGCGGATAGGCTTCGATTTTAACAAATGACTTCATTCAACCGGACGACAACAGACTTATTGCTTAATTCGTTTTAAGTCCACAGCCCCTTGACATCATTGTTTCTAAAAATATAGATATAGGTAGGTAACTTAGTAGACACAATTCATTAGTTCACTCGCGTTACTATTGTAGTTGAGTATTTACCAAGTACAATTATGATTTCTGTTATGATTATCGTTGGCTTACCTATTTTAGCTCAACTTTCTTTGCCTAATTATCTTTTGAAGTTCAAGTACCTACTAAGACAGCCTGTTCTACAAAAGATAGCCCGTAGGTCTAGTGGTCAGAACTCACGAAACCAAAGGTGGTGGGTTCGAATACTGCTGGGGGCAGTTGTCAGTGTAAACATGAGCAACAGCGTCTGTACAAGTATATCGTAATCATTTAAAGTCTAATTAAACCACTGCACACTTTATATCACTGTCCATCACTACACACTTTGTATCACTGTCCATCACTGCACTCTCTCTGTCTCTCATCCCCTAGTCCCGACGTGACTGTATGCAATATAGCCCGTTATTTTTTACGGGGGCTGTAAAGGCAAACCAACGGAACCGAATAACGACTATATTTCACCAATTCCTTTTGCCCTGCATAACAGACTTTTTATTTGTTACGAGTTGATTTACTTTTCTCGCGGAAATATTGCTAACTCTAACAAGGTTTATACTGGGATATCTAACAGAATTATGCTTATTAAAACTTTGCAGACTGATTCAATGTTTAATAGTTATTAATTCTTTCAATATAGTACTGGTTACATTTTACAGCATAGTTGATAGCCGGTAGAAGTGATTGCTGTTATTATTTTCGAATATAGATGAATCAGATCATGATCGATACATCTTATTTTATAAGACGAAATAACGGTGGATTGAGAATAAGAATAAGAATCTCAGCGTTTATGTAAAGCCCTCTGTTTTTTCTTTTCTCAAACAAACAAAAAATTACATAGATTAATGAAAAAACGTCATGATAAGGTACAACACCCGAACTTTAGAAGCGTTTATCTTTGCCATATTTTGTTAGTTAAGAAAAGAAAAAAATACGTGTCCAATATTTTTTAATAATTATACTGACTGTTGACAGACTAAATAAAATTGTATTCTGTTACCCAGTCGTCATACCCAAAAAATCTGATAATAACAGTTATAATATTAAGTTACTGTATCCGTTACCAGTGGTAAACTAAAAGGGCTACAATTGAGTAGTTTAGTAAGCAATGATGGTCGTTAACCAAAGTGGTCGCATTTAGGTCGCTACCCGTTATTTTTTGGGCTCCATCAACGGCCCAAAGCATCATTAGTTAAGTGCGCTTCAAGGCCCCGCCCTACGAACTTTACCCTACGGAACGATAAGATGGGTTTAACGGTATCGAGTATTTATTTTAAAGTTACCGTCTTTTGTCAATTGCCTTTCTATTAGCATATTTATCACTATAAGTAGGTATTTACTTACTTTACTTATATTCCTATGCCCCTTAGATGGGGCAAAGGGCCTCCTTAATGCACTATATAACTATATACTAATAGTATAATATTTACTTATGAGTATTAGTTGCAAGCATGCAAAATTACTGTCATACATTTGTAATGACTTGAGGTGTGACAGGGTGGATCTTCAAGCATTTGAGACCTGGCATTGTTATCTTAGACTACATCTAGGGAAATAATCTATAAGTAAACGTCGTTTTAAACGCTAGAAGACAGAGCCTTGCATGTAGGTAGATATTTAAAATTAATAGTTCTGAATGTCACGACGAAACATTAATTTAATTACTTTTATTTAAAACTAGCTTCTGCCCGCGACTTCGTCCGCGTGGAACTCCTCTTTTTTTGCAGTCGGTTAAAAGTAGCCTATGTCCTTTCTCAGGCTCCAGACTTTCTTTGTACCAAATTTCATTTAAATCGGTCCAGTAGTTTTAGCGTGAAAGCGTAACAGACAGACAGACAGACAGAGTTACTTTCGCATTTATAATATTAGTAGGGATAAGCGTGAAGTTGATTGCATCGCAACAGATTTTGAATATTTCATTATTTCCTCCGATTTCCCTGTGTACATTCCACAAAGTTTTCATCCAAGTGAAACTCGCTAAAAATCAATTAAAACTCAACTCTGCTTTACTTTATTAACCTCAACTTTTGCGGTGCAACTTTTACTAAAGCTGAGTACAGCTTCAACGAACCTCCATTTACATGGTATGTAGGCATTTAGGCTCGCCATACATCCGGATTAAAACCATAATTCGCGAGGCTGTTTCTCCCGCCCCCGACATCAACTGCCGGATCCGACGAAAATTATGACAGGAAGGCAGAATGTGCGACATCCAGAACAAGCTCGATTCGCATGCAAATCATGCAATATTACATATATGTAGGTATAAAACCAAATTGTCCGTAAAAACTTGCCCGGCAGTCTCATTAACTTTTTGGTTGAAAGGTCGAATGCCAGCCTGCCAATATAAGACTAAATCCATATGATTAGTTAAGTTTGATTCCTTTTGATTCAGTGATATTATGATCGTTGTCAACTTGTTTTGAGTACTGAGTTTAGAGTTATCATAATTTGTGATACTTATTTCCAGTATGAAGTACCTGCTACTTCTTAAATTGGATTTCTACAATTAAATTCATATTCCATTCATAACATTGAATTTTTTACACTAGGTACAGCTAGATTCTGCTTTACTGTACCTAACAGTTCTCTCTCACAACCCCACCTGTCCTCTCCTATTTTTTTCACAGCTCCATCACGAATCAGTGCACTGATAACGTGAACACCTAAAAATAAAAAGGTCGTATCCCGACAATGCCTGACGTTTCCTTCCAAATCACAGTGCCAATTATTCCGCACAATCAAGCATCGAGCCGTGGCGCTTACGACCCTCTAGCGTATGCAGCCTTTGTTAAACATCAGTGAGAACGAACTTTGCCTTTTTTGCTTTAAGTTATGACGGAAATTATACAGGGTCTGTGCAGATTTCATTGTGATTTAATTAAGGTGCGCTTCGCTTCTTTTTCCTTTGTACCTACTTTGTGCTATATAGTTTATTAAATTTTAATAAATGTAAACAGTGTCGACCGCTAACTCTGCTGCTTATTAGATATACTGTTCATTACCCAGTTCATCAAACAGTTCATCACCCAATTCATCACCCAGTTCATCAAACAGTTCATCACCCAATTCATCACCCAGTTCATCAAACAGTTCATCACCCAATTCATCACCCAGTTCATCGACCTGTTCGTCACCCTGGTTGTTTACAATATTATTCAGATATTTCGCTACATACTGCCTATCGGTTCCTGCTCTTTAACAATCGATCTGGTAGTCGATTTAAATCAGAAACCCGCCCAGTCAACCGGTGATACATAATGGAAAGCAAAAAAATCGCGATCGCTAGTTTCATTTAAATATAGAGGTTTTATTTCACGCACTAGTTGTTTCCGTGAAACGTAGGATTGGTTCCGTACCACTGTAACACTGTAATATATAACATACCTATAACTAGAGAAAAAAATCTGAAGCCTTCACGGAGTCAGCTCAGTCGTGCTACGAATATGGGAACTGTAAACTGAAATCCGTTAGGCATCATTATTTCATTACAATGAGAAAAGTTTGCTAAAGATATAGGAACTTACTAAGTTACTTAATTATAACGTTTTATAATTTCTAAGTAAGTCTGCAATGAGCAATTTAATTAAACCATGGTAGCCGTACAAAAAAGTAGCATTAAAGCATTCAACAAATTCAAAATCTTAATTCATAGCAAATACTTAAAAATGTAATTGTATACAATACGTTTTAATAACTATTAACTTCCATTACTATTTAATACTGTTAAATTCCATTACATAAACAATCTGAATCAGAATTTGAAAAGGCGCTTTATTTCATTATCCAATGCAATGTAACACATCTGCGGTTTGTACAGTCAGAGATAATTTCGGGAAAAACCTATTATTTTCATGCAAACACTTATTTCCGGGTTCATGAAGGGAGGGGCTCGTGACCCGACCTCTGCGCTCCACGTCCGTCAGCCGTGCCTGAAAACGGAGCTGCTCAGACAAGCTGCCTGTTGCATACACGCATATATTCATCTATACTAATATTATAAAGCTGTGAGTTTGTTTGTTTGTTTGTTTGTTTGTTTGTTTGTTTGTTTGTTTGAACGCGCTAATCTCAGGAACTACTGGTTCGAATTCAAAAACTCTTTTTTTGTTGGATAGACCATTTATCGAGGAAGGCTTTAGGCTATATAACATCACGCTGCGACCAATAGGAGCGAAGAAACAGTGGAAAATGTGTAAAAAACGGGGGAAAATATGAAGCCTTATAAAGAAGTGACAGAAGACTGACAGATCTTTGACGAAACAATCGGACGGGCAGGACGACGTCTGCCGGGGCCACTAGTTTTACATAAAGATACTGCCTTAATCTTATGCTGCTGTTTAGAGCATGTGTCTAAAATAGCATGCTATTCGGTATGCTCAATATGATCATGCTTATGAGCAGTTTACATTTGCTAGCAATAGTTTCATGCAATATTAGCATGCTTAATCATCAAACCTATTCAGATTTCAGACATGCTAAAAGCACGCCTCTCCATCCGCGCTGCAGGTAGCATGCCCAAAAATCGCACGACCGTTGATTTTTGACCAAACCCAAAATGAGCATGCTCATTATTAGTAATGTTTCGACACACATACTACCAAGTAGCAATTGCTCAATAGTGGCATGCTTTCGTGCTAGTAATCATCATGTGTAACAGTAGCTTTATACGTTTACTAGCTCTGCTGTTTCAACTGCGTAAAATGAAAACTTCTTAGAATTTTGAAATGTCAGCAAATAAAATAAACTACGCGAAATAAATCGTAGTTGTTTTCTTCCAATGTGTAATAACCGCAAAAGCGTCAGAAATTAACACCATTTGTACAACGACAATTTATGTAGCGAAGTTGTTTTCAGTTTTTTTACAAACAAAGTTTTACTGTCACATAGTTGGAGTTGAATTGTGGAATTTAAAGTTATTTCTACATTGTACCTCATGGGTAGACGGATGTGTTCAAAACTGGACTGAAACAATAATTTTGTTTAAAAAAACTTTATGATCATGTAAAAAGTGGATTAAACTGTCTAAAACATTTATCTGGGTGGAAAATATTTGAACAGTATTCAACTATAAATATCAATACGATTTACATTTTCAAAAATGATAGGCGTCTATTCGGATGAAGTAGCGCTGTAATTCTGTACCCCTTTAAAAATAAAATTATTGGGTGTATACTTACACAATTCTGCAAAGCGAGTGTTCATTATTTCATAATGGCGATGATACGGCGGGCGTCGCTGCCGGGAGCACGTCAACCACTCACGTTATTTTCATATGTTTAATATCTACCGGCTCCTGGAAGCTGCATAAAATTATACTTCTATCCCCCAGGGCACCTTCTAAAAAGTTTTGTTCGTTTTTGGCGAAAGAGCTAACGTTACTTCAATATAGTTTTAATCTATATCTATACTTTAATATTATAAAGCTGAAGAGTTTGTTTGTTTTTTTGTTTGTTTGTTTGAACGCGCTAATCTCAGGAACTACTGGTTCGAATTCAAAAATTCTTTTTTTTGTTGGATAGACCATTTATCGAGGAAGGCTTTAGGCTATATAACATCACGCTGTGACCAATAGGAGCGAGGAAACAGTGGAAAATGTGTAAAAAACGGGGAAAATATGAAGCCTTATGAAGAAGTGACAGAAGACTTTGTCAGATCTTTGACGAAACAATCGGACGGGCAGGACGACGTCTGCCGGGGCTGCTAGTTTAGAATATGCGTTATCTGATTTACATACATACTTAAGTACCCGCAATCTATGACATGATTGAAAAACTATTCGGCTATCCTTGATACTTGTACGTGGTGCAAGTAGAAGGAACTGTAATTAGGAAGACATCAGGAAAAACACGGACTTATTAAAGGATAAAATCTCCCGGCAATAAACGGACATGTCACCCGGAAAAATCAACTGCATAAAATTGGAGTTACGTTCTGCCAATATGACAGGTTCGGGCGGAATAAAACGTACCCAGGGATCTGGCGTCCGTGTAATTTTTTACTGCTAGGTCCCCTGTGCGGGTAATAAATTGGGTTCGGGTACACAGGAGGCTGTTTGTTCCCGGCCGCGTCCCCGGAGCGCCGGTACAACGCTATTAACCACACCCGCTACAAGAGACACGGACTCTTTTCCGATTCAATCTCACCTCCACGTACTGGGTTGGGCATGAAATAGGCAATCTTTAAAATACGGGCTATAGAAAGATTCAAAATTGTAGCTATAAGTAAAAATTGAGGACTTCCGGAAGTTGGAAGTCTGCCTATATTTTTCAGTTAGTTTAGAATATGATGGAATTTGGTACAGATAAAACACAGTAAAGTTTTGTACAACTAAAGATAAAACTGTATTTATCCATAAACATCTACCTACAGAAAAAATACCTAGCTACACTCGATTCATTAACTATTAAAAAAAACTTTAATCGTAGGTAATTATAGTATCGAGTGAAAGAGCTTAGTTTCTCGATTAAGAAAAACAATTACGGTGTAGGTCGGTAATGCAAGTACCGGCTGAGTTTGAAATAATTACGGAACTAGGTACTACTTACAAAACTGAACACTTAATTATGATATAGGTACAAAATCTTTTGAGACATTATAGCCATTATATTATTCTAGTATGACCTATATTATTATTGTAAAATTTTATCAAAGTCAATTCAGTACATTTTGCTTATAAGAGTAGATATAACAAACATCCAACTATCCAACTTTTACGTTTATCTATAACTAGGTTTTGCCCGCGACTTCGTTCGCGTGGACTTCAGGTTCGTCCCGTCTAGTCTAGTGTCAAAAATTGTAGCCTATGTGTTATTCTGATGTATAAGCTATATTGTGGTAAAGTTTCATTCAAATCCATTCTGTAGTTTTTACGTGAAAGAGTAACAAACATCCATACATCCATACTTACAAACTTTCGCCTTTATAATAGCTACTACTATTCCCGAGTGACATAGGCTATAAAGAAAGATGATCCGTGCGAAGCCGGAGCGGGCAGCTAGTAAAATAACAAATAGGAAAAGTTTTGTTTGTTTGTTTGTTTGAATTAAATAGGCTCCTAAACGACTGGACCGATTTGAAAAATTCTTTCAATGTCGGGAAGCTACACTATTCCCGAGTGACATAGACTATAAAAAAAAGATGATCCGTACGAAGCCGGGGCGGACAGCTAGTTCTATTATAAACTGATAAACGTTAAAGTGCCACGTTAGTACGTGGTGTCGTGTTACGGCACCATCGACTAATGAAACTGATGGCTTTAGTGCGCAGGGTGATTGTGATTGCGAGTGAGTAGGTCGCCGGCAAACAATAAAGTTAACGTAATTTCAGTTTGATTTTAAACTTACGCTTTATCGTTGACTAGCTTCTGCCCGCGACTTCGTCCGCGTGGAACTCCTCCTTTTTTGCAGTCGGTTAAAAAGTAGCCTATGTCCTTTTTCAGGCTCCAGAATTTCTTTGTACCAAATTTCATTTAAATCGATCCAGTAGAGTTTTAGCGTGAAAGCGTAACAGACAGACAGACAGACAGAGTTACTTTCGCATTTATATTAGTAGGGATTCCACTATGAACGGTTTACGTTCGCAAAATTGGAAGTAAACTGCTAGTTTATTAGTATGGCCGCCGTCAAGTGCGTAGCTAGGATTTCGTTGAGTGAAGGCGTAGACAAAGTAAAAATATATCTAAGGTAATTTTCGATACTCGCAAGGGAATCAAAACCTACAACTACTAGATTCCGAAACGTGAGGCTATAAAATAAAGTACGCGAGTTAAATCCGTTTATACTTAGTTGTTTCATTATAATATAGCCTAATGCGTAATTTATAATAAACTCTCAGTTTCGTCTTATTAACCCTTAACACCTTTTTTCTTGTTAAACTCGTGTCCATTAGGGTAAAAATATCTCTCGAGCATCTAAAATAATAAAGAGGGAAATTCGCGGTTACTCCCACTTTAATTATCTTCTAATTCATCCGGGAAAATGAACTAGGTCATAAAACAAATAGGATGCCATAAACTCCGAGTTTATGTCAGTATTTTCACAGTATCTTTAAGTTTGTAGAGTGCTTGTAATAAAATCATTATTACAGTACCTTTATAATTATCAACTTCGAATATTACGCTTCTTATTTGATTGGCTGATTTAATTTAACAGTGTTTGATTTTACTCGTGCAATTAAGCATTGTATGTACAATTATTAGGTGGGGGTGGTAGTTTTTTTACAACTACGTATGTCTTCTTCACATTTAGGTGCTTATGTTTGAATGTTAAAATTCTATAACAGACATTTACTCGCTTACCAACTCTTATAAAGATCGTATTAACATTACATAAGTTATTATCTAACAAAGATACAATGCTTAGCCGTCCCCATACCCTGTCAAATGAAAACCTTTCTTTTGTATATAGGTCTCATGCAACTTTTTCGAAATGTAATAACATACTCTTGAGCTTAGTTAATAGAGCATCTAATACTAGCTTCTACCTCGTACAACATTCTAAGCTCTGCGCTGCTCCAAGAAAATTCACGAGATGCTACGAAATACGAACCAACCTAAATAGGTTTAGTTACATATTATATAGGTATTCGGTGTATATACGTACTCTAGTTAACACGTTGTAATCCACGAATTGTATGTACGGTGCGAGCTTAACCGCTTGTGGTTCCTAGCTAGCCCGCCGAGCGTGTGTGCCAAGTGCGGTTAGCTGGAACCGGGCTTGCATCGCCGTTTTTAGATGCACAAAGCCAAACACGACTTTATAATTACGGCATGTATAGTAATGACGAAAAGTGTGAAGAGAATTAGTGAGTTACGAAATAAATTTATTCCTGTGTCAATGAACTACTTGTTAATGACGTCATCCTACTACTATGTATTATAAAGGCGAAAGTTTGTAAGTATGGATGTATGGATGTTTGTTACTCTTTCACGTAAAAACTACTGAATGGATTTGAATGAAACTTTACCACAATATAGCTTATACATCAGAATAACATATAGGCTATATTTTATAACGATATAGTGTAAAATACTAATCATACGCAGACGAAGTCGCGGGCAGAAGCTAGTAGATTAATAATTCTTATGCCTTCGCGCTTGGGAAGACCGACATTGCTGAGAAACAAAGCCGCAGTAAAACTAAGCAGAAAGTCATTTTGTCAAATTTTATCTTACATACTAAACAATAATAAAAATACTTTTATAGTTCTTAATCTGTATACTTTGTTATTGCAGTAGGTAGCGAAAGCAAAAATTGTATTAACCATAAAAAAACATACGAGTTATAGTCACTTTTACATAGTTTTACCGACGCTTTGATCACAGAAAGACGAGTGAGTTCAGACTTCACTACCGATCGCCTGCCCGATGTTAAGCCAATGTAACTAATGAGTTCAGATCAAGTTGCCTTCAGTGTATTTAGAAAAGCATGTTCAACATTGAATTACGTACTTTGAACCACTGACTAATTGAAGTACTAAGCCTCGATAATAAATCATTAAATTATTTTTAAAAAACGGAAGTAACTAACCTCTAAACCGAGTTGAAAATCCTCTTTTAAATTACCAAAGTTAATACTCATAATACTTATTTACCTAAAGCCTCAGTTTTTGACAAATACTTAAAATATTAAAAATACTTTTCTTTACTTTACCTTTAAGATAAAAACGGCTCTACAAAATATGAATTATCTTAGACTAGTTTGCATGTTACATTGTAGGTAGATATTTTCCGCGTCCATCAGGCTAATTCTCGCAGATGGGTGAGCTTAACCTACAAATCAGTGTAATCAAAGGCAACCGGTTACGTAAATATCAGGCAGTGATGTATGTACAAGCTATTGATGCTGTTCACTAGCTCGGCTGAGCTAATGAGCTAGAATTAAGCTCAACTATCAGCTGCAGCTAATGAGCTAGAATTAAGCTCAACGATCAGCTATAGTTAGCTATGGCGCCATTCAATTCAAATTTGTTGGTAAGATACTCATCTTGCACACCTAGGTAGTTGTTGGTTTTATTTGTAGTTGATTTGAAGTTTGCTTTAAATTTGGTTGTGATAAATAGGATTAGCAATTAACTTAATTAATTTGTGGACTTTAGCGAAAAAGGGTATAAGTGTAAGTATAGCTGTGTTACACTTATACCCTTATAAATATAACTCTGCATGTGAAAGACTTATACCTACTTTTTTACTGCGATCTCATCTATGATACGTACCTACGTATATACGTATATATACATCGATCTTTTTTAAAAATATAATAAGATATAATTTTATTAATTATACTTACAAACTGAAATATAAAATTAGATTAAAAACCGTTGTAGGTATAAAACGAAAGTACCTACTTAGAAATCGTGTTTAATAACACAGTGATGATATGTTTATAGTCGTTGTCTTTATGTTAAAAAATATTTTATTTTCAAATAAGTTATTAAAGATTGTTTTAAATTACTAAAAATAAGCAATTGAATATCCCAAAATCATTTAATAATCAATCAAAATAATAATACCTAACCGTTGAACTTAATATTTGCGAAGCAATTTTCTCTAAAGTAGAAAAATATTACTGCATATTTCCAACAGGTTCTAGGACTTAGGCACTGATCAACACAAGCGCCTTAACAGCTTCCAAGCTAGCAAAACGATTTTGTCCTTACGGCGAGGAAATAATATAATCTGAAAATTTTTACAAAAGATAGTTGCAACGTGAAGCTCATAGCAAAAGCGCAGGGCATTGCACCGCTGAGTACGTCCTAAGGGATGCACTTTTGAAATTTATACCGACAGTGTTTTAGATGTTATTGCTCTTTCTGACAATAGTTTGAA
Source organism: Polylopha cassiicola (assembly GCA_038024825.1). Classification (NCBI taxonomy): domain Eukaryota; kingdom Metazoa; phylum Arthropoda; class Insecta; order Lepidoptera; family Tortricidae; genus Polylopha; species Polylopha cassiicola. Next base: position 5,189,681 of record CP149050.1, read on the forward strand.
GTGAATGTTTGCTAAGAACCGACAGCGGTTTCATTTAAATTTTAGCGAGATAAAATCATTCTGAGAGGAATGTTTTCAACTTGAGAAATAGCTTTTTTATTTATATATTATACTTATGTTTCTTACTTAAATAAACTAAAAAAGTAACCTACTACTACAAATTATACACTGCTTATTTTTTGGTTTAGAGGTAATAATGTGCAACCACTTGGATGGTTTTTACGTAAGAATTGTATATCCGCTGTAGAATTGTATAAAGGGTATTTATACCCTTTATATTATTATACATACTACTGATTTTAGTAGGTACTAGATGATCTTGGTAGTAACTAAAAAACTAAATGACATGTTTTTGTCTCTATTTTTTTATTTATTTATTATTAGAATATCTAATATGTTTAATATACAAATGGGTTTCATCGTTCCTTTTCATTTTAGGACTAAACTATAAATACATCTATTATCACACATCCACTTAGTCATCTTAATGATATACAGCAATGTTATGAAACACCATCAAAGTAGCACGATAACTATATGTAACAGATATCCTAGATAGGCATTACTTTCTGTCTAGAACGGAAATTATCCTAGAAACTTGACATAAATATCTAAGTTATCAAAGTGGTACTGAGATATAACCGGAGGTCATTAATATAACACTATCTTTCATACTTTCATTAAGCGTAATGTGCCTATTTGCATTCCATTATGAGCAATGTTATGATATGTATTTACCTATTACAATAACCTATAACTACTAATATTTCATCCTAATGGGCTTGAGTGCTGAAAAATTATACAATATCCGTCGGATAGTTATTTTGTTAGTTTTGAACAAATTATGGTGACATGACATAGTGATTTACTTTAACAGGCTGTATCCCGTTAAATTTCACACATCACATCGTGCCACACTTTTGACTTGACGTCATGAAACCTCCCTTATCTTTTGATTTATTGACAAGAGGAAAAAATGTGATAAACCTTTTCACTAGGTAATTCATATAAGTACCTATATTAATAACCCTATTTTTAAACTAACAAATGTTTCAATAATTCTTGAATAGGTAGATAAGTAATAGGTACATCAAGCACACATAACAAGATATTGAACGTAATGCGAATACATAAACATGGGTGATTTGTTACTGTGATGCGTCAATAAGCCATAAATGCATAATTAGCTCACATCACCCTCCGCCTAATCGGTTGACATGATGTCTTAATGACGTAATTACAGCTTTAGGTATTATCCGAAGCTAGACCTGAAATGCGAGGAAACTAAGTAGGTATAGGTATACAAATGAAGAAACAAAGGCGAGAACGAACGAGAAAGAACTATGCATTTCCAACTTAGGCTTAAGCCTTCTTAATAAATACGACTGTAAAAATCCATGGAAACTAAAGATTTGCATGAATACAAAATACTTTGCAATGACGAGATAATTTAAACGGCGTAATGGCATTTCAATGTGTGGCAAATTTAGAATTAAATTATTTACATTTGTATTCAACCTAGAATTCCATTTTGAACAAATAGTTTTGTTTCATTCACATATTTATTAATTTAAGCGGTGACCTAATTTCGTAATGAATTTTGGCACTGTATCAATTAACGTATAAATGAAATAATTTCCATATAAAACTAAACACGGTTCGTATGCAATCTCGCTGAAATATGCGGACGGCGATTATAGCAACCATTCAAATTAGTATTTTGCTATCGTACTCGGGCAACAGCTGGCTAATTTAACTAATGCGAACAAAAACATTACGTATATAAATGACCAAATAAGATATCCTCAGACCTTTTAAAAGGGAGAAACACCGCATTGAGCCCAAGTTTCAATTACCCAAGTTATTTAAACTTTAAGCCGAATGGATAAAACGAGCTAACTAAAGAACTCGTTTGAACAGCAATGTCATTACAAAGGACCTCGCTTCGATGCTACGAAAAGAAACAATCTACGTGAGACAGCCGTGGCTTAGAGTACGTCCCAGACAGCTGATTATGTTACGCTTGAATGCGGTTAAAAGGATTATTTTGTCCCAGAAACAAACGAGTCGTGAATGCCGCAACGCCTGGCCGAAGAGTGCCGGAGACGAGTATTGTCTTGCCAGTTTTCATAATACACTAGATATCTCTTTAAATGAAAATTCTCATTTGTTATGGACGAGAATAAATGTTTAAGTAAACAAGTTCCATGTTTGCCTATTTACAGAGATATGTTTGACCAAAAAACTTGATATTAAGATACAAAATCTGCTTTCACATTGTGGAGGGTCGGTGGGGAGGAGTGGAATCCGCTCACAAGAGTAAACATGCAGCCGGAGTGTTTTCCCAGTAAAGGGTCTTTTAGTGCACTTACGGTGCTCTTTTGTGCCGAAAATCTTTTCAGCTACTCATAACGAAGCGGAAATTTAGAGATGAAACGACGTTAAACCAGTTTCATTAAAAAAATAAACCTTCTTCAGCTGAAGTTGCACTTTCATGTCTGCAGGCTGTAATTACGCTGCAACTCTTAGTAAATTAATCCAGCCTTATTGAAATATACGGAAGGTAGCCTGCTTTTTATTGCTTTATGCTTAATCCTGAAAAGACTGAATAGTCTAAATACCTACTTCAAAGGACAATTTTATACATTTTCAACATCAATTTTAATGTATATTTATCTGTAAACATTTATTTTTCGACAGTCTCTAATTTAAAATGTATTTCAATTTGGAAGTAAATATCTATTAATGTCAATTTTCCGACACAATTAATAAAATGATATGGTATGGTGATGAGTTTTATGATGTTTGGTAACATATAATAAACATTTCTTTCCTAAATTTCCTATATTATTGGGTTCTAAAGGATTTCACTTATTTCATATCAATGCAAGCGACAGTCAAGTTTAATTAAATTTGCGCTCAGTACGTGTGAAGCGGTAAAATCTAATACAAAGCATAAACCTACCTACAACGTTTACTTCGCTACAAATAGAATTTCGCTGCAAAATTACCTCTTGTCTACTCCTTACTCGGTCTCCAAACAAAGTTGGGCTTGCTCGCACCCTGAGGGCCGTAATTTTCTTATCTATTCCCAGCGTCCTGATGTTTTAGAGCATGTGTAATACGTGATCCAGACGAAACACGCGGAAACTAAGCCGACGGCAAAAACCATTCACACTGATTGAATTTTAAAAATTTGCATATCAAACTTGAAATTCTTTTAGACATGACAACGCAGTCTCATAAGAATATTATTTTGTTAAAATTTTGCTCCGCTGAACATAATTTTATGGTAATTTTTATGCTTGTGTACGTGTAGGTGTCATATATACCTATATTATGTCATAGTGTTCGTGTAGACACAATGCAAAAGATAGAGGTACCTACCTAAACAAACCGTGTCTTATTATATGTCATGTTCTTATTTAAAAAATAAGGCATATAACGTAGTTATAAACGATAAATTTCAAAAGAAAAATAAGTGCAAACACAATTTAAAATTTCAATCGCGCGTTAGTAAGGAAATATTTTTCTCATCGTAGATACACGATTATCTAGGTTAAATAGGTAGAGCTCGTTCCAGGTAAGGCTTTCTAAAGAAACATTGATGCAGTAAATCCTTGTACCTCGATTGCTAAAAATAGTTACTTGCTTTAATCTATACTTCAGACAAGGTAAAGCTTTTAAAGGTAAATTGCATTTAAACGTTGTTTCTTAAAAACATGAAAATTTATTTTTATGTATGGAAAAACACGTATACTCGCTAAAATGGGATAACATAACCAAAAGGCAATAAGGAAAACAATATTTCCAGAAAGAGTTCAAGGGTTACCTCGAGTTCTCTGTTTCAAACTGTAATAAAGTTTGAAAAGTAATAAAAACAAAACACTCTTTTGTTCTCGATGGTAGAATCTCAACTTGTGATGCCCATTCATTGCAGCCCATTCGAGTGGCCACAAGTTTATAGTGCGGGGTTTTATCCGGGCCTTTGTAACAAAGTCGACGGTCGGCTGCAGGTGAAATCCCAGGCGAAAGGATTTATAGAGAGTCAACCCGGCACGAACTATATATTGTTCATGCGGGCTTCTTTTCGCCGTATAATCCTTACTAATATTATAAATGCGATAGTAACTCTGTCTGTCTGTCTGTCTGTTACGCTTTCACGCTAAAACTACAGGAACGATTTAAATGAAATTTGGTACAAAGAAAGTCTGGAGACTAGGACAGGACATAGGCTAATTTTTAACCGACTGCAAAAAAGGAGTTTCACGCGGACGAAGTCGCGGGCAGAAGCTAGTGTGTTATAATTTTTCAATAAGTGGTTTAGGGTGGATAAGATTTCATGCCGACGAGTTATAGTTGTAACTATTTGTATTTTGTCTTATTACTAATTTATTATTATTCTGTTCAAATATTATCAAGTATAAATCCTATTAATATTATAAACGCCAAACTTTGTAAGAATGTGATGTTTGTTCCTCTTTCACGCAAATACCTATGTACTACTGAATGGATTTTTATGAAACTGTACAATACCTAATAGGTACCTACAGCCGAATAACATATAGGTTATATTCTGAAAAGCACTTATCGTGCACAGACAAAGTCGCGTGCAGAAGTTAGTAAATCTAAGCATTGTAATTCATGCAAATATTTCGACCATTGACTTGTTCCTACCGCGGTCTAATGAGCAGCCTATAATTGAATGCAGTGATTGGCGCAGTTTGGTTGAAAGTTCCACCTTGCAGTAACGAGCGTCGCGGCGGCGAGCGCTGAGCGGCTCCGCGCCAAGTGAAATTAAATTATTAGCCCGAGGAGGTCTCACCCGCCAGCCAATTCAACTCAAGCAATAGCCCCTCCGCTGCCCTCCAGTGCCCTCCACAAAATGGAGCCACGAGTAACTCAATTCCTTGATGATGGCTACTTACTTCAATAGCGGAGTGTTTCGGTCATTGACCTTCCTACGAGAATAATAGAAAAGGTTCTGTTTAAAAGATCTGTAGCAACTCTAGATGTTAAAATAAAATATTTGCCAGAATGTACGTAAGCTGATAAATTGAAAATTAATTAAACAGAAAAGTTAATCATGCGTAATTTAATGTCTGTGGTTGACGATGATAAAATTATGACAGCATTTTGCCAAATATTGTGGTATTATATTATTAAGTAAAACGCATGTCCACGTACTACTGAAAATAGGGGTTCATGGTAGAAGCGTGAAAGGGTTGTAAATGTTTTACATTGCCGAACCATATAAAAATTACTAATAATTAAAAATAGAAACTTTAACCTACCTACTCGATAGGCACACAAAATTTCATAAACAATATTCTAGCCGTTTCGGAGGAGTTTGGTAACAAACACCGTGTCACGACAATTTTATATAAATTTATAAAATTACACTTCACAGGAAAAATAAGTGATAAAACGTGTAAGGTCCCAGAGAGCTCAGAGTCCAGGCTGTTGGATGGAGCTTGAATAAAGAGATTAACCGTCGGGCCGGGCGTAGCGGCGGTGTCAGGCTGCCGTGCCGCTACCACGCCGTTTTACTACACTTTTCACTTACTTCCATTTCAAACGGATTTATGTCCGAAAATTAAAATGGTTTCACCGAGCGACTCGCGTAAATTGGGTGTGACGGAATCGCGCAATAACTTTGTCATAGTCCATTATTGGCGAGTACGTACCTGTGCGACTTCGCCGGCAAGGACTAGTGGCCGGCGCCGCCCCTTTATGTTACTCTTATAATTAAATGCACTTTATATATATTACAATTATAATTACGCGGTTTAGCGTTAAATATCGTCAACTCAGTCGTGTTTCGAAGCGTCAGCAAGTAAAGTGAAATATACGAGTTAACTCCGATAAAGTAGTTTGGATTTTTATAGTTAAACACTGTGTATATTATATAGTTAAGTCATTTCTTAGATTAGTGTGCATAAGCGCATGAACCTATAAAATACTTATATAAATATATATGTATAACTGTATAAAATATATGTTTTAAAATTGATTATATCTCTTGTTATATGAAAGCGCAAAAATGTGATACTAATAGGTACTTATAACTGGTGCTCCATTTACAGACCACTTCCTTTTTATTTTACGATATGCAAGAGGCTGAAAGTCTTTATGTTGACCGTTAAAAAATAGTAATGAATGAAGCAATAAAAATGTACCTAAATAAACTTTTTCATATTATTTATGATCCTGGCATACAGCCAGTTATAACTTAAGACACATCACTAAGACAGTAGATAGGATATATTTCAATGTATTAATTATTATTTTGATATAGGTACTGATATTTGCTGACATCCTCGTACGTCATATGTACCTATAAGGTAGGTAGGTATAACAATTGTAAACGTACTTAACTATTTTATTAATTGCGATTTCTACGCATTGGAATGAAACAATTATACCTAACGGATTTAATTCGCGTATGTACATTTGTTCTTCGGAGAAACTTTTTTTTCGTTTGTAGGTAAGTAGGTATGCATATGCATGTTGAATTCTTGTCGATTTCTTGTATAAAATTTCAATCTACCCAGATTGATTTTTTTGGGTTTTGTATGGCTCAACATATCTCACTCTGTACAATCATTTAGAATACCTAAACCTAATTGCAGTCCATTATGTTATACGTACCAAACAGAAAGCTAACAATGCATGTCACCAATTAATCACTCATGCTGCATTAAAAAGAGTTTCAAAATAGTTTAACTTTCTTTTGAACTGGGTCCATGACATCAATGTTAAAATAAAACACGTAAAACACGGCTCTGTTACATAAAACGATACCATAATCATAAAATCACGCCAATGGTGGCCCTTATTTTAAACAGAAATGCATTAGAAAAGTTGTAATAGTTTTTATCGGTCGTAAAAAATATTTTTCGAATGATTGTATGAAACACTACGAGCCCTAAAACTCAATTGAATTAGACCTTACGCTGGCGGGCAGCCAGCGGCCTGTCTGTATGCGAGGTGTTGACAACGAATTTAGACAAGTATCTATACAGTATTAAGTGTTTTTATATATATTAATATGATAAACAATTCTTCTGTACGCGTTTGTCATCTAACGACGTCGATCTAAATTCACATTGAACTCATTAGTCGTAGGACTCGTAGGTATAATAGGAGGAGTAAAATAAAAGACTAAGCTGACATACTGATATCAGCTGTCCTGAAGCTTGAAATCTTATATAAGTAAGTAAGATACTTACATAAGTTAGTATCTTAAATGTCATAAGAGCACTAAAAATGAATCCGTAATCCGCAGTTAAGTATTTTACCAATGAGTAGATACAAAAAAATAGTGTAACTTTTTTGCCGTATCATCGGGCAAGAATCTTTTTAAGTAGCGTATAAGAGATATATCCTATTGAACTTCCAAATAAAGAACTAAAAGATAAATTCTGACACAAAAAAGAAAACGGCAATTAATTTCCAATTTAAATTTAAAAAGGAGTCACAATTTCACACAAACATAAGTTAAAATATACAAACGAAAGAGCACAAAGAAAGAATCAGAACTTAGTTCATTCCCACATTTCTGGCATCGCAATCAATCTCTCTCCAAAGTTTTTATGTTAAGTGCCTAGTGTAACGGCGAGAGCGATCTGCATTGCAGCTACTAACTCCTTAGAGCCCTTGTCCAGGAAGTAAAAAGAAAATAACGTTAGTAAATAGGCTTGGAAGCACGAGACACATGGCTGATGTTTAATTGGCCACGTCCAACGTCGACTGGCCTCGGTGTTTGTCGCAATTTACGAGACTAATTTAAGTAGATGGAGTATATTAAATCGTGCAACCGTACAAGTTATGTGTGTGTGTTTGTAAAATTAAGTAAGTATTTACATAATCCTTACTTTTATTCAATACTAGGTTCTGCCCGCGACTTCGTCCGCGTGGAACTCCTCCTTTTTTGCAGTCGGTTAAAAAGTAGCCTATGTCCTTTCTCAGGCTCCAGACTTTCTTTGTACCAAATTTCATTTAAACCGGTCCAGTAGTTTTAGCGTGAAAGCGTAACAGACAGACAGACAGACAGACAGAGTTTCTTTCGCTTTTTATAATATTAGTATGGAATTATGGATTAGTATGGATTACCTACTGGTAAAACATTTATTTAAGTAAGTACTTATATGACAAAATTTCAATAAGTGTCTAAAGTTTTCATACGCATTAGGTTTTGTGTAAAGACTAAATAGTAATAAATACTTGCTGAGAAATCCAATCCCAAAGAACATGTCATTTCACACTGTACTTATTATCAGTATGACTTGAAAAAAGATAACATTATTAATCTATTGAGTACCTACTCAATTTTATAAAATTTTGAAATGGACATTGCATAGCAGTGATAATTTAATTCAATTAATTTCTTTTATCTAGCCGCCAATGGCTCAGGCCCTCGAAATAATTTCAACAGTGAACATTTGCGGCTGAGATAAAAATCTGTAAAAGCCTTCTCGCTCTGCTGCCGGACCGCAAACTACAATTAACGCTCTCTAGGCTACCTACTTACTTCGACAAAAAAGGAATAAAGTGTCAGCAGAATTCTTGCCAAATGTTCACCATTTCTTTTCGTCGCCACTATGCCTATGGGCATACTGCCCAAACGTAATGCATGAAATGTGTATGTTTCAACTATTCCATGTTAGATTTTTATATAACCTTCTGCTACTTTGTCTCTTTAGAAGTACTTCGGGTAGCTTACTTTCTGTTCGAGATGATTTGTCACCTGTCGCTGAACTTATCGACGTAAAACTTAACTGAATATTTAAATAGTACCACTACTGTTACTTTACTTTATATTTGCAATTATGATTTATTGTTCAGTTTGGACATTAAACTGTTTTCTTAACTGACGCCAAAAAGTTAAGTGTTCTGAAGGTATCTAGCACCTAGTTACCAAATAACTTCGAAAGAAGAAGACTGTTCTATAGTAAAATAATCGACCAAATCACCTATCTTCTTAGGTAATAATTGAATGTCAAATATAAAATGGGCATTTAATAAGTGTTTTTTACTGCGCTTCCATAGCTCCTAAGGAATGATTTCCATGATAAAATAATCCATACGAAAGTACATCTAAGTCGGTTTTGCATTTTAGCAATAAGACATTACAGACATAGTTGCTTTCACATTTATAATATCAGTAGGCATTACCCAATCTCTTCCGAAATTTAAAATTCAACAGCCGAAGTATTATTGCAATAAAAACGGCTATCTAAAAAATTGGTTCGGCAGCAGTTGGAATAAGTTTTCTGGAGTCGTAAAGTTTCCCAAAGCGAATATATAGACTGACGCGGCGTGCGCCGGCGTTGGCGGCGCTCCAACATACTCTATCGTATCGACACGGCGCGTCTGCTCGGACTATTAACAAATTATCTACTATTCCACTCGACATAAACTTGTAACAATTACGAGGATGAATGTCCGAGACTACTCAGTTATGAGTAACTGGAATTTCCTTCCACTTTGAATAACGATATTATTCAAATTCAAAGGCAATCCATATTTCATAGTACATGTTTCCTCAAAGTTATCGGTAGTGCAATCAGTGTGAATCCCAATTAGCTAATCCACTCAGACAGTGTTCTATTAGAACAGACGTTAAACTTGAACAATCTCGCTTAACTTACCCGCAAACTGAAGCGCGCGGATAACTCGCTGACATACCGACGAGTACTTTCCCACATGTAGGATACCAGAACAAATGGTTTTGTTACGGTTTCACACACTGCACTTTTTAAAATAAAATTGAAAAGTTTGTTTAAATAAAAACTTCGCAGAAATCAGAGAGCAGAGTTGGCAATCGATGTTTTGTTTTACATTTCATCCAATTTTATACTAGCTGGAAAGCCGTATTGTTATTGTTAAACAATTTGTGAATATATTGGAGTATTAATAATGTATTGGACAAATAACAATAAAGATTACTCTTGAATACTGAATGCCATTTTCAGAAAGTAGATAACTGTACCAATCATTGTTATTGGATATACCTAAAACCTATTATTTATAATCTTGAATACCAAATTCGAGTAAAAAAAACATATTATAACACTAATTATTTTCCTTTTGTTACAGTGATGGGTCGTAGCGCTTCCATACGGCGCAGAGCAGGCGGGACGAGCGCTACAAAGTGCATGAGCGCGAGCGCACCGGCGTGCGCGGGCGCGGGCGCGGGCGCATAGCGCGGCGCGGTGGCGGGTGCGCGCGCGGCGGCCGCGGCGGGGGCGGCGTATGCACGCCACCGGCCACACGGACCGCTCGGGCGGCGGCGGCGGCGGCGGCTCCTGGCGCTTGCCGCCGGACGAGACGCTACAGGTCGCCGACCCCAAGGCCGCCAAGGACGAGGTGAGGTTTTTGGTATATTAATTTAAGTACAAAGGCTCGAGCCTACGGATCAAGTGCGGAAAACGAGCCCACTACCAATACGAATAAATTACAAATGTCATACTTTGTTTTAAGAAACCGTGGTGTACCGTCATTCCAATCCCTCCAATACCAATAACATGACCTTCTGACGACCATGGCAGATAGACTCTTTTTCTTAATAACTCCCTTCAAATTAGTGTAAATGTACCATTTCACGTTATTCTTTGCTTTGTGAGCAACAAGTTCAGACGGAATGTTTACTATCAAACATCTAAATTGATAATAGTGTAAACAGAAGATAGTTACATAATAACAACAATATGCTTTAAAAATACAAAATGCAAAATAATTTAAGCACTATAAATAAGGGTATAGCGAGGTAAAGCGATCATTTCCTACTGCTGTATTAGTATGTGTAAGTAGCTATATAATAAAATAAATTTTATAGATGTTTTATGTTGACTTTATTTCTTTCAGGAATTATACCCAGGAGATGGGCACAACTGGAAAAGCATTATATTTTCTTTGATGGTGATCAGTTGTGTAATAGCTGGCATCGTCACAGCAATTTACTTACTAGGGTGAGTGCCAAAACATTCAATTCACATATCGTACGTTTTATGTACCAGTAAATATTATTGAAAGCCGAAGTGTAGCAGTAATAAAATGTTCTTTATTATCATTGTGCTTTGGAATAAAAAGCGCGTACGTAGGTATATTAAATTTGTGCTGACTTTCCAAGAACTTTGAAAGCTCATATTTCAGCAGATTTAGTCGACGATACAAAATTGAGGAATTATGAAATATTTGCTACTTGTTTCTATGAATAAAAATTGTAGCATTGGGTACTTTGAAATGCAATATTGAAATTATATTAGATGAACAGACAAAAAGCGTTCGGTACCTACAATTCGGTTACAAGTGATATGAATTGCGAATTTGGCAAAAGAAGGATTCCACCTGAAACAATGTATTGACCAGCGAATACCTATGTAAATAAATGTTCGACCGTGATGAAACGTATTTTGCACTAGAGCACTATTCTCTTAAGTTACGATGCATTTAAACACTAAAGTTTGTCAAACCGAAGTCCCGCTCTCGCAAACTTCTAACGTTTGTCTTCAAACTCATGCTATCAAGATGAACTGCAAGATTTTAAGAGGAAATCTAAAGATTCTCTCAAAATGACATAGACAATGATTTTCTTTACTTGATTTCTTAGTTATTTATTGGTAAAGACCTTACTTTTAAAGATCAAGGATAAACGTCATATACTTTAAACATTAATCTATAAAAGTGTTTAATAGTTACAAACTAAATACTTGCAATTCATAAAAAAATTGAACACAAAATAAGTCACAAATCCATCCTTAAACAGGTATGTGGACGAGTTGCTCTACTGGTCGGGTCGCCGTATGCGGCTAGAGCAGTTCCTACGAGGCGACTTGGCTGGAGAAAGACTGCCGACCACTTGGGTGAACTCCCATCAGCTGGTGTATCAAGCGGACGACGGCGGCTTGCTGGCCTTGGATACCTTCAACAACACGCTCACTGTGCTCGTCACCAATCATACACTCGTGAGTTACTGTATTCCCTTAGTTCTCAATGTAGTATGATGTCTTGATCGAAAACTCTGAGTACAGAAGGTAACAACTGAACTGAAATGATTAGATATACCTAAAGCTCTGTGATGATATAAAACTAGGATTATCACCCAGCGGTCTAGTAGTTACTTATTATTATTGGTTTAAAGGAAACGACATACATAACAAATTAAAAACAAAATTGATCTAAAAATAAAGTAAGTAACTTAAAAAATATAAAACAGTACCAAAAGACGTGCATTTGGCATACTAAGGTAAGGTATATTATAGATTACTTTTGTACTACTTTGTTGGTAAACTGTCGAGACAGTTGCAAGTAATACCTTTAAAGTCTGCATATTAGTACCTACGTGTACAATAAATTTAGACATATAATAAAACTATAAATCTGTAACTGCATCAGATTACATTTTCAGTGAACACACAGATCAACCGCGGCAAAGTTGTTCTCACAAAAACTTCATAACTTAAAAATATCTATTCCAGAGAACGGCTGTTCTTACATAACTTTATCCGAAGAGAATATAAATACATTCACAAGAATTCCGTTCTAAGATGCATAGGATGCGCGTTTGTATTCTCCCCTCGTTGTAAACAGAACCTGACACTGACCCCATTCCCGCTATTGTCACTAAGCCATGACGCATCCCTGGACAGTTGAAGATGCAAAGTCGTTTCTAGAACGCTTTACGCATTAATAACAAAGATTCCTTCCCTTTTCCATGTGATAGTATATCTGGCTTATGGTTTTGTCGCTGCGGGTAGTCAGTACTCCAAAAATCCTATTACAAAAGTCTATTAACGTTCTTAGTCCGATGAGACTGGCGAGCGTCCCTCGCCTGGTTCCATTATACTATTGTGAACGACCAAAAATCTCCGCTTAAACCGCACTATAGCTGAGTGACCGCAACTTGCCACTTTACTCACTGAAATATCCTACCACACGTACAAAAACTTTCATGGCTAGTAAATAACCAGATATCTCATTAGTTAAACAATAGCGCATTATAAGATACCCCGCCTTTTGTTACTAAAAGCTTAACTTTTCGTAATTAACTTTAGGCGAGCATTGAGTTATGGCCTCGATTGGCAAGATCGCAGACAGACTTTGTGACAACTTTATAAAAACTCCCAAGTTGGGAAGTTGAATAAGACTCTACTAAAACTTTTTCACTATTGCAGAGGCAACTGAATGTGCGCTGGTACCAGTGCTCGCCGAACCTGCGCTTCGTACTCTTCCAGCACAATATCAAGGAGGTATGTAACCATTGACTCTTAAAAGTTTTAATTGGGTTTTTATATCGTAAACAAAACTGTACCTACTCACCAGCCTCCAACGAACATTTTTCTTGAATGTACTGTAGGTACATTTTATTCATTTTACAGGTTTACCATCGGACGTTTACTGCGCACTACACCGTTTATGACGTCACCAATGAGTGAGTTTTATTTTTTTTAGTAGCAAATACGTCTCATAAGTGAACATCTCTCGTGGAGTATGATTACAGATCCTCGCTTGGAGTTTATGGTTATATTGGTTCGAGGTAAATTCAATTTCACTTTCCCAAATTGATTTTCACGTACAGCCCCATTTGATACATATCACAAACTGTTCTCCATAACGGGCAGTATTTTTATACATTATTATGAACGCTTGTAACGTACCTAATTTTCATTTTCTTTTTAACATTTAGTCAAGTGCCGAGGTGTGTACCTATCTACAATCCAGTTTTACGTGGAAGAATTTAAAATATCTGCACGATCTCAATTCGTTTCCTTTATAAATTTTTCTCCTACTACCTGAAGAATTTTAATGTTTGCTGGCATATTTTCACACGCGCGTGTTTTAGTTGTAAATATAATTAGTAATAATTTCTGATGCCTTCGCGGTTATTACACATTGGAATGAAACAACTATTAACGGATTTAACTCGCATATTTTTATTTTATTTTATTTGCTGACGTTTCGGATTCTTTACAGTTTCCATAATCGTAGCATGACTGAGCTGACAAAAGTCTAACGCTAAAGTGATTTAAATAAAAATACGCGAGTTAAATCCGTTAATAGTTGTTTCATTCCAAAATATAATTAGTGTAAGGCAGCACGGAAAATATTTGACAAGTGCCAAATTTGTTATTATAATTATAAACATTATCAAGATATTTAAAACTACACAAATGATATAGGTATTGGCAAAATATAATATCTACAATAAATTTTATCATGCACAAACCTAAAAATTATAAAGAGATTTGTAACTTTACGGGGTAATTTTCTCTTTGAGAAATCATTTTTACTTTTTATGATTTCCCTCTGATTTATTCATCGGGTGAAGAAATCGATTTGACGATGGGATACGTGAATACGATTCCCAATTTATTTGAAATTTTGCGAGTAGAATTTTAATGCGGTTGGATTCGAGGCGCTCGGAATCGAAATGGAGTTGTGAGGCAATACGTTGTTAGTGACCGACTGAAACTTACAGCTAGTCTGGGAATATACTACGTGAACATACAACTTTATACATCAGACCTTCTAGATACCTTGTAATAGAAAATAGAAGAATAGGAATCGACCAATATTTAAAACTTTATGCAACCTAACCTTATTTCTAAAATAAGGGAAACCACACAATCCTGGATTTATAATATTAAGACTGATCTTGTCAACCAGCCACCACATGCCACTCTTTGGCGAAGGCCAAGGGAGTTGGGAATGGCAGCACGCAGCGTGGCTCGGAACCGAGGGTGCCTTATTACTGGCTGCAGACAACGAAGTGTTGGCGAGGCCAGGCCCGCCAGCCAAGCGGGCGCCGCTCCTGCGGCTCACCGACGACGCCAGTCCTGGGAGAGTGTACAATGGAGTGTCCGATTGGTTGTATCAAGGTTAGTTCATTAAATTTGTTATGCCTTCATTCTTTTCCAATATACTGATAATTATCTTCTTAACCCCTTAGTGTCTTTGTGCAGACTTGCTAAAATAGTTATCTTCTTGTTAATGGGAAAAACGATTGACCTATTGCTATTATATTATATTATTATGAGCGGTAAAAAGGTGAATTACTCGTATCTCGAAATTATGATTGTATTCATTTGCTGCCTTAAACAAACTTTTATTATGCTTCCGCTGCGGTATAAATTTTATTTTCTACCGAATTCTATCCCAACTTGATTTGGAAGCTTGCCCATGTTAGGTACTTATTTAAGGTCAATTGATTCAGATCAACAACTAAAGTACGTCAAAGGACTTATTTGAAGTCCTTGGTTTTCCGACTCTACGTAATTAACAAATAGGCATAATGGCTGTCTTTTTTCTTTGTATATCAAGTAGATATAATATTTTAAAAAATATTGGAGATGTATTTTTTCTTTTGTCATTCGAACAATAAATAGCAAAGATAAGCGTTTCGGAACGTGACGTCACGAGCCCCTACTCAGCCAGTCAGCCCCAATTCAGAGCCACTTGCTTTATTGCTGTAATCCTTCACTCATCTTACATTTTTGTTATTACAGAAGAGGTGACGAAAGCCTCTTCGGCGTCATGGGGCTCCACCGACGGCTCGCTAGTGTTGTACGTCCAGTACGACGACAGTTCGGTGTCAGAGCTTCTGTTCCCGCGTATCGCGCAGGGTATCGGTGGCGCTGGTGCTGCGAGGAGCGGATTCCTGCTGCCTGTCGTCAACAACAGCAAACATACTACTTTCCCAGATCATGTTTCTGTCAGATATCCCACGGTGAGCATGAATCTTAGATTTCTTTTAATGACTGAGGCCAAAAACTTTCACTTTCATTTCTTGTGCATTAATTGTAAAGAAAATCATGTTACCAAATGTATAGCTCATTACCTACTGTAGAGTTCATTTTCTGACTTATAAACTCAGTCGACTTTCTGAATGGTAATGGCCTTATTTAAGTGGTAGCGGCGAGAATAGCACTTTGTTGTTTGAAATGGGTGTTGTAAGAATAATTAAATGACACAATGCGAGCAATATTTTATCTTCATGTTTCAGCCTGGCAGTTCGATACCGAAAGTAAAATTATCAATAGTAGCAGTGCAAAATGTAACGTCACCGCCGAGGTGGGAAATCAAGCCTCCGAGCACTTTAGATGGAATGTAAGGGTCTATAATATTTTTATCTCGAAAAAACACCTAGGTCTATGATTTAATGATATTTCTTATACGTTGAAACTGTTTTCAGGGAATATTATCTCATATCAGCCCAATGGGTGGGCAAAGAAAACTCTCACGTAGGAGTAGTATGGATAAACCGAGCACAAAACTTAACTGTTTATAGCAGCTGTTATGCACCCAACTGGACATGTACAGAGGTAAGTTTATCGGTACAATTACAAAAATATATTCATATAGTTTTGTGATCTAATCGAAGTTGTATTGTTTTCAGACCCATTCAGAAAAAGCAACAGACGAGCCGTGGTTAGAAGTCCATCAACAGCCAGTTTACTCCGAGGACGGGAGTGCGTTCCTCTTATTAGCGGCCGTTCAAGAGGGAGGAGGGCAGTACTACACACACATCAAGCATGTAGACGTAGTACGACAGCGCCTGGCTGTCTTGTCACACGGCAAAGTAGAGGTTGCAGAAATCTTAGCATGGGACGAGATAAATCATTTAGTTTATTATTTAGGTAAAGTATTTTAATAGAATAACTTTATTTAAAAGTAGATAGATTAACAAGGAAGGTATTTAAACTTCTAATATTTACAGCTAAATTTTAATGTACTGTCTCTGTCTGTTAGGTTTAGACAAAGGAAAATCGTACATATCTAAACTCCAACCTGACATGCTGAAAGAAGCAAATCAAATTAAGTATTTAGACCGAGTGCAATTGAGTGACCTCTTCAAATAATTCAATATCCTTATGTACTAACCAAACTGTCATAATTTTGCTAAAAATGTTTTCCCCTTCGATAGTTTTATCATAGTCGCAAAAATCTGCATCAAGCATGCATAGCAAGACACCAAAACGAGTGCGTGTGACTTTCAGTAACGTCATCCTTTATTTGTACAATGTTTGATTTTTTTATTTGTCTTATTTATAGGTAGCGCAGAAAGACCTGGCCAGAGACATGTGTATGTAGTCCAAGACCCAAGCTATGGTGGAGGTAGCAATTCTGTGAGAGCCCGAGCGGAACGAGAGGAGCCCCGCTGCCTGACATGCGAGCTAGCTGTCTGGCCAGCTCGGCTGCACTATGCAAACTGCTCCTATTGGTCAGCCACCTTCTCACCACCCAAACCAAGCGTGGGCATCACGCATTACGTGCTCGAATGCGAAGGCCCTGGGCCCCCATTGGCTGGTCTACATGATGCGCAAACACATAAGCTAGAAAGAATTTTATATGACACGAGGCCTTATAAGTAAGTTACTTCATTAGGTATTCATATCTGTATCTGTATGTTATATAAACGTGGTATTAATACAAATATAAAACTATAATTTATGTTTCTTCGTACAGATCCGTACGGTTACGTGAATTAGCACTGCCAACACGTCGATCTTTCGACGTGCAACTTGGTAGCGGTTCCAAAGCCAGAGTCCAGCTTCTTCTACCACCGTCGTGGAGAGAAGAACTCCGCGACGCTGCCTTCCCAGTCCTTGTTCAAGTGTAAGTACACTAATTGATAAGTTTAATATATTTTATTTCCATCTTGTTGAAACTCTATAATTAAGGAGTATCACTACATAGTGTCAAAGTCGCTGTCTGTGCGTCCCTGTATGCTTCAATCTTTAAAACTGCACAACGGATTTTGTAGCGGTTGTTTTGAATAGATAGTGATTCAAGAGGAAGGTTTATAGCACCCGTGAGAAGCCGAGGCGAGACGCTAGTTTATCAATAAAAAATGATTTTTAGTAAGTAATCCCAACAGAGCTATATCACAGCTCGCTTACCTATTGAATTGTTCTATAACAAAACTAATTCTGTAACAATATTTTCTGCGGTGATTCTAGTAATGGCAGACCGGGCAGCCAGCAAGTGACAGAACAGTTTATGGTGGACTGGGGTACATACATGTCGTCCCGCAATGACGTGGTTTATGTGAAGCTGGACGTCGCGGGCGCCCGCGGGCTCCCCAGGGCACTGCTCCGCGGACGCCTCGGAGGCGTTGAGGTCGCTGACCAGTTGGCTGTTATTAGGTACGTCGGGGATTTACTTTTTTTTTTTAATTACATACATTGCTTCTTTTTAGGTACCTACTTACCTAGATGATGCTTGTTATTCATAATTGGATATCACCTTCAGCTGATACTGTCATATTCTGGAGCTGGAATTTATCCCAGTAGGTTACTACGACATATTTTCTCCCGATTATTGCCTATTTTTACTAACTATAACTTGTTATAAAATGTTTATTTTCTTTTAGATATTTATTGGAGACGTTCAAATTCTTGGACGTAACACGCGTGGCGGTGTGGGGCTGGGGCTATGGAGGCTACGTCACAGCGATGCTGTTGGGATCCCAGCAGTCTACACTCAAGTGTGGGATCGCTGTATCGCCTATCACCGATTGGCTTTACTATAGTAAGTTTTCTATCTATGTACCAAACATAACTTATCATACTTGTTTCTACTTTTGAGCAATGTTATACCCAACAAAATAAATATTTTAGTCAGCAAGCCTTAGCTCTATCGGTTCATTCGTTAATACACTTTATATCCATTAGTCGGACCATCGTTTCCGGTTACCAATAACATCACAAGATCATCTTTTCCTGAGAAAGCTAGTTTACTCATTATGCTATCTCGGAGGATAAGAGACAGGGAATATTAATATTTCTTACCAGATTACTGATTTAGAGTTACATATCTACAAATACAGTATGATTCCTGCACATTACTCTTTTACTTATAAAGAAGAAATATCAAGTTAAGTGTTAAGACTTTTTGTCATCAGGCCAAAAATAGTTTCCGGATAGCACCTTGGCACTTACAGATGTCCTGGAATAACCAAAAAAAATTGTCACCATAGATGCAGCGTTTACGGAGCGCATCCTCGGCGAGCCATCTGTGAATTACAAGGGGTATGTGGAAGCGGACGCATCCCAGCGCGCACACCACGTGCCGCCGCATGCGCTGTATCTGCTGCACGGCATGGCCGACATGAGCGTGCCATACCCGCATGCGCTGCAGCTGGCGCGCGCGCTCACCGACGCAGGAGTGCTGTTCCGATATCAAGTAAGATCAGTTCTGTTACATTATAAAAATGCTAGATAAACACCTTAAGATTGGTCCTCTTAAACCGTATTAACAACAAATTACTTATTTTCAGGCGTATGCAGATGAAGGCCACGACCTGAAAGGTGTGATCGAGCACGTGTACCGATCTATGGAGGACTACCTCCGCGAGTGCCTCTCCCTCGACCCTGAGGACACCAAGCTACCCCCTCCTGACAGATAGGGCGTCCTCTCTCCACACGCCTTCCAGTGGTCAGCAATAACTTGTACCGGATCACCGAAGGGCTATTTGTTATCATATTATCGATATTACTCCCTGTAAATATGTACTTATATAAAATAGTGCTTTAATAAAATGTGTTCCCCCATTTGGTTAAGTAACGCCTTTTGTTGGGTACATTGACGATGTATTATGTGACGACGATGTGAATGCGAAGCTGCTTGTGATTAGTATAGACGATAGTCCTGGCGTATCGAGCCGGTTTCTGTCATGAGGTTGCATAGATATAAGTAACGATGCTAATTAGCAATATAATAGTAAAATAATTAGATGGATACGTAATCGATGGAGGCGATCGGACGGACTTAACGAATATAATAAATTCTACAATCAAATATAAATCAATAAGACCATAAAATTGCTTCAGCACCTTCGGCTAAACATGTAAACTGTGACTTTGCTAACTCTTAAGTAAAGCCTAGATAGAAAATAAATTCTAGTCGATTTAATCCATTTATCTGTAAACTTTTATAAACTTCCTCGACATCCCGGCGAATCATGGCATTCAAGTCTGGGAGCTTTGTCGGTAAATCTTGTGATCATAATTATTCAAACAATTTCGAGCTTGTTCCATTAGGCTTTTACTATCTACTATTTTCTACGGCCACCTTTACTATACCAAAGCTTTTTCTACCTTCTCTATTACTTCTATGAAAGGTCTTTTAAATGACTACTTGTAGAGAACTTATCGACCGTATTGTTATACCAACTGTTATCCAAATATAAGAATTTATATTTATTTTGTATTCCCCTTACCTCGTATTTTTTTTCGTGTCGAAATGTCTTATTTTTATTCAATTGTTGTTGTTAACCGCTAGCCTAACAAAGAGCTTATCATTATTGAATAGGCAATATATAAATTTTAGTTGATCATTACTGACACCTATCTGAGTTAAGGTTTTATAATAATATAGCGCTGTTGAAATACCTCATGATAATAAATGTAGATAGAAATAAAATTCATAAACTGATATTGGTCGAATCGCATTTTATAGTGATCCATAATAATTAGAAATGAAGTGACCTTGATTATTCCCTAACCTTAGCTGCTTTTGCTCCATCACGGCACACCTGTTACTAATCTTCCTAGATCTTAAGAAAACTAACTATAATTAATTATGCATCTCACCTCTATCATACTAGCTAGTACAAAAAACTACATATTAGTCATACTTAGTCTAAAAATTACTTAATAAATTATATCGTGCGAAGATACAGAGTAGTGAACCACGAAACGTAACTTCCGAATACCGTAATTCAGACCAATGCGGGTAATAGTATCTATATAAAAGATAGTTTCAAAATAATGAATAAACAACGTGTAATCTTAATATTCTTAATATTTGGTAGTCAGTGAAAAACATCGCAGCAGCGATCGAAATCCACACAGTTTAGGTTGTACAAATTTTGCCTTTCAGATAGATAGTGGAATAAGAAGTCGGATGGTTAGGTAAATATACCATTGTTATTGATTTCACCATAACCGCACGACTAGGTAGTTATTTCATTGTTGTTATATAGATATAAAGGTCGCCGGTATAAGTGTTAGAGTTATCGGATACCTACATAGACGCATATCGTACATTCCATGTTTGTGAAGACTGCCAAATTGGTCTAAATTTTAAAATCATTGTATTAATTAAAATACGGTACGTCGATGAGATTAATTTCAATTGCAATTATGGTCTTAAGGATGCTGTGATTCTTCTATTGCGTAATTTTAACGTTATTGAATGAAACTATATTAAATAATTATAAAATCTCCATCTGATATTATGTAGGGCCTAGCGAAATCGATTTCGTTGTAATTATTAAAAATTATAATTATTAATTAGTCATAAGGTTAATATTAATTTTAGATATTTTTAAATACTTCCATTATATTATTGTAATGATATTGCTTTGTTCTCCAGACTTGATTTAACAAAGAGACAATATAATACGGTCTACGTATACATCACACAACATACGAGATTTTATAGTTAGAATAAATACGAGAGAGTTCGGAAACCGGGTGCTTTAAATTTTACATCTGTTGTAAGTATTGGTTGCATTAGCGGATCTGTTCTATAGTTATATGGTAATCGATAAATCTTGATAGTAATCGATGTGTCTATCTTTTTAGAAGCTAGAAAGAATATAGACAAACCATTAAGCTGCCCTAGTGCTCACTGTTTTAACCGGGGGTAAGAAACGTACTATCAACTGTGCTGGCGATGTTACACCTTTAAGGCAATAATCGCTTGAACGACCCTGGTACCTGGCGGCTGTGTGTGAAGCAACAAGTGCAAGCAATTTTTTTCTAAAATGGCGTACCCCGAAAGCATCCGATAGTACCTCTCACACACAACTTGTTAAAAAGTGACAGCTGTTAAAGCGACTTAAGACGTGAACACGATATTGAAAGTAACTGGTGGCTTTTAAACTCTTTTATGGTTTGTTTACATAGTTCCAGCTCCTAAAAAATAGAGTGTAGAACGACACCGACGACGATGCGCCCTCCACTCTCGCTTGGAAACAGCGCGCAATTCCTTTCAGGTCGAGAGATAATACCTAGCGTGTAATAATAATAATAGATTCTTATAAAACCTTTTGTGATTCTACTTAGTTAATACGAAATTTTCAGCAGATAACACCAATTAAATTCGTGTGTTGTATTTTGTAAACAAGGAATAATTATAAAATTGTGACAGGTTGTTATTAAATTTAGCACGATCTAAAGATTGCACACTGCTTCTCTCCAATGTAACTTTACTTACTTCCTTTCATAAATTTATAGACCCTTAGTCTTCCATTATAGTCAAAGCTTCCGTACGTTGATGACTTATCTTTGGATTTAAAACTTAAGAACCAACCGTTTTAATCAAAACGTTTGCTAAGCAATTACTTGATGTTGCAATCATTGTGAAAGTTTATTCAATTGAATTAAGCTATATGACAACAACACAACTAAAGTTGTATACAATGACTAAATATTTTTATAGGTAAGGCCGTTATGTGATGACTATGTCAATTATTTCCCATTCCAGTCGATACAGCTACAGGATTGTAGCGTTTTAGTTTAGTCGTCACCATATTTCTTAGGACGAATACCTTAGATATTCAAATTGTTTAGTTGGAACAGGTTCAATAAATGGATGTGGATAAATGTAAATCAGTAATGCTGTGTTCTTAGGATCCCTTCGCAAAAACATTACGACCAGACTGCATGATAATATACCCTAAAACGAAAACATTAAGTAGGCAAAACAAAATCAGTGGTAATAATTATAATCAAAGATTTTAGCTTTTTTGTCTGGAAACTTCATTGAAGTGACATTTTATCCAGATGCTATTTGAATAAAATATTCCCGTGGAGTTTGGTCGTAATGCAGAGTAGTGTCCACCTTCGAAACTTTAGAGTGACGCGGGTTACTTCCTTAGAGGTTAGATTGATGATGTGTGCTACTGAATACAATAATTAAGTACCTAATTAAAAATATCCTACAAAATAACTAGATTAAAAGTCTGACTGGAATAATTTACTGCGTGGACAGATTGTCACAGTAAAGTCCAATACACCATTGGCTAATATATTTATCGAATTATTGTATTCAGTGTCACGCCTTTGATGGTGTAAACCCTAGGTAAAGCATCTAAAATCTACGTTGTTGTTAATCAGTGTTATAAATCTTATTGTCACGTTTAAGAGTTACAGTGTTGTATAGATCGGTACGTTTCATTTGTAATTTCTGAGATTATTCTGTTATAATTGTAAAGTTTCTTTAAATAAATAAAATTTTGAAATTTACATAATCGTTCATTTAGAAGTTTTATTTTGCAAAGGTATTGGGGTAAATGAACAAAGGAGTAGATTTACGATAAATTCCGTCGCTTACGCTCTGTCCACAACTCCGCACTTCGAAAGTATCTCTCCAAATGTTCATTCTTCATACTAGTGTTTGTGGAGTTTATTGCAGCAGTCGTTGAACCACTGCAGGCACCGTCAGAGTTACAATTGGCTCGAGACAAATTTCTCATCAATTCATAGTGAGAGAAATTCATTGACATCAGAGACGAATTGTCTACGCCTGAATAATGAGAATTTGCGCTCATTCTGTCTATAAACAAATCCGCGGTGTTTCTTTGTCTTTTTGAATTTGTATGCGATGAATTAACACCAATCTCCCCAGGTTTATGACGCTTTAACCTACATAACGCCAAATCTAATGATTCCACGGCCTCATTCGGATCGAAAGACTTTCGTTCACTTTTCATCCTGAAATCTGGTCCACTGATGCAGGATTTCATTTTAGCTAAGAATTTCTTCTCATTCGCTTCTACATTTTGTTCCATTATAGAACTACACGACTATTTAATTTTATGTTTCCCGGTCATTTAGAAAGATATGTTTGCAAATTGATATTACATTTTGTGCCGCGACATTGTCAATTTTGAAAGTTACCATAAATATGTAGTAAGCACATAAAATCTAAATTACTTTACCGACCTCTTTGTATTTGAGAACATAAGAATAGGGTGAAGCGAGAGGGTGAATATGATTGCGTTTATTATGCTTTCCGAATAGATGGCGCTGGAACACTTGAGCTGCCATCTCTGTTATTTTCTCTACACTACTATGAACAAGGGTTACTTCGTAACGTTCATTACACCGCCCTAACATAAAGACCCTTTGTATGCGCTAGATGGCGCTACTTATCTTTAACCAGAATGGTAATGATACTAAGTAGTATATCATAACATTTTATATTTATCTATTTCTTGACTATTATTAATTAGGTATCTAAATTGCTTGACTACTAATAGAAGAATATAATTATTATGCCATTAGTAAATTTATAATATTCCTTCGTTTTAATTACATACACATGTAACTCCTTTTTTATTTTTTACAATCAAATAATATCGCACACCTAGATCTAAAGAGAGCTAGGTAACTCAAAAAAGGTACTTTTTCAGGAGAGGTGAGAAACTGATTAATATGTCCAAATGCACGCATGAGTTTTCTGTATAAATTTATACTTTTTAAAGCTAGCAGAGTTATATTAGCTGAAATCTGTTTTAGTGTAGGTGGGTTTTGCTGGAATCCGATGGTGTGCATAACTCAAATCTTCCGGTTTTTGAGTTAGATCCCTTTAGATCTAGGTGTGCGATATGTCATATTGATTGTGTAATTACCTAAGTATATGCTGTAACGGTCCGTCTGGATGTAGGAGCCGTTACATTCACAAATATTGCTGTCTATTTACTGCCTTATTTAATTACTTAAATAAATTACGAATTAATGATATAAAATTTAAGAAATTAATTACTAAAATAATAAAGGAAAACTAATCGTTGAATCGGGGACGCAAATTGTTACAATGACACGTCCGACATCGTAAAACGTCCGCCGAAAAGTGAGATGAATTGCTTATCGCCCCACTACACGAACTGTTAGTTACATAATGTGGTGTCAGGATGGCGTGATGCTAAGCCCCGCCCATTTCTAAATTAAGGTATTTCAAACGAAACCTTATTTTAATATAAGCTAAGTTTACTTTTGCTTGTACTCGCTGTATTGTGTTAAGTAGGTCATTAGGTATGTGGACTTTGATCTTGTCTGAAGCTTTAGAAGCCAATGAATCTATTGAAGCAAATGAAGCCTGAAGCTTTAGAAGCCAATGAATCTATTGAAGCAAATGAAGCCTGAAGCTTGAGAAGCCAATGAATCGAATGAAGCTAATGAAGCTAATGAAGCTTATGAAGACTGAAGTTTTAGACGCTAAAGAAGCTAATAAAGCAAATGAAGCAAATGAAGCCTGAAGCTTGAGAAGCCAATGAATCAAATGAAGCTAATGAGACTGAAGTTTTAGACGCTAAAGAAGCTAATAAAGCAAATGAAGCAAATGAGTCTGAAGCTTAAGACGCTAAAGAATCTATTGAAGCAAATGAAGCTCAAACTAAGGGGTATAAAAGGACAGGAAAATTGTAGTAGGGACTGCTGTTCCTTGGAGGCATTCGTCGAGGCAGGTTGGGTGAGACATTTACAAATTATCACTATTTCTATTTTACATGTACTTCTCTTTTACTTGTTGGATATTTTTGTGTATTTGTTGGTTCTTAGGTCGAGATTACTTTTCAGTAGAAGATATACGTGAGTTGCATTTATTTTATCTTTTTGTTCTTCACTATTATCTATTATGTCCATAATTGTGTTTTGTTAGGTTATTTTCGGCATTAGAGAAGTAAGTCCTTTTTAAAATACTTTAATTTTCTACTGGTTATTTGTGTCTTTGTGTATTTTAATAACACTTTACTAATTTATTCTTTTGATTTCTCTTTGAAAGGTACAAACACGATCTCCCAATCGTGGGAGGTGCCTGCGTTTTGTTCGTATTGAATAAGACATGGGTACCTCTTCAATTCCCTAGTGGAAGTCGTGTGGTTTGGACGACCCACGGACTGTGAAGTTGGATATATCATTCAATAAACAGTTAATAGTCCTTGTTCTGGATTGTCAGCCTCTCTCGGATCTCTGGGGTCTCGTCGAAGTGTGACCATGCTGGATTCAGCGCCATGATAGGCCTGGGAGAGGAAGGTTCAGAGCAATCTATCTTATATATATCTATATATTCGCACCTTATGGAATAGGGACCGCAAATTCTACATCCAAGGTTTCGGCCTTGTAGAAGGAGCACGTAGGCGACGTAGGGTGTTAGGTACACATCTGGAGTTGTCGGCTCCAACGATTATTCTGAGAGTAGTTAGAAAGGTGGTCTTGGTAAGTTTCACCTTGTACACACGAGTTTAACTTTAAATGTGAGGCAAGCCTCTAGTCTTTTATATATACTTACACACCTAAGAAGAATAGGAAATCTAATTTTAGACACATGGTTAGGTAGGGCTTCAAAATGTAATCTACCTACGCTAAAAACCATTAAACTCAATTAATATTTTAAATATCACCTTAAATATATGCAAAGCATTAAACCTCTCTAAATACTTAATAAAACAAAATACTTACAATATAATTTATTAACGTACGGAAATGCAGGACGTCCGCATGCGTGGTTGTAAGATAGTATTGCAATTTATAATAGGTACCAAAGTTGACCTGATTTCAATATTATAATAATGTATCATTGTTTAATAATCTTTAAACTTGATCTCTGGTTGTGCTAAGGTGAGCCAAAGGCAGCCGTGAATTATCTACCAACCCAAGGGGATATTCACTTATACAAGCACAGACTGATATCAGTTCGTCTAAACCAAGTCAACGTGATCTGTATTGAAATTAGGTGAACAAATACCTAAGTATAGTGATCTGCATTGAAATTAGGTGAACGAATACCTAAGTATTTACGGATTATTAATCTAACATTATTTAGTATAGCTTGCGATTAAGTGCAATGTAGTTTAATCATCCACACGTCTAAGCTAGAAGCATTCTTTGCCTTCTGTGTGCGATACAACATAAAATAATCACATTAGTCTTGTAGACGGTACTAAATAAATGGAGGCTGTACAGTCTGGAAGTCGTCAGTCACAGGATAGGGCGGTGGAGGGGCCCTATCTGTACCGTGTAGGGTAGGGACACTATATAAGGTTAAGGTTAGGACTTACGATCTGTACCGTGTAGGGTAGGGACACTATATAAAGTTAGGACTAGGATTTACTAACTGTAAGGTAGGACAGGTCTCGGACACAATATAAGGTTAAGGCTAGGACTTATGATCTGTACCATGTAGGGTAGGAATACTATATAAAGTTAGGACTAGGATTTACTAACTGTAAGGTAGGACAGGTCTCGGACACAATATAAGGTTAGGGCTAGGACTTATAATCTGTACCGTGTAGGGTAGGGACACTATATAAAGTTAGGACTAGGATTTACTAACTGTAAGGTAGGACAGGTCTAGGACACAATATACTCACAGCGTAGAGTAGTATACAATGAGTAGGTATCTGAAAGGATAGAATATTTTAGGTAGGTAGCTAAAATTATAACTACGTTTTGGATTGCATAAAGTTTAGACAAAATATCGGTAATAACGGAATATCTTATTGTAGGGTTATAATGTATTTAGGACTTAATGTGTAATGTAGGGATCTTAGCTTTATTGGTTAGGTATAGTATTTTATGCGTATTACTTGAGTATCAAACGTCGTATCAAAAGAATTTGGGTTGCTTACTTCACAGCGTGGGTTCAAAGCTGCTAGACTGATCATTGGCCAAATGATTTCGTTTATCATTAACTTATTAAGACAGACAAAACAGAATTAGGTTATATAATAGGATAGGGGTCTTAGGTATATCTAAATAGTATGTAGGCAAGTTTTAGGTCAATAGGTACGTTTCGAATTTTAAATTGAATGTAGATGACTTTTGGAATTTACAAACTAGGGTAGTAAAGTAGAATTATGTAGAAAATGAGGGTAGATAATAAGTAGACTGTTAGGTGGGCAGAAAAAAATAATGGGGTATGAGGGTGGATCGTTACAATGTATATTTTATAAAATAATGAAACAGGAATAACTAGGTAATTGAACTATAAATGGTAAGAATAATCTTCTTTAAGTATATCTTATCCCAAGTACTCTGATCGTATTATTTTTGAAGGGAGGTAAGCGTCACAAAGAGCTGCTGTGGTCGGGGCTAATGCTTCTATCTCTGCTTTAACTCCGCTAGTCAGCATTGACTGCAATTCTTTCTTTATGAGATTCCCTGATGTAGAAAACCATATTCAATTCATATTTTTCTCCATAGCTTAGATTATATGCAGAAAAACAACGCCATATGATATCCATATCCATGGCATGATTTAGTAATATTGGAATAGCATAAAAGAGGTGAAATCCATAAAAAACTTACCCGAAACCGTATCTAAATAAGGTCTTTTTAATAAGGACATTAGCTTCCGTTTGTCCAGGTCTGTCAAGGAGAGTCGAGCTTCCTTCGGAGCCAGGGACATGACATCATGATGACGAGCCCCGAGCAATTTCAAAGAAGTACACGCTAGGGATTGTGATAGATGGGATTGAGCCTGAACAATAAAGGTACAAATGGTAAGAAGGCAAGTAAAACATTCTATGATTTTACTATTTAACTGTAGTTTGTAGTTCGATATAGTTTATCGTATATATTATTTAGTCATAATAGAATAAACAACTGAATTATCGTTAGACTATCGATAGCTCAGTCTAACGCTAACCTAACGTCAACTATGTCTAACTCCGTTATAGTTATTAAATCTGTTATATGTAGTTGTTTTATTTCAATGTGTAATAACCACGAAAGCTACAGAGATTATTTTTTACTTACCTAGTACTATTTTAAAAAAATATATAAATTTGGGTGTCATCTATTTTCACGGTCATAAAGTAACTTTTCGACTTTTTGTGCTTATTAAAAATATAAAAACATTTAAACACTCACGTATAGATTATTTTCTAATTAAGCATTTACCTACCAAGAAATGTGTACTGTGCAAATGTGAAATATGTAAAAACGAACTTCTACACAAGTTTAATTTACCTACTTATAAAACAAATACCTAATATACCTACCAGAGATCCATATTTATATGTAAGAAATATTTCAAAGCCGTGAGGGTCGGCGTCCACGAGAGCCAGCGCCGGCAGTCGCAGCTCCAAGCACAGGCGACATAGCAATTGGCGAGTGCACACATCTGGGTAGCCTTTACCCTATTAAATTAGGTATATAATGCAAGAGCAATAACACCTAGGTACGCATTATCTTTTCTAAGTTAGTTGACATTGATCGCATGAAATATTAACATTAAACTAAAATTTGAAGTGATAGGTAGGTACATGTTTTCATTATTAACTAGTTAAATTGCACCCCTTTTCTAATATAATAGTAATACTGTCCTGTTTAGTCAAACGTATATAACATTTCCTAATTTAAGATTTAACTTGTTATTACAACATTTACGTACTTTCAAAACAATCACCACCATTTTATTCATCTTATCCTGAGCTTCCCTACAGTCATTACAACAAAACTACCAAATTTCATGATGATACAGAACTAGACTTTTACTTAAGAAAAATGTATAAAATTTATCGAGAGCTGTAATGTTACAATCAGACACACACGCACACACAACACACACACACACACACACACACACACACACACACACACACACACACACACACACACACACACACACACACACACACACAGAGAGAGAGAGAGAGAGAGAGAGAGGATGAGGGGGGAGAGAGAAGGAGGGAGAAAGAGAGAAACACATACACAAACACTCCTAGAGACACGTCAAACTCGTAGTTTTTGCGTCGGGGATTAAAAATGGCAATCGCAATGAAATATGCTATTAACTTCAATAAGCTCTACTAACCGTAACTATAATGACAGGTCCAAGTCTAAGTAAAGCACCTTCATCTAAGAGCTTTTGGAATATAGCGTCTTTCTCCACAACCAAAATATACTTTGCCGTAGACCTGAATTCCTTTATTCCATTAACATCTTGCGTTATAAGAGTACCTGTGTATTAAATATTTATAATTAATACTCATAATTAAACGTGATATATTCATTCTAGTAAATTTTTTGACCTCAACATCATAATAATTAGTTGTTCATTTACCTAATTGTATGTACCATTAATATATTTTATTCGATACTGAACATAAGTAAAATATAACGATGCCACACCACTTTTAATAGTAGAAAAATCTTAATAAGATAGTGAAAATATACATAATAAATTTCGATATAAATGTTTAAATAATGATTTCTGGTGCTTTCGCAGTAATTACGGATTGGAATAAAATTATAACGGATTCTCATATTCATAGCAGACTCCTACGAATGTGGGAACTATAATGTATACGAAAAGTCGTCACAAAATTAATATTTATTATCAGAGATATCTGACCTCGTATACTAGATACGTGATTATTAGGTGGGGTCACAATTGTCTGATTCTGAGTATACCTACCATTGGTAGACATACAGTCGATCACAGTGCCATCCCTAGCATGAATAGTCAAAGGCCCTGCCACCAGGCCTTTTGACGTGGCTACGATACCCAGGTCCCAAGGTGGACTTTCTAGAAGACAACATACATCTCTCACTGCTATATCCAGATTAGCCTGGTTCCTCAGTCTGGATACATTTTGGTAGAAAAGTTCTCTGTAAAATTTTTGAATAAGGCTCAACAGTGTAAGGTTAGTCTCGAGTAAAGATGTAAGGTATCTGCAAATCTATCGGTTAAAGACAGTGACGAAGTTTCAAATAGGTACCTAGTTGAATGGTTGAAAATTCTAAGAAAATAGGCAAAGGATAGAAATAGGAGAGATAAAATAAACGTAGGTATTCAGTATTTGTATTGCCATTTTTGTGTAAAAAATAACTACTGCTTACGTCCCTATCCCCCTAATAGTGCTTACGTAATATTTGAACGGCCCCAAATTACTTTATTATTTAAGTAAGTTGCAGGCAGATTAATATACTCTGTACTTTGATGCTCTGGTTATAGTTAAATGGAACCATAATATATTTCAATTGATTATTGCTATAAAATACCATTAAAAACATAAGTGTAAATATTGGAATGAAACAACTGTTAACGGATTTAACTCGCGTATTTTATTTTATTTTATTAGCTAGGAGACTATTGTCAGCTCAGTCGTGCTACGATTATGGAAACTGTAAAGAATTCGAAACGTCAGCTAATAAAATAAAATAAAAATACGCGAGTTAAATCCGTTAACAGTTGTTTCATTCCAATGTGTAATAACCGCGAAGGCATCAGAAATTATAAGTGTAAATAGTAGAGTGTTTTACGTACCTCCTCGTAACAATTAAATTCTTTGATAACAATTCATGTACTTTTGTTAATACAAACGCTATTCTATTGAATCTGGTTTTATCTTCAGTGCTAGAATATACCAATGTAGTTTTCTTGGCGACTGCAAATGATTTTAATGTGACGCTGTAAAAAAACGCGAATCAGTGATGACAAATATAAAACATAGGTAGGTTCTAGTACTAAAAATCACCTTTTGCAAAAAAAAACAGTCTATCTTTTGTAGTTCACGTGTCACGGACAGACAAACCCACAAACACTCAAGCGCACAGTCACGCTAAACTTGTAGAACCTCTACCTATTTTTGCGTCGGGAGTTAAAAATATTTTATGAGACTGTTGTGTTACCGATCAAGATCGTAAATGCAGTTTCCCCATAAGCGTTGATTTCTAAGCACCAATTTTGGAGTACTGCCACTCTCTGCTGTTTTATTAATGTCTTCTAAAATTCGTTCAACTTTTTTCAAGATAGCTTTTCTGCTCTCGTTTGCTTCTTTATGTATCAAATTCGGGGTTCTTTCTGCGACTACTTTAAATAAGAATCACTTGATAATTTCTTAATCGCTTTCATCAAAACTTTACAGTTCACATATTACCATATTTTACTACGAATATGAGAACTACAAAGTTTAAGAAATTTTGGTATAATATAAATATACACGAGATAAAACCGTTTTAATTGTTTTAATCCAACTTCATTGTTTAAATCACTTACTCTCAGTACTATAATTATATACAACAATTAAACTAATTGAACTGAATTCTTATAATACCTTTCCTTTCTGTAGATTTCGACAACATCTGTCTTACTTCAGTAAAATCAAGCTTTCGATCCGGTAATGACAAGCTACATCCATTCTCTAGAGGCGGCTTTTCTTTCTGATTACCTCTGTACAGTTTATCTATAGCCGCAACCAGTTTATAATCCTGTTTAAATGTTCCTACCGAACTCAATACTAAGTCCTTCGTTTGTATCAGCAAATCCTTATTCATTAACTCCATCGCTAAAAAAATGGTCTCGTTTCAATAGTACCTTTCAAAGCAATATAATTGTCAAACAAATCCAATAGAGCTCTATTAAATAAACCACCGGTAAAAGTGATGATGATCCGTACCTACCTAGTGGCGAGATGTTTATCAACCGCAAACAATAACAGCGTCACAAAACCGAGCTCGTAAAAGGACCAAGAGACAATAGCGCAGCTCGAGTGTTTTACTGCGAAGGCAAGCGAACAAGCGAACGGGACGAAAACATCGTCGGTGGCGCATCCGACTTGCTTCTGAAAAAATGACACAATAGATTTAATCGAGAGATAGTCGTGGCAGGCGTCTCGAGGAGCAGATGACACGGCGTGACGACCTCACAAAGGGCGTGAAATGACGTCATAATAGCCTCGAATTATCGCTCCCTCTTGTCTCAAGCAAATATTTAACAGCAACCCAGTTTTTATCCTCCTTCTTCGGCAGAAGATCATAAATAATAGGGCTCCAGTAGACAAATGATCCGGACCGTTACCACAGCCTTTGTTAAACGTGACATATTGCAAAGAGGTGATGTTTACGTCTTATTATGGACTCCGAAAATAAATTATGTTGAGTCCTGGAATTCCTGGTAAACCACAACACTGATTGTTAAAATACTGAAAGTGATTTAAGGTTTGAAAAACTGAAGTGACCATTTGGACCACTTTAAAATCAAGAACAAGTATTTCAAACATGTTAGTGGGTATTTATGAAATTTATGAAATAAATAATTGATAGTAAATTAGAGGCTACTGCAAAGAGATGAAATAGATGTAAATACTTCATAAATAGGTAAGAATTCAAAATAAGAACAGTGAACACAGATATTGAGTTTCTCTCTTAAAATGTTCTCTAAGAAGACTGTAAGGTGTAAATAAATATACATAACATACTTACCAACTTAAAACGATTTCTTACGGCTTTGGTAACTATAATGCATATCGAATTAAATCCAGGAGTGTAGGCACCACTTCAAGGACCAAAAGTCATTTTGCAAAATAATTAACCAGAGAACACTTGAGGTGTGAGAAAGTAACAGTTGAAAGGATTTCCCATCGCCGACGGCCGCGGCACCCTGAGGTGCAGCGATAGCATCAGCGGGTGACAGCCCGCACAAATACCATACAAATTGCTCGATAGCTCCTCCAAATTGATTGTCGCAATTATTCGGCGAACCCTTTCGCGACTCCGCGACCGCGGGGAGGTGAGAACGCACTTATCTATCGAGTCGATCGCAGAACGACCCAACTCTTTGACGTCGGTGTGAAGTATCAGCCCTAAACAGTTGGGAGGTCGCCGCGGGACGGCACCCGGCGATCCGCTATTATTTTTTGTCGCGATCTCGGCAGATATTGACGTGATAAGACTGCCATTTTCTTATTATGATTTACAACATAATAAGAAAGAAGTTAAAGTGTTTAACGACTTTTTTAAGTCGCTAACGTCAGTTAACTTTTTAGATACGTAGGTAGTTTATGACGTTATGGTGGTATATTATTTTTTTTGCGTTAAAATGAGTATTTTAGGAAGTAGCGCTTTATTTTTTGGTTAATGTAGCAGCTTCCCACAATACGCGGACTCTTGAGTGGTCAGTGGAGCGGTATTAAACGCGGTAGTTATGAAAATAGGAAACACAGTAGCCGCTTTGTGCGCGCGAGTGGCGCGAGCTGCGGGGCGCCGGGCTACAATGGACCACCATCGCGCTATCACGATGGACGATACGTTGCCGCCTAATTGACTGCTCAAACGTTATTTTAATACTTTGTTATTGAATGCGGATTTGCTGGTATTAAAATTTGATGATTGGGAGCTACTTATTGTGTCAGTTGTTAACATGTTGAAGATGTTATCGGATCTTTATTGTTAAGACATCTTTGGTGCACTTGCCTTTATAGAAAAATCGTTTAATCTCTAAATTACTGAGTTGAGATTGGCATGAAAAATGCTTAAATTTATAATAATATGTAGGTAGGTAAAGAAAAAACAGGTATATATCTTATTTATGTAGAAATTACTTAATGAAGTCATGAATAACTAGATATCATAATAAATAAAAAAAATCTGATGATTAAAAGGATTATATGGTACAAAATTAGAGATTTCTCTCCGGATATTCCTTATTATAAATCCTTGCATGATCATTATACCTTTTCAATTGCCACTTTTCTCCTGCTTAGACAATGTACTGAATGGTTGCTACTAAGTTCGGTAGGTAGTAGTAGTAGTATGTTAAAATGCAATAAAGAAAGGATACCTCCTTTCTTTATTACATTTTAACATAGTTATATTATTTCAATTCCAATCTCATTTATAACTCCTGAGTCCCAGACTATCACCACTCTCCAGCCCACATTCCCACAGCTTCTCAGTGGAATCGCAACAGTTTCTCTCCAAGAGGCTACTTAACGCATTGTGCATTGAACAATGCGAACAAATGCAAGTTAGTATCGAACTTCTAAGTATGATTGTATATCGGTCGCTCAAGCACGTATACGGGCCTCTTTGTTTAATTATTCCTTTTTCTTAATTGGATAAGTGATCGGGTTTTGTTTTCTGTGTGATATTTTTACACCGCAACCATGGATAAGTAATAGAATAGAGGAAAATCCCTGGGCCTCCGGACCATTCTTATTTTCTAAGGAATATATGTACCTACCTATGGATATTCACTTAAAGTGAATGCATATCCGCTTATTTGCGTAGACGGCTAATTCATTCAATTCATGAATATCAGGTGCTGAAGGTACGGAAAGTTTAAACGAATTATGATAATAAAAAAATCAATGAAATAATGTAGTGCGTAAAATTTTTTAATGTTTCGTAGCAAATCTAAATGTTAGGTATTTACTAATCAAATAAAATAAATGTAGGTTTACGGTGTGAAATTAACTACAAAGTCCAACCATTAACAAATTCATACATTAATATTATTTAGTAAGGTCAAGGCTTCTAATTCCGTCTATGGGGCTATTCCGTCACGTACACGTTTTTGGCGAATCTAAGCACAGTTCGCCGCTGCCGGCTCAGTTGGTAAAGCAGTAGGGTTTTCTAATGCAAACTAAAAAACACCCATGACGCTGTGCAATAAAGGAAGAAAAATATCTGCTTTCAAAGTTCAGTTGCGTTTCGAAGTCGAAGTGCGAGTATAGTACTATGCAGTTTGATCGAAGATAAATATGAAACAGTTAGTCTTCTAGGCTTGTTTGTATTCTTATTACAACGTCTATGATATGTATAAACGTGTCTGCCTGTTCGTGATGCGTAAAATCCCGATAGTTTTTAGTAATTCACCATTAAAAATTAACAACTTCAAAATAGTCAAGTGGGGAATTCCGTCCATTTTTTAAGGGGCAAAGCTGTCATATGCCGGTATTTCCCGATTCCAGACATTGTCAACATTTTTTTAGTTTATTACATTTTAAAATAGGTACACTTGTTAATCTGGCCATAATAAGCTTAGCTGTGACGAAATATATGAGTAAGTAATTCTATAGAACGTAGTACGAAAATACTCCGGACTGCAAAATGCATAAATCCTTATTTTATGAAATAATATATATAAAAAATATATATGTAAGTAAAATTTTAAAAGGTTGAGCTCATCTGTTTGGCAAAATATGCCGGAATAGCCCCAAAAAATTGTGTTTGCGGATAACTCCTATTGTAAATCTTATATCTAAGGTCTTATAAGACATATTTGATTGAAATCGACATGTGTTCATTTTCCGCTAGCTAAGACTTCAAAAAACTGCGTAATTCTAGGGAAACTGCTTGCATGACGGAATAGCCCCACTCAGGCGGGAAACTCCGTCTAGCTGATAATTTTTTATAAAAAATATATAATAAATTAAGCAACCTAGATACATGGAATATCATACTTTTACTTGATAGCCAAGTAAATTATTAGTCTAGTACATGCGCGCAATGGGTAAATAGTTAAAAATAAACGTCTCAAATTTTTAACCAAAGTTGATCTAGCTCAAAAATATGCCGGAATTAGAAGCCTTGACCTTACATAAAAATATCACTCTATGTTTCATTCTGTCTCTAAAACTTTTATAGGTACCTAAGTAACTATTCTACTATAGAACCTGAGTGGCTTATACTTCAGAAAACAGGAAGGCGAAATAAAAACTTATTAACACTACTTCAAATCCCAGTAAAGTGGTGTCCCGCCGCGCCCCATATTGCGGCAGTCCAATCCTTTCCCACCCCACTCGTCTCCCAACATTTACATGCTAACAAAGCGACTGTCACATTATAAACGGCGTAATTACACAATCCACTAGATTTATAGCAGAAAAACAATAACCCTCAAGTATACATTCAACCCTTTTTGTTTCGCACACAAAAGTGAGCGGCGAAGCTCACTGCTCATTTAGGGGGTAATTATAAAGTTCTCATAATCTACAGCAATTAAAAATGCCTTTGTGATTAGATCCGATGGAAAAAACGCCATAAATAACCGTGACCTTTATCTCGTGTTTTTGTTTCTGTGAGATTCAGTTATTGGAGCCAAAACATTTGACCCCATTTTGCAATTAAACGCTTCCATAATACCTACCTATACATTTACAATAAAAGTAAAATCTAAAAGTGTAATATACGATAGTGTCTTTCTTCAAAGAAAATATACCTACTTAACTTTATTTTTGTTGACTATAAAGAAACCAAATAATAAGTATCCCGAGTTATCCCGACTAGAATATAAAAACTAAGCCACAAGCCGTTTACTTTTATGACTTTGAGTTTATTGTGTGACATTATTTAACGTCCAAGAATCGTCACGATAAAATGCTAGAAATAGACATTGTAAAGTGACTAGACTATCTCGAATATCTAGAAGGTAAATTGCTTAATAATTTCTAACGCCTTCGCGGTTACTGCACCTTATCTAAGTACCTTATTTTTATTATTAAATAAGGTAGTTGGCATAATGTAAAATCGTAACACTCTCGTAACACTATCGTAACACTATCGTAACACTATCGTTAGTTCTGTCGTGCGACGAATATGAAAACTGTAAGGTTTTCGAAACGATAGCAAATAAATTAAAAAAATACGCCAATCCAATGGGTAAATTACTTACTCAGTGATTATATTTATTTATACATAGGAATAGGCAACTTCAATTAAATTACAATACATTTTTTACTTTTAATTAAGTATAATATAATTATTACTTCAGTCATTTGTAACTTAATTATGTAACTCACAGTATGTACTTAAGAACTTTCATTTGACTCTAAACGGCCATCTTTTATTTATTCAACATTTATCTAATGTAGAATCAACATAATTAAAAAAAACCTATTATATATAGTACCGTTCCTATTGATAGCTAAAACTATACAAAGTAACGAAAGTCAACATAATATATTCTATCAATGTGCTAAACCGCGAAAGCACCAGAAATCATGAAAGAAAGTTTGAATTTAAGCTTAAAAATGTTGTTAAGTTTTTATAATAAAATATCAGCGCCACATAATTTATGATTAGTAAGCAGATTGCGCTTATAAGGCGGATCACGACGGACAGGTGGGATTCGCGGCGCCGTGACAAACAAGGCAACATTATAATTCTCGTTACATTGAATAAATCCAGCTACCGGTTTCCATTACCGACTTTGGCGACTTTTTACTAAAGTTACACAGACACGCGTTGGGAACGTTCCTATAGTAGGTACAGTTCTATTTTGAGTGAAAATTTTAATTACTAATAAGCAAGAAAATAATTAAACTTACCTTATTTATCAGCTTGATATTTTACTTTATGTTATTTTAAATTATATATATATAATTATATTTTCTTATCATAAAAACTTCTGTAACTTCGTTGTTGTTTCGGAGTTAGTATTTTTTTCCGTACGCTCATCATTTGAATTTGGAACGATTTCATGACTTCTTTCTTAATGGCCAGTAATATTTAAAAATAATGACCATAGGTACGAAAAAGTTTGGTGATTCTGTAAATTTTT
Organism: Polylopha cassiicola; assembly: GCA_038024825.1. NCBI lineage: Eukaryota > Metazoa > Arthropoda > Insecta > Lepidoptera > Tortricidae > Polylopha > Polylopha cassiicola. The sequence goes on from CP149050.1 coordinate 5,227,985, forward strand.
ATTTTATATATGGCAACCCCATTGAAAACATTATTTTTTATTTTTTAATACATAAATAAATACCATTTATAAATATTTTTTATACAATTTAATGCTAAAGTTACCACTAAATAATAGCGCATATTATATACCTAATAGGTATAGCTGTAGAGACCGATAGGTACATAAAATATTATTATTATTATGTACCTATTTAGTTTAAAACAATGCTTATGAGCGCACGTGTGTCTTCATGAGATCACAATCTCGATATCAGAACACAGCTGTCAATGCCACGCCACGCGACTCGACTTTTTTTTTAAAAGACAATTTGTCTAAAATCCCTTTTGTTTCGGTCAAAGTTTGACAAGGTGGTTTTGTTTTTGACATTAAAGGACAGATAGTAGTAAAAAGGTGTATTAAGTGTAGATAAGTATAGTTATTTCTATGAATGCATTCATTATAATTATAATGGCGTCCTTGTCAATACCTAGTATCTCTAAATTTACCTACCTATTCCAGTAAATACCGTCTTAGTATTTCCAATCACATATTAAATTCTCGATTGACCAAATATCGTTTTTAAAACGTCAAACTGCATATCCTGTCCACTTTTGATGTTTAGGTAGACATAATGTCGATAAACTTTGTCGCGAGACATGGTCATGGTCATCATACTGCCCTGCCACATACTCGCAAGTACCGGAGGAAAGTATGCAGGGCATGCGTGTGGACACCCCGCTTCCCTCACATACTCGCGAGTATGTGGCAGGGCAGTTAGACTTGTAATAAATACTTTTTTTTTTTAATGTTAAAGCGCAGTTGGCCAGTCTGGTGGGCCTTTATTGCAAAACCAAACGGTAGACGACTTCAGAAGAAAATCTTCAATACTCATAGTATATTTACAAATCATATCTATACTAATATTATAAAGCTGAAGAGTTTGTTTGTTTGTTTGTTTGTTTGAACGCGCTAATCTCAGGAACTACTGGTTCGAATTCAAAAATTCTTTTTTTGTTGGATAGACCATTTATCGAGGAAGGCTTTAGGCTATATAACATCACGCTGCGACCAATAGGAACGAAGAAAAAGTGGAAAATGTGTAAAAAACGGGGAAAATATGAAGCCTTATGAAGAAGTGACAGAAGACTTTGACAGATCTTTGACGAAACAATCGGACGGGCAGGACGATGTCTGCCGGGGCCGCTAGTGTAAGTATAAGTGTAGAGATGTAAACATCATCAGGTTTAACAGCCGGCAGAAGGGGAGCTACCGAATAGGTACACTTTTATCGCGGAGTCAAAATAAACTTTATTTTAATTTCAATAAAGTCGATTTTACCTTGTTGTTTCTATAAGCTTGCTTATCTATTTGTTTAACATTCATGAATACACCCTCGACGTGCTCTACGATATTTGAAACGCTTTTGTGTTTTGTTTGAACGTTTAATTAAGTTATTTAGTGTTTGCAGAAGTATTTGTAACGTTATAGAGTAAATTAATTAGTTAAAACTATAGGTAATTAAAGGATAGGGGTAGGTATATGATTGCTATGCGATATTATTTTATACTTACACAAATAATGTGGTCAGTAAGTTTTGAATGTATGAAAATTCATATTAAGTAATTATTGGAATGAAAACACTATTAACGGATTTAACTCGCGTATTTTTATTTTATTTTATTAGCTGACTTTTTTATGGAAACTGTAAAGAATCCGAAATGTGTAATAACCGCGAAGGCATCAGAAATTAATAAGTACCTAATTAGTTTCTAAATTTGAGAACATTAGAAATTATACACATTATTAAGTATTAATTACGAAATTTTACAAAGTTTGCATAATGCAAAAATCACTTTAGCGTTAGACTAACGTCAGCTCAAGTCAGCAAAGTTTAAATTTTTCAAAATGTCAGCAAAAAAATTAAATACGCGATAGTTGTTTCATTATAATGATATACCTATTATAATTATTTTTTATTACATACCTACTTACATATTTCACTAAATTAAGTTATTAAAGATAAAAGTTTTTTATTTAAGTAGGTAGGTAGGTATATTTAAAAAATATAATATCGGTAATTAAATAAAAAATAAAAAAACAGCAACGCCCTACTCAACTTTCCACAGGCACGTAACTTTAAAAAAGTTCAAGCGCTATAAAAACCATCCAATTTAATTCTACTTGTCATTACCTCAATTTATACAATAGAGCGGCATGGTGTTATCAACGCATTTATTTGACCGTCAATTGCGTTCGGAGGGCATTCCCTCAGTACTCACACCTCGCGTCAGCTGGCCACCTCACCCTCCTATTAACTTCAATTGAGCCAGACAAATTTACATGAGCCTATGAGGCTAGGAGGTTAGCGAAAGAAGGGTGTTTTGTAATAGTAAAGGAATGCCGCCAAAGGCGGACTTTAACATAAGTAGTATACATAAATAATAACATTTTAGTATTCGCCACATTTACCTGCCTAAATCCTTGCGTGGCTGTTAGTGATATCATACCTTAGTCGAACTAGTGTAAAAAAATATCACAAATTATATCATTTTTTAAAAAGCGAATAGACTAAGGTAAAAACGGATCAGCCAAGAAAAGTTCATTTTAGCGTTTAGGTATATTTTAATTGCTTAGGTATTTAAAAATATTATTCCTTGATATGAAAAAAAATACTTCATTTATACGATTAAATTCTAAACAACAAAAAAGTAGCCTCCATTTTCTGATGAACGCACTTCGTATAATATTTTGTGGCCCACAAAGCCGCCCCGTGCGCGCCACCATATGGTCAAGACTATGCGAGTCAAATCGCTATTATATTGCTTTTAATTGATAACAATTTAAATATATTTGATGATTCACACTTACTAACCTCATTATTATTCATCGAGCCATTATCTCTGTGTTCGCGTTTCGCCGAACGATCTTATCTTAAACACGAATGTGTTTTACCTTTATGTTTTTAATTTCATGCCACTAATTTGGGCCGATGATGGCTTTTTATCAATAAACATACTTACTTAAATTCGTACTTCTGTCGGCACTTTTAAATTTACCACGAACGTACTTTTTTACGAATTAAAGTTCCAAAACATTATTTTTCCTTGGCGTTTTTATTTGTATTTGGAATCGTCCGACCACAGATTAAATAAGAGTAGCTAACCTCCATAGCCAGGCGCACTTTTACCAACACAAAAATAAAAAATAAAACTGTTATTATCTATAGTTAGTTTTATTTGTCAACTAGTAGGTATATAACAAATGATGTCGTTACTAAGCTTTCTCGGTCATTAATAGAGTCAAGGATGAACGGGCTCTCATTGGCCTAGTAGGGAAGGTCAGTACATGATCAAAGTAAATTAGATTTATTACAATTATGATTAAGAATTGTCTATGAACTCGAACAGCAGAACAAGTAAGTAGTTGGTCGTCAACCGCATCTTTCTTAACACATCTGTATTTTTTTTAGAGAAGAAAACTCAATCTAATGCGGTCCTATTTGAGTTGAAAATCTCTTTGTATTTTGTTTCACTAGTTTAGAAAAAGTCATAAAATTCAAAAAGCTCTAAACGGTTACAACACGCGTTAAAATGGAATTATGACCTATAAAGTTGCTCCATTTTACCGAGAACTTTTATTATTCAATAAAAATGTTTTGCAACAAAGGCATTGCTGCGGTTTTTGGGGCATAAATCAGGAGCAAGGACCGTCGACTTGGACTAGGTGCTTCTTGAACTGTCAAGGGCTTTCTGTGGTAAAGACCATGGCGCGAGTAAACTTGGCTTGCTTGCTTATCCAGGCGTATTTACAATGTCAATTTATACCTAGCGGCCCGCCACGGCTACGCACGGATCCTTATGATATAACATTTTTTTTAAATATTCTATAGCTCATGTCACTCGGGAATACTGTAGCTTGCCATAAGTATAAGATTTTTTCAAATCGCTCAGTCGTTTTGGAGCCTATTCAATACAAACAAACAAACAAATCTTTCCTCGTTATTATAATATTATTAATGTAGATATATTAGTGTTGTATTGGACTGTGTAACTACTAGTTCATAATAATATATATTATGGTCAAGATGTCTATGGAATACTACCTCTAATATATTTTTTATTTTTTTTAAAGACAGATTTACACTTGCTCTAAATTAATAAAAAATGAACTATAATAACATTGTCCACTCAAAAATTCTAAAACGCTTTAAAATAACAATAGCAGATGCAATCAAATAAAACGTGTCGCGTGTCGATGTTAAAGATAAGCTCAATTCACAGACCATATTGCATCAATGTCATTTACATAATTGTTACAATATTCATTAATGTGGGGATGGTATGAGATGTCCGACTTAATACATGTACCCTACTCGAGTACTGGATCCTTATGGTCGATGTGGTTAAACGATTTAATGAATACATCGGTGGGCTCGTGACGTCATGTTATGGTATTAATTGTACCACAATCGTAACATCACTCCCGATCTTTAGAAACGATTATCTTTGACATTTATTGCTCGACTGCGAAAGGAATAAATACGTAATATAACGTGTCCAATATTTTTCGACGGAAAAATTTCTTTTTCCCAGTCGTCATCCCTTTTGGATAGTGAAGTTTTAATTTCTGATGCCTTCGCGGTTATTACACATTGGAATGAAACAATTATTAACGGATTCAACTAGCGTATTTTTATTTTATTTTATTTGCTGACGTACGTACGTGACGTACTTTAGCGTTTGACTATTGTCAGCTCAGCCGTGCTACGATTATGGAAACTGTAAAGAATCCGAAACGTAAACAAATAAAATAAAATAAAAATACGAGAATTAAATCCATTAATAGTTGTAGTGAAGTTTTATTATTTCGTATGTGAATTGAATAAACCCACAATAACTCTCTCTGTGTAGGTACCTGAAAACAACAGGCTGGTACGGTTACAATCGATTTTCCCCTTCCATTCTCGCCAATACACGTCATTGGTTCAAACGCTGTAGGTATCCACCTAATTATGTTACCACGTAATGGTAATGTATTCTAATGTGGCTACATACAGCACTAGTATCTAACGTTGTTGTTAAGTTTACAATATTAACTAGCATTTGTGCATGCATAATAATTACCTGTCTACCCTGAGCAAGATCCCGTGGAATTGAAACTTTTTTTAAGTCTTAAATAATATATATATGGTATTAATACCATAAAGTTTTTAGATAGAACAAGCCTATGAAAATTTGTCACGTTGATATGTTGTCTTGTTGATATCGTTTTAATTCTCGGTGGTTTGTCATAAATCGGTAAAATAAACGACAAAATATGTACCTAATTTAACATTTACTAGACGACAATACGTTGACTAAATCTCTTCGCAAAACATTTTTGCTCTAGTGAATCGTCACCTTTATTTTTACAAATGCTTTGAGGAAATTGTTAATAATTAAATACAAAGCAAAATACGAGATCTTATACGTTCTATATGAAATAATCTACTGAAAAAGTTAAAGAAATATGGGATGTTGCGCAACGAAATACTGCTACCTAGGTAATTGTTTTTGTAGCTCAATTATATTTAACAGAAAGCTTTTGCCGCGCATCTCTAAATAATCCTTGTGCCAGATTTAGATTAAATGGGCTAATTGCACACATGAGATAAACTCATTACCGAGGATAGACGCGAGATTCTACGCTAGCGTAGCGCTCTGCTTATCTACTAAAGGCAGTAACAGCCTGCACTAGAGAGCGGATAGCGGATTGATACTCAGGTTAATAAATAAATTATTAAGTCAGGTATCAGGGACCCTTACAAAATCTTTAACTTTACCAATATTTTGTTACATTAATGTCATACAATTACCCACCCAAATACCCACCAAAGAAAATGTTTAAAAAAAAAACAAATTTAACTAGATTTGCTTTTTAGCAGTGGCGGATTTTCTCTATAGTCCAGTAAGATATTATGACTGCCAAAAACAACATAATGAACTTCAACAACTGCAACAAAATCGCACGAGCTGGGACAGTCATCACAAAACCGCCACTGCTTTACAAAGACAGTCGCACAGTGACACTTTCACGAATCCCGCTAGCACACAATATCACCTGATCCGCTTCTTCTTATCACACAGTGGCTTCCCCAACACACGTACAAAGGCCTTTGACGCGTCAGGGACGCGGGGGCGGGCCCGCATGATCGCCGATCGCTGGCGACCCATTTGCGCCTCGTTACACGCTGATAGCCACAAACAAAACACACCCCAAGTAATTAGGAAAAGCCTTTTCCAGATATCGTAAGCACTGGTGACTTTGGTCTGGGTTTTGTTTGCTATTTGGTGTAAATGCCCGTTACGACTCTATCAGACTGGTAGACAAGTGACCAGGCGCGTGCAGTGAGAGCTGCGCACCATGGATAGGTATTGTACGTAGAGCCTGTATAGAAAGCACGCCCGTGCTAGGAACATTGTACATTCGACAACGCAATAAAACGAAGATAACCGAAGTCACATAGTCAGTTAAAAAACCGCTGATAGTAGATAAGTGACTTTAAAAATTAATTTCAATTTTAGTAATAAAACGGAGAGTATTTTTGTAAACTTACATAATAAAGGAGAGTGAAATTGTTTACGTCATAAAAATAGACAATGGAATTGTTTTAGGAGAGCGAAAGGTGCGAAATGTTTATGAGCTCTTCACCACAAAACAGCATTTATGTCTTCGTGTGGTTTATAAAGAAATGCCCATTAATTTATGACCGCTGGAACCATATTTAGCTAATCTCCGACACATGCTCTAACCACAAGGTTTCGTTACACTATTTCTATTTTAAAAGTCGTTCCATAAACAATACCTAGTTCTTGGGAGCTAGACAAGTGCCCAACGTTCAACGTTAACGTTAAACGTTAGCACCAAAATGTATGGGATTTGACATCCGCGAACGTTTGTGACGTACGTGACAGTCGTTCGCGGATGTCAAATCCCATACATTTTGGTCCTAACGTTTAACGTTAACGTTGAACGTTGGGCACTTGTCTAGGGCCCCTTATTGTTTTAAGTTGCAGGTTTAAATAGTTATTCGACATTTGAAATTGAATTTTAAACTTTTTCATGGTACAGATCACACACCTAGATCTAAAGGGAGCTATCTCAAAAACCTGAAAATTGCGTTATGCCCACCATCTAATTCCTTACAGCAAAACCTACCTACCACTAAAACAGATTTAAGCGAACTCTTCTAGTTTTACAAAAAGCATAAATCTATACAGAAATAACATGCATATGGACTTACTAATCAGTTTTTGGCCTCTTCTGAAAAAAACGAGTTAGATTCTTTAGATCCATGTTTGCGATATATAGTTTTAAGTTCAAAGATCACTTAGGAATGATTAGTTTCCATGTAGGGAAGATACGGCCACCGGGCGCCGCGTGGGACCACCTGGACAGATGGTACAATGTTAGATTTTTTGTTAGGCACACGCCAGGAATTGACAGATTCATTGCTGATTGACTGTTATTAATTGGCAGCAGTTACCTTTAGACAATAGCAATAGAAATGTGAGTAGGTATGCAATTTTTTTGTTAGGTAAGTACTAAAATTTAAAAACGTGAGTTTTTGAGTGTTGAACTAGTAGTGCTCCTATTCAAATAGGTGACATACACAAAAGCATAATACCTAAAAGTTACGCAATCTTTTTTAATACATATTATTTTTAAACTATATACTGCTTAATTTACGCTCCAGGAACTTTTTTATACTGAAGTTAGTTATATTATATTGTATAACTTGAGATAAAACTTACTTAAATTACATTGACGCAGATATGTAGGTAGGTACGAGTACATAATAATATTATTATCTTTGTTAAATTACACGAATTCTGTGTGCCGGCAATAACGTTTTATATGCTGAGTTTTTTTGCAGCGTTTCTTTTTAGCGATGATAGTAGGTACCTAGTATGTTATAAGGTCTATGTATTTATAGTTCAAGATCCCAGTAATCCCTGACTTACGATAAGTATTTTAGTAAAGATTATTTTTTTAGGATTGGTAGTTAGTAAGTCTTAAGAATACCTAAACCGATTTAGCTGAAAATTTTTGTTTGCTTCAAAGGTAGAGAATGCCGTATGGCATTAAGTCCTTTTGTACATTTTGTTTTTTTTTTGTGCAATAAAGTGTAAATAAATAAATAAAAATAATATGTATTGAGGACTTTTACTAATAAATGATTTGACTATCCAGTTTTAGCCGGCCAAGTACACACCTACCAACCGAACAGCATATAAAAAGCTTCAACACGGATACGTTAAATCATCCTTAAGTTTTCTATCATCATTGGCTTGTTCGTTGCATTAGGTTAGGGTGTCAATGGAAAGTGTAACGGTATTGTGCTAAACTCCGTCAATCAGTGGATGCGGGCGCTCGATTAGGCACACGTGCCGATCTGGGAAAACTTAATACGAATATAAATTGTCATATTAAGATTTAAATATGTTTTAATGGTGTGATCGTAACGGTTTCTAACGAATTTACTTTTTAGATGGTGCTTAGGTTATAGAGTTAGATCCCAGTTACCCCAGACTTAAGAGATTTTGGGAGAGATGTCATTTAGAACTGGTAGTATAAAATAAACTTAGAAAGAAATGGATAAGTACGCATAAGCTAAATGCGGGGCCGTTTTAGAGGTAGCAGGTATTAAAGGTGAAAAAACATGCTTTTAAAAAAAAAAATGTATCCGTCTCCTGGTTCTAAGTAATCTCCTCACCAATTTTCTGCCAAATCGGTACGGCCGTTCTTATGTTAACTAACTGGTGTAACTAAAACGACTTTCTTCATATATTTATAAAAGAAAGCTTTTATAAATATATGAAGAAAGTCGTTTTAGTTAAACTATGTATAACTCAATAACGGCTGAATGTTTAGAAGTAATACACTTAACATTCTATAATAATCTTATATTGCATAAGTACAATAATATCTATATAGGCTCAAATCAATTTAAACACTTCTAATTATTATTTTTCTACTATAATGACTTAATAATAAATAATATAATCTATAAATAATATTTACCTACATTTAATTGTTACCTCACACATTGCAACTAGTTCTTAACTCAGGTTTTTCGATGTTAATTGAGAAATTACGCGCAAGTGCAGAAATTAGCGTATTACAAGCTAATGTAATAACAGGTTTCATTACATTTCTGCTCACGATCTGAAATGAGACCACCGCGAATAGTTTTGTTTATTTGAATCATTATTGCTAGAGTTCTGTGGGCACACGATATAATTTGTTAATAAAATTGCACTCTTTATTTAAATCTAGCTTCTGCCTGCGACTTCGTCTGCATGGAACTCCTCCTTTTTTGCAGTCGGTTAAATAGTCCTATGTCCTTTCTCAGGCTCCAGACTTTCTTCGTACCAAATTTCATTAAAATCGGTCTAGTAGTTTTAGCGTGAAAGCTTAACAGACAGAGTTACTTTCGCATTTATAATATTAGTAGGGATAAAGCAAAATTTTACATTAAAACCAAGAGGACGTAGTCTTCCCCACAAACCTTTACAACATAAAATGAACTATGTACTTAAATAAAATGAATAGGTACCTAAGGACGTTAATTAAATTAAACCTTCAAACTTTAACCTGATTTACCTATTTCTTTTGAGAAGTATTAGGTACTAAGCAAAAAATAATCATTGAAATGAAAGTAATATATATAAAATTCGCGTATTTTATTTCATTTGCTGACGTTTCGAAATCTTTACATATTCGATAGTCTGCTACGAATTGTTTCAATGTGTAATAACCGCGAAGGTATCAGAAATTACAACGAATAAACATCGAGACTTAGGCAAAGACAGTAGAAAGTCTTAGTACAACGCGCTTTTAATAGTGCCTCAGTAGTCTATACTATACTAAAATACTATAATCTATACTAATATGATAAAGAGGAAAGGTTTGTTTGGATTGAATAGGCTACAAAACGGCTGAACTGATTTGATAAATTCTTTCACTGTTGGGAAGCTACGTTCACCCTATATGACCTAGGCTATAGAATATATTGAAAAAAAAATTAGGGATCAGTGCGAAGCCGGGGCGAACCGCTAGTTATTTTATAAAAAGAACCCGATTGTTATGAAGCACCTCACTTGACCAGTCAGTTAATAGCTCCAGCTGTGTGTATTCAATATTTTTCTAGCTAGACCTTAAATTGCATAATTTTAACTCAACTCCCGCGCATGTCCATTTATGCTAATACTATTCATTTGTTTATTTTTACACGGGTAAACAACCTGGCCCTGCGGCCTTAGGAAACACATCTCGGATTTGTTATTGAACTTATATTAAATATTAAAATATTCATAAACAGGTGTTTAATGAAATTGTACATTTATTAACCTCATTACTTAACGATAATATTTATGAAACAATAAATATAAAATAACTTATATATTTATATTATTACACGAATATAATTAACATAATTGATCCTAGTAGCTATAGTAAAACACATTTCAATTTGCCTTAGTATTACGATAGTATTGCAAAAATAACTGGATACCAAAAAGAACGATTTGTTATTCATAAATAATATTAACTTATAATTGGCAACATTCAAAACGTAACATTTTAAGTAAAGCTGGAATGATATTCCCTAAATAGCACCTATATACAAACGCTAATGTCATAAATACCTTGACAATACTATCACGAAAAGGCAGTAAAAACCCAGTTCATCATACGACCATAAATAGTGCACCGATTAACTAGTGACTGCGCATAAAAATCACAAATGCAACGAGTCCCAGTGCATCTGTTTATGTGGACACTGCATTACTTACCATAAAGTTATTGCGTAATAATCTAGAGGGCAGATGTTCGAGCTGATTGCTCTAGGACCTCTAGTACTTATATTTAGTTAACAGGTGTCGCGTGGTCAACCTATCACGTGGTATTAGGGTTGCCACTGACTAATTGTCACTTGTGCTTTGATTTTTTTTGCACTAATGTACTTTCATGATATGATTTTTGAGTCTGTTGACGACGTCGTTTTTCATTGTCTGCTTCGCCGCGGTCCCCAAAAACTTTTTTATGCCGAAACGTATTCGAAAAACAAACCAATTTTATATAGACCAACCTTAAGTAAAAAATCAAGTAGATGAGGTGCCTAAAATTATTGGACACCAATTTTATCTTTTTTCAATCGAACAATAAATGAAAGATAAGCGCTTTAAATGTTCGGAATTAGTGACGTCTCGTTATGGTATTAATTGTAACATAATAATAGCATGACATCACTCTACTCCAAAATTTTAGAAGCACTTAACTGTGTCATTTATTGATTAGGTATGTGAGAAAAAAAATACATACGTGTTCAACAATTCTCAATAACCTAACTGACGGACTAAATAACATTGCTTTTTCTTTACGCAATCATCCCTATTTATGTATATTTCGTTATAAGTGCCATCCTTAGACTCGTATCATTCCCGACAGGACAAACCAGTTCCACCGTCGCGATTTGATTGAGAATGAGCATTGCATAATGTTTAATTATCGGTTTAAGCCAGGTGGTACATAAATAATTTCACTTTGTCGAGCTAAAGTGCTAAACGAGTCCTCAGACGTTAATAGTTAGGAAGCTCTTAATAAAAGCCTCTTCTTTATCAACTTTTTTAGCTAGTGTTTAGTGCTTAAGTAAATTATGAAGGTTTGCAGGAAATGTGCTTGTAAATTGTTGGTTAGATTTTTTTGCATTAACTAGTTGATGAGAAGATTTACCCGTGTTTATGGAAATTAGGTTCTTTAGATGGAAGCTGTCAGTTATCATTAAATAACCCATCGCTCATTTGCATACCTTGCAAAAGCTTTTAGATCCACTTATAGGCTAATGTCTGGTATACGTACTCATAGACTATGGGCCCATGTTGAAAAAATGATGGGTCATTTGAACCACCAGATGACCTATGTAGAACGATATAAGAGCATAAAATAATAAGATTTAGCATTGTGCCGTCACTTGTAAGCTGTCCAACTGAGTGTAGGTGAGAATTCAAAAGTACAGGTAGAGTGAGTACATTTTGGTCATATATTTTTGAACGGCATTGTCACCATCGATAGATCCATGAAAAATAATACTAAAACGCGTAGTGCCGTAAAAAAATGGTGATCCAAAAAGTCGGAATTTTTTTTTGATTTTCCGACAATTTCCAGGGTGAATTTGGTCATTTGATACAGTACGGCATCAGTTTCATACTATTTCAATACTGCTTCTAATCCATCATTCCGCAACGCCGTAAAAAAATCAAGCGACAAGGGGAAAAAACCGAAGGTTGCAGCCCCCTCTCTTTCCGTGGTCCAGGGGGTGATTTGATAAAGTACGGCTTCGGTTCCAAAACATTATCTAGTTAAAAGTACTATTAAAAATAATGCCGTCAAGAAATGATTGTTCATTTGAATGTATATCAATAATTATCTTAATTTCATCGTATTCTTGATTTATAAAGCTGTAAAATCATTTGATCCTGTACGGGAACTATTTTTCTAACATAATATTGTAAAATACAATTGTTATATAGTATTGCCGTTCAAAAGAAACTGTTCTGAAAAAAATTATGGAGAAATACAAAAACTGAAATTTTGCAAATTACCTATTGCAGTAATTTAAATATCATATATTAATGAAATATAGCAGTTTTCTACATTGTATCCCATGTTTTAAATAGTATTAACATAAATAAATTAGGAAAAAATGATGCCGTAAGTACATTTTAATGCAGACCATATCTTTTAGGTTCATGAAAATGACGCTACCATTTTAAGGGTACTTTATGGCCATCTGATACAGTACGGCATTAACATATTTTTGAAGAGAACAATTGATAATATGATAAAATCACTATGACGTCTAACTGAAGTGAAACGGTTCCTCATCCGGTGCCGTTATGTCACAGACTTTTTGAACCAACGAAAATGTACGGCATATGAAAAAATATTATCTATGCATAAAATACTTTCGAAATAAATTAATTTGACGTTGTGTCAAATCACCCCCTGGACCACGGAAAGAGAGGGGGTTGCAACCCTCGGTTTTTTCCCCTTGTCGCATGATTTTTGTACGGCGTTGCGGAATAATGGATTAGAAGCAGTATTGAAATAGTATGAAACTGATGCCGTACTGTATCAAATGACCAAATTTACCCTGGAAATTGTCGGAAAATAAAAAAAAAATTCCGACTTTTTGGATCACCATTTTTTTACGGCACTACGCGTTTTAGTATTATATTTCATGGATCTATCGATGGTAACGATGCCGTTCAAAAATATATGACCAAAATGTACTCACTCTACCTGTACTTTTGAATTCTCACCTGCACTCAGTTGGACAGCTTACAAGTGACGGCACAATGCTAAATCTTATTATTTTATGCTCTTATATCGTTCTACATAGGTTATCTGGTGGTTCAAATGACCCATCATTTTTTCAACATGGGCCCATAGTCTATCAGAGTATTTTATAGGTACCTACCTAATTACTTTTATTAGAAATGTTCTGGTTTACTCAAAGGGGGTGCTAGACAAGACGGAAAGACCAAAATGTATGGGATTTGACATCCGCGGACGACTGTCACGTACGTCATAAATACTTGCAGATGTCAAATTCCATACATTTTGGTCGTTTCGTTCAACGTTAACGTTGAACGTTGGCACCTTGTCTAGGCCCCAAGGTTATATTAAACAATGTCAATTATTTTAAATTTCGATTAAATAAAAAATAATATTAGCATGAAACAACTGTATGGGATTTAACTTTAGCATTAGACCATCGCTCTACTAAACAATAAATACTAAAATATTTACAAAAACAAAACACGACTAGTCACCTAGACTAAAAAAACCAAATTACATCGGCTTACATAAAATTACATTTCACTTTAATTAGCAAACAAATTACTTAAGTGTCAAACTCGACTTATAAATCGATAGCCATCAATAACAAGGTACGAAGGCATCGTGCGATTAGAAATAGATACAACGTATGAATCAGAGCAGGTGGCTTTCTTGCAGAAAAGCTTTTTGCACAGATACGCCCTGAGGCAGCTGCCGCGAAAATTGCAAGCCCCTATGGGCATAGGGGTCTTCTAGTCATAATCTAGGAATTAATAGCCAATTGCTAATGACAAAATGGAAATGTAAGCGTTACACCAAACGCGGAGCAATTACGAGGAAGACGTTAGAATCGCCCACGCAAATGATACGGGCGACACGTGCGTCGTGCTATTTGTGGCTTTTTACTTTCGTGTTATTAAATTAACTTTATGAAGAAATTCTAGTTATTTCAAATATTTTTATTAACTAATCGTAAATGTTGGTACCTAGTCACTAAACAGCCCCTAAGTTAGATGGTCGATTAAAATAACGATCTTTATGTTTAGAGCAATTAATTAAAAAGGTTTAATTAAACAAACCTTACTTAATTTACCAGCTGCCTTTATTGGTTGACATAAAAGATGTTCATGTATATGATGAATATACTTATAAGTCAATTCACGATAAGCATCGATAAATCTATATAGAGTAAATCAATGCAAAAGATTGTCCGGAGCTTTTGTTGCGGCGCACATGCGCTTGCGCATTCAGTCTGCATGGAATATCGCACAAAACGCTTTTCATTTCGTTGAATCGCTCGCGCGGTTGGCGCACACGCAGGATGAGTCACAAAGTACAAGCAAAGAATATAAAATGTACAGATGCTACATGAGTAAATACTAACTTAGGAAAACATTAAAATATTAAGCTGATGCTATGTTTGTATATGTGTGCGTACCTATGTGACGCAAATCATATTAGCACTTAGCTCCGATGCGATAGACAAAATTAAATTCCCAACATCATCTTTTATTTTAAATTATATTAAAAGAGAGAAAATATATTAACAATAATAAATAAGATAAAAACTTAGTACAAATATTTATGATAAGTAAGAGTTTCTGTCAAATAGTAACAAATCACCATAAATTCAACGTTTCAATCTACCCCACTAATGTTACTGACTTCCCAGGTACTTAACACAAAAATTCTACTTAAGCTACATACTAGCACATAGTAGTATGGATCATTATATTGCACTAGCGGCCCCGGCAGACGTTGTCCTGCCCGTCCGATTGTTTCGTCAAAGATCTGCCAAAGCCTTCTGTCACTTCTTCATAAGGCTTCATATTTTCCCCGTTTTTTACACATTTTCCAATGTTTCTTCGCTCCTATTGGTCACAGCGTGATGTTATATAGCCTAAAGCCTTTCTCGATAAATGGTCTATCCAACAAAAAAATATTTTTTGAATTCGAACCAGTAGTTCCTGAGATTAGCGCGTTCAAACAAACAAACAAACTCTTCAGCTTTATAATATTAGTATAGATAAAATAAAGCTGTCCAAGCACCTTAAACAGCATTATATTATGTGCTGGATGGGTAGTACCTTCACCATTCTACCTTAACAGTCTTTGTCATTGCGTAATTAGTAGCTGAGTGAGCGTTGTCTGTCAGGAATTCTTTTCAGAGGAGATAAATGGAGGAGGTTGCTGGCGAGAGGCGAGCTTCGAGCTTCGTGAATAGGATATCGTGTTTCGGCCACCTGCGCTGCACTGCTGTACCTACGGCATTGCTTTCAACGTAAGAAGGTTGTTATAGGTATATGGAGTACTAGCTTCTGCCCGCAACTTCGTCCGCGTGGAACTCCTCCTTTTTTGCAGTCGGTTAAAAAGTAGCCTATGTCCTTTCTCAGGCTCCACACTTTCTTTGTACCAAATTTCATTTAAATCGGTCCAGTAGTTTTAGCGTGAAAGCGTAACAGACAGACAGACAGAGTTACTTTCGCATTTATAATATTAGTAAGGATAGTAAGGATAAGGAAAATTGCTAAATATACGATATGCAGTTTTGAAATTTAAATTTGTAGGTAGCTTTCTTATGTATAGCTGTAGTAGTAGGTGAGTAATCGTACCTACTACATTATTAAGTAGATTTTTGAATATGTTAAGAAACTTTTTATTTAATAAGTAAATGTTCTGATGCTATGTTATTCATGAATCACCTGATGCGATTTGTAAGTTTAGAATGTTAAGGTCGTAATTTTTTTACTTGTAATAAAATTATACGTACTATTTATTTTAATTTAAATGTATTGTTATTAAATATATTTATAGATAATAAATAATAATAAAAGAGGAAACGAAAGAGAATTGTAGGTAATACTTTCAGACGAGACTGTTTACGAGAGTTAAACAAAATACATGCCACTAACTAGACAAGTATAACGAATATACTTTCGCAACGAAAGTACCTAATCGATACAATAAAGACATAATATATTATAAAAAGTTTTACCTAAGTATATTATTGGTAATAACAGTTTAAAATTCGAATGAAACAACAGCTATAACTGATTTTGCTCCCGTATTTTATTATAATATGCTGTCGTTTCGATACAATAAACGAAGGATTATTATAATAAAAGTATAAGTTCATAAAATAACTATTAAGCACAAAAGGGCACCAAGAGAACTGCAACCCAAACTCCCGTAAACAATAATCTCAATTATACCCCCTCTTGTTACAACCATGCAACTTTCGTGAATTGACTCGTAAAATTTAAGATCTCACACGGCGATAGGACGCCCCCAGAGCACCCGCTGACTTCTGCACTTCTCATTAGAAAACGAAGTAATTATCCGATATCGATACGATGTTAAAATTATCGATCTAAATTGGCGTATCGATGATATCGGCTTCTTGTGGTTACTGTGGGAACGAACTTTTGATAATAGTTCCGTATGTTTTTGCAACTTGTGCAGCTGCTTTTTTATATTTAAAATGACTTCCTTTTGCAGAGTATTAAAGTAAATGCCTACGTGGATAGCACTGGTTACATCTGGCAGCTATTAAAAGATAAATTGTTACAGACTATAAAAGTGTCCTTTTATTTATTAAATAATACCTGCTTCCCGTGGTCTTACTCGTTAATAATCGCTTAAATCGGAATAAAAGTACTGTCTTTTATATAGGTACCATCTCTATATTAAATCATTAAAATTTGTTTAGAGATTTACGCGTGAAAGCGAGCAAATAGACGAATTTATCTTTCACTTAAATAGATAGGTGGTTATAAAATGTTATGATGATTCAAAGATCATTTGAAGATACCTATTAAGGAAGGATGGACTGTAATTAAACTATGATATTTTAGGTACCTACCTATGCAAGAATTTGACATACATTACATGTATACAATCATATGCGTCACAGTTTTAAAACCAACTGCAAATTAATAAAGATAAAAACCTAAAAGCCCTTTAAAAAGTATAACAATAATAAAAACTTAATATTAGTTACCTAAATATTAATATTTCTACAAAGAAAACGTCATGTCGGGGGGCCCGCTTGTCATTTAGGTGTTACTACTTAATACCTACAATCTACCTAAACCTACGGTCCCCCCGACATGACGTTTTCTTTGTAGAAATATTAATATTTAGGTAACTAATATTAAGTTTTTATTATTGTTATACTTTTTAAAGGGCTTTTAGGTTTTTATGTCGGGGGTTTGTTAAATTTTTTAATTTATTTTTTTATTTCATACTTTTTGTAAGTAGGTATCTACTACTTAAATTATTATTTTAAGTAATTTCCATTTCATGTGGAATTTTGTAATGTACATGTTATCCTCTTACATTTAATACCCCGCTCGGGTACATTTGTCGATATTGGGTTTACCATTTACACTTTTACTTCCCATAATTTTTGAACTACTCAACCGATTTTCATTACAATTTCAATTTTGTAATCTACACGTGATCCTCTTTCATTTGATACCCCACTTGGGTATATTTGTAGACATTTGGTTTTCCATCCCCACTTTGACACCCTATATTTTTTGAACGACTCAACCGATTTTCATTATAATTTCCATTTTGTAATGTACACGTGATCCTCTTTCATTTGATACCCCACTCGAGTATGTTTGTAGACTTTTATTTTTCCATCCCCTCTTTCACCCCCCCTAATTATTAAACTACTCAGCAGATTTTCATCAAACATAGCTAAGAACACTCCCGACATATACACCTTTCAAACAAAAAAAACAGATTCAAAATCGGTTCATGCGTTAGGGAGCTATGATGCCACAGACAGACACACACACACACACACACACACACACAGACAGACAGACAGACAGACAGACAGACAGACAGACAGACAGACAGACACGTCAAACTTATAACACCCCGTCATTTTTTCGTCGGGGGTTAAAAATTAGAGCTTGAAAAGGGCAACAGACAATAAAAGTAAAACTATATACATATATGCGCGCAAGGAGTACGATACCTTTTATACCTAATCATCAACAATTTTAATGTTAATCTCACAAGATTAACTATAACTGGTATATAAACATGATCTTTCAATAAATAACCCATACCTATATAATTTTACGATATACATGAAGCTTACCCATCTCGATTTCATAATACGTCACCGACAGCCACTACACATGTCTACGCGGACTCACCCTAATTCGAGTGATTGTGGGAAAGAGCAAAGACAAAAGAGATTATATCACAGTTAATAGCTCCCATCAAGTATCTAAAAGGGGATCCGGCCGGGGGTAGGAACCCGACTTATCTATCGGGATTAGTTGGCGGAAAGTTAAGTAAAGGTAGCTCGATACTACCTGATAATGACGTCGAATAATCCCTACAAATTACAGTAGTTAATTGCTGATTTTCTCTTGTTTTGTCTCTGAGCAGGACTGCGCAATTTTGTATAGTTTCTGCAACTTACCTATGACTTACCTATATCAGTACAAATTGCTGTCGTTTCTCTTAGCGCTAGACTATCGTCAGCTCAGTCAAACTACGATTACCTATCTGGTAAAATTTTTGAAACGTCAACAAATAAAATGAAGTTCGCGAGATTAATCCGTTATATGAATTGTTCCATTCTAATGTGTAATAACGGCGAAGGTATCAGAAATCATTAAAAGTCATCCACGATGGATGTATAACATCTCCACAGTACTTACTGTAGGTACCTATTAATATATTTGTATTTATTAACTAACTTAAAGGTTGGATTTAGTAAAGTGGAATAAACTGGCAAACTTATGGGTTATAAAATAATTAAATACCTAATCAAATTTTAAACTTCATACACTTTCGTTTCATTGTAAATTAACTCGACTTCGGTCAGTCTTATTCATAAAGATAATTAAACCCGATTGATCTTATAGAATAATAATTATTATTTATTACGGATACTTCAAAGAAGAAAAGATCTTTACACTAAATAATACAGTCTTTTTTACAGTACCAGTACAGATTAGGTGGCAGCGCAATAAAAATCATAATCCAATACAATAATCCCTTTTTTAACCGAAGCCATGTTCAATAATACGATCAGATAGCTTTACAAATATGAATCCTTGCTCACAACACATAAGGTCGAATTTATTTTAACTATAAAATCAGACACCAAGGAAAGGGGGTGCCGAGTGCATTGTGTTACATTACAATATGGTTCTGTCAGTTAATTGGAATAGATTATGGGAATAAGTCTGTTTTCCACCGTGGAGTGGTCCCGGGGGATGCGCGAGCGCATTTTATAGTTTTTTATCAAGTCATCGAGCGACAATAGAGAATGAGCGGATTATCACAATATTTGGCAGCGGTCGTGTGTCGGAACTGTAACCTGAGACCGGCTGCGGTTACGACAAAGATAAATGGATTATAATAAACATGCTTAATCATGTAATTAACTATTAAGTAGACCGTAAAGTGACAATGATGTACTATGATGTTTAGAATGCTTATAATAATTTAGGCTTATGTGGTCATATAAATAAATAAAAATTAAAGATACACTTTCTTAATTGTGCAGGTATTTTGTGTATATATTATGTATGACGACCAGGTAAATAAAACGAAACTATTTAGTCCGTCAGTAAGATTTATTTTTCTTCTCTCAAACAAACAAAAGATTACAATAGTACATTACGCACCGAGGCCAGTAAAATAAAATATGTCTCAGATCACATGTAGGTTCCTAATTGTCCGAGGCGAAGCCGAGGTTGGCAAAAATGTGATCCGAGGCTTTTTTATTTTACTGGCCGAGGTCAGTATACTATTTTTCTGTTCGACAAAGCCAGAAAGCGGCAATTTCAGTTAGCGCAGCGGCCACAAAGTTGGCGCTTTCCGGCCGGAGGACAGAAAAATTAATTACATCTTAAGTTTAAGAGCGGAAGCTCATAACGTTACGTTACGATACAATTTATGCTATAACGTGACATAATAAGCCGTTGGCAATTTATTTTTTATCCTGCATGGATAATTCAAATCTGAAAAGACTTGTGCAGTTGTCACTGCAACCAAACTGTGTAACGAAGTAAATCTAATCTAACCTCCAAATTGATCATTATCGATCGTCCTCAACCTTCATCCTACATTCATAACACCATGCAGTCTCAATTGGAGATGGGAGTGACCTACAGAGGGTCATCTCAACCCGCATGGAACTGAGTCACATCACTGACCACTCTCAAGACCATGTCTCGAGATGGTAATTTAATATAAAGGGGAGACCACACTTCGGGGACCCGAAGCGCTAATTAGCGTAGTATCATATGTTATTACGGAATTAAGGCGATGTTTGTTAATGTTATATGGCAAGACTTTTTGTTTGATAATGATTAAAATACCAGCAGGATGAATGACTTGAACTACCGTGAATATTGTGACCTTTTAATTAATAAAGAACCAAGACATTATGTTCTTTATCCAAAGGATATTTAAGTACCTAGTAGGTATATAAGATATTTATTTGTTACGCATACCACTCGTAGGCTTCATCAATTAATGAAGAACGAGTGGATCGTAGATAATTCTATATTGAAAATCAAACTCAATTTCAATGTATTAAGATGAAAGTTAAAATTATATCGGCCATTACATAACATAATAATATGTGACCTCCAATATTAGAGGTAAAGTTCCGTTTACTTAAAAGTTAAGTAAGTAAAGATACCTACTTTCAGTCTACAAAATTCTTTTAGTCACTTTCATATTCCAGTAGTAGATAATATAGATCAGCATTAAATAAACTTATTAATTTCACCTTTGACAATACCTACGCATCTACCCTAGTTAAAACTTCGTCATAAGTACTTCAATTCAAGGTTATTAATGCATCTAATCATCTGACGTCATACCCTGAATGACTTTGTCATGACTGTAGTACAAGATCATTATTTCCGCATCACCCGCATGTCCGAGACACCAGACAGCGCGGCTCCGGAACTGTGATTCACTTGCTCTAAGAATTGAACTCACTCTGAGAATTCACAAGGCAATTGACATAGCTACTGTCTCTGTCACACTGTAGTCGGAGAATAACAGATAGTTAACCCGTTGAAATTGACAGTTTGTTAATGTTAGTGTGTTTATTATTAATCTAGCTGTCCGCCCCGGTTTCGCATGGATTAACTTTTTTTTATAATATTAGTATAGAGTATAAAAAAACATAATCCGGAATGGATTAGGCATTGGTTAGCGCAGAGCTAACTAACTAAAATACCTAAGTATTTATTTTTTCTCCGTAACATAAAAATTAACCACCAATCGCAAAAAATATCAAATTGTAGTTGCAGGTAATAAAACAATTTTTGCTATCCAATATAGTAACCTAATATCACAATGATTAGCGTTATTCAACAACAGTATTTATTTACCGATGTTAAAAAAACGGCAAAATCTATAAAACACTAAAAAAGAATAGCCGAATTATAGCGTAAAAGCATACATCGTTTTTATCTATGAAACCCAAATAAAAGATGTAACAAAACTAACAATGCTTTGAAGATGCGCAATAAAAACGCAATAATGCGTTCTTGTGTGCGCACTATGCGTGACGAGCGTGACAATGGGCGCGCCGGCGCGTGCGCACCTTGACGCTACGAACACGTAGCGACGCGCGTAGCACCCGCTTCCTAACCAATCAAACCTCAATATATTATAGTATGTACTTCAGTCTTTATTTATAAACAAAACACTGCATTGGAATGAAACAAATAAGTATACCTAACGGATATAACTCCCATATTTTATTTTATTTGCTGACGTTTCGAAAAGTTTACGTTAACTTTAGTGTTAGACTATCATCAGCTCAGTCGTGCTACGAATGTGGGATGTTAAGTTTGAGAAATGTCAACAAATAGAATAAAATACGCTATTAAAAAAAATACTATTAACATATGATGGAGACATGATTCTGCTTCCATTTCACAATATAGTATCATACTTACACTTACTTGTAGTCATAAGTATATTATCATTTTTTTTAGAGATATCTTCTAAGGGGTCTTTCCTAGTTGATTTAATAATAGGTATCACTTTTAGCGCCATCTCAATATTAAACTTAGCCCGCTTTTTGACCTTGCCTTTATCGTCAAACATAATCACCATTGTACAGAAACTAAACCCAGCTCCCACAGGCCATTGTTGCGATGTCCGAAAAAACGAGCTTATAAAAGCTATATAAAAACGCCCCAATAGCTATAGAATTCTTGAACCATTGTGGTTTTTTCATATTTGATTTGTTGCTACAAATAGCGGATATGAAAAGCGTTTAAGGTACTTAATGTCCAGTAATTGGCGATCAATGAGGATCAGTGGGCACATTGTGTTAAAGTATCGAATAGCTGAACTTTTGTCCGAGCATGAATAAAAATATTGAATAAAAAAACTAAGCCGTACACCCGTCCGGGGTCAGCAGTGACGAGCTGTCGAAAGTTGCACAAAAAATAGCAAACGGGATTAAAAAATACATTTGCGGTTCATATTCAACATAAACCTTTACTGCAAAACTCAGCCATCATAACGATATTTTCTGGGTGTGGTTTAGTAACTTAAGGCTCGCTATATCAAAACAATAGTATTTAAGTTGAATGTGTATTATTACCTACTTACTTTCAAAAGATGTTACTTAAGCAACAAATTTCATTTAAAATTCCACATCACACCCGATGATCAGCGACCACCGGTCCCACGCACTCTGAATAAGAAATATGAGCTGAACGGATACTACTATTATCAAAACATTATTACAACACTCGAAACGCATCGCCCGCGCCCTTTGAATCTAAAAATTAAACAACAATTGCCTTTAATATTCGCTCGCCCTCGACTGGTGTAAAAAATCTGTCAATCTGTTGTAGATCAATCATCCTTGGTGAATGGTTGGGGGGTGAGCCGCCGACCACAATCAAACTTCGCAGATAATAAAGCCGGTCTATATTTACGTAAACGCATCGATTTGATGTCCAATATTGTGCTCCGGAGCATCCGAACTGATGTCGGGTTTTGTTCGCTCCCATTCACGTCTTTGTAAGGGATTGTAACTTGAGTGACGTCTGCAAAAACTTAACAACCGAGTCGGCGGATTAGTACAAACTTTGTGACTTCATAATACTGCGTAGGTACCTTTTAATATTATAAAGCGCAAAACTTACCTACCACAGATTTATATTTAGAATTGAGCGTAACAAAAAACAGTATTATCATATCATATCAATTAAATTTAAGTCAGAAGTCAAGCTATATATTTATTTTTGCATTTACACAAACTCAGAACACGTACATCATGTTTAAAAATAATCATACCTCTACCTCTCACAGTACAATGTGTCCACATGATCATATCGATCAAATACCTATGTAGGTTCAAAATATTCAAATAAAAAAAAATGCTTATCGTCTTATTATTACTTACAAAGAAACACACACTTTTAACACCACTATCTTAATACCCCTAAATCAGTCAAACATGACTTCGGCGCGTATACAAGACATTCCACTCAGGTGAGGTCCGGCGTGGCGCAGTGGCGCACGTGTGTTGCGCACTGCGCACACGCCGGTGCTATCCCACGTGTCCACGCGTCACGCACGCGCTGTCGCGTGCCGATAAAGCTCTAGCACCCGGAAATGTTTAAGGTAATGAACTGAAGATGGAATGTCAACCGTGAAGTTTGTGTAAGTATACTTTTTAAAGGCCGTAATTCATCGGATGGGTTGAAAATATCTGTATTAATAGAACACATTATAGATTAACGTTTTTACCAAAAAGTTGAGGCTTTTAGCGTTTGGAGTAGTTAAGGTTTATAAGATTGAATTAATGAATTAGAAGCTCGTAAGGAATAGCATTTACTTATAGGAGAAATTAAAATCATAGTAGGTAGATGAATTAGATACCTCAAGACGTTGTACGTTTATGTTTTTGAGAGTACTTTTCTTTTACTAACTGACGTATTAATGAAACAATTATAACGAATCGACTCGCGTATTTTAATTGCTAACGTTTTGAAAACTTCACACTTATTCGTAGCACGACTGAGTCTAACGCTAAAATCCGAAGGCATCAGGAATTAACAACTGATGTTGATTAATGATTTTTTATACACGATGACACCACGTGCCGTTGGTAATTTCAAAACAGAAAATAATGAGTGTTTACGAGACAACGTCAGACACCAACCACCGGTAATCGCAGTGGCACCCATGCACTTTATTACCGAGACAAATCCCCCCACGGCGGCCATCTTGCCTTATTGATCATCTGTCAATGATTTTCAATAGATTGGATAGTTTAGTACTTTGAAATCGGAAAGCTCGATGTTTTGTATAAACTTTATAAAACAGCTTTGGATTTTTAATGGTTAGTTACCTACTGGATAAGTATGTTTTTTGTACCTGATAATATTTACTTTATACCTAGTCCCTTTTTGATGTGCTTATCTACTATATAGTTTTATACTTACTTACTAGGTACACAAAATTACCTATGATATTAAACGTTTATATATTTACCTAAGTACCTATTCTTAATATTGTTGTGCTTAAACTTAAATAAATATTTAATACTGTTTTTTTTTTAAGATAAAATGAAGGTTCCTCCATTCCAATATTAAATAACAAATTTAGTTAATTGGTTTGCGAATGTCGTAAAGTCTTTGGTGCAAATGCCGTAATTTTATTTTCCCCTTATCTACCTATTGGTGGAGTCAATGAGGGCCACCGCGTGTCAGAAATCCGCTAGATGCGCTAGTGTAGAATGAGGTCCAGCTGTCATGTACCACCAATCACAGGCCAGTAGCTTGCCTCTCATTGGTGGAACATGACAGCTAGACCTCATTCTACACTAGCGCATCTAGCGGATTTCTGACACGAGGAGGCCCTAATTAGGTACCTCTTTAGCCGGAACACACGGTGCGGTCATCAAATCATTCAATATTCACAAGTGAAATGAGCCGTGTCAAACCAACATAATTTATAACCACATTAGCCAATTTCATTAATTCAAAAACCATTTATTTACATTGGTTAAAACCGCATTAAAATTAACTATTCTGTTTATTACAAACTAGCTGTGCCCGCGACTTCGTCCGCGTGGAATTTAAGTACTGGGACATAAGTATGGATAATTAAAGATTTTTTTCTAAAATGAGTTACTCTTTATTACATAAGCTATCTGCCAGTGAAAGTCCCGTCCAAATCAGTCCAGCTGTTCCATAGATTAGCCGGAACACACAGACTCCCTATCTGGAAAAGACTCCAAGGCGCGAGATAGCGAGTTCACGATCAGTATTTAGTCGAGACTCCCTTTGAGAGGAACTTCCCGAGAGGCGATTAAGTGAATTTTTTTCTCGATTAACACTAAGTCGTGCCTGTCTTTCGTCATTCGATTCTTGGGATCTACTCATCCGCTGTCTTTTCGCTTGTCTACTGTTCTGAGACAGATTCGACTTTCTTCTGGGCATTTTTAAAATCAAAGCAAATACATACAATAATACATATATTTATTTCAATAAAAATCTACGTAGGCAATATTTTTTTAGATTATATCCGATATTTTTCAACCAATTCACAAAGTCGAGTCCGTATTTTCATATCCAAGTATAACATCAAAATCATCAGCTAACCGAATCGCAAGACAAACAAAATTAAATAGTTTTAAACGTAGAGATTTTTTTTTTTTCTGATTGACAACTATTTTCAGTAAAACAACCATAGCGCGTTTTAATTGCCTTGAGGCGCCATCTAGTACTATATTATGTAACTATAAAATCTATAGAAAAATTACCTTTAAACTTTAAAAGATATCTTTTTTATTTGACATCCGATTTCGATGAAACAAAGCCTATATGTTGCTCAGGGAAGAGCTTAATCTATTAGTGAAAGCCGCGTCAAAATCTGTTCAGTAGTTTTCAAGATTAGCGAATACATACAGACAGACAGACAGACAGACAGACAGACAGACAGAAAAGAAAATCTAAAAAATCATTTTTGTGTTCTGTTACTCTTTTATTATTGCCCACACCCATTTTTTGTTAAAAATTTCAATTGTACAGACACGCGGTTTCTACTGTTTTATTATATGTATAGATATAGATATAGAAGATATAGATAAATAATCAGCCACTGGACATGAAAGGACGCAGACAATGCGCACACGCATGTCCGAGATCCAGTGACAATGGAATCAAAATGGACACCCTCAGTACAATGATATTTACATCTACCGCATTAAAAACCACGGGGGTATTGATTGATCATTGAGAAAGAAGAATACCTTCTAATTTTTAAAATAAAAACTTTATCCGCAAAAAAATTCACTAATCATTTCTGATGCCTTCGCGGTTATTACACATTGGAATAAAACAACTTTAACAGTTTACTGACTAACTTTAGCGTTAGAATATCGTCAACTTAATACTACTATGTATATGAGAACTGTAAAGGTTTCGAAACGTCAGCAAATAAAATAAAATACGCGATTTAAATCCGTTATACTTGTTTCATTCCAATATTTCATTAATTTAAACTGTGACATATGACGTGTGCTTTCAAAGATAGTGATTTGTGAAAACATAACCGGTAAAATATGATACTGTTTGCAATAACCATAACCGTACATCTCGGAACAACAAATATTGTTCTAATAACAATAAACATAAACGTCGCCGCATTTTAACCCTTTTCCCACCGCTCTAATTTTACTAATGCGCCCTTAACGGAGGGGTCAAAGTGTGGGTTAATGCATTAAAACGATAACCTCCGTTTACAAATTAGGTTAAACAGTACTAAGTATACAGGTAAATATTAAATAGTTATTTGATGAGTTTATCATCAAATAACATTGAAACCGTTTGACGCAGCTGCTTAAAATAATACTAAGCAATGCAGTTCATTTTTAAGCCAAACTATAATAATATTATGAGTTTACGCGCTCGTTCGTTTCTAATTTTATTTTAAATAGCTTCTGCCCGTGACTTCGTCCTCGTGGAACTCCTCCTTTTTTGCAGTCGGTTAAAAAGTAGCCCATGTCCTTTCTCAGGCTCCAGACTTTCTTTGTTCCAAATTTCATTTAAATCGGTCCAGTAGTTTTAGCGTGAAAGCGTAACAGACAGACAGAGTTACATTTGCATTTATAATATATATTAGTTAGGATAGGAATAGACATAAGGCACGCGATAAAATTCTTTTTCGCCGTTACGTTCTCAATAAAATCCGTTCACATAGAATCCTGCGCCTGCGCCACAATCGTAGCTAATTGCGCATAATGAGAGAAGCAACATCAACAGCGCAATATGTTTTTTGCCATTATTTATGTCTCGCGTACGCCCCGCCGTTTGGCCACCCTTCATCGAGGTTTCAAATAAAATTTAATGGTCCGCCGGGTACGTGGTAGCTTTCGATTGTGAAATATCGTATTTCCGCTTTTTGTTAAGTTTAAAATATTAAATGATCGTTCAATTTGTCCCGATTAAATTGTGGTTGCTGTCGGCGGAATTTTAAACTATTACGGAATTTAGAAACTTCTAAAAAATGCTCTAAGTTAATCAAATCAATATGAACGTTTAACAAATTAGGTACCTATATAATCTAACTAACCTATCTTACTTATGTATGTAGGTAAGTAGATATATCAATAAAAAATACATTAATCTGACCATATTTCCTTCGTATTCAGACAATTTCTTTTATATATTAGACCACAATATAAATTATTGCACCACAAACAGACAGATAAATATGACTAAGTAGTCTCCAAAACTACTTACCTACTTCTGTAGGTATAATATTATAATTCATAATTCTTTATTGCATCATATTTTACAGTTAGATCTTAAAAATAAATAATAAGCTTCAAGATAATCCTGCAAGGGCACATCAATTTAAATTTGGAGCATGCATATTTAATACAAACTTAAAATATTAAATTATGTTCATCCCTATTATGCCTCTCATCAAATCATAAAACACCAAAATGGAATCAAATCATCAATGTTCCCACGAGCCACAAATGAACTATTAGCTTTAATTAATTAATCTACAGTTCCCACGATATGATAACCTGCAATCACGCGACGTCTTTATCCCTTAGATTTCACCCCGTGCTGGCATTGTTTTAGGGGTGAGCGTGAAATGGGCAGACCGACACTGTTATAAGTTATAATACATCTGCTTGATCATTTCAGCATTATTTAATGACTAGCGGGCACACGTGTGCTATAAACCTTCTTCTCGAATCACTCTATCTATTAAAAATCGCTTCAAAATCCGTTGCGTAGATTTAAGCATATATAAAGACGGAGATACGGCGACAGCGACTTTATTTTATACTATGTAGTGATTAGGACGCCCTTATACAGAAATCTTTTAGGTAGGTACCTACTTATAAGCGAGAGCTTTGTCGCCCTGAGCTCCTTGAGAAACTAATATATAATAACTACCCTACAAAAAGAAAGAAAATTGTATGGATGGCGAACGAAACGTCACTTGGAGAGTTTTTGTTCATTTGCGTCTCAATCGCTCTAAGATCGTCCCTCACTGAAAATATCAATGAATTTAGAAAACAATATTGTTTCTTACTCCTATAAAAGACAGATCAAATTTTACGCAATTTACATGGGTATCGAGGAGTGCTTAAAATTCTTGCAATAAAAATAAATTAACGGTAACAATTCAGTCATCTCAAACACGAAACGATTTGTATAAAATAACAGTAAATCAATTCGCACTAAAGAAACAGTCATATTAATGCGGAAATACCGCTCCGCGCCTATGTTTATGCAAAATACGCCTTTTGTGAGAAATTCAAATGAATTAACAAATTGGGGGTTGAAAAAATTTCGCGCGTGTTATAATACTTATTTTGTGAATAAATTACTGTTGGTGCTTACTGAACTAAAATCCTACGTACTAAGTACCAAGTGCAGGAACTAAATATAGTAAGTTATCATTTTTGTACTAGTTATACCTCATGATTGAGCGAGAAAGTAATTGAAATTGATAGCTCTTCACGAGTGACAAAAACCTTACCTGTGCTGAAAAACTAATCTCTATAATAAAACAACTATAAACTTTAACTCGCTAATTTCTGATGCCTTCGCGATTATTACACATTGGAATTAACCAACTAAGTACTTATAAACGGATTTAACTCGCGTACCTACTTTATTTTATCGGCGTTTCGGAACCATAATCGTAGCACGAATGAGCCTTTATTAAAAAGAAGTAAACCACTTCCAAAACTTCGTTCAAATGTTACTTACAAAAAATATTCAGAAAAACAGTTGTCAGTAGTCGCGTGCTGAATTCTAACGATGGCAGGGCGTAGGCATCGGCGCACGCGCACCCGCATCCAGCAAAGATAACGGCGGCGATAAATTACCAACCAGCCTTTCACAACTATGCTATTTCTAATGACAGTTTTCACCTTGTGTTGGTTACTGTTTCATGGAATCGATAATAATCGTTTTTTTCCACGGCGAGTTGGGAAGAACCTTTGACTCATGGCTGACGTAACGATAAGGTGTTTTTGCGATCTGTCACATTGAATAAGGAAAACTATTGCTTTTGTTTTTATTTTTCAGTGACAGCTAAATAGGCACGGGTTAATCTCTGACAGTGGGTATATAAACAATTTAAGACAGGTTACCTCTCAAGGCACTTGTCTATTAGGTGAGTGCTTGTGGCAATAGTACATTACTGCAAGCGCAGGGAAGTGAGGGCTTGCGAGCCGAGTATACAGTATAGACGGCCGACCGAAGGGAGGCCGGATATTGTTACGAGGCTTGCAAGCCCCTTCACGGCTAGGCATGTATAGTGCTTTTCTCAAAGTAATGCAATGAAATAAATAAATACAACATTCAAATAAAATAAATTACACTTGAATAACAGGATTTTTTATTTTTTTACACCAAATACAACTTGATTACTTTATTCCGTTCTTGAGAATCACAACTTCTAACATGTACCAGTAAATCCCTTTACTTAACAACTTCTAGTTATCAATCGTATTAGCGTATAAGTCTTGAACAGGCCGTTAACCTCCAACCTCTAAACATTGCGAATTCATTTTACAATATTTGTCCAAAGACAGCCATCTCCTTTTTCGTTCCCGCGACT
The DNA here is from genome assembly GCA_038024825.1 of Polylopha cassiicola. Taxonomy (NCBI): domain Eukaryota; kingdom Metazoa; phylum Arthropoda; class Insecta; order Lepidoptera; family Tortricidae; genus Polylopha; species Polylopha cassiicola. The sequence goes on from CP149050.1 coordinate 5,258,477, forward strand.
TCTACCATGACAGCTTTGATTGCTGCTCGCCGCTGATTGGCCACGCTCGCTCGTCCGCCATTGGTCAAAATATACAATAGCCAATCATAGATCAGCGCGAATGTTGCCATTCGTAACTTAAATATACCAGTAAAACTAAACAAATAACAATACTTTTTAAAAATCATGACAAGTATAAAATTGAAATTAATCTAATAATACAGATTCTTTTTTTATTCTCAGTTCGTGTATAATATAGGCATTAACGCGAATATTTTTGGTACAATAAAGTTCTAACTTATTAAAAAAAAACGGTTGCTTAAACTGTTTATGAAGATCAACGCCATGTTGATATTCAAATTAAAAAGAAATTACTTCCCGGCCTAGGCCAGAAATGATATATTTCCTGGCGTGTTTTGACGCACGTAAGGACGATATTTCATTGCATGTTTGAGAAAAAGATATTTAAGTCCCTCACATGTAGTATTAGGTACACTAATACTCTTGCTCACGTGGATGTTAGAATATACGAACTTCCTTTACCTACTACTTAAATAGTTCTTGGGTACAATAAATATAAATAACCAGAATTCTATATCAACCATATGACAAATTAATTCGCGCCACCCGTCATGGCGAAGTCTATTAATTTTCAGCAAAAACCACAATCCGTTGACAACCACATCTACTCAATACATTAATACGCAACTGACTTTACGAAAACTCAATTAATAAACATCTGGCAAAGCTGCACAATTATATGAAAAAGATTGCGCATTTTGTGAGTACGTTAGTGTTCTCATTGTTTGGGATCGGAGGTCAATCATACGCGTTTGTTGCTGTGACAAAGAGATACGCGGGGGCGTAGTGTTTGCGAGTACAGAACACAGTTTTATAATAGCACTAGCGGTCCCGGCAGACGTCATCCTGCCCGTTCGAAATTCAAATTAGGTAACTTTAGTTAGACAACGTTTGTATGGGAAAAGAAAAGGGCGTTTTTAGGGTTTTCCCGGCAATTATTAGATTTTTTCTCACCGTAAGAACCATCCTTGGACTCCAACGAACATTTAAAAAAAAATCGGACAAATTAGTCCAGGCGTTGTCGAGTTATGCGCTTACCAACACATTTTGCGATTCATTTTTATATATAAGAAAAGAAGAAGATAAGAAGAAGAAGAAAAAGATGGAGAGCGTTTAAAGAGTTATAGACGGATATTTAAGAATGATTTGTTTTGAAATGTTTGTTTATGTGATAAATGTCACGAAAGTCAAGTAGTTAGTCATATTAGGTATATAGATTAGATATAGATTAGAACGTGTTGTAATCAATGTCTATGTGGTGAAAGACGCATGATACTTCAGCCTTATGTCACCTTTAATAAACTCTTTTAATAAGCCAAAAATTGTTATTATTATTTATGTTAAAATGGTAAGTTAGTTCGTTTAAGGTAGACATTTAAATACTATAATAAGATAATGTTGCTACAGTCAACCTAAATTTAAACCTTAAAGATACAGGTAAAGAGAGTTTCACTTCTCTAATTGATTAATAACATCGGTATTTAAAAAGCTGCTACAATATTCAGTTAATGACGAATTGACGAATTTATAAATAAATACTAAATTAAATTGTTCTACGAGCAGATTCGAGCCCCTGCCCTACTGTTATAAAACTGTGTGCGATGGGGGTGGAGTTCGATTCTCGGGCAGGATAGTTGTTTGATTAGCTCTCTTTCATGTCCGTTGGAACGCGATTGTGTGCGGATTTGTTTAATTTGATCCTTTGTTTGAGCTCGTGTGTAGAGGCTTAGGGGGTTAAGGGGTAGAGATGGGTATGGAGATTCTATGAGCGGTGAAAGGGTTATCTCTGTTGTCACTCACAGATAAACCTGTCGTTGCGTTTGTCGTGTCAATATTTATCTGCTATTAAAGTTTGGTTTAAATGATGTATGTGAAATTATAAATGTATACTAATACCTACCTTAACATGAAATAGTATATGTGAAAATCAATGTTAATACAAAATGCAATTTCTTTCATACACAGCTTATTGTTTCGACATCCTATGCTCATATCTCATGCTAGGCATGCAAAATATTACTTATTTTAACATTTTAGTTAATTAAGAAAAAATGTGCGCTTGTTATAAAAATAAAAAGAATGTCATAACAATAATTTAGTACCTGTTATAAACATTTATTAATATTAATCAATACACAAAATAAAACATTGAAACATTACAAAAAATATTGACAGCGTAGGTATTAAGTAGGTATGCCTACTTATGTAATACTTATAACGTATATTATGTCATTCCTTACTCATGCAAAGAACTCGTAATAAAAATGTACCTACTACTAGGTAGCTTAAACAGTTTATTGACATAAGTACCTATGTACAAAACCTCACTTGTGTTAGGTACTTAGTTGGTTACTTACGAAACTTAGTGGTAACTTTATCAAAGTGCTCGAGGCTGTCAAGTTGTAACTGGACTGCTGACTTGGCTTTGCAGGTTGCTTATCTTTGCAAACTCGGAAGTTAAGTCCGTGGTAACCACAGCCGACATTAGTTTTAACGTTTAGGAACTTTAAAATTTCCTCTCTAAATAATGATGAAAGTGATGAAACAACTATATCGGATTTCACTCGCGTACCTACTTTATTTTATTTGGTAATGTTGCACAAACTTTTCAGTTTTTATATTTCGTAGCACGACTGAGCTGACGATAGTGTAACACTAAAGTGATATTAACATTATGGAATAGTTTCCATCCTTATTTTAAAAATTACATCACTACTACCGTGACTACTACCCTGTTATAAAATATTTCTAAATAAATTGTTTATTAAAAGAAAATATAGGTAAGTAAGTAGATATGGCTAACTATTATAATAATAATAATATGAAAGTTGAAAAGAAATAGGCAATCGTTTTCTTTTTTCATGAAAATTTTATAGATAAGTAAGTAGAACCCCTCAGTCCATAGCTAAAGCTCCTAATATGCAGTTATTTCTAATACTTAATATTTGTACCTTACTTTAAAAAAATCCTAATGTGTTTACCTCCTTCCAATGAATCTATACCTAATCAAATTAAGACCTCTATGGGCCAAAAAAAACAATTTACTCTTAAACAAATAAGGAAGCAAACGCATCAACCATACAGCCAATTGACGGAAGTGTGTGCCAATAACGGCTGTACAAATTCATAGTGCCTATCAAACATCTTAATTCAACAGGACACTTGTCAATTTGGCGAATTGGCGACATCCGCGGGGCGGGTCCTCAGCGCCCGAGGGTCGCAGACTGAGACTCTGATGCTTTCATTCGGGCGTCAATTGGTTAGGAGGCGACTGCCTCTTATGACTAAGTGTCAATGCAAAGTAGCATGGCTAAATAGGTACCTGGTGCCTATATCAAAAACTTTTAGAACGGAATTGTTATCTAAATACTGTAAGCACGATATTGCTTTACACTTGTAACGTAGGTATCTATACTCTATACTGATGTATCTAATAAAGAGGAAAAGTTTGTTTGTTTAGATTGATTAGGCTCCTAAACGACTTGACCGATTTGAAAAATTCTTTCACTGTTGGAAAGCTACACTATTCCCGAGTGACATACGCTATAAAAAAAGGGATCCGAACGAAGCCGGGGCGGGCTGCTAGTACGTTATATAAGTGTAAAGCAATATTGTGATAAAGAGCTTAACTTTAATTTCCACAGATTAGTAAGTACCTACCTAGTCCTATTGTAAGTAGTAAGTATTACTTACCCGTTAGATCTGGAGGTTATGCTTATGATGAATGAAAAGCTTTTAGGACAAAACAATTAAAAAAAAATACCCACATCAAGTTCGAATGTAAAAAAAAATTGGCAAGAGGCAACCTGAAGTTGTCCTAGGCGCAGATGTTGAGAATCTTTTATCTATTGCCATGATTTGTTTTACACAATAAAAATAAAACCTACCATTCAAATTACGGGTAACAAGTAAAAATATAAAATGATGCTCCGAAAGCTTAGCCGAGGCAATAGATTAAAAATTGTGCGCAAACCAAACCCACACTTTAAGCGATTCCGCTTTCTTAACTAAAAGTCTACCGCCTTCTCCTAAGCTGTATAATCTTACTAAGCACACAAACAGAATCCGAGTAAAAATTATAAATACCCAAAAATCCCATTAACGGTGCATGGATTAAAAAACCAACCGTAGATAAAAGATCCGCGTATCGGATTAAAATAAACCATTGTGTAGTTAATTCGGATTAACTTTTTTCATTGTTTATTGCTACTGCAACAAATTTGTCAATACAAAGTTTGGAGATTAGAACGCTGTCGGCAAGCAGAAGAGTAGAAATATGGAATTTGGATAAGTTGGTATGATTTATTATGGGTGTTCGCATTAGGTATTTTGCTTTAACTTGCAGTAACCAGTATGATTATTGAATTCAATTAGCGTCATTGCGTGATCAAAATACTGCTTGCATCTTATAGAGAAGTTAGGTAGGTATTGATTATTTCAGAACCTAACCACTGAACTTTAAAAACGAGCATATATCTCGTTTAGTTAATCTTCAGTAGATACTTACCTAGTATTCTCTATACTAATATTATAAAGCTGAAGAGTTTGTTTGAACGCGCTAATCTCAGGAACATCTGGTTCGAATTCAAAAAATATTTTTTTGTTGGATAGACCATTTATCGAGGAAGGCTTTAGGCTATATAACATCACGATGTGACCAATAGGAGCGAAGAAACAATGGAAAATGTGTAAAAAACGGAGAAAATATGAAGCCTTATGAAGAATTACTATTCCACGGGGACGAAGTCGCGGGCACAGCTAGTATTAATATAAAGATAAATCACGTCTCTTTGTTCAAAGTATACCTATCTACTGAGTTAACAAATACCTATTAACTCCAGGCGTCCTAGGTGTACCTACTTACTTATAAATCTAGTTATGCTCTTTAGAAGCCAAAGAAAAGATACAGGTAGGTGAGTAACCTACCTTCTAACACAACAACAACTCTACTATTTCCTAAAATTAACATTGAATTCCACGCGGGTGAAACCCCGTGAAACTGCTAAAACCTAACTTAGGTACCTAATTCCTTATATATTCTGGCATCCAGGTTTTAGTTTTTCGGAAGCCAAACGTTGACCATTTGGTAAATCAATACTACGCAAACAAAAATATTTAGGTTGTTTACCTGTTCCTGGGAGGTTTTATGATTTTTTAATACTTTTGACAAAGGCGCGACAAAGAGCGGATTAGGGATTAAATTAAAAGCTGGAGATTTCGTTTCCTTTTGCATGCTCCTTTGTTTTATGAACGAACCGTGTTGGGATTAAAATCCTTGAAGATTTATAGATCGGTGTCTTTATGGATGATGTTGTGTCTAGCTATGCCGAAAGGACCACTAGTTTAAACCTCACGAAGTCAGGAATTAGGCCATTTAACAAACTAAGATTTTTTTATTAAAGCAAATCAAAATGTACCTATCTATTTATTTTCAAGTTACTTACTTAAATCGTAGTATGTAAATTAAAGGGTTCATATAAACATATTATTAGGTAAGTATTTTATAACATAGGTAGGTACCTACTTATTCGATTAACTTATAACATACCTACTACCTATTCAATTTAAGAGGATCAATTTGCTACAAAAGTGGTTTCGGTTTTTTCAATTATATAGGTACCTACCTACCTACCAACTTACTAAGCCAGTAGATCATATAACCAGAGATAGGTTATTCCTGGAAATTTCCGAATGTAGGTACCTATCTATGGAAGATAGGTAGATACCTATTCTCGGCCGAGAATGTTTCTCTTATAAAATTATAAAAGCACCTATAGGTAGGTTCTTAGGTAATGTTAGACCTTACCTATCTAGGTAGGTACTACAAAAGAATAGACCAATGATTCCCACTATTCAATACAATATCCTAATATTAATTTAAAGTACTTGTGCAAATAATTGTTTCAGTAAGTAGCTTACTTGCGCGCGCGCCGACCGTTCGCCCGCATCTCTCACCCTCGACCTATTGCGATATATAACGTAACGTGTTATATACCAGCTGCACTTCCGGTGGGAAAATTAAAAAAAATGTAATGGTCATTGCTTTTTTTATGATTTTGTATTCAGCAGTTTTTTACATAGGTAAATATTGTGTTGTTCTACCTACATTGCCAATGGGTGTAGTTACTTACAAAACAAATAATATATCCATAATAATTTCTGATGCCTTCGCGGTTATTACACACTAGCTGTGCCCGCGACTTCGGCCCCGTGGAATAGTAATTCTTCATAAGGCTTCATATTTTCCCCGTTTTTTACACATTTTCCACTGTTTCTTCGCTCCTATTGGTTGCAGCGTGATGTTATATAGCCTAAAGCTTTCCTCGATAAATGGTCTATCCAACAAAAAACGATTTTTTGAATTCGAACCAGTAGTTCCTGAGATTAGCGCGTACAAACAAACAAACAAACAAACTCTTCAGCTTTATAATATTAGTATAGAAAAAGTATAGAAGTACCTATAGATGAGAATGAAACAACTATTAACGGATTTAACTCGCGTATTTTTATTTTATTTTATTTGCTGACGTTTCGGATTCTTTACAGTTTCCATAAATGTCCATAATCGTAGCACGACTGAGCAGACAATAGTCTAACTCTAAAGTGTTTTATTTATTGAATAATATCTCCTTTTTAATTTGACTGATTTTAAGATGTCTAATATAAACATCTACCTAGTAACTAGTTAAAGACACTAAGTAGCAAGTAGGTCGGTTAAGAATATTTTGAATCTTTTTCTCTAGCTAAACAAAACGATAGAATTCAGAGAGTTAATTTATTTAGTCAGGTAGGTATGTACATACCTACCTACCTATATTTATACTTACTAACGTTCGTACGGGCAATTCAATAATTCATTTAACTTTTAAAGCAAACACTGAGCAACTGCTATTATCACTTGAAACCTAGCTACCTGCAATTCAAATTTAATTTATTCAAAAATATACAACACGATATTCCCCGACTCCTTAAACGTACAATTATCCCAAATAGAATGCATAGCTGAAATTTCACAATCCGTTTTTCCTGAAAAACAAATACGGTTGACGTCATACGTCGCTATTGGTAGTCACAATGCGTTGTGATTGGTCGGGAGGCGGCGTTAAATTAATGGGGGTCTGTGATTGGCTGCCGGGAATAGCACTCCTTGGTCGATGGTGGGGAGAAAGCAACCCTATGTTTGTTTTTGAATGTCGTATTTAGTAAGCTTTGAGCTTCCATCGTGTGTGTAGCGTTGTGTACAAATGCAAAACATAGTCATCGGTACTTATAGGTGTTGTGGACTGTGAGTTAAGTTGGAGGGACAAATTGTGAAGTGATAGTTTGCATTTTAACGGAGATGGTGATCCTGTAAGTATTTTAATGATTAAATAGTTGTTTTAAGTTAACTGTATTTAATTCGGTAGATGTAACTAGAAAAGTTATAGGTATACTACTACTTAGATGATTTGTGGATAAGTGTTTGTGCTGCTTTTCTTTCAATCTAGAGGCATGGTAGTGCCTCCGCCAAGACTTAACAATTTTCGTTTGATTTGAGGAGATAGAGTCTATCTATTAGCGACCTATAAATACCACTAATTTAATTCGGGAAAACAATAATACTTACCTACCTTAACTAAATGATATAATATAATATAACTGACTATATACTTCGGATAATTTAAAACTGGTTAACATAATTTATCGAATATCGAAACAGACTTATAAGTTTTGTTTTTCTAATTAGACTCATTATCCAATCTACATTACAATTTAGATAGGTACTATCAACTGCGCTGGCAATGTTACACCTTTAAGGCAATAATCGCTTGAACGACCCTGGTACCTGGCGGCACGGAAGGCGGCACGACATGGAAGTAGGAACCAATAGGGCCGCAGTTTTAAATGTGTGTGTCCGAGCGAAAGGGTCGCAGGTAAAATTTCTATTGTTGCAATTTTTTTCGCTCGCCAGCCGGTTATTGTGTACTAATAGTTTAAAAGACACAAAAAATATTTAGCTACTCTGATCTATGAAAAATGATGTCAGGTGGAGTCTATAGATATGTTATTTTATTTGTCATTTGTAACTAGTTAAAATTGTTATAATTTTTTTAATCTTTAAATTGTAGAAATATTTGGTAAATTGTAAAGAAGCAATTCATTAACTTATGATTTTCATATATCTTAATCTTTAAACACTTAACCAATTATTACAAAAAGTAAAAAGCATCGAAAAAATATTAATATCAGCTCGGTGATTAATACCTACTTAATTATTTTTCATCATAAAAAAAATGTCATAAGAAATCGCTTAAAATAAGGTTTTGGCTAGTAGTATTCGTATCCGCGAGAATATAAAATCCAGAGATTACAACGTTTGTAAAATATGCCAAGAACCCACTATTTTCGGGACTCGCGGTTACAATCATAATATTGTACTACATAAAATCAAGAAAACCTTTTTCATTGACATTGCCGATCATCGGCAAATTTCTTGAGTTAAAAACAAACGAACGAATATCTTTACCGTTTTTATCGCCACGTGTTATTTTGCAAGGTGGGAGAGAGATTCCACATCTGCTTTGTTAGTAGCCTGAGAGTCTACCTATCTCTCTGTAACTTATGAAAAGAAAGTGCCGCCTAATTTAGGTTTCAATAAGAAAATACCTACAGTGGAATTAATTTTATTGATTAATAATTGTGAATGTTATTATTTTATTGATTAAGATTATTCAAAATATCACCCAGCTCGGGCGAAACAAGTTAGTTTTAAAAAGTAAACAAAATTACGCTAAACTTTAATACATAGATATATTGGAATGAAACAATTATATTATAACGGATTTAACTTAAATTTGCAATAAAATCACTTTAACGTTAGACTACCGTCAGCTACGAATATGGGAACAGTTGAGTTATAGAAACATCAGCAAATAAAGTAAAATACGCAAGTTAAGTCCGTTTTAGTTGTTCTATTCCGATGTGTAATTTAAAAGGTCCTGAGTATTATTTATTAAATGCAAGTTTAGACGTTATGCCACTTGTGTTAAAGCTTTTTTTTCTTTAGCAAGCGAAAAGGAATCGCAACGTGATGGTGTTATTCGCCGTTTTACCTACGTCTACCAATTCTTAGTTTACTTAGTAGGTATTTTAAAATAATTGGAATGCGTTGTAGGTCTAAAGTTCTAAACGACGCCGCATATAAATATATAGAAATAAGGCTGGGTATTTCAAAACAAAGGAGCCGAATTGCAGTAATTAATATAATAATTACCTATTCTAAGTAACCCACTCTCTGGCGACACCTGCGACACAATCGGCTACATAGCCGCGGCTGGGTATTTTCAGACAAATGCACTACCTAGTTATTATTTTATTACCTATCTATTCTACAATGTTGTTAAATATGAAAGGAAACGATAACAAAGGAAGGCAATAAAACTGACTCAAGTCTGGGACGTGCACAATACTATCTCCCTTAAACAATAAACGTTAGAATTAGGTAGTCGGTTTTACCTGGACATCAAAAGTATTAAACTCTTTCGGCGTAATGACATTGAAGCGAGGAATTTCGATACGGTATAAGGGAATACTATTATTTTATTGTAAAATTATGAAACGTAATAAAATTCTTTAATTATAGTGGTCTCTGTCATTATAAATTTTTATATTTGGGCGTTTGTAAGTGTTGTTTTATATTTACTCCGACTAAATATGAAGCACACCGATACTTTTTAATAGGGTTCCCCTTATATAGCATAGCATTAATTGTCATATTTTATATTGAAAATGCATAACAGACTTGGCATAACAAATTTACAATATGCCTAATTATAAAATTGCATACTGCTTAAAATGCCTATTACTGAATAAGCATAATATTATTAAATATAACTTTATCAGGTATAACTTTAATATGTTATTCATACTTACTTTTATTCCTAAACTATTATAACTAGGTTAGGTTAAAACTGCGACACTTGCAGGATCGGTTAAAGTAAAAGTAAGTAACATATCAGTTTGCATCTTTTTTGTCTTATTGGCTCCAATAGGTAAGAATATAAGTTTATTTATCATAACTTCTGTTTTATCAAATATTAAATGCTAGTAAATGTTGGTCTTGTCATTATGTATAAAAAATCGTTAACTTTTTTGTGGTTGTAAACACCCACTTACTCTTATAAGCTTTTTATAATTTTTCATAAATATTTATAAAAAATAATGTTAGGCTTCTAATTGTATGCAAGGCCATCGTTATGAGTATTTATATTATATGTATTAAAATCATGCGTTTTCAGTTATGCTTATTAGTGTTATGCTGACTTACAATTATGACTAGATATTATGTTATGCTCCTTTCAAATAGGACAATTATTTTAGGCGTTTTAATAACATCTAAAAAAAATGATCTTTGCCCACACTTTAGTTACCGATTTACTTACTTGTGCGTTATAAACTATTTTAATAGTATGTATTAGATTACTTACCGCTATATCAAGTTCATCCGCGATTTGACTGATGTTGAGGCCTTCTCGATGCAAAATTATAATATTCATCCTTTCATCAACAACCAAACTGCGCGGCATTTTGTTTGTCGGTAATGAAGCACACGTCAACGTTATATTATTATAATCAAAGAGTCCAATAAACAAGCACAGGTCAACGTAAGGCGATCACGGTCCGGTATAACAAGCAGGGGTCACTAAGAGGCAAATAACAAAGGTCCAAAAAGAATAGCGAAGGTCGTAAAACTTCGAGAACAAAAAAAAAGGCAACGGGCGCGGCAATAACAGCACAAGGTGCAGTATGCGACTGTAACAATAGTTTTTTTTTTGTTTAACTCGACTCATCTGCAAATTTTTAAATGCATCCTAATTGGTGATTTTAGTAACTTGGGGGCGGAGTTTACTTAATTGTTTTGCTTTGGTTGTGTGTGTGAAATAAAACAAGAGCAAGCAAAATTTTTCTTATATGGCATACTACCAACGCATGCGATAGTACTTCATTCTAATATCACGTTGTAGGTACTTTGCTTTCCATTATTACCTACAGTCCTACAAATATAACTAGGTATATATAAATATCTAGGTATTAAAAAATATCAAAAGATAGATATACCTAGGTAAATATAATTAGATAGATTTTGCCAATGCCTATTAGCTAAGCAACCCTATAGTTTTAATTATGTCCACGTGCATTTTAAATTAAAAAATGTTAATTATTTTCAATTATCCAAGAAATAGCTATAGGTAGGTACTTAGTTAAAAACAATTACCTACCGGATATATTTACCTTAAGACAGAGCTAAAAAAATCTAGAAGAGAGATAGCTAGAGCTAAAAATCTACACAGTCTAGAAACTGTAGGTACCTACCTACCTACTTATATAGTAACTAGCTTCTGCCCGCGACTTCGTCCGCATGGAACTCCTCCTTTTTTGCAGTCGGTTAAAAAGTAGCCTATGTCCTTTCTCAGGTTCCAGACTGTCTTTGTACCAAATTTCATTTAAATCGGTCCAGTAGTTTTAACGTGAAAGCATAACAGACAGACAGACAGACAGACAGAGTTACTTTCGCATTTATAATATTAGTAGGGATATTAGTAGGGATTTATTCGCTGCTTAATACTATATCGCAGGACAATAAATGTTTACGTGTAAGCTACATCGAAGCACTTGTGTTAAGTTAACGACGTGAAGCAGTCAAAGTGGGGAGGGTTGTGGAAGGTGCAGGGGCCGTCAATTGGTTTAATTGAACCTTGTTACAGCGCGGGCGCACCTAATACTTTTTTGTGTATCGAATATTTTATAACTGCTGTCGGTATTTGACTTCTTAGATTGACTGATATAGGTATCAGTCAAATTTCCTGTCAAAAATTAGACAAAATCTCACAAGACAGAAATTCTCTTTAAAAGTTATTTAAATTTCATTTATGTAATTTCAAGATTCATTTTAAAAATAAATATCTTAAAGACGTTTTGATTAGGTAAAAAAATGGCTAATGACCATCTAAATACATACCTAGGTAGAGACAATATCAAGTGAAAAAGTTTATTATAAACTACTTACCATAACAACATTGATATTTTAAATATAATAATAAAAATAACGAAGCTACTAAATAGGTATTATACCTAACTCATATATCAAATACAATCTACTTACCTACCCGGTTATTAGTTTAAATTACCTAGGTTGGTACTAACGAATTAAAACTTACAGCTCCAGAATAACAATGTCCAAACCATAACTTTGCTAAAAAATAAAACTGACTAACTAAATGCCACCTAACAAAATACTAAACTTGGTACAAAAGAAATATATTTAAACTCCAATAAACCTAAAACCACTAAGCGTTTACAATTTAACGGAGCGATGAACAAACCGACAGCTAATAGAATTTCCTTTATGGTGATTTATGAACCCTAAACTCGAGGGCATAAAAAGAAGCATTAAAATTTAGCGTAACTAATTTTTGAAAGTTGTTTCTTTTACTTTAATACCCGCCCGATTAATCATATTTAAATAGTATAAAAGTTAAACATTATAATTAAGAATAAGTCTCTAATAAAGATACAAATATACTTACATAATAATGAAATTTACACTCTGTAAGTTAACATAGGTACCTATGGTAACATTATTAGTTTGTCTTTAGCTCTTAATTGTCCGTAACTATTTCACTTTAGGGTTTCTAGTTTCAAGATACATAAAGTGCAGGTATCCTTTGTTATTTTTATCCTAACTTGGCTAACACGTCTAAGTATATGAATTAAAAGCAAACGTGTGTTACCATTACAAAAAAAAGTGAAATAATTTTATGTAAATATAAATTATTAATAAACTTATCAATAAATATTTATGTAGGTAGGGATACTAAAAAAATAAAACTAAGTATTCAATAGTTAGTAATAGTATAAATATAATATTTAGGAATACCACCAATTATTGGTATCGTATTACAATATTCAACATAAAGAACTCATTTGTTTTAAATTCAGTAGACCGGCACGTAACAATAAAATGTGTTCCCCGTCCCTGCGATGTACGGCTCAATCATCTTTATTTACTTCTTTAAATTATCCGTCTCGGTACACGAAGTTGTTTACCCAATTAAGGAGGCAGCCCCTCAGACGGCAATTTCGAAGCAATTGGCTCAATAACGCTGCAAGGGGCGAGCTTTCTCAGCGATTTGTTCAAGAGAGGAAGTAAACAAATAAAGCTTTACGGAGAATCTGTCTATAGATATACTTATATATACAGATTGATACGAATCGAGAATACGGTATAGGTAGGTACCTGCTACTGTTTATTATTGTACACTCATTCAAGCTCTTCACTCGTTAGTAAACTATCTAGCTGCATTTAGTTACTTAATTTCTATCTCTTGATACGATACTATGAAGGTTCGATATAAGATAATATTATGATGTAGATACTTACTACTAGCGTTTTAGACCGAAAAAGCATCCATATTTTTCGTCAATCTTACCCTAACTTGGCTAACATATTGCCGTGCGTCTAAATCTATAAAAGACATAACTCTATGATCTAATAAAATTACGTTATCGGATACCGCAAGAAGAAGCACCTATTTCTGTCTCATAGGCTGATAGGTTCTTATAAAGTAACTGAGCTGAAAATAATCTTGTCTAATGCTAAAGACTTTAGCATAAGACTATTGTCAGCTAAGTCGTGCAACTGTTATGGAATCTGTAAAGGCTCCGAAACGTCAGCCAATAATATACGCGAGTTAAATCCGTTGTTTCATTCCAATACACAATACTTACTTCAGGTTAAGCATAGGTTCCAGCCTCCTTTTAGGCAAGTGCATAGGTATACCTACTTAAGATCATCAATTTGCAAATAAATAATACCTATACTAACCAAGTTTTCTATTACAGCGGCCGCGCGGACATGTCAGAGGGAGCGCCAACGCCCGAGTGGGACATTAACGACGCCGTGGTACCGCGAGTATCCAGCTTCGACGGTTTCAACGAGTGGTGCGACGGTCACGTGCGCCGCGTGTATCCGCCCGCCTGCGAGGAGGCCCGTAGACACGCCTCCGGCTGGGCCATGAGGAATACGAACAATCATAACGTCCATATACTGAAGAAGAGCTGCCTTGGTGTGCTGGTGTGCTCCGCGAGGTGTCGACTCCCCGACGGTTCTAGGGTACATTTGAGGCCAGCGATCTGTGATAAAGCGAGGAAGAAACAGCAAGGTACGTTGATGTCGAGAAGTAAATCAGAAATGTTTCAAATTCAAATTCAATTCCTACTCTATCTAGTAGAGATACAAAATAGCATTTAGGCAGGTACATACCTAAGAACTTAGGGCTTGAGAGTTCGTTCTAAATTATGCTTAGTAGGCACTTTTACTAACTTACCTACTAACTTACCTACGTGTCAACCGAGTTATTATAAGTTGTTTTATAACTTGCTGTCCCCTTGAATCTATAACTATCGACGAAAATACTTAAGAGGGAATCAGTCTCGTTCTATAATCTTCATTTTATAATTGTAATATAACATAAACGTAATAACGTTAATAGTATTTGTAATTGTGTTAATTATTGTCCTACAGGTAAACCATGCCCGAACAGACTCTGCAACGGCGGTCGTTTAGAAGTCCAACCGTGTCGAGGACATTGCGGGTACCCCGTCACACATTTCTGGCGACACACAGAGCACGCTATCTTCTTCCAAGCGAAGGGAGCTCATGACCATCCACGACCGGAGGCTAAAGGAGCTAGCGAGGTTCGGCGGTCCTTAGGAGCGGGGAGGAGAGTCAGAGGACTAGCACTCTTACTGGCTAGAGAAACAGCCCTGTCTGATAAGATATTAACGCTGAAACCAGACAAGCAGATGATTCAGAAAGTTAACAATCCGCCCCCGCAACCACCGCCACTCATTCCGGATAACCAAAGAAGTACGTATTAATTTTACATCATTTTATTTACTACGGATCTGCTGAGAACATACTTTGTAGTAGTTTTGAATATCGTTGTTAGCCAGCATAGTACAAATTTTGTTTATGATTTATTTGATGACATTAACTAATAAAAATATTATTTCGCAGCATTAACATGCACTTGCGGTCCGTTCGAGTGCACATGCCGAACTGGATGGCGGACGGAGCCGACGCCAGAAATGTACGCGTCGGCGGCGTGGACACCGGCGGAGCCCCAGACGTACACCACGTACGCTCCCCCCGCGCCAGCGCCCGCGATCCCGCAGCCCTACGACCCTACGGCGCTACATGCCGACGACATATTCCACCCTGAAGAAATCTTCCAATTAGACCAACCGATCAGAATGGACTTCCCCATGGAAGAGCATACCTTAGGGTCTCCCCCGACCTTTGCCGAGCTGAATAACGAGAACTCTAGGCCCGAGGACTCGTACTGGCTAGAATGGCAACGCGCCGCCGGCGGCTCGGAGTCTAGCGAAACACCTTCCCCTGAACTGTTCGGGAACTACCAACAAACCGAGTCGTACTGTGAGCAAAGTTACCCCCCTCAAATTTATTACCCTGAAGAAGCACAATATTATCCCACAGAGAGTACTAGAACATCTCCGGTAGTTGACATGCAGCACCAAAGATATTACCGATATGGCGAAGACTGTGAACAGCATTTGCAGAACAATACGAGTGAAATGCAAACGTGGAATTACACGGACTGCGCTTTTGCGTCTAACGATCTGTCAGAGTGCAAGCAATACTTCGATGCACAGCATCAAGAAGCAGTGAACGCGTTCAGTGCACTTTCGTACAATTAGGACATAGTGAATTATAGTTTACAAAATTGTATATATTGTTTAAATAAGTGTAAATAAAGTTATGAAATTATGGGATCCTAATTTCCTATTTGAATGTCTAATGAATATAGATACTGCATCAGTACAAATTACCTTTGCTTATGGGTTTCCGGCTCAAATTCGTAACTTTGTGCTATGAAATTAAGTAAATGTAACAAAAAAAACTATGAAAAAATACAGTAGTCTGAGCCGAAAACTCATAGGTACATTTATGTTAAATTATCTTGTCAAAATTAAAAATATTGTTCTTTACCTGTACAAATTCTGGCGAAAACAATAAAACACTATTTGTACAAAAACTTCTATTTATTGTATATAAAAATTACATTTAAAATTGTCAATTTTACATTTTTTTTATTTTCTAACGATAAAATTGGTCACTACAAAATAGTCCATAAAGCGATCACACGATAAGATTTATTATGCAATTGCAGTCGCAAAACATTTCTGAAAACATTCCGCGTGACGACACAAAAATGTGATCGATACATGCAACGACCCTGCAACCTAATAATAACTCGTCAGTATCTGTTTACTTCATTTGTGTCCAGCGAGCCTATGATGAGTTGTCGTCGAGAAGAAATATTGACAACGGCTCCCGTTGAATAGTACATCGTTGCCGAGTGGCAACGAGTGTTGCCAATAAGGAGAAATTTCGTTGGCGACTTGATAAAATGTTGCCATGTTATGGATATCTGTCTTATGTATTTATTATAGTGTTGCAAGAAACTACTTACATTTATTACTTAAGTGTTAGGAAACATTGTTAACATTAAAAATAAATTTTATTTTAATAAAAATAAATCGGCCAAGGGCGTGTCGGACTCGCGCACCGACATTAATTGACGTAAGTACTTATAATACGTTGTCGCCTTTAGACGACTAGTAAATGTCAAATTGCTAGTCGTATCCACTTTTGACGTTTAAAAGTGTTTATTAATCGTGGAAACAAAGATAGTGAAATATTGTTTACTTGACGAACTTTTAGTGATTTGCATGATATTCAATCAAACTATTTAAATACCCATCTACTTAACTACCTCTTGTTTTATTGAGTAAGATGATTAATAACTAGGTACTCTGTGAAAGAAATTTTCACAAAAAGCAAGTGCCTATGCTTAGAAGCCTCAAATGCACCGGGGAAAAGAATGGACAATTAATTATTACCATGGATTACTTAGGTAAGTACGTTGAAAAAATGTTTTTTATCTTTCATAATAATATTGTTAGCTGTTAATGATATTAAAATAAAATAAGTATTTGACTATTAGAAAACGGGTGATAATTAATAAGTAGTACTTATATCACACAAATTAAGTAACTACCTACTTAAGTAGGTCTGTACCTATTTATATTTAATGTTGTAATGCTTTTAACTAAGTATTATTTTTAAAACATATATATTCCAATCAAGGTAATTAGGAAGGCAGGTAAGTAGTATATACATATGAAAACATTGCCCATTTATTTTTCAGGGAATAAAAATACTAACCTAAATGTGGCAGTAATAAAATGAACCCAGAAATATCTTTGAAAAAAAATTGTATGTCAGCACTGAGCAGCCATCTAAATATTTTACTGGCAGTATCTTTTAATTAACTCAAGTAAGTACCTACCTACTTTCGTTAGGAAGTAATATTACCTACCTAGCATAATAATAACCAATCTAGTTTGTCTGGGATTATTATTGATCTAATAATAAGTAAATGTTAAATTATATGTAAGAGAGGTGCCAAATTGGATGGACATTAAGTATATAAAACAGGCTAATCGTGAAAACAAAGAAAGTAAAATATTGATTATATTACTTACTTCATTTAAATGAAAGATCAACCATATATTTCAAATTGAAATTTAATTAGACTTTATTATTATTATTTATGAGTTTATTATGCTTACATTGTGCTCTGTTTCCTACATAAATGAAATCCTAGCAATTTTTATTAACTAACACTATGTCCATAATAGAACTTAAATAAACTAATAAAATTTAACAAAATGGATGACATCTTATCCCCTAAATTCCAATTACTTCATAGTCAAAGTAATTCTTTTTCACTTTGATAATTTCAAAATGTCAGCACAATTGTTAGCTAACAAAATGTTTACTTATAGGTAGCTGATGTCATGTTGTACAATCTTGGGAGTCAATGCAAGGTTCCCAGAAGAGTCCCCATGATGACGACGCATTTATATATATTTAATAACTCTGTTACTGAAATGCAGCTCAGCTCAAGAGGCTCCACAACAGTCAGATTGGGGTATACTTTCTTCTGGGTAAGTAGATACCTACTTTTGTAAATAAATTTAAAACCTTATTAAAAATATAAAAGTATTTTAAACAAAAAGTAATAAAAATATTTAATTATATTATTTACAAAATATTTATATTCAGTTTCTTCTAAAACCTGCATCTCTTCTAGAAAATCTCCTAATATTTTAAAATTTGAATATTTTAATTGTAATTGCAGGTGTCAGAATCTGGGTAGGTATTAGCCATGGCCATGGCTCATGACTCCGATTATTAATGCAGTTCTGAATAGTAGCAGAGGCAAGATACACCCACTGGCACGACAGTACCATAGAAGTAATTGAAAAATATATTCACAACAATAACTTGCTGAGAAGAAAAGAAAAGAAGCACATAAAAAAGCGCTCGATCATTATAAATTATCATTATTTCACTTGATTATTTTGTTTAATTTAATACCCATGCAATGTATCTCCTTATAATTATCCTTGCTCAGGATGTAAACTTGTGTGTGCATACTCGCTGACTACTAGGTAGGGTTAGATTAAAAGGATTAAAACAGAAAACAGTTTATAAGTATTTATTAATTTAAATAACACCTTTACACCATACATTAAGTCACCTACTTAGGTAGGTACTTACATATAGAATTTTATAAGTATTAAATTATAAACTAGCTCGGGGAATTTGCACCTGCTCGAAGAATGTGTGTGCTGTAGAACATTGACTTTAATGAGAACAAGCTCACACACAATTTCGGTAGTTTCATATTTATAGATAGTGTGTCTGTGTCTCAGTTTCCTGGAGAGATTATGATAGCACCGATTACTTGCAGAGCAGTGAAGGCTAGCAGCTACATCGGAATCTGTTGACCAGAAAGTAGAATGACATAGTTTGGTTAACCCAATTTTTGATGCTTTCAGACAGACTGATTTAACTTGTGTATACTGATTTTGAAAACTTTACATTTCTCAAAAAGTCATAATTCTAATCTATGAATCACATTCATTCCTATGGAAGTCCAAATAATCAGAATAATATATTATCTACATCCTGATATTCAATTATTTATTTAAAATTTAATTAATAGGTATTGAGATTAGAGATTGACTAGAGTGAGAGTCGATAATGACATAGCTACATACCATGTGCGCAGTAGTAGACACAGCACTGAAGAACTGAAGACAGCAGATGGAGTTATTTGAAGTGAAGCTCTCGCTATACAGATGGTCCACCATGCAATACCTGGAGAAGAAGAAGTGCAAGGGTTTGCAATTGCGGAAAGGGCAAGCAAAGAAAAATGGGTGCAACATTGGTAGAGAAAATCAAACATAAATAAAATACAAACCGGTATTTCAGTTGCGATCAGTGCATGTAGTTGTAAAAATTGCTAATTGGTTAATGCGAATTAATTATACAGGTAAAAGTAAAACAAAACTTCACAAAGCCATACATACTTAGTTAACATACAATTAGGGTCATGAGATAAGTACAATGAAAATTGTATTCACAAGGCAAAATAAGTATATTGCACTTTATATAGCATAACAAACTTGGATCACACCAAATAACAATCGCACATCTAAGAAAATAGTATTACTTACCACATTTGATGTTGAAGGAGTCTGACCCTGTTTTTTCAGACCAGTTTAATCAGCCAAGTAATTCAAGGAACTTGCCTCAAATCGGTTCGCCATAATACGTCAAAAAGCCTGACTCTCTTTTTATAAATTCTGCGTAAACTTTATATATAGGTAGATTAACTTCTCTTTACAAACCATTACATCGTAATGGCGGGAAAATACACGTAACACGATTAATATTTAATTTTATTAATAATAATGCTTCCATCTGACATTTGCAGTCAACGCAAATTACGCAAACGCAACAAGAAAGAAAATTCAAGCAAACATAGGCAGTAGGCACGCCACGAACGGAACGATAATAATGTTCGAGCGGTGATAATTGACGCTATCGAGCGTAACTAAAACATTATTGTCGTGGACAATCTGCCAAACTATTTACATAATAAAATTCTTGTTTTATTAAGTAAAGATAAAATAATTAATACTCCGTCCATCCCTATGTTTGCTTGAATCTTTAAAACTACGCAGCGGATTTTGAAGCGAAAAATAATATGAAATAAAGCTAATAATATTTTACAATGAGTATAAAATATTGTATTTATGAATGATACTTTAATTGGTTTCGGACTTTCGGAACGTGCGTTGACTGCAAATGTCAGATGGAAGCATTATTATTAATAAAATTAAATATTAATCGTGTTACGTGTATTTTCCCGCCATTACGATGTAATGGTTTGTAAAGAGAAGTTAATCTACCTATATATAAAGTTTACGCAGAATTATAAAGAGAGTCAGCTGACGTATTATGGCAGACAATTTGAGCAAGTTCCTTAATTACTTGGCTGATTAAACTGGTCTGAACGAGGTCGACTCCTTCAACATCAAATGTGGTAAATATACTATTTTCTTAGATGTGCATTGTTATTTGGTGTGATCCAAGTTTGTTATGCTATATAAAGTGCAATGCTACTTATTTTTGCCTTGTGAATACAATTTTCATTGTACTTATCTCATGACCTAATTGTATGTTAACTAAGTAATGTATGGCTGTGAGATTTTTACTTTACCTGTATAATTAATTCGCGTGACAATTAGCAATTTTACAACTACATGCACTGATCGCTGAAATACCGGTTTATATTTTATTTATGTTTGATTTTCTCTGCCAATGTTGCACCCATTTTCTTTAGCTGCCCTCACAATTACAGCCCTTGCATAATCTTCTCCGTGCATGCGTAAATTGGACCATCTGTATAGCGAGCTTCACTTCAGATACAATCTGCTGTCTTCAGTCTTCAGTGCTGTGTCTACTACTGCGCATGTAACTATGTCATTATCGATAAATTATCGATCTCTCTCAATTATCTCAATAATTAAATTTAAATAAATAATTGAATATCAGGATGTAGATAATATATTATTCTGATTATTTGGACTTCCATAGGAATGAATGTGAATTCATAGATTAAATTATGACTTTTGAAGATGTAAAGTTTTCAAGAATCAGTATACACAAGTTAAATCAGTCTGTCTGAAAGCATCAAAGTGGAGTTAACCAAACTATGTCATTCTACTTTCTGGTCAAGATTCGATGTAACTGGCCTTCTACTGCAAGTATCGATCATAATCTCTCCAGGAAACTGAGACACAGACACACTATCTATAAATATGAGGCTACCCAGTGTGTGACTGTTCTCATTAAAGTCAATGTTCTACAGCACACATTCTTCGAGCAGGAAATTCCCAACTAGGTTAATACTTATAAAATTCTATATGTAAGTACCTACCTAAGTAGTGACTTATGTATGGTGTAAGTGTTATTTAAATTAATAAATACTTATAAACTATTTTCTGTTTTAATCCTTTAACCCTACCTAGTAGTCAGCGTATGCACACAAGTTTACATCCTGAGCAAGGATAATTATAAGGAGATACATTGCATGGGTATTAAATTAAACAAGATAATCAAGTGAAATAAT
This sequence comes from Polylopha cassiicola, assembly GCA_038024825.1. NCBI lineage: Eukaryota > Metazoa > Arthropoda > Insecta > Lepidoptera > Tortricidae > Polylopha > Polylopha cassiicola. The sequence continues at coordinate 5,280,151 of CP149050.1, forward strand.
GATAATTTATAATGATCGAGCCTTTTTATGTGCTTCTTTTCTTTTCTTCTCAGCAAGTGTATTTGTGAATATATTTTTCAGTCTTCTATGGTACTGTCGTGCTGGTATCTTGCCTCTACTACTATTCAGAACTGCATTAATAATCGGAGTCATGAGCCATGGCCATGGCCATGGCTAATACTACTGACACCTGCAATTTAATTAAGTATTCAGGTACAAATATTAGGAGATTTTCTAGAAAATGCAGGTTAGAAGAAACTGAATGTAAATATTTTGTAAAATAATATAATTAAATATTTTATTACTTTTGTTTAAAATACTTTTAATAGATTTTAAATTATTTACAAAAGTAGTATCTACTTGCAGAAGAAGTATACCCCAATCTGACTGTTGTGGAGCCTCTTGGCTGAGCTCATTTCAGTAACAGGGTTAAAATATATAAATGCGTCGTCATCATGGGACTGAAACTCTGCATTGACTCCCAGATATGCAACATGACATCAGCTACCTATAAATAAACATTTTGTTAGCTAATTGTGCTGACATTTAATTATCAAGTGAAGAATTACTTTGACTATGAAATGTGGAATTTAGGGGATAAGATGTCATCCATTTTGTTAAATTTTATTAGTTTATTTAAAGTTCTATTATGGACATAGTGTTAGTTAATAAAATTGCTGGATTCATTTATGTAGGAAACAATTTAATGTAAGCATAATAAACTCATAATAATAATAATAAAGTCTGAATTAAATTTCAATTTGAAATATATGGTTGATCTTTCATTTAAATGAAATCTCAATCAATATTTTACTTTCTTTGTTTTCTGTTAGCTGTTTTATATATAATGTCCATCAATTGGCCTCTCTTACATATAATTTAACATTTACTTGTATTAGATCAATGTAATCCCAGACAAACTAGATTAGTTATTATATGCAATATTACTTCTAGCGAAGTGAGTAGTACTTACTTGAGTTAATTAAGATGCTGCCAGTAAAATATTTAGATGGCCTTCAGTATTTGACATGCAATTTTTTCAGAGATATTTCTGGGTTCATTTATTACTGCCGCATTTAGGTTAATATTTTATTCCCTGAAAATGGAACATGTTTTCATATGTATACTGCGCTTCTATTACCTTGATTGGAATATATGTTTTAAAAATAATGCTTAGTTAAAGCATTACAACATTAAATAAATGTACGAACTGCCGTAGTGATTACTTAATTTGTGTGATATAAGTAAAGTCAAGGCTTCTAATTCCGGCATATTTTTGAGCTAGATCAACTTTGGTTAAAATTTTGAGACGTTTATTTTTAACTATTTACCCATTGCGCGCATCTACTAGACTAATAATTTACTTGGCAATCAAATAATAGTATGAAATTCCCTGTATCTAGGTTGCTTAATTTATTATATATTTTTTTTAAATAATAGTCAGGTAGACGGAGTTTCCCGCCCGAGTGGGGCTATTCCGTCATGCAAGCAGTTTCCCTAGAACTACGCAGTTTTTTCAAGTCTTAGCTAGCGGAAAATGAACACACGTCGATTTCAATCAAATATGTGTTATTAGAACTTAGATATAAGATTTACAATAGGAGTTATCCGCAAACACAATTTTTTGGGGCTATTCCGGCATGGTTTGCCAATCAGATGAGCTCAACCTTTTAAAAATTTACTAATATATATATTTTTTATATATATTTATTCATAAAGTAATGATTTATGCATTTTGCAGTCACGTATCGAATTACCTACTCATATATTTCGTCACAGCTAAGCTTATTATTGCCAGATTGACAAGTGTACCTATTTTAAAATGTAATACACTAAAAAAAGGTTGACGATGTCTGGAATCGGGAAATACCGGCATATGACGGCTTTGCCCCTTAAAAAATAGACGGAATTTCCCACTTGACTATTTTGAAGTTGTTAATTTTTCATGGTGAATTACTAAAAACTATCGGAGTTTTACACATCACGAACAGGTAGACACGTTTATACATATCATAGACGTTGTAATAATCATACAAACAAGCCTAGAAGTCTAACTATTTCATATTTATCTTCGATCAAAGTGCATAGTACTATACTCGCACTTCGACTTCGAAACGCAACTGAACTTTGAAAGCAGATATTTTTCTTCCTTTATTGCACAGCGTCATGGGTGTTTTTTAGTTTGCATTAGAAAACCCTACTGCTTTACCAACTGAGCCGGCAGCGGCGAACTGTGCTTAGATTCGCCAAAAACGTGTACGTGACGGAATAGCCCCATAGACGGAATTAGAAGCCTTGACCTTACTACTTATTAATTATCACCCGTTTTCTAATAGTCAAATACTTATTTTATTTTAATATCATTAACAGCTAACAATATTATTATGAAAGATAAAAAACATTTTTTCAACGTACTTACCTAAGTAATCCATGGTAATAATTAATTGTCCATTCTTTTCCCCGGTGCATTTGAGGCTTCTAAGCATAGGCACTTGCTTTTTGTGAAAATTTCTTTCACAGAGTACCTAGTTATTAATCATCTTACTCAATAAAACAAGAGGTAGTTAAGTAGATGGGTATTTAAATAGTTTGATTGAATATCATGCAAATCACTAAAAGTTCGTCAAGTAAACAATATTTCACTATCTTTGTTTCCACGATTAATAAACACTTTTAAACGTCAAAAGTGGATACGACTAGCAATTTGACATTTACTAGTCGTCTAAAGGCGACAACGTATTATAAGTACTTACGTCAATTAATGTCGGTGCGCGAGTCCGACACGCCCTTGGCCGATTTATTTTTATTAAAATAAAATTTATTTTTAATGTTAACAATGTTTCCTAACACTTAAGTAATAAATGTAAGTAGTTTCTTGCAACACTATAATAAATACATAAGACAGATATCCATAACATGGCAACATTTTATCAAGTCGCCAACGAAATTTCTCCTTATTGGCAACACTCGTTGCCACTCGGCAACGATGTACTATTCAACGGGAGCCGTTGTCAATATTTCTTCTCGACGACAACTCATCATAGGCTCGCAGCACAAACAAATTCAAATTTGGCTGTTACCAACGCTAACTTAAGACCTAATTAAACTGCTCGTTTTCATTCCAATTATAATTCACGTCAATGAACAACTATTTACAATAACAATGTGTTTAAAAATACTTTAGCTCCTAACACACAAAACCTCGTTAACGCGGGCGTAACAAAACAATAATCGCATAAACCATCACTGATCGGCAGTTATTGTGAATTTTACAGGCTTCAATAGTCGACGCATACGTTACACTAAGAGCATCTCACAATATCCGAGTAAAGCTCTTGATAGTTGACCAATAATGTTTCTTATCGACCAGGAAACTGATAAAACTGACAACCTGCTACATAAGTAGCAATACAAACTCGGAACTTCCTCGGCATTGTGAAATCCCAGTGTCGCAAGTGAACATTAACGCCAACATTCCGTTAAAAACAAAATAAACAATCCATCATTTCAAAATTGCTTTTTGGGGGCCAAAAATTGCAAACAGCCACACCGACACAAATCCTTATACGTAGATTAATAACATTGCGGATTAAAACGTACGTTAGCAATAGGCCCTTATATTATAATACGAAGTTACATTTTAACTTTTATTGTTGATTTGCGTCGGTGTAGCTGTTCGGCGAGGAGTCGAGGAGAGCACAGCACACACTATCACAGCAGTCGGCGCGAGCCGATGACGTGTCTCCGGGCCCGTTAACGAGAACCGCTGGTTACATAACCAGAAGACACCTGGGGGCCTGGACTAGTCACATTTTGCTAGCTTCAATTACTGTAGTAAATAATAAAATGTGTAGTATTGACATGCGGTAATTATGAGCCTCCAAAAAGAACGAAATATTATTTAGAGGATCGTCCGGATTTCCAACTGATACTAACGGAGGTGAGCAATTCCGTGACCTCTCATTTTCGTTTTCCTGCAAGATAAGTGACATTCTAAATTCGCTATAGGATAAATAAACATAAAGAAATGACATAAGCTTAAGTGAACGCGAATTTTCGTAAGATAATGATAAGATAATCATTTCCATACAATTTATTCGTTTCTATAATCGTTAACGTTATTAGAATTTTGCTTGTATACGGCTTCAGGACCATGTAACTTGACGTTAGCTATAGTCAATTCTACACTGTTTATTCGTTTCAGACAGTAATGCTAGTAGAATTCGACTTGTCCAGACCCCCTGTAGCCCCACGTTGGGCGCCACTTATAAGGCCACAAACAAATTTAACACGAAGCATGACCTCTTTTACACGACACAACAACATTGCGCTTCGATTCCAACTATCAATATTAGAACAGCTAAAACAATTATTGGACGCAAGTGTCTGTGCCTCGTTTTTAATATCGTCTCGGTAGTCTACTTCAACAAGACCGCCTTACCTATATCTATTTTCGATTTAAGTATAATTAGGGTGTCGAAACTATTTAGTAGCCAAGGAGTTCAAGTTGTAGCGAGATCTAGTGTTTTAAGCGTTTTCTTTGCGAAAGCCTAACACATGTAAGGGGAATTCCTAATGTAAGGATAGTCCTAAATAATCACTATGACTTAGGTATCAAGATAGCATTAGCCTTATAAAGAGGAGAATCTTAAGGATGAAAATGGCTAAAACTTTTTAATATAACAGCAATTAGACACATTACATTTCGAAATACAATTCTGTCACAGACTAACACTAACAACAAAGCATATTTCGAAAAAGAACTTTTACAGTATTATAATTTTGTGCTGTTATAATATTCTATCATATCACTAATTGTATCACCAAACACTACTGTCTATGGTAAATGTTACAAAACGCAAACTCAAAACTGCTGTCATCACTAGTTTTACAAAAGGAACTAAAATATAAACACAAATAACAATATATAAAAAATAAACCGATAATATTTAAGCGTTACAAACATCAATCGCAAAATATAATAAATTGTGTAAAGCTTTTAAGACAACTAAATAATAAAATTTGTACTAATTAGGAGAAATCACTTTTGTTTACCACTAGTCCGGGAAACCACTTCATTATGAAAAGAAAAATGGTGAAAATCCCAAAGAAAGGTAGTCCTTCTAATATTACAAATGTAAAAGTTGGGATGTCTGAATGTTTTGATGTTACTATATCTATTTGAATAATATTTTTAATATAATTATTATGTTGATGACCAGGAATAATATTTTGGCGATTATACCAGAATCATAGAGATAAGCACCAATCGATAATAAAAATTGAAATGAAACAAATGCAAAATTGTAAATATAAATAATAGGAATAGACATACATACGCAATGAAACTTCACATGGTCATTTCCATACAATTTTGTATTTGTTTGGTTTAGTTGCTATTATTGATTAGCACCTGTCTACCTAGACACGTAAAAGTAGGTATTCAAATTGCATGTGGGTTGTTACGCAGGGCACAACAAGTATTGTTTACATGGATCTAAAATTTTAAATTTGGTAAAATAAATACACAAGGATTTTAATATCGTCACTATCTTAATTGACATGAACTCGCGAGAAAATCCACACAATGACATTTTCGATTGATTTCTGCATAAAGTCCACCATAAAAGACCCATGGAAGACAATTTGTTGGTGTTAATATTTTTGCAAATTTTGATTCCAAGATCATAACCTAACTGTATTTTACATAATTTTGTTTTATAGATTGTTTTAAAGACAACAATGTGATGCTGAATGTATGAACAATGAAATACTGAATTATATTGCTTTTTTGATGACACTTCACAATATAAGGACCACATCGACTTATTAGTAATATAAAGAGATCCGATCATCTGTGATGTTGACAATTTCGTTGATTATTAAATAATTGCACTAATGTGCCTTTGTCAATAAAACGCACCTTGAAAAAATTCTTGATGAGTTTTATTGGCAGAAAGTACATTGTCTCTCTCATTTTTAATATATTTTAGTGCGCAACTTTACATAGTGTATTAACACGTATTATTGCTGCTGTTCATATCTTACGCATTTCAATCTTTTTAAAGTTACCTCACCCTTCTACAAACGACACATTCAAGTGTTTATGAACCTTATTCCAATAAAATAAGGTATATTTCGGTTTCATCGGTCTTGGTTCGTACTTATTATGTATACACACAGACATAAACTAAAGTAGACAATACAGACCCAGATAATGTACTGGAATTGAGTGTAAAAGTATTTTAATAGAATAGTGACACAAACCCAAATATTTTGTTACTCTATCACATGACAATACATTTCGTAATGTTTCACTATTCCATTAAAACAGCGACTGTAACTAACACAACCTAAAATAAAGAAAAAAATAGGTAAATTTGTATTGTCTACATACTACAAATAGGTCAATGTGTGTATAATTAAAACAAACGAAACCTACCAGTGAGTAGCTTCAGTTCACTTATCTCACAAACGCCTCACTTCACTCCACTCTGTTCCAAGAGCAACACAATCTTGCTTACAACACTTTAACGTCACTATAGTCCAAATAGTCCCACTTCATTGTCACTAGATGCCGCTACAAGGAGCCACATTGCTGTCCCGTACCACTAGATGTCCGTAGGGCGCTTCTCACCCCGCGGTTGCCGTCAGGGCGCGGCCTCCTCGGCCAGCTCCTCCACGGGCGTGGGGGTGCCACGGGCTACCACTGACACCGCGCTCACGGCCAACTCGAGCGGCTCGGGCCCGGCGCAACGGCCGACGCTGCATTCCATATCCGTTCTAAAAAAATATATACTTTATTTATAACGGCTTCACACGTGTGCTATAACCTTTATTTTGAATATCTATTAATGAAATCGGTTAAAAAAACGGCTTCAAAAACCGTTACGTAGTCTTAAAGATTTACGCATGCATAGGGATGAACAGACAGCAACTGTGTTTTATATATAAGCTAAGTAAAGTTAACTAAAGTTTCATCAAAATATGGATTTTGATCTAAATATAACAGTAGCTTCTGCGTGAAAGAATAACATGTTTATTACTATACCATCCTGACATCCAAGCATTCTTGAAGAAAGCACTTACTTGTTGTCACTAGTCTTAGGATGGTTTCGGTATCGTGAAGATAACTTTTCAAAAATTACGGTCAAAAGTTTACCTTTTCTTAGCTAAAAAGTATAAAATGATTGAATATATTCTGCCGTTAATTTTGATTTATTTAAAGAATAATTTCAAAATATTTAACAACCTCAACTAACAGTTCTAAACTGGGACGCTCAATCACAGTTCACTATCTATAGCTAAATTGGGACATGTTGAATCACGAAGATATTTTTACACTTCACTTACACAGCACTTGTGGTGGAAACCTGCATCCTCGCGTTGTGCCATTGGTCGCTAGCCTCTATGGAATCGAGTTGATCCTCTGACTGAGGGGCGGTGGTGGAAGCCGCTTCGCTCGTGGATACCGGAGATTCCAGATTGATAAGCGTCGCGGTGGCAACTTCGCCCACCTTACTCGCATCGTCTGTGTTCGAGCTGGTCGATTGACTTGTGTCTACAGATTTTGACATGTCTGTGGAAATAGTTAACGTAATTTTAACATAGATTATATATTAATTTATATATATATTTTTTTTAATATTGAGAAAATTATTTGATAGATAAATCTTGAATCAATTTTGTTCTAGCACAAACTTCAAGGAGGTACGAACAAACAACACAAATGTAAGCTTATTAATGAACGGATCAAAAGTTATATTAAAATAAGGTTTATTTTTATAAAAAAAACGTACAAATGACGATAGTTCATTTTTTATACTATACTCTTTAGTTAAAATGTAGATGGATTTAATAATAATTATGAGCATTTGTCCCGGCGATCTCATTCGACGTAGGTAGTGCCAATAAACTATCGTCAATTAAAAAAAAAACTAAATTTCTAATACAAAGCGAGGTGAAGGATGAAATAAAAGCAAAGACCTGGTGCATGCATGTACGTCAACCATTTCTTGAGCGGGCGCGATTCACCGAACACCGGTAGGGCGCTGCGGTGCATTACATCTGCAATGCAATGCAAGCGAGCGCATGTTAAACAATGGCCGACAGTTGCGACAAGCTTGTTTCGATCAGATTAGGAAGGCGGCTAAAGTATCGCGAGTCATCGCTTTTATTGAGTCAATTACTTGTTTGTGCTCAGCGACATCTAGCGGTTTGAGTCGCGATAACCGCATTGGTGGTACCGCTTTTAAGTGCCAGGAATAAGACCAGTTACTGTGTGTTTAGCGACATCTAGCGGTTTTTTGAGTGGCGATATTGGTGGTTGATGTTTAAATAAAATTTAGAATCACTAACAAAAAAATAAGCAAAATAATCTGATATTAACTAAATGTGACACGGATTAAAGGTTCAAAATGTTGTGCAAAAACTAAAAAAAGGCATGTATCGTCTGTAGAAAATCAGTCTATTTATGTAGCCACAACAACCTGGCAGTAACTATACCCAATTATTTAATCAGCAGATGCTGTCTCCAGTTATCTAACATGGGTGTGTGCGAAAAGGACAGACAATTTGGTGCTATTTAATCTGGTATAAAGGTTGTCGCATCTGTAATGCAGGTAAAGCTAAATCGTACATGGATAAGCGTACAGAGACAAAATTAAGCAACACATACTAAATTATACTGTATTCAATGACCAGTATATATAACAATGCTATCTCTGTCTAATTCGTTTAAGAGCGGCGAGTAACGCAATGTTAAAAATCCACCAGATCTCGCGCAAACTAGTGGATTTTTAGTGGGACATTGCGTTACCCCACTAAAGTTTTCTCTATAATTTTGACAGTACAGTCAGTGTCAAGAGTTACGGTATATTTTGTGTGCTACGCGTTAAGTGTTATTGAAGTATCTATTTATCTACGTCTAAGCTACATTTTTATGGATGAAACACCAACAACATTCTAAGAAAGCGTCACAACAAGAAATCTGCAACTCAAAATACACATATTATTCATATTAAGGCGGGTGACAGGTGAACTGTGTACAAGTATCTGTACATGTATATATGTGTGTGTATGTATATATAATATCATACCTTGTTTGTGCTTGTGGTCGCAACACGGCGGCGGCGCGAGGTGCGGTCTAACGGGTCGCACGCGCACGCGGTAGAAACGGGAGCCACGCGGCATGTGGTACCGATTACCGCTCTGTGTCACGAACAAACATAGATATAGTTTATTTGAGGAAAGAAATTTCCTCAAATAAACAAAAATTTAGATTGGGTCACGTGACGTCACGTTATAGTACAATTTAAACTATAACGTGAAGTTGAGAATCCTCAGTCCTCAACTTTGGAAGCGTTTATCTTTATAATTTATTGTTCATAACAAATCTATACTAATATAATAAAGAGGAAAAGTTTGTTTGTTTGGATTGAATAGGCTGCTAAACGACTGGACCGATTTGAAAAATTCTTTCACTGTTGGGAAGCTACACTATTCGCGAGTGACATAGGCTATAAAAAAAGGGATCCGGGCGAAGCCGGGGCGGGCCGCTCGTTATCTATAGTCACCTTTTTAGCGTAGCAATATTCCTTGGAGTCGACAACAGCGACGGCGTACAGGCGGCGGTCGACCTCGTGCTTCACCTGAATACTTAACTCTAACGCCGGCAAACAGTCGCTATGCACGAAGTACATTATTGACGCCTCCTGTACACAAAAAAGTTAATCATTTTTAAAAAGAATTATGTCATAGCACTAGAACATCACTTCACGTATTTCAGTGATAGTGAGTTTTCATACAAAACATTATCAGAAATTAATTTTCAAAAAATATAAAAACAATTAGACACGGGTAATAATTATACGGTTAACAATGACATCAATAAGTTTTAAATATAATTTATTCTGATAGTTAAAAAAAATAAAAACGACCTCAGGTGACAAATAAATATAATCGAACACAGAGAATAAAATCCAGAAATTTTATCATAAACTATATAACTCAATCGCTAACTGGTATCTTATTAATTATGGCAATACATTAATTCCTACAGATTTGGAACTTAAGATAAAAAAATAAATCATACCTGCATAACAGTGTAGTTATAATGATCCGGGTCCCACATAACAAGCACGGTGTGTCCCGGCAAGCACGAAGACAGGCTCAGAGTGCCCGCTGAGAGACCAAATGGCGTGTGGCACCGCGACCGACGCTTACCGCCGCTGTCCCGGACCGGCGACGACGATCTAAAGAAGGAATATACCTTAAGATTATTGAGATAACGTTCATAATTGATTAAGATATATTTTCATATAGGATCACAATGAAATAAAACATCTACATATAATAAAACATTGTTTTTGTTTTAGGTAAAACGGGCCATCTTTAACTTACCTTCCTTCGCTGTCTTCCTCTTTAAACTTATCCGCTTCTTCGGCTTTCTTCTCCAATTCTTTCTTTAGATCTTGAACTTGTTGTTGGAGAAGCGCCTTTTCATTCTCGAGTGTTGCCAACTGAATATGAGAAAGAGAATATATTTAGAGCTCTGTTAATTATCCACATTTAGTCTATTAGATAATCAGTTACGCCCTACGATTTCACCCGCGTGGCTTCATCAATTCCATAAGTAATAGGTTTGTATATTATTTTCTCAGAGTAAAAAACATATCCTTTCTTGAGATCAAAATCAGTTCATCTGTTTAGGTTAAACATTCATAAAAAAAAAATATTTGACATATAAATACTAGCTGACTTAATGAGTGACATATCAACGGAACACAAAAACTGTAAGGATTAGAAACTTGAAAATTGCACGGGCTTTATATTTATAACATATATTATATGGTCTAAAGAGATAGAGTGAGAGTAAGAGTGTGTTCCTATTAAACCCCGCCGCATATGCCCACACTCGCATTGGCTGCACGAGCCGTGTGCGAGTGGCAGTATTTAAAACCAATGGCGCAGTAGCAAACTCAGCATTTGCTCTCACGTGTGATGAACGTGAGACGGTTAATTGATTGTTGTTATTACCTGAGTCTTAAGTAAAGGATCGTATTCATTCGTCTCGGGATCAGTAAGTTGTTGTATGGTGTCCCGGTACTTGACACACTCCCTCGTCAAGGCCTGCTCTCGCTCGCGCAGTAGGTCCATTTGACGATCCTTCTCGAACAACAGACGACGGGTTACCTCGTTCAATGTCACCTGCAAATGTATACAATAATAAATTAATTACTATATAGTTTATAACCATTTTTATTCATCAAGTCGTAATTTGCTTTTTTGTTAATTTCCTAGATATTCTTAACTTTTCACATGATAAGAATGTACATTGAAATGAAACTACTATAAACGGATTTAACTCGCGTATTTGGTTTTATTGGCTGACGTTTCGAAAGCTTTACAGATTCCATAATCGTTATACTAAAGTGATTAATAATTAAATAAGGTAGTTTGCATAATTTTATAAATTTTGAAAATTATTATGATAATAATAATGTATTGATTTTATTAGAAGATAAAGATGATAAGGGTTACTTCGTAACTTTTCTATATTAATTATTAACCTACAGAAACCATTACAAAATGTAATCTTTTAAAAAAATATAGTAAAGAACAGAGTTCACTTACGTGTTTCTCCGACTCGTATTTCGCCTTCATCGCGCTAACTTCTTCATTCAACTTCTGCTGCCACTCCGCTTCGATCTTCTCCACGGCTTTCTTCACCGCGTCCTCCTTCTCCACCTCAGCGTTCTCTTTAGTCTGCATTACAATAGCGTTGTGGCTGGATATTTCGATGACGTCAGTACGTTCGATCTTCTCCAGACTCGACTCGGATGGAGATCGATCCATATTCGTTAGAGCCACAAGCCGGAACCTAGGATTAAATAAATTGTTTTAAAATTGCTCATAAAGGTAACTTTAGCAGTGGGAAGAAACCTTAATTTTAATTATGTCAAATATGTAGGCTTGTGTAGTACACGTACTAAGTACTAAAAAGAGCGATTCCGCTCCCTGTCCTAGACCGAACTATTCAGTTTCGTTTCGCTCTTTAGTACGTTTAGTACACTACCACCACAGAACAAACAACAACCGAACCGACGGCTTTCCGCTCTCAGCCTTTCAAAGTGAAGAGTTTACTTAGGAGCAAGACGGAACACAGCACGCACTCTAGTGATACGCTTGTGCAAAACGCGTGCAAGCGAGAGAACATGATGTCAGCCGCGCCACCTTTAACACAAAAGCGGAAAAGATCGGTCATTTTGGTCGGACAGAGCAGAATCATATAGGAACGGACTCGAACATGAACTACCCATGGAAAGGATTGGTAGTGTACTAGTGAACTAAATGTACTAAGAGACCGAACTAGTACACTTGCTCAATTGTACTAGTACGGAGCGATCCGCTCAGTGACCGAGCGCGCGCAAGACTACAAATATGGGATACGTATTCTTTTCGCAATCGAACAATAAATGACAAAGACAATCGCGTCAAATGTTCGAGAGTGGGGACTTGTGACGTCACGTTGAGGCATAAATTGTACTATCACGTCACGAGCTTCAGAAGCAATAAATATTTGTAATTTTTTGTTTGTTTGAGAAAAGTAATAATATAAGTCCAATAATTTTTGGTAATCTTCTTGATGGATATAAAAACAGTTGTCATGCCTATACTAGCAATTCATTTATGAAGCCTATGGCAGTAATAAACAAATTATATAAGACCCCCGTATTAATATAATAGACCTCCGTATTAATAACAAAACAAAAGCTTATAGCCATAATATTCACCTCGACCGTAACGATTCTATTTCCGAGTGCATTTTCTCCTGTGACTCCTTCAACTCTTTCTGCTTCAAATTTTCCGCGTCCACGAGTTTCTTTTCGAGCGCTTTGATCTCCTCTCTCATCTTCTGAACTACGTCCTTAGTGTCGGCGTGTTCTCTTTCTAAACGTTCTATTTCGTTTTGATGTAACGCTTGCAACTGATCCTTCTCTCTTTTCAAAGACTCGATGACTTGGTCTTTGCCGTTCATAGCTGCTTTAATATCACTTAGTTCTAACTCATGATCTACGGTAAGCCTCTGTGTCTGTTCTCGGAATTTCAGCGCGTTCTCCTCGTTACTAACACGCCACGCTTCCAGAATTTCTAAATATTTCTCTTTTATAAATTTCTTCTGATCTTCAATTTCATTCTTAAACCTAGACAGTTCCTCTCTAATAAGGAGGATGTTTACTCTACACAAACTGTAAAGTTGTAACAGAAATCCTTGTAGCTTTTCTATGTTAATTTTGTGAGAATCCATATTGTCCTGTAATCAATAAAACAAAACGTAATTTCGAAGTATTTTCCAGAGCAATATACAAAATAGCATGATCTATGTTGATGATGATATAGCAACATGAAGGTATTGATAAGTATACATAGTTATATTTTTAAATGGTGTTGCAAGCGATCAAAATAAACGCTACAATGCAGCTGGTACGGGGCCGGTGAAGACAGGAGCAACCAAAACAACTAAAACGTGCCACTCTAAAAAGACCTCTCTAGAGATACATAACCATTCATTAATGGATTATTGCCATTAACAAACAGATAGTGGCAATAAATCGTTACCAGTCCGCCTAATAATAAATTACACTTGGGGAGTTCTAAAGTGAATACTGTCAAGAAATTGAACTAACTCTAAAAATTGTGTAACATAATTTATGGGTACTGTCGAAACAGTGGAATTTGAAGACGCTCCGCTCCTATCATTCTAGTAGACACAAAATCTATATCTCGAGAGGTCTCGGAAGAGTGTCATTTGTACGGGGCGATTGACCTGTCTTTCGTCCCGACCCCATTCCAAGCTCGACGGTAGCGACTCCTCGATGTAAAACTCCGAGTTCTCGAACTCGCATCGCTTCGGACTCTCTTCGAGTATAACAGGTAGAGTTCGCACCTCGGTCACAGTCGACACCGCCATTGTCTCTGGCACGCATATCGTTGAGATGTCCACTCTCTGTTTTGACGTACTCTGCCGGCTCAAGCGTTCGAAGTCGCCGACATCAGTCTCCGATTCGAAATCTCTGTAAATAAAACAGTAAATAATCAGCGTCGTGTCTCTGATGGTACTTCAACATTTGCTGAGTGAAGTCTTTTAAAAAAAAAAAATCTCTAGTTTTAAGTCAGTAAAATAAACTACTTATCATTATTTCATCTGTATTAAATATATTTCACAAACTAAGCTAATCGTTTATTTATTTTTGTAAAAACTATACACTTTTTTATTACTTTGTCTATAGAATAATTTTATTTGATTTTATTTTACATGACAGTAGCTAATAAAATATTGAACGAACCGCGCTTTTAGTTATTTCCTAGAGCCTACATAATCCATAAATAAAATCAATATTTTTGGACAAGTAACACCAATTTAAATGGGTAAATGGGTATTAGACATTGGATAAAATCTTACTTTTCAAAATCAACTTGGACATCGATGTCTCGCTCCTGATGATCCGCAGCGTTTGTCCTAAAAAAACAAAAACAATAACTAAAATGTTGCCAAAATGGCCTGTAGGGTAACATTTAAATTTGAATTCGCGTAGTGTCACATTTCGAGTTAGGTCGCTTTCGTTCTCAAAATGCGATTATTATATAGGTACTGTAAAGATTCATAGACATACCTTTGTTGAAAAAACTTGACTGTCGACTCCATGTCATAGTTGGGCACGTCACTAGCTAGTTGCGGGAACGTGTTCGATATCAGTTCCACATCCTCGTCAGTGACTTGCGGCAACCTCGCGTCGTAAACAGGCGGGGATTGGGTCGCAAAAGCCGACGGTAACTCAGTCATGCCAGGAAATAAACTCTTCAGGAAATGACCTTCGAAAAGACAGTTGAAATCCTGACGCCGAATAATTTCTTCCTCGTGGATTTTTATGAGTTTCGCCGCTAAGTCCGTCGCCCACTGTAGCAAAATAAGAATGTGTTATAAATTAAAACAAAAAAAAAATACATTTTTTTTTAAATACTAATAAGTTACCAGTGTGAAAAAAAAACACTTCATGAAATTTAGTACATAATTCTTCAAACCGATTCTTAAGGTAAATATATTTCAGTATAGTAAAATAATAATATAAATATTCGTGCATAAATACGAAATAATTAAATATTTGCACTTATTAATTAAGGCGTCGAAAATAGTGCAATACCACGTCCCGTCATTAAGGTTCAAAATAATACAACAGCCGAATTACATTCGATCGCCCGAGACGAGACTAGAGAAGCAAAAGCCCGAACTACATACACGGATTTCTTAGCAGTTCAGGACAACCCTTGGTATTTATCGTCGCGTGTCATTTCGTCAATTTTGCAAACACCAAGGGCGTCTGACTACTGCATATGGCATCACTATGATTATACATACTATAGTTAATTTTGAACCTGACTTCACCATTGTTACAATACTCGACAAACTCCATACCTTTATGTGCGCCTGAGAGAACATCCTTCTTCTTGCAACTTCGTGCACCGCTCTGACGTAGACGATGGGGGCGCGATGCAACTGCGATACGATGTCGAAGTACCTCGCGAGACGGTTGAAACATTGAAAGCTCAGCATCGCGTGCGCATCTTGTACCGACATAGAGTTTTCGATCATTAACACCGCCCTGTAAAAAATAAACAGTAAGAAATATTTAGTAATTAAAGCGACATTGAAACAAAGCTAATTATATGCTGATATGCTAGGTCCTAGTTTCTAGTAGACCTTAAAGTTAAGGAAATAAAAACAAATATAAAGAACCATATTTTTCATAATTAGGCTAATATTGTCATGATGAGCTGGAGTAATTTTTCATGTACATTCATAAATTACTTTCAAATTAATCACTTTCAAACAAATTACACAAAATATATAATATATTGAAGATAGTTATCCCAAGCTCTTTTATTTGACATATATCACAATGAACATTTATTTGACATGTCACTTTTTTTTCACTAACCTCAAAATCCTATAATTAAGATGCAATCAATTAAAATTGCAAGTTTTCTAGTACTTGTAAACTGTAATAGAATATACATACTGTAATAAAATATACATACTTTAATCTCGCCTTCAATATATGCGACAATTCGTCTTTGGACTTCGCTATACGCCTTCTGATGTCAACAAGAACTTGATGGCCCTTCAGCAATTTCTCAAGTTGGCACCAATGCGACTGCACTAACGTTGGCAACACTGACGGATCGCATGCATTTAAACGCTCGCGGTACTGAAAATAGTAATTCGATTAAATAAATATATCAATAAGCAAGCCGGATCTAACTTCGTTGTAGGGATAACACAGTCAAATTCTACTCAAAGTTAGTAATTTGATTAAAAGCAATAAGTTTTAGAAAAATATCTACTGCTATCCCAGTGCTGGTAAATAAGTAAATAGTAACAAATCTTTGGATGAAACTTTCTCAATACTAACTTTAGTTTCGTATTAATGTAACAAAATAAATATTACAAATTTATCTCGTGTGTATTAATTTTGTGATTGGGTTGTGAAAATTTACCGTTTCTGCATTTTAAATGTATGTAAATTTGTTTATTATCTCACCTGGATGAGAGAGGCTGCCTGATCACGTTGGTCTCTCTCTAACTTTTTCACTTCGCTCAGAAGTTGTTCGAGTTTGTACAATCTGTCTTCGATGCCCTTAATTTGTTTCAAGCCATGTACATTGGCGTACTCCAGTACATTGCATAGCTCTTCTTCCAGTTCCTTTAAAGGTTCCGCATCGATCTATGAACAGTATAATTAAATAAGTAACGAACATTTTTTTTTCATACCTACTAAACGACATTTTCAATGTGTTCAAACAGGGGATAAACATAGTTCCAGATACAAATTATCAAATAAATCTAAATATTTTCCGTCGTCAGGATTTGAACCTACAATCTTTAACAATCGTCCTTTGTTAACTGTAGCGTGTGGAAAATCTGCTATATGCGCTAGTGTAGAATAAGGTACAATTGTCATGTTCCACTAATCACAGGTCAGAAGCTTTTCTCTCATTGGTAAAACTTGACAGCTAGTTCTCATTCTACTCTAGCATATTTAACGGAGTTTTGCCACAACTACAAACTCTCATCGAAAAAGAAACTTGTGAAAATGATAAATAAGTGTATATAGTTTTTTTAACCGTTTGTTAATTAAACTAATAATACAGTCTGTTAAGAAAACTAAAGTAATAGCACACTCTAAATAATGTCACGAGAGTTGAACAAATAATTTTAATTTCCTGTCTTACTCATACACGCTAAAAATAATCAGGATGTCTATACCTCGATATACATTATTAATTAACATACATCATCAGTATTTTTTCATATTTGCCAATAACCTGGTCATATATATTCATTCAACTTCCAAACTCAGTCAGTAGGTAAGATTAAATAAGAAGTGTAACCTATAAACACACATTGATAAGGCTTAATAGCTTCACCGATAAAAACAATCCAGTGGTTCCTAAGCGAAACAATACATATCAATCTGGGCCTTGTATTCTTTATAATAAGATAGAACATTGCATAACTCACCAGTGCTAAACCTTTTTGACAATAGTCCAATATATCTTGCAACGACGCTTTGTTTCCTTGAGCCAGAATCCAATGTAAGAGCGTGGGTTCATCTTTGTTTTCGAAGGAGTGCGCCTTGAATGTGACTCCTTCATCAGACTCCTCGATTTGTTGATCAGCTGCCGGTTGTTCCGTAGTCTCTTTGCTGGTTGATGCATCTTTATAACCAAATACTGGAATTGCAGAAACAATAATCGTATTTGAGACCTCTTAGTTTTAAGCAATCCATAAAAATCCTATATACGAGTACGTCAGTTTTCTATACTTCACTTTTTCACTTTTGTGTGGGTGCGTGGATTAAATTAAGTGTATTATAGTCGCCGATAACCGATTAATAGGTTTAAGGTTTAGGTAATCCTAAAAGCGATTCGATTTTTTATTGAAAGGTGTTAAAAAAATAAATTTTCTTTCTTTCTAACTTTGTCAGTGTAGGAAGCAAAATTCAACCCTTTGTATTCTCTTTTATATACTGGTTTTTTTTTAATTCGAAATAGATTGAATAATTAAATTCTATATGAACTCGTAATTTTAAAAACAATTCTTATGGTTTAAGGAAAATAAGTGGTAACATTTTAAGTACATTCTTAAAAGTGGAAATTCCGTATTACCGCAACTGAATCAATACATTGATTCTGATACCAATTGCGTTACACAATTACCCTACAGGTCACTGCAAATAAATTCTATTGAATGAACCTATGTGGGTAATTATCGTTATCAGTCATGTCTAATTAACTCGGTCAACAGCTATCATATTTGCGTGAATACGCTATTTAATTTATTTCGCTTACCTGTTAAAAAGTTCATGGTCGATAAGAGATAAAAACCTAAACCAGTTTTTTTTTTGTTAAATGCATGAAATAGACTTAAGACATACGAGTATTTATATTAAGCATCGCAAACGCATCAAAATCAAGTACGTATTTCAATAGGTTTTTATGATATACATTTGGGTAATTCCATCGACGTTTCAACCAGTCAGTCCCATATAAAGACAAGAATTACTTTTTGATACAACGATATATACATACTATGCTCGTACATGTTGTCAGAATTAAGAGATTTATACTCTATTGTAGATAATTTCTTCGGTATTCAGTGCAAGGTACTGAGAGCGCTTGTAACGCCCGTAGAAAGTTTTTAAATAAAAATTTCATAGTAATGATCGTTTTTTAACAGCGAAAGTAAGTAGTAAAGTCATTGTGTTAAAGATAATTATACAAAAAGTTCAAAATATATATGTAGGTAAGTATATAAAATACAAAAATAAACATAACATGTTATAATAAGTAAATATTTTTTTCCATTTCATCAACAAAGTCAATACACTAATCCGGTATATTTATTGACTGACGTAATTTCAAGTTTCTTTAGTTCATTAGTCAGTGATGTCATGATGTCATCTAAGTTTCTCATTAATCACCTTTTTACATAGATTTATTGACAAGAAGATACGCAAAAATAACTATTAAATATTTGACTAGATTCATAATAATCACAAAATCATATGTGCTACTTTTAGTCCTGGTAAAATAAAAGAATGACGTAAGAATATTATTATGTTAAGTTTAAATTCAGTGTATAACTGACATTTTCCACCACTTTCTTTCATTTGACCAGACAATTAAATGTCAAAAATATATGCAAAATGAAGAATCCTTAGCCACCGAAACTAGGCTTTGAAACCATTACCTCTCGATCGCTAAACCGCGCGTGGACTGCAGAGCTGACTTATTTAAAAATTCTTCACGTCTCTGTTTGATATTTTGAAATTAACAAATTCCACATAGTTAAAACTACGGGCACCAATATTTTAACTAATCAAAGTCGTTGTCATTGGATTAATTTAGTAAACGAAATAAAAAAGCAAAGATACTCACCGTCTTCCTCCTCAGATAATTTGAAAGCCTCGACGCCAAAGTCCTGGTTAGTTTTCTCCGATCCGTCCAAAGGCTGACTTATTCTGTAGTAGTGACCTTCAAAGTCAGTTTCCTCGAAAACATCGAAAGCGGAGAAGCGATGCGCCTCCGCGTTCAGTTTCAGAGCTGGCAGAATTGGAATCTTGCCTAAAGATTCTAACACGTCGTTGAGGCTGAAAGTAAAATGCTGATTGAGCCAATTTGCTTACGTCACAGTTGCATAATTTTGCCGAAACAAACTGACACATGTAGGTTTGGATTCGGAATGTTTTACAACATCCATGTAAGCCCCAAATCAGCGAAGCTATTTTTAACCCCCGACGAAAAAACGACGGGGTGTTATATATTTTTAACATCGCTTTCCTTTTAAAAATGTATATTATCTATAGGTATATATAAAAGAGGATGCTGACCTTAATGACTGCTATATCAACGTAGAACCTAAACTATAAGGAACTTAAAATTTTGCACAGTGGTTCATTTTATAATACACCCCCTGTGGAGGTAAAACAGGGGAACTTAGCTAGTTTAACCATATGGAGCTTTACACGGACATTGTGTGTGTTATCTTAAATCCCAACATATTTTACATTCAAGTGTTTCGTCATTATTATGGAATATCCTATTAATTTACTGACTACTTAAAAGTTACTAACAAAACAACTTTTGTCTGAGGCAAGTAACTTGTTTGACAAAACTGTCTAGACATCTAATGAATAATTAATCTATGAAACTTCGTGGATCATATTAGAAAAATAACGTAGGTGGTTACAAATTTATTCACATTAACGAAAAACGTAAGCATCTCTGACGTCAAATTGCTTTAAATGGACTATCAAACCCGTCCAAGGGAAAAGACCTCGCTCGTTCCGAATTAGTTCGAGTTAAAAACGACAATGTATTTATAGACGTTGGCATACTTAGATGCTTCTGAAGATATCGACTACGATTTACGGTAATGACCATGATTATCCGTTTTATAGAACGATTGAATCTACTCGGTACTTAATATCTAATATTTACAAAACAAAAGCCTTACGTGGCGGTAGAACAAACAAATAGGTACTCTATCTTTAAGGTAATGAAGTGTACATTAGATCGCGACGCTGAGCGAGTTGATCTATTTACTTGACTATATGTACAGTACCGTATGTACTATGTAAGTGGGTACGTCTAATGACCGAACTGCTGGAGCAATTTTGATTTGAGTCATTTTGTACATATGTAAGCAATTTATTTCAAGTCAAAGCTTATAATAATACAGTAACAGCAATTGATTTAAGTACAAATGGAAACCCTGAAAGTATCGTCATTCTTGTCATGAAATTTAAAATTTGAAATTTTTGACTTTGATATCTCGTCCGCGTGGTAATAGCCCATGTAATATTTTCCAACTAATTTATAATATCTATAATATCTATATCGTGCTCTCTCTACCCCTTATACCTTGCAAGCAAATCGCTATCTCTATCAGACTCATCGATGGGTTCAAAAATTATATAATTAGCACCTCTAAACAAATGAAAGTCGACAATCACTAACGTTTGAACAAAATGAGAAAAGTATATAATTGACAAAAGCTCACGAGAAATCGCGTGTTTCGTTATCGTTCGCTTATATTAAGTCGATACATTTTTCATTCGATTAGGTATAGTATATACCGTTCGTAAATATCGTATGCCACTTGTATAGGGGAGGAGGTCTATTGAATAGTAAATCTCGTAAGACAGTCTTAATAGCGCTATAAACACAAAGAACCATTACCTACAGTATAGGCTATTTCATACATTAAAAACATGCCAATAAAATATCTATTTAAATATAGGTAGCTAGTGTCATATTAGCACCTCATTGATTTTTAAATCCGCTACTTTAATATGTCTAAAATATATATGGACTCAATTCTAAATAAGCTTAAGTAAATACACAATGTATATTTTCTCCACGTGTTTCTAAATATAGATAAGTCGCTCATTTATGCGTCGTTTTTAATACTAAGGCATTATCCTCAAAACAAAACGCCGAAAGGAAGTTTTTAATTATTGTTTTCTTATTCAACGCATTAATATGTCATGACTCTTGGCTCTCTCACTATTGAGGATTATGGACCTACTTAATATATTATATAGTGGGAGAGCCAAGAGACAATCCAGTTCAGTGTTGAAATGTTTATTATGAAAACACAAGGAAAATCTAAATAGGCATACTACATGCCGATACCAGGTAGTAATCATTCCATAAGGTATACTCATACAATAAACATAAATGACAAAATTTAACTTTATACCGACATAAAATTCCTATTTCATAAGTTATTTTACAAGGCGTATCAAATATATATTGCAGCGGAAAATAATTATAAATTTAAACAGCATGTTTCGAGATTAGATCTAATTTAGAATTTTAATTAACTTTTATGTTTTCCGTGTAATTCATTGTAAGTAAGTAAAGGTGATCTACTGGTAAGGTCAATGACGGATACACTGTAATCGTTCGCCTATTATGGACAGGTTGCGTGCAACTGTTATACCTACTCATATAAACGTTAGTTATGTTTAAGTAACAAGCCACATAATGGTATAACCTAGGCTATTGTTCATAGCGAAGACAGCTCTAGACTGTAGACAAAACTTAAGACATAGAAAAATAAAATATTATAACATATTATTACCATGAAACTGAAATAGTCTAGTTTTATCCCCAATTATATTTTAATATTGTAAATCCTTACTAAAATCATAAACAGCGTGTAAGAAATAGATGTATGTTCGTTACACTTTCACGCAAAAACTACTGAATGGATTTAGATGAAACTTTACAATAATATAGCCTACACATCAGAATAAGACATAGGCTATAAGTAATTTATATAGATAAAGCGCGAATTGTCCAAAATATAACGATAAGTGTAAAGTAAATAAGAAAAAATCTGCCAAATGTGAGCAATTGTGGCACGCGCCGCAAAAACCTTTAGAGCTACACGTAGGTATATTCTGTAAAATACTAAATTTGTGCAGACGATTTTGCGTATAAAGTATACTTTAATACTGTTATACTTGGTATTTTATTGTATTACAAAACCGATAGGTATATTTTTCCCCCGAGGCAAAAACGACGGGGTGTTACAAGTCTGACGTCTTTAATTAGCGTTAAAAGATTATGGAATATTCGATAAAGATGTAGAAATCAAACTGAAGCAAAACCACTGTGTAAACTACATTGAATACAATAACGCTATTTCGAAAACAATTGAATATAAATTGTAAATGGTGTTTGTATTACATAATAAATAGGTATAACATAATAATACAATATAACTTACGCGGTCAGCTGTTCGTGATATTCATCTTTTTTTAGACGGTGCTTTCTGAAAGATTCCTTAAAATTTCTAGATCTTTCACAGAATTCGTTGAAAATGTCTTCCAAATTTGCTACAACCGCCGCCCAGCCCTGTTCGATAAATACACAAATTTGGGTCAATTTTATTCAAGTTCATTTACTTACACTAGTACACTGGTCAGTGTCGCCGACAGAAATCTCGAAAAAAAATTGTGGCAATATTGTATTTAAATATAAAAATTAACTACTTACCTATTTAGAAAACAAACCATATTTCTACAGGTATTCTAGGTAAGCAGATAGGTAATTTACGCAAACGAAAATTTAACAAGGACCCAATAAAATTCAGATCACACTCTTATTTTAAATATCTAAGTACATTATTTAATTGTACGCGAGTACGTTACTAAACTCCGTTTAGGAAAATGGCTGCACCGATTTGAAAGATTTTTTTTGTCTGCGTTTGGGTGGCCCTCTGGATGGTTTAAATCACAAATCAGACAGCCCCCCAGATGGTGCTGTAGTCGGTATTCTGAAAAACGCGGGGCAAAGTTCTCCGGAACAGCTAATTTAGTACTTAAACTAACCTGATGCTGCATATGCTGTTCCAGGACCAGCTGATCACAGCTCTTAGAGACCTCGAGGGCGAGGTCACTGAACTGCTGCGCAAGAGTCGCGCACGTTATCACCGTATGCGGACTAGGTGGGAGAGAGCAGCACATATCCACTGAGGCCTTCAGCTCGGCGACCGATTTCCCTTCAAAACCGCTTCGGATGTCGCTTCGGAACTCGCCTGTGCTGAGCTCCACTATTGGGCTCAAGTTGCCACACACTAAAAATTTGAATAACTTGTATCTGCTGGACTATACACGTAAGATACGACCGAGCTGCTTCCTCTTATAGGTAATTAAAAGACCTTTTCTTATAATTGAAATTGGGGCATCACATTCGAATTCAAAGAATTGTAGTTATAAGTTTAGCCTACTTTTCTTCTGAACCTTATTCGGTCATTTAGCCTTGAAACCATTGAAAGGTTAATTGGGGTCTTGAAATAGTTATGTAAAGTTTTTGATGAACAGTTTGTAATTGAACGGTTTTTTGATGCTGATAAGGCATGAGTATAAAATTCATTTCAAAATAATATAATTATTCATCTTATTATATCTTCATAAATATATTGGTTTAAAGATATGTTCTCATAGTATTATTTATTAATACACCTAATTATAAACATGGCACTTAGTAACAAAATGTTGATAAAAACAATAAATTACAAAGCTGACAATAACTCAGTATAAAGATACCTAATTAATTGCAGAACAATCAAATAATAATAATTAATCAATTAAGTTATTACTCACTGGACTGTTTCAGCTGGCTTTCTCTCTCTGATGGTTTGCTGAACATGTATATGGGATTGGTATCTGTGCCAGCGCCATATGATGACACCATTCTGTCTGATTGTAACACTTCCCCTCCGCTCATTAGAAGGACTAAGGAACTTGCTGCTATCTTTGTCCTTCTCTCTATCGCTGCTTTTAAGCTTGTGACACTAAAATAATTACACTTATGAGTAATGCGCATCTTTCCCATCAAAAGTTAATAAAATATGGATCGATAGATTTTAAACTTGATAAGGATTTTTTTTATCAAAGTTCATTTAATTTAAAGATAAAGGCCCATTTTTATGTAATGTAAACAGTTTTTATATACAGTGATACCTCTTTGTTTTCTATGAAGTTAGCCATATTGATAATTGTAAACATGAAATTATCAACATATTTAAATTTCATAATAAACATATAGGTACCAATAAAGTACAATGTATTGATGAAAATATATTTGTTTACATAGCTTGTTGGCTGGAGTTACAGTATATACCTAATTCAAAATACTGATGTTTCTAACACATCAGTTTCAAGGTTATTTCTTTTAATAATAAAAGCATAGAAAATATCATGTGACTAAGAGGTTAGTCATTGCTCAGAGCAGGTTCCAGCAGGTTAAAAAATATGATTATTTTGTATAGAATAGTAAAATTAATTTAATGTTAATAAAGGGATTATATAAAATAGAATTACCTTTGCAGCGTTAGAGTCATGTCATATGTGGTCATTTGACCTGCGTCCACATGGAATACGTACAACATGGTGATGGTTATAGGTTTGCTTGTTTCTAAAATCAGTTCAGTGTAACTTTGCCCTAGCGGTCATTCCTTAAAAATATTCATGGATGCTGCAAATGAACAATATGATAGATTATGATTAAAAACTAATATATTAAGAACTGAAATACTTAATGATAATGAAATAAGTTACTTTCTATTTAAGTTTACATATTTAAAAAGTATTACAAAGAGATTCATCTTCACTCACTTCAACATTATTTGACCCACCAATATAAGTATGACATAATATTATATCCCATTTTTTATTTTTTTTAAATAGCAAAAATTGAATACCATATCTTTTCAAGACTATGATAGTATTATTAAAAAAACAACAACAGCTATGCTAAAAAATCTTCCCAAGAACTGTATAAAGTGAAAATATTTGTCTACCTACTGATCTATTTGATTAGTCATTGTGTTTTTTGTTTGTGTCTTTCAATAGAATACAAACAAGTTTCATGATTATCAAATTACTGAGTTAGATGATAGAGAGTATTTCCTGATTACTTTGATAAGATAAGCCATTCTCTGAAATAAAAGCTCAATTCTATCAAACTTATACAAAATTATAATAACAAATGTATTTTTTTTTAAGTATAATTGCAGTCAGTATGGATCATTATACACAAAAAATATTATAAAATTATGAATCCATGTACAGTTTAATTATTTATTGTGACATATCATACATGCTATAGGTACAGAAGTCATTGTCAACAAATGGAGTATACCTAATTAACCTAAAGCATGAAATCATAGCGTGTTGCGAGCATGATATCTGCGCGCAATTTACCTTAAATAGTCTCCTTTATCTTAGTGACCTCAAATATCGAATTATTTAACTAAATATCCAACATCCTATCTAGATGTAGATGAAACTGCCTACAATCGCGGAAAAAAACTACGACACGGAATATTTAAACAGACGCGCGCTACTATAATCCGCCTAAATAAAGGCCATGCGCAAAATAAATAACACTTATGTTTAGTACCTAAAATAAACAACGTCATTATTCTAATGATATATTAACAAATCATTATTAATAAATAGATAATAATGACTGTTTCTAATTAAAAATTCAAACTTAAGGTTAGATTAATATTATGATACGATAACTTCTGGTCGTGTTATTTTTTGCGTTTGGACAACAAAGATTCTGTACTTACACAAACACATACTCGTAATCAACCATCCAGACTCTGGGCTTCGCTGTTATTTCAATATCATTTAATTAACGAAGCGAAAGGTGGCATTTTGCACAATATTACGATAAGCGTAAGGATAAATCTTGTTAATTACACTAAAACGCACTGACTATAATTCAAGCTACTGAGGTCAACAGTAACCACCATTGCTCGATAATCGCAGTAATCAAAAACTCAGCTGACAGTTCTAATGTTGCTACACTATAGAAAATAAATCTACTATAAGTCGTAGAAGTATAGTAAATTTATATAAAACTAAATTGCACATGGTAAATTCGAAACTTAGGTTTCTTATAATGTATTTAATTATCATTCATTATTTTTCATTCATTAAGCAGTTATCTTTCATCTGTTAGGCAGACATAAAAAAACTACTAATATTTAATAATATTATACTAAATTAAGTAAGTTTATTTAACGTTTTGATTTTACAGATATAATATATTATGTTTCCAAATTTTCATAAGTATTATATTATTATTAATATGTCAACTTAATGGTATGACTTAATTAAACACATTTTTTTTCCAATTAAATCAGTGCTTAAATAATGAATGATGAAAAACTGTGACTTCGAAGTGCACTGTTTGTTTATACTGTGTTGCGTTTAGTATGTGACGTGATTAAAAACAAACGTTGGTTTCCGTTTCCCTTGTGTAAAATAACTGAATTCCGCCAAGTTAAAATATTATTTTATTTATTTTAGTAAACGTTTATGTAAAACCTTAAGCTCTTTATAGAGGTGAACAAAACAAAGAAAACATTCGGTTTGAATATGTTACAGCCTACTCATACAACTATACATTACATTATTTCAGTTTTCATTCAGTGATTCAGTCAGTACTTCCTTTTGTACCTACTTAATATAATGTTCTTTACTACCTGAATAAATAAGAAATTGCTGTAACCTGATTATTTTTACGTAGAGGAAAAAGGCATGAAAATAACATTAAAGGTATTGATCAGAATAGTTTATTTGAAAACATGTAAAAAGTTACAAAAATAGTTCCATTACCTATACCTATGAGTAAATCAATTGTTATATAATATTGTAACAATATTCATAAAAAATAACATTTATAAATATTAATGTATAAACAACAATAGAAAATCATTTTTGAAATATGCAAAATAGAGGTATATATATGCCTCTACTCTAAAATCCTTCAATTATAAATTAATATAAGTTTATACTTATCATTCGATAATGGAGTGTCATTCAATCTATTAAGTACCTACTTCCAATTGACATGTTAGATTACAGTACTTAAATGATTCTACAATGATAAAATATTAGCACAATCATTATGTATATTCATTTTGTACTTATTCTGTAAACTGCAAATCACTATGTATCTAAATCTAAAGTTTAAGAGGGGTATTATTAGCCATATGTTAGGTAAATTATCAATATAAAGCTCTGCATACGATAATGGATTACAATAATAAATACATGTAGATTTTGCATGGTAAGGTGAAGTGTACATTTGACCTTTGAATAATTATCACTGAAAGTCAACTGTCCAGTGTGCACCGATAATATGAATAAAAAATTTAATCAAAATAACTTTTACTGTATTACATCATAAAAATATATAACTAACTAGATACATATCTGGAAGATTACTTTATATTTATGTCCCCTTCATTACAAGTATCTTTTGCCGTCACACTTAAAGAACATTTTAAATTAATAATGCAGTTTTCATAGAGTGTAGGAATGTTGTTTTATGTATAATAAATTATATAATAAATAACCTTTGTTTTACAAACTTGGACCCAAAAAGTATCAGTTAATGTCACCTTTAGATGACCTTTGTAAATTATCACATTTCAATAATAAAAAATGGAATGTTCCCTAGTTACTAAAAATTTTATAACTTACTCTGTACTATTTTAAAAATCAAAAAATAATATTTTTCAAAATACCTATTGCTAGAAGTGAATAAATAAAAAACCATCACCATAATTAAATCATGAGTAAACATGAAAACTAAAGTGAGGGCTTTTGCCACTTGTAGGATCCAGAATATTTAAAGTTGTATTCGGCTAATTTACCATCAGCCTCTTGAGGTCCCCTTGAACCATACACATAAGGCACAGGCTTAATGTGCTGCTCCTCTAATTGTTTCAAAATCGGAGTAAATATACGCCAAGCTTCTTTAAGTTCGTCATTTCGAACAAAATGCATTTGAGTGCCAGTGAACACGTCAAGGATCAACCTCTCATAAGCATCGGGGACATCAGCCTCTCTATAACGCATGCTGTAAGTCAAATCAAGTTCGGTTTCTACCAAATCAAACTTCATGCCTGGTGATTTACTCATCATTTTGAGATACAAAGCCTCACCAGGCTGGACTCTAATTACCAACTCATTTCTCTTAGCTTGAGCATCAAAAATATCACCAGGTACATCCTTAAACTGAATTCTCACTTCAGCTTTCCTTTCATTTAGAGCTTTCCCACAGCGAAGAATAAATGGAACACCCTGCCATCTAGCATTGTTGATCCAGAGGCCAGCCAAGGCATATGTTGGAGTCACAGAATCTTTTGGCACAGTAGGATCATCCAAGTATCCTAACTTCTCTTCACCTTGCCCCTCAGGATTGCCAACATATTGGCCTACCAAGAGATCTTTCAATTCAATTGGCTGTATATGCCTGAGTACTTTTACTTTTTCATCTCTAATATCATTGGGGTTCAAAGTCACAGGTTTCTCCATAGCTACAAGGGAAAGTATTTGGAGAAGGTGATTTTGCATCACATCTCTAACAATCCCAAAGTCATCAAAATATCCACCCCTTCCCTCAGTACCAAATGGTTCTTTAAAAGAAATGAGAATAGAAGCAATGTTTTCTCTATTCCATGATGGGCTAAATATTTGATTGGCAAATCGTATTGTCATCAGGTTTTGCACCATTTCTTTTCCTAAATAATGGTCAATTCTGTATAACTGCTCTTCCTTGAATAATCCAGCCAAATGATTACTGAGTTTATCAGAGCTGACATCGTCCCTTCCAAATGGCTTCTCAATAATAACACGGGTATAACCCTTGATGGATACACAAGCATTTCTTATATTCACTGTCACATCTTCAAATACAGTAGGAGGTACTGCTAAATAGAATATCCTGTTTGCTACAGGTCCTTTCTCAAACTTACTGATTTGTTGATTAAGAAGCTCATAGTCGACTCGCTTATCATAGGATCCAGCAAGATATTCATTAGCATCCCAGAATTTTTTGAACTTGCTTTCTTCACCAGGCCGAACTTTAATATATTTTTTGCATTTTTCTCTTACCTCATCGACAGATTGTTTGGTACGCGCATAACCAATAAATTTAGTGTTCTCAGGCAGAAGATTATCTCGGTAAAGATACCATATAGTGGGATAAATTTTCTTCTTCGCTAGGTCTCCAGACGCACCCAAGAGTATAAACGTGTGAGGATAACGAAAATCGGTCTTATTTTCCATTATGATTTTTCGGTGACCTCCAAGAGTTACCACTCGCTTAATTCGGTACTGATTCAACACTATGTATTGACACAATGAATTTGCGTTTTCTCACAACGCGTCGTCGCGGCAGCGTTAACAAATCAAATGAAAAATTTTTTTGGTCGATTCGGTCGGCAAAAAGTTTACTTGTACTAAAACCTTCGCTTACAAAGTTTACAAAGCGGTTGTGTGTACGCATCAGTTCTACGTATTCATCCTTTTCATTGGTCGTCAAACAATGTCAATGATACAAAAAATAATCTAGACCAATAGCATTGTGATAACTCACAAACAACGGTCAAAGAAAACCAACTTATTTTGTGACATCTATTTGACTTTGAGGCACTTTGAAGTTTTTTATTCTTTTAAATACACAATTTTTATTAGATCAAGGTGCGCACTATTTATTGAGCCAGATCTTTTGGAATAAGTTGTTTATATCAAACTACGTATTTTAAATACTTTTAAAAAACGGAAATATTTACTTGATTACAATTTTTTTTGAGTTCTATTGTAAGTACGTTATGATATTAAGAGTGATATTAGCTTTAGTGATACCATAACTAAAATGAAACAGTAGCGATTTCTGAACGTATTTACCGTGACGTGACGGACGCTCGTTAGGTATTTTATTTTATGTCATTTGTGTACGGAAATAATAGGATTTTAGAAAAATATCGTGATGATTTACTATTAAACTTTTATAGGCGGTTTCGAAGATTTGGAAATAGATCCTTGTAGAGTCATATTCATTGAATTTCCAAAGACGTGAGTGTAACAAGCCCGTATAGTTTCATCTATAGGTATATTTAGTTCAACGACCTTGTTACTGACAGGTTCATCTTTGCGATTGAACTGATATATGAAAGTGGTGTTGAAGACGATAAATTAATTACTGAAGTGTACCAGAAAATGGAGCCCTCGAGAGACCCAGGTAAACATTACCTTCTGTATTAATAACTATATATGTGGACTTTATAGCAAGAGTAAACATTGTCACTTTATGCTTTGTGTTAACCCATTTAGTATTCTTCGCCAGTTATTGCGTTATTCTCTTAATTATTGAAACTTATTGATGAGTAACAATTAATAATCGACATAAAATAAATGTAAGTAATATAACTGCTTATTGAATATTGACTAGCTATTACTCAAACCACAAAACTACTCATATGTCAATGGTATAGGTTGTTGATTGGTAGCTTTTGTATGACTAACTGGATGTATGTTTCTATCATAAACAATAAAAAATATAATCATAATTACATTAGTTAAGTTCCTAATGGTGAAAAACATTATTTCATTTAATTACTCATTATTATTACATGTATACCTATATATTTTGTAAAGTCAAAGAGATCATGTTTGTGGTGTTCTCCGGTCCAGTGTCAATTTCCTTTATATGTTTTTCTTTTCTTTACTTCACCTGTAGACTCAAAGAACAACTGTCCTTAACAACTAATAATTTATAAATCCTTGGCAAACATTCATATGTCAATGTTTATTTATACTGCATACCTATATATCTAAAGATGACATCTTATTGTGCTTTGCATATAACAAAGCTTATCAATTGAAAATATCGACTTTAAAGATGAAATATTGTTATAGATTTGTCTAATGTTAATATTCTTATGTTTCTAGAAATTGTTATAGCTACATAATAACAATAGTATAGTAATAATTTGTGGTTCTAAGACAGCTAATAGTTATGAGTCAGGCATATACAGTAAGACTTATTTTTCTATCTTTTAAACGGGGGCCAGATTGGAACTACATAATTATGTTTTCCGCTGTCACTGTCAGTGTCTATGCCAAGATTTAACATCTTTTTAATTAAAACACAATACAATATACATAATTATTAAACCTCCACTGTGCAGTGTTTAGTTGACTATTGCAGTTTTGGTACAATATTTTTTATAACCTTGATTTGAAAAGGATGTGCCAATCTTTGTTAGGTTTATAGGATAATGACTTCTAAGAACTATCTGGATCTTGTATATTGACCTAAAAATCAGTTATTATAAGGGATTTATGATTTGCAAAAGGTTTTTGTGATATTCAGTTCTAGGCATCTTCATTAATGCCCTGCGGTTTCTCTTATGCGAAATATATATTGAGGATCCTGACATATCCTTGTATATTGACAATATTGATACCCTGTAATGATCTAGTCTAATTTATATCATTTGTCATTATATCAGGATCTTTGTGCTTAATGCCAAACAAGCTGGGTTTAAGTACATTAAAATATTTAATTTACAATTACCTTTTTGAGGGTGATAGATGAATAAATCTTATATGAACCATGAACCTTTGCGGATTCTGAT
This sequence comes from Polylopha cassiicola, assembly GCA_038024825.1. NCBI lineage: Eukaryota > Metazoa > Arthropoda > Insecta > Lepidoptera > Tortricidae > Polylopha > Polylopha cassiicola. The sequence continues at coordinate 5,312,234 of CP149050.1, forward strand.
GAAGCTAATAAAATTAGTAACAAAGAAATAAAAAAACTGATTCTTATAGTTATACTGATCCGCCATAATATAAAGATTAAGGAAAAAATAACAATACATAAACACAAAAATCCATTGTAATTTACCAATTACATGTAAAACAAATAATTCTTTTATTGTTATCTGTATAGAGTGGCCATTGTTGGTTGTGATACTTGTGATATTATGAAAAACAAAAAAAAAATTGTGACAAAATATATAGGTATATTACAAACATATTCGCTTGGCAAAATGAATAGGGAATTAAAAGCTATATTTTCCTTCTTTAAATAATGTGCTCCTCATGGAATAGGCTATAACAAATACATACTTTGAATAAATGTAATAGGTACCCAATATTGTGTGCTATGATAATATACCTACTTGTTTTGTTAAACATTCTTCTTGTGAGGGGTATGTAAATATATGATGCTACTTTAAATTCAGTCCCTCCAACCTTATCTCATATCAATGTTGCCACAAAGTTCAACTAGATGGCGCTGCTAGTTGCAGTAAAGATGTAATAGATGGTGTTGGGTGTATCATAAATAAATAATATAATATTGTCACTGTTTTGTATATTATATAGAATGGGGATAAGTACATTTGATTGTATAGATAGTATAGCATTGATATGCATTCACATTCAGTTTGGTAATCGTCATCAGATTTTAGATAAAAAAAAAACAAAAAACATAAAAAAAAGCATGTTTGTCTTAACCAAAATTGTTCTTGTATTAGACTATCGTACTAATATCGTGTTAGACTGCTACGAATATGCGCACTGTAAAGTTCTCAAAACACTCAGAATAAAATAAATACGCTTAGAAATCCGTTCTAAGTTATACCAAAACTATCTTTTGATTTTTTACTTATTGTAAATCTTTCAGAACTTAATTTTATAATTTTCTTAAAGATAGCATATTTTTTATAATTACTATATATTTTGGTTCCTACTGAAGAAAATAGCAGAACTTTAAAACAATTTACTAAATACGTAATTAACTGCCATAATGTAGCTTAAAATATAAAATAACTACCTACAGCACAAGAAAGCAGCAAGCTGATCCCAATGGAACATCTTCCACCTAAGTAAGAAGTTAACATGAATAGACGTTATATTATTAAGGACTCTGCCCATACTTATACAAGTAGCTAGGAGTGTTTCATGAAATCTCAGCACACGATGCAGCCGGCAGCACGTGTGATGAGTTGCAGGCGGCGGGCGGGCGGCTGAGGGGTGCGCAGTCGTGTGCAGTGGACCACTCGACGTCGCACAAGGTCAAGGAGAATGATTAACAACGAAAATACAGCAAAACAAACGGCGGCGGCGCGGGGCACGAGCGGGGCTCGACGCGGCCGGCTCGCCGCGACAGTCAGAACACCGACGCCGCCCGCATCGGTCGCGCGTCCGGGCGCCGTTCGCGACGCACTATAAAATCGATGCACGATCCGCAACCGGCGTTCAGCTCCAAACTATACTCTGTAAATTCAATGGTAACCCTACACGTCTGACGTCACCACGGCCCCCTTGCACTATCGATACTCGTTATTGTGATGCATTACTGCCGACGGAACGTTGTCTCTTTCTCCTGTCAATTAAAGAAAATAGCATTCTGATGATGTTTTCACTGTTGTCAAGTTGTCACAGACTCTGTATTGACAAACTTTTAAGTCGAAGTTGTTAAAATGCATGAGGGATTACTTCTTGTAAACTTATTGCGATGTTGCGAGTGTGGACAGAAACCTGTTAATTCACGTGGATATAGCAGGGCTTGCGGTTGAACGAAATCGCCAACTGGACTACATAAACCAATATTCAGACATTGGACACTTACTCATTGTTTTATTATCTTATTTTAAGCTTTTAAAGTAGGTAGTAAGGTAGGTAACTACTTAGCCTCTCTGGTCACAAAGAAACACCTAGTAGGTAATGAATAAGCAACCGCCTATCTTCTGATCAGTGATTGATTGTGATAGTTTATGAAAGGATTTTATGATATCGAAATTTCTCGAAAATATTACATGGACGATCTCTATAAAGTAGGAACAAAATCTGGATTCATTTCAAATTATCTTTGAAGTAGGTACCTAAGTACCTTATTTAATTCCCAATGACAAACGGCAACATTTTAAATATTTTTTATAGGTATACGAATACGACTTTATCTGAATCACCTTCCTTTGCTATTTTGCATTCTTATGCCTTTATCTGACATTAGTCGTAAAGAACATTGCAAGGTTGCAAGTGTATTGACTTTAATGTTTTGAATGCGTTTATCTTTGCTCTATCACTCTAGGTATTGCATTTCCACTCTCGATTATCTTTTAGCTCTCTAAATATTTCACTATTCGTTTGTTTGACGTCGGGATGATGTAATAAATAACAAAAACTCTGCCAAAATAAAGTCTAATAGGTCCCGACTACCGCGTCAATCTCACATCCCTGAAAAGTAATGGTAGTTAATAGAGAAGGGAGTTATGTTTATTCATTGTCCGAGATATAATTATTGTAGTGTATGTAGATCACACCGACTGTCACGATATTTTTAAAGCTACTCAAAGAAAAAACGCCTCTGCTCGCACTCCCGCGCTGTCACACGGATATACTTCATTATGTTTTTCGTGCCGAACTGTCAGTGTACGCGTTACGTTTTTATATTAAAAATTAAGCATTATATTAAGTTAATCTACATTTTCCTTACTAAAATGTATTATAGAAGTGACAAAAGTGTTCGAATTATAAAAATCACGTATTTTTCACAAGAATTTAAGCGTTTTACATCGCCACCGGATTGTGTTCTATAAGAGGTTATGTTGTTGTTTTGAATAAACAAGTGTCTGGTGAGTCAATTATCATAATAACAACATCTACGACAAGAATTTATAACTGAAATCATTATGTAAGTAGTTGATTTTATCTTAAATATATTTTCGTCATAAGAAGAGGAACAGGTTCGTCTTTTGACAGATAATAATTCCTCCAATTAAAGCATAGACAATAGACAAAAATAACTCGTCGCAGATTTAATACAACCTAGAAAAATACAACTAACGGTTTTTACTTTTCTCTATCTGTAAATTATCTACACTTCCCTTAGATTTTTTCGTTTCCGCTTCCTTTCGCCTTCTCGAAATTCACGGTAACGACGCTCACGTTTTTTCGTCCGGGAAAAAAGTTTTTTCTAAGTGTTTAAAATGGGAAAAAGGAAAAACAAAACCCTAGACGAAGAACAAATTAAGAAGAAAATCAAGAAGCTAACTGAAAAGCTGAAGAATATGGGTGTTTCTCTGCTATTTGGAAACTCGTCCATACAAGAGCTGTCCTGAGCAAATTTTATTAAATGTTGAGAATGTCTCTTAATACAAAGAAAGGCAATAGTATATCAAATATATATATTAAAGAAGCCCACGCATTTTCCTCTGGGTTTTTGAGTTATTGACGGTTTTGTGGAAAATTGTGACAGGGGACTGTTTTTGTGAACAAAAACTAGTATTTTTGTTTGTATAAATAATTAAAACTTTATTTTTATTAGCACTTACAATGTGTAATTATTACATAAGTCATCGATGAGATCCTAACGAAGTACACTTATAAAAAAAAAAAGACACTTTTATAACAGTTGTGACAAACTGACTAAAATCAACTTCTTACTAAACAGTCCTTCTAAAATACTGATTGTATGACTTAAATCAGCTTTTAGAATGTTATTAATTAAAAATAAACAAAAAAAAAAACATTACCTTTGCTACCTAATTATCACAATAAACATATTGGATTACAACTTTAACAAAATTTGTACTTTTCAAGGATCTAACAGTAATTATTATCAATGTTACAGCATAGAGATAAAGAACAGTCCTCAGTGTGCAATGAAATGACAGGGGACTGTTGACCAGGGGACTGGTTTTCTTACTTAAAAACGAAATAACACAAAATCATTAAAACATATCACATTTGTAAAACAGATGTGAAGACATACTCGTAAGTAAACTATTTTAAACAAATTATATGATTTAAAACTTTTGAAATGGGGAAGATATACTCACCCAGGGGACTGTTCCTTCTAACGTTCGAGACGCGTGTTTCACTACTAAACAAAGTGACGTTACTTAAAACAGGCTGCTGTCTGTATACCTATATAACCGAACAAACTTCACACCAAATGCTTTCCATTTCACGGTCATAATGTTTTAAAACAATGCTTAAATTGAATATCGTGCCGTTTTCAAATTTTACCAGGGGACTGTTTTCAAATTTTAAGGACAGCCTTCGTACATATTTTTTAAAGTAAATTTCTATCATAGACATATCATTTGTAATATTAAAAGATGCTTACAGTCTTTCTTAATCTATATATGATTATTATTCAGTTATGAATGGCAAGGTATTCAATATATAGGTATCAATGCTTGTAATTCTGGAAAAAGGACATACCAGGGGACTGTTTTTTGAGGTGTTTAACATTGTTTTTCTCGGAAACAATTATATTTATTTACTTAATAAGCAATTGCGAACCAAGAGTACCAAATTTATGCCCATATTAATCCAATAAATAATAGATATGATAGAGTTTATTATACAAATTTTGCTTGGGACAGCGATTTTCCATTTAGTAGAGAAATGCCCATATAACAAATATTGAATCTGACACATCATGCGAAAGCGCGGCGGAACTAGAAACAAAACTGCAGGAACCCAGAACTAGGGTTGCCAACTTCTATTAGAAGAAATAAAGTATATTTGGTGTCAAAGGAGGTAAATAAAGAGTACAGACTTATAAAAAAGAGTATTTTTTATTTTACCTACATTTTTAAAAACGTATTTTTTGTACTTCTTGCGGTTTCTGATAGTTTTTCCTGTTTTTTAAAGCAATTATATGAATTCAAGCATCCTAAATCTAAGTTTGCATAAGCCAAGAGCTCATTTTTTATTAAATTTAATGATGCCCTGTTCTGATAATGGATTTTCATAATATTGCATGACTGGCATTAGTATAGTAACAATTGAGCAAAAAAGAGTATTTTAGCATACTCTATTAGTCTTCTAGATTATAGAGTACACCTACATGATATAGAGTACAATACTCTATTTTAGAGTACGGTTGGCAACCCTACCCAGAACATCAACAACTCAGCCTCAAACAACTGGACCCAACACAGGTGTGTTTTTAAACAGAATCCAATTAAAATCTTAATATAAAACAACATGGCAGAAAAAGAAATTTACCTTTATGGACATTATCTTAGCGCTAACACAATGCGGTTAGACATGTTACACTTACAATACCTACAAATAATTATTCCTATAACTTTGCGCAATCACAATAGCGGATTGACATGTTATATATATATATTATTATCTTGACTAGCGCCACCACTAAGCGGGTGGACAGATAAAATAGGTACATAATACTTATGATGTCATATCAACAAAAATTATAAAACAATTATGTGTTGTTATATATACTAATATTATTAATATTATGTCTAGATGAGGCGTTGACACTCTGCTTGCCTGATGAATTCTTGGCTGCCTTAGGAGAAGAAGGTATGGACAAGGAAAAAGATGGCATACCTATCAATGAAGAGTTGGCATCCCGATGGACTAAAATTTTAAATACTGGACTGACCAAAGAAGCCAGACAAGCGCTCGACGCAAAACATTTGATACCTAGAAACTTACCAAGAGCGACCCCTTCAAAACTCAATCTAGAAATAGCTGCCGCAATATCAGAACTGTCACAAAATAGAGACAAAAGAATCATATCTAGACAAAATAGCCTGGGAAAGATACTGTCATGTCTAGGCTATTGCCTAACAGACATTTTAAGAGGTAACATAAATAGTATAAAGCTAATTGAATACATGAGCGATGCAGCAAAATTTGCTACTGACATATTTTACCATGACGATAATTCCAGGAAGTTTTCTGCTCTAGCTGGTGCAAATAAAGATGTTCAATTAGCAGCTAAGAATGCTGTGACAGATGAATGGCTTTTTGGAAAGGACCTAATGGAAAAAATAAAGTCTGCTCATAAGGTGCAAATAACCAGTCACAAAATTAAACCAAATACCCAGCCTTTAAATCGGAAATCTCCGCCGACACAGGAAACTCAACTGCCACACAATGAGCAGTGGTCAAACAAATCAACGAGATACCGTCGAGATCCGCCTCTAGTTCATCAGAACAGGAACACCAAGCGTCATTCACCACCACAGAAATCCAACTACAGGCGTCATTAGTACAGGTACATATTCATGCTGGTCGACTCAAATATTTTGTCCACAATTGGAACCAAATATGTAACTGATAATCCTAATGTGCTAAACTGATTAAAAGGATACTAAATCCTTTTTATTTCTGGACCAAAAGTGGCCTGATTGTGATAAACATAATTTTTAAATTGAAATACAGATACTTTTGAAGTTAGGGCTATTGATATTGATACTGATATGTTCATTTGAAAATAATAATTAAAATATATATCCATAGACTTATTTTAAAATCGAAAATACTATATAAATACATTTAAAATTAGCATTTTAAATTAAAAGACATAAAACTGATTACAAATTAATGTTAAAACTGTCTTATGGCCCTTAACAGAGACATATTTCATTCTATCTATCAATTACTGTACCAAAATATCTATATATTTTATTGGGAAGAAAGTATATCAAATTAAACACTACCCTACAGGTTGTGACTTATCTCAGCAATAATGACATACTTTCTTCTATTTATCTTGATGTCAACATTTTATTTACAGAAAATTATACTAGGTTTATAAAAAATATTATATTCTCTGGCAAATGGTGTGAACATAAAAATAATTGGAATTTTGCATCACAATGACATATTAGTCTAATTAATACTAAATATAAAATTAACATTGAGTGGAAATTATCTGATTAAAGCAACATTAAAGCAGCTGGGTGACCTGATACCTACTTCTCTTACTTTTGCTCATTTTTATAATAGACCTGTGACAGATGCTATGGCCTTTAGCAGGCAATTTGTGATACTCATGATAGGAATATTACAAGTTAATGAATCTCTTTTAGTGATGATTGTTCTTTATGTATGTTAGTCAATATTGATACCTAAGTAGGCCTGTATCTAGGTAAGTCTAGGTACTTACCTACAAGGCTATAGTTATTTAAACAAATGGAAGTTTTAATGTGTATTTTGGGTTAAGTAATTTTATTTTCTTAATAAAAACGTTTTTTTCTTATAATTTAATAATTGCATTTTATTATCTATTCACAACCCTATCTTCAAACATCTACAATAATTATATCTCGGACAATGAATAAACATAATTAATTGATTAAATGAACTTACCTAAAGTGAAGTTTAATCATAATTATGTGAGGTTCATTGTCCGAGATATAGCTTCCCACCCTTTTCCCAAAAATAATACTAAAATACATATAATATTATATGGACTTGTTATGTTATTATAATTATTATTTTTTTTTCCCTCTAAGGTATAGGGTTGTTCATACTTTCAACATAATGAAGTATATCCGTGTGACAGCGCGGGAGTGCGAGCAGAGGCGTTTTTTCTTTGAGTAGCTTTAAAAATATCGTGACAGTCGGTGTGATCTACATACACTACAATAATTATATCTCGGACAATGAACCTCACATAATTATGATTAAACTTCACTTTAGGTAAGTTCATTTAATCAATTAATTATTTAATCGAACTGTTAATTGCTCCCAAGGGTTTTTTTTCTCAATAGTAGGTACTTACTTTAGTATCTACTTATTTTTGTATTATTTTTTAAATTTACCTGTTATCTTCCCATCTACTTTTTTATGTATATCCAATAATTATTTTGATTAAGCATGAAGTTGTCCCTTAGTTTTTTCTTCGTATTTTTTTTCTCCGATTATTTCTTCTTTGATCATCATAATTCTTTGACATCGTACAGATTCTCATCACAAATAGTGTTTACTTTTTGTAATCTTATATTTCAGTATTTTGCCTCTTGTTATAATTAGATCTGCCGTGGTTCATTTGCGATTAGAGTCTACCTTTATTATACGCTAGCTGTACCCGCGACTTCGCCCGCGTGGAATAGTTATTCTTCATATAGGCTTCATATTTTCCCCGTTTTTTACACATTTTCCACTGTTTCTTCACTCCTATTGGTCGCAGCGTGATGTTATATAGCCTAAAGCCTTCCTCGATAAATGTTCTATCCAGTAAAGAAAGGTTTTTTCAGTAGTTCCTGAGATTAGCGCGTTCAAACAAACAAACTCTTCAGCTTTATAATATTAGTATAAATATAATAGAAAACTTGAATTGTTATCGCAAACATCAGCGCAAGTGTGGACTTGAGCTTATTGAAAGATCTTTATAAATCTGCTGTAAATCTTAATCGCCGTTATAATTCTAATTCGGCCACGTATTTACAGATTGCTTAATTTAGCACTTAAATATGTAACAATAACCATTTTACTTTCGCTATGATACAAGTAAATCTCGAATATCATGTCCGACGGAAATTAATATCACGCAATTTTTTATATTTTCAATTACACACAAACGTCATTTACAATTTTATAGAGCAGTTACTTAGGAAGATTGTATCATTGTCAAGGTCTGCCACTTTATTAGAATTCATTGCAGCCCTCATGAGACCTCACTTTTAGAATACAAATAAGTTACTCAATTTCGTGTAATCGTTAGATGCAACTAGTTATTCAACCATAGTTACATTTTCGGTGATAATCTGATATAATTTTTATGATTTGGTTTTTTAGCTTCAAGTTGTGAACAATCCTTTTGATTGTTTTTCTACTAGCATTCTATCGCTCTTGATCTTTTTGGCATCAATTTCGACAAAGAGGCTCAAACAGGTTTGCCTGTATTTATACCATTGCAATATAATGGAATATTTTCTTGAATGGACTTGGTAATAGAAATATTTAAGATATCTAATGCTTTTTAAACTAATTTTGTAACTGGTTTATGTTCTCAGTTTTTAGTTAAGAGTTTTGGATAAGGAGACAACTTAAATCCAATATAAAGAGTTTAATCAAACCTTCTACTTTATGGAATATGTAACAACTTAAGTGGTCCTAGTTAAACTTAAAGTTTGAATAGTTTTTAATCATCCGTAACTATCTAAAATGTCCACCGTTTTTATCAACTGTCGTCAAAGAACAATTTACTATTTTTGGCTTAATGTAATTTCAACCATGTTTGTGCGTGTTTTGTTCCACTCGTGTTCAACTTCAGTAAATCTAGAAATAGTTGACTTGGGATAAAGGCTGATCAATCACAGAACTTAGGTCAGATTTTTAACTTTGCTGATCCCAGTGATTGTTGTAGAACACTTCACTCACTGAAACTTATGTCAATGCTGTTAGATCCATTCATCGTGCTTAGCTTGACTTTTGTAAAAATTACTTAGTCTGATCTGTCTTAACATAGGACGGATTGTCCTTCACGTAATATTTTTAAAGAAACTAACCAAAACACCAATTAATTTCTAGAACGTCTGGAAATTCGTGAAGTGGTTCATTGCGTGAGTGGCGTCACGCCGCAGTGTTGCTCGTCGGCACTCGGAATGGTCACGGCCAAGGCCTTTCGCTAGTACGTTGTGGCCGTCATTACATAATTACAAGTTGTAAAATAGGTTAGCATTAAGCAAAAGAAAAACCGTCTTCTTGTCTATGGTTACGACTTTATTTGAAATCTTGTATTTAGCTACCATACTTCCGGTTGGAATAACGAATATTTGAAATGATAATTGTTGGACTCTTTGGGAGGTACACAAACAAGATTCTTAATCTTGTTCAAACAATAGATCATTATACGCATCTTATGGCCTGCTTAAAATTTATTAACGTCTGCAGAATCCAACGTCGCCCTTAATTATCAAACTTGTCGCGTTCGATTCGATAACGTGCAACTGCCTACAGGCAACGATCACATCTTTGTATTGGATTTGATTCGCTATTCGCATTGTTTCGCGAGTTCCGGTTATCTACCCCACGCCTCGTCTCTACGTCTCGTCCGGCGCAGTGGTCAGAGACCATGGCTCCGCGATCTCGTATTTACAATGTGCAAATAAAAAACACCTGTAGTCGTCAGCGAATCGCCAAGGTCGCGGGCCCCCTCCGGCCCCGCAACGCGCTTCTCTGCGTTCCGTTTACCCATATCTCGCGGCGAGTGCACGCGTCGCACCGCCCCCGCGACTTGACTCACCATCCCCGCTAACCCCGCGCACTCCCGTTTCTCGGCCGGAGAAACTATCCTCTCCAGGTCAAGTCTAGGACGACCGTTTGGCATTGTTTATATGTAATTCCCAAATTCCAGTCCACCTGGAAGCATGTTTTATAAAGTGTACCTACTTTGTTATGATGTAGTCTGTAGTCCGAGTCATTAATTTTGTTTGATTGCATCATACCATGTTTTACGCAGCCATATTTATTGTTTGATGTAATGTGGGCAGTATTTGTTGAACCGTCTGGAGCATACTTTAATGAACACTAAAAGTCCTACAGGGAATGAAGGGATAGCATAATGAAAGTGAAAAGGAAAGTGTGCGTGTGTGTAAAGCAGTGAGCCCGATAAGGCGGTGCGCGCGCGTCGCAATTGTCAATGTTAATTGTAGCTGGCGGGCGCGCGTCAAGTCAAGGTCGGCGTGGATCGATCGCTGCAGCCATGCACCGGCGTGGAGTGGGGTGCAAGCGTGTCTCACTCCACAACCACATGCACGTATGCATTTAGCGCGCACCAACGAAAGTGTAGGAAAGTGGAAACATTCCTTGATCACGCCGTAAATTGCTCTACGCTTTATGCACGCTGCACGCCTTAAATCGGCGTTAACTCTTCTACACCCACGTTTGTAGACACTTGACTATGAATTTTCATTATCACGGTCTCTTATATGTACGTAGACGATAGTTATTTTGTTATATTTATGGGCAGACTTTATTGATAATACTTTTAAGTCTAAAGCTCTCATTTTAATTTCGCAATGTTTTAGTCACATGTATCCAATGTTACTTATAGGAAAATACGTCTTTGTGTTGCTCATTACCGGTAGTGTTAGTACCTACCTAGCTTACTTATTGTTGAAACGGTTTCCTTTGTATAATACATCAAATGTAAAAGCAACATAATAATAGCTCAATATTCATTATGTTTCGTGCGCGGAGGCGATCAACTGAAGCTTTTGTCGCATTAATGGCGTGTTTACTTTTATACAAGTTATTGATTCATCACAACTTGGGTTACTTATTTTATGTTATATATGTAGAGTCTTTTGTACTTGGTCCGCCTACGTGAATTTATTTCCAGCGAAATTTCCTCCTGCACGAGTAGCTATCAATTTCAAAGAGGCGGGATCGTCAGGGACACCTACCGACCGCCTGATTGACAGTTTCGGTAAAAGTACCCGGAGATACCGTATTAAAGTAATCTATACCCCTATCGTATCCTACGTAAAAGGATATGTACATATGGATTTTCGCTTGGCTGAGTCCTTTTCAACTGAGCGAGAATAGTGTCCAGTGTGTCGCGTGGTGAAAAGGGATAAACTTACCGGTCCATTAGAGGCTAGACGGCTGTCAATAAAGGAAATATGTTGACAATATACAAGCTCGTTGCGAAGTATTCTTTTCAATGAGCACTTGTTGAGCTAGCCGTTGGGACTTGTTCGAAAATTACCTGAAATTTAATGAGCATTTTCAAATTTTGACAAATTAGTTTAAAAATCTATACCATGCGTAGGAATAATACATTTTATACTGTACATTTTTTAAGACGTAATTCTTATGATAAATTTAAATTTTATAGACGACCGCAGTTAATGTTTCTAATTATCTGATTTACACAGATGATATTTTTGTTTCGTCTAATTATTGTACTATCGCTGAAAAATGTGATTCAACGTTTCTAAAATGTATCCCCTAAAGTCTGATAGAGGGTTAAAGTCGATGTGAAACTTATTATTACTTGAATTCGTCTCATAAGGGACTAAATACCAAAACCTACACGTGCGAAGCCGCGGGAAGAAAGCTCGTATACCAATTATAATACATATTACCATTTGCTTGGGAAAACGTTACGCAGAACTACCTCAAATGTCATTACGTTACGATCCATCAACCTGTTTATTCCTTTGATGAATTTCTCATCTAGTTATGTTTAATAAACAACAAGTAAATAAGAAGTGGCAAAAAAATGGTCCCTTAAAAGCGTTTGCCGTGTACATTGCTGATGTTCTCCCCTTTTTTCCAACCGGATGCCAGATGGATTGTTGTTATACAACACAAAAATTATGAGGACACGTGGATTCAGATATACGCGCTTCAAGCTCCAAGGACGAACATATGTGCCTGTGCAAACAAACTCGTTGCCTTTAGGGTGCCCTGGTTATCTGCCTACCTAAGTAAAACTTGAATGGACTTCCTTGCGATAAAAAAATGCTATAGCAGACATATCGGTATAGTCTTGATATAACCCCACTATACCCAATCCTTTATTTCGATCGGAGAGACTTTATTTAAGTTCATCTTTGGTTATCTATAAACAGTTGCAAAATCTGGTTTACCTTCTTCTATTATGTACCTACGCGGCTGTGTATGACGTACTTATCATGGAATTGTTTTGAATAGTTAATGCCATGCTTATACATAAAAAGGATTTAAGTTGGTATCGGGTTCTGTCTATTGAGTGACATAGCGAAAAATTTTGTATGATAGAGGCTAACGCAGGGAGCTCGGTCCATGAGTGACGTAAAACTTAATTACAGAAACACGCCGCTGCCACGATCACGAAGGCCAACGGCTAACAACTACAATTATTCAGATGATTCCTATTCAAACACATAACTATAAAATATTTTATATTACCTAGCTTAATTCGGTATCATTTACAGGTTAATAGCAAAAAATGCGCTTCTACAACTCGTTTTCAAACATTAAATCAGATTTATTCACGTATGATTGTATGCGGACCTTGAGCGAGCCGGGTGAGACCTTCACGCCGATAACCGCGCGGAAGTTGTCGGGTACATTTTTTGTCAATTTTGTGCGCTGGTTGAATTTTAGCGCGCACTACTTAGTCACTAGTTAAGTATTGACAGCGAACGATACGGAGTGCGGAGCATTGTTAGCGCTGGCTCTGCGACATTATCGCGCTGCATAGGTAGTTGTGTGCAATAACAATCGCTATCACAATGTCACAACGACTTTTGCTTTGTCCCCGCCGGCTGTAACGTCCCATATCTCCGTCGTCGCGTTCGCTTTCGCACGTATTTGGAATCGTCGTCATCGCGAATTGTGTTAGAGGGGGCCGTTGTTTTGACGCTCGTACTTGTGCAGTGTTACTAAGATAGTTCGTAGTGCAGTGAGGTGATAGTGATGCGAGTATGGTAGTTCGTGGTCATGTCAAGTGTGGCGAAGAAAGACAAGCCGACGATGTCGGTGACGGCGTTGATCAATTGGACGAGGCCGGCGCCGCCGGGGCCTCAGCAGCCGCAGTGTGCGACGCCCGCGCCCGCCGGCGTGCTGCAGCCGATGCAGTCTCCAATGCTTCAGGCGACGCAACACATGCCAGTTGCTACCGTTGACTGCTCATTTGATTTGCAATGTAATTCGTTATTTGTTAACTTCTTTACTAGCGTCGTTTTAAATTAAGTAAGAATTAATCGCTACAAATAAACTGGCTTTCTTTATTAAGTACAAAAGAATCGATTAACCTGCGGCAATTCGACACTCCGTTTTAGGCAGCTTTGCTTGTAATATTACTTACGCCGATAACATGAAATCAATACAATACACGTGACTTGACTGAAATTAACTAACAACTCTTAACTCCTATTTTACAAATCGAAATGGGTCGTACATTCAAGAAAGGCCTTAGTTTAAACTAAATTTTGTTTTAAAGTTTGTTTGAACTTCAATATACCATACGTATTGTTTATTTACCTTATAATATTGGAAATGAGTATAGGAAATTTCGAAACAAAAACTTGGTTATGAAGCAAAATGTAGAAAGTTGTAAATTTAACGTTTTTGATTCAAAAGTCTCTCATGTTTATCTCGCATAAAACTTTAATGATTTTCTAAATACTTGTAATCTTGCGATAATTAAAGCTAAGCATGTGTGGATAATTTAAAATGTGACAGAGTAGAAATATTGTGTTTGTGCTTAGATGTGTAGGTAGGTACAACCTCTTTGAACTAAAACTCCATTAGCAAGTTAATTTGAGTTGTTTTCGCTTTTGTGAACTAAATAGAAATGGTTTCAAAATTAGATTACAAGGTAAATTGGCTGGAATTTTAATAAGGATAGGTAGGTACGTTGGTAATGTTTTTATCTAACTTATATACCTGATTTATTTAAAAGATGTAATTAACGATTTATTAACGATTTGGTTGTTTTACGGACTCTAAGGAGTCTAGTCCTTTAATTTCTAGTTTTTGGAAAAAAAAACATAGATTACACTAGCTAACCGAATTTCTAAATATTATTATAGTCTAACACAAAACCGACGCGTTGTGAGTTTTATATATTTTTAATTCTACGTTAAATAAATGTGCATTGTGTATAATTCAAAGGTTTATGCATGTTGTTAAATGCAATCCAAATGCAAGATACTACTGGTGATAAAGTAATATAACTACATACAGCTTTAATTGAGATAGTCTCGTGGGTTTATTACTTGTGTAATCTTACTTTTGATTGATAAAAAAAAAAAAAAAAATACCGGTTGCATAAAAAAACAATTTACGCACGTACTAATTAAATGTATGTCCAAACACAGCACTTTCATAACTTTACGAACGCATACTGGTCAAAGAACATTCGTGTCTGTACTACTTCACTATTCAACTTGCATTATGGACAAAACAATTTGGTACGAAGATTTGTATTATATTTTATAAAAGTGTGTTTACTGTTACAATATTGCGTAATACAACATGGCTGTTATTTATCATAACGTTGTTTCTTATTAGATTTCCCTTGATTCTACTGCGAGATAACTAAATTGCCCCTAGGTTGAAGCTTCGCTTGTTATTTCTACGAAATATAATTATTTTGGGCGCCTTATTAATTTCCAAATTATTATTTACAAGAGCAAGTATTATCTTCGCCATTAGTAACTGTTTTTGATACTATTTTCATTCTATAATTAAATAAATTTAACTAATTTGTTGCTTTTTTTGTTTAAATTTATTAACGGAATGAACAAAGTAGATACAATTCGTATCCTTTTATAAAATACTTTCTAGTAGTCCCTGTAGACATCGTTCTGCCCGGTAGAGCAGAGAAGTTTTTTTTATTCCGCGCAAACATTTTTTTTTTCTTACATAAAAATCTTCTCCTGATCATAATAAATATAACATACAATAAAAATTGAAGGCTGTCCAGTCGTTCTGCGTGATGCCGCGACCAGGAGAAATAGGGATTAATTTTTGTATATATATATGGTACAGATTTATTTGAAATACCTATTTTGTTTGAAGCAATCGTACAGCAGTTTTTTTCGATAAACAAAGGTTAGCTTTAAAAAGGTTTCTATTTGTATTGTGGTTTCCTTTCTAATGCGGTATAAAACGAGGGGTGTGCGTTTGTTTTCCTTTTTGTACACCGTTCCAAAGGATTGACATATGAACTGAATGCGTTTATCCAAAAGATGTTTTATTACCTCGGGAATAAAGATCTTAATCGCTATATTAAAAACGTAACATTCTGATTTTAATGATATTAGTACCAAGATAAAAGTAGAAAAAATTGAGATCCCAACGCGGGACTTTAACACACACCTATGCTTTAACGCAAGTATGTATTCTCATTAATTTGATGGTGTTAAACCATAGATATCGATCGTATTTCGATTGATACATTGTAGTAAATCTGGATTTAGCTAACAGTGATATCTTTTCTGCCGCTGTTTAATATTTGTTTTGTTTCTTTTCTGTAGAGCTTATTTTGTTATGCACAAATAAAAGACTAGCTACCCACTGGCTAGATATTCAAAATTTCATGAAACCTTTGATTATTTAAAACTTTCGTGCTTTATGCAAAGTATGAATAGTACGTGACGAGAATGCAAATTTTTATTCCAAATTTTATTATTTGGCAGATGGTTCGTATAAAATTGCGCATTTACATCTGACGCGCTTATTTAGCTGAATTACTTTAGATGTCATAAAGCACGTCTGCGACTTTTCATATTACTTTTATTAATACCTGTTATATTAAAAATAACATTAGTACGAAGGACGCGTAGGACTTGTTTTTTATCAACTCAGAACTCTCCCCGTTTTAACTCAATGGTGAAAAAGGAAAAAAATATTTTCTCTCTTACGTCGTTTTAAGATCTCTGTGCAAAATTTTAAGTTTCAAGGTCTACCAGTTTCTTTGGGTTGCGCTTTTCTTTTATCTTGTTGAGTCAGCGTTCGAATTTTAATGTTTGAGTTAAATACTAATGTAAAACTTGTAAAATAAACGACAACGGATAAATAATGAAATTGAATTAGGATAAAGTGACACAAGTTTAAAACCAGACTATTAAAATATTAATTTTGTTTACCAGACCTTTATTATAAAGGCATAGTGTGAAATTACAGAAAGAATGTCACATCTCTACATTCTTTATAGTAAACTCGAATACAAAGTATAATTGGGATTCGATACTGCAACCTTCGCAATCTACTCAACAATCCGTTATTAAGTCATAAATAATGCACCGATCAAATGCATTTTCCTACTTGCGAGTTATGACAGGTCAGGGTTTTATTATCAAGGGACCACAAGGACGTCTGCGGCTTTATACTTAACCTATATTAAAATAGGTCGAACCATGACTAATTATTTTGTGATTTTTTCCTACTGTATAAAATATTACGTCAATTATGTAAATAGGTTGTATTACTGTATTAATAACATATGACAGATGCTTTGTCTCGCGACAAAAAGTGTATGTGCTAGTCGAGTTGCTACGAAATGTAGCCAACTAAACATATTTATATTTGACGGTTAGTTGGTCTAGTGATCAGAACCTCTGACTATGAAAACGAAGGTTGCGGGTTTGTAACCTTCTAGGGGCAGATGTCAGTGTGGCGAACACTGGCATCTGTACATCTCAGTCTTGGATGTATGATATTGATGTATTACTATGTTTGTCAGTTGTCTAGTACCCATAGTACAAGCTTTACTTAGTTTGGGACTAGAATTGGTGTGAATTGTTCAAAAATATATATAAAAAGGTTTTGAATTTGGAGAAGTTTGATGCCTGATTTTAACGATTATAGTAAACCACGTCTAAACTCTTATTTAAGGCACCGTCGTTAAATACTAATTATCATGTACTTGTTTGACCGGCCATTTTGTTTCAGGGCTTAATCTGGAAGGCGGTTTCATGTCCCCCATGTCCCCCCCGGAGATGAAGCCGGACACGGCAATGTTGGACGGACTTCGTGATGACGCGACCTCCCCTCCAGCTTACAAAAACTACCCCCCGAATCATCCCCTGAGCGGCTCCAAACATCTATGCTCTATCTGTGGAGACAGGGCGTCAGGGAAACATTATGGTGTATACAGGTAATTGTAATTTACATGTCATTGTGAACTAGCGGATTCGCACGGGTCCTTTTTTTTTAAATATATATAGCCTATGTCTCTCGGGAATAGCGTAGCGTCGTCGGCTTCGCACGGATCATTTTTTTTTAAATATAATATAGCCTATGTTACTCGGGAATAGTGTAGTTTCCCAACGGTGAAAGAAGTTCGTGAAAATTAATTAAGTAAATTTTAGTGTTTTAACTGGGCGACGAAAAATGACTTAGGCGGTGTTGTTAGATCAACGGCCATTTGTACTTTAGTATGAGCGTGACGTATTTTCAAATGAATTTCAAAGGAACTATATTACCTACAGAAGTAAATATTTATTACGTTGAAATTGGATTCAATCTTTTCATACTCGGTTACTATCATGTGCCTACTTGGTTATGTGGAGTCCCTTATCAAATATCGTCTCAATTTTCACGATTTCCCATTCATATTCATACATACAGTCAGACCCAATGATATAAAAAAATCATATGATATCTTACCTTTAGTGAATTATGAAATATCACCATTACATTTCTAATAATATTTGTAACATGACAAGAGTAGAAAAGATTGTGATTCCAGTGGGTTTTGAACTCACACCTATGTCTATACGCGCTTTACCATGCGTATTCCAGTTACACTATGGGTGTAAATGGGGTGCCCCTTATATAGCATAACATTAATTGTCATATATTGAAAACGCATAACAGACTTGGCATAACAATATTATGCATAACATACAATATGCATAATTATAAAATGGCATACTGCTTAAAATGCATAATAATGAAAAAGCATAATTTTAATTAGTATAACTTTATCTAGTAAAACTTTAATATGCATAATAAAATAAATGCATAAACATGGGGTCACCACAGTTTCCATAAAATGGAAAAGTCGATTATTGAGATACCGAAAATTATCTCAGACAGTTTTTTATCATAAATTATTACAACAATTCTAGAAACTTTCAATAGTTATTCATACTTGTCTTTATTCCAAAATTATCAGAAAAGTAGGTTAGGTTAGGTTAAAACTGCGACACTTGCATGATCGATTTGCTACCAGAAAAGTAGATCAGTTTTTAAACATATTTTTTCATTTTATTGGCCCCAATAGATGAAAATAAAAGTATATGTATGAAAACTTTTTTTTTCAATATTGAATATTGAAAATTTGATATACATTATGCACACAAAAAACATATTTAAATCAGTTGAGGTTGTGAACAGACACTTAAACTTTTTATAATTTTTCATATTTATAAAAAATAATTTTAGACTTTTTATTTTTATGCTAGTTTATCGTTATGAGTATTTACATTATGCGTATTAAAATTATGCATTTTTAATTATGCTTATTAATGTTATGCTGATTTACAATTATGCTTAGAATTGTTATGCTACTTCAAATTATGACGATTTATTTTATGCGTTTTAATATAGACCCGTGTAAATGATTGAGTCGACGAAATATGCTACCACTATATTCTGCCTAGGTACTTTCTTGTCTATAAGCGAAATTGTCTCTTCGATTCTTTCTTTTCTTATCTTGGTTTAATACACACACATAGATGTCGATCGAATTTCGATTGACACACAGACAAATGTTATATTTCTGTTTCATCTTTCATTATTATTTATGTTTCTTAGAAACGGAACCCGAAAAGTATCATTCGACATGATGTTTATACGTGCCACTCCTTCGTTTGAAGTCAATTTATATCAATAACTCACCAATAAGTTAATTCATTAAAACGTCTCGTTACTTCGTTATTGTAGTCAACGTTTATGGGTACGATTATCAATATCAACACGGGGGCGATACTTATGTGTAAGATGACTAATAAACGCGCCTTGTTTGGATAGATTCTTCCATTGTGATGGTCTCATCACAATTACTGTATTAATCAGTCTTAGATAATGTAGCTACAAAGCTTTGTTAAAGATCTTTTTTACAAGCTTTTATTTAACTTGCGATGTAAGCTTGTGCGGGTGAAATCTTGCAGATCAATTTTGAAGCAGATATCTTCAGTTTCTTGAGCTGAAATAATGTACACACGTTCAGTATGAATGACAGTGCATGGTTAACTATATGACATTATTCTAAAACCAGTGAGATATCAAATGAAAGAGGTTCCCATGTACATAGTAACAGTGAATTTATAATGAAAATCGATTTAGTCATTCTAAGATACCCAATAGAAAAAAAGTCCTAAATCCAACAAGATAATATCTATATTCATTGAAAATATAATGCAATCATATCCGTTTTCTGGAGTACCTTGTGTGTTTCCGTTAACACGTGAATGTATTCTGTAACTAACATGAAATTACAATTAGTGTTTTTTTTAGACTATTAGCCATTCATATGGCTATTAGTCTAAAAAAATACTTTAAAACTTGTGAGCACTCGTTTTTTTGCGATTCTTTGTACAGATTGGAATCAAACATCTAATACACTTTGCTGACGGTTATGTCATATCGGCAGACTTTAATGATAGTCATTAGTCTTTAGACAAAACATTACATAATATTTTGCGATGGTCCATTAAAACGCAGCGGTGTGAATAATTTAGGCGAGCTTGTGTTTGGCACAATACTGTGTTACTGATATAATCTTATTGTATGATTATTACGGACTAACTATGCTCCCTGGTTTCACTTAACGTAGAGTTCTAAATTGTTTTAAAGTTTTTAATGATTACTTAGCACTTTTCAGAGCACGAGAACGTGACTTAGGCTTGTTATAGTTTGTTAATTTGCGAAATGTCAAACAAATCCATGTTATATAAGTTTTGTGTTATCAAGAGAAAACATTTCAAAACCTTTATTAGGAATCCTTTTAGGCTTGTATTCTGCGGTTTGTCTGTCTTTTTTTTTATATGAAACTTAGTTAATGTAATGATCACAATTAACGATTTAAATAAAATAAATACCAAATTAACGCGTTTAAAATTGTTTGATATTGATGCGAAGCCGGAGCGAGTTACTAGTCAATCAATACATAGTATAAAACAAAGTCGCTTTCGCTGTATGTCCGTATGTATGCTTAGATCTTTAAAACTACGCAACGGATTTTGATGCGGTTTTTTTAAATAGATAAAGTGATTCTTAAGGAAGGTTTATAGCCCCCGTGTGAAGCCGGGGCGGGTCGCTAGTTAAATATAAAATACACCCGTACTAAGCCCCGCGATATGATTCGTAGTTACATACATACACATATACATATTATAATTGCTAAACGTGACATGTTTTTTGACTTACACCCGTAAGCGATAACCTTCGTGTGACATTTGATAAATTAGATATAGACAAATAGATTAGATAATAAATATAGGGATTATAATGGCATCACAAATAGTCGAAGGCTCTGTATTTATGTTGAGAATTCTACGGGCCATAGTCCGTGCATACGTAATTAAGCTAAAACATGTGATAAATCACTGTGTTGCTTATAATAAAGATAAGTATATATTTTCATCGACTGGCTTATTATCTATTAAAAATATAGGTAGGTTGGTATATATAAAATAACTAGCTGACCCGGCGAACTCTGTACCACCATACAGAGGTTGTATAAGGGTGAAAATTTGGAATTGTACGGTTTTTCAATGCTGATTCATAAAAAGAAAAAAAAGTGTCCATGATTTAAAAATAAAACTTTAAAGTGGACCACACTTAACATTTAGGCGTATGAAAAATAGATGTCCGATTCTCAGACCCACCCCATATGCACACAAAATTTAACAAAAAACGGTCCAGCCGTTTCGGAGCAGTCTGGTAAGAAACACCGCGCCCCGAGAAATACTAGCGGACCCGGCAAAGCAAAAAAAACCGTTCAAGAACATATTGAAATTTACCTACATACAATATTTCACCCAAATCAGTTTAGAAGGAGTCAGGTGACAACACACACGTCCAGAATTAACACCTAAATGTAGTAATTATTATGCAAAAGTTTCAACTACAACGCGTAGTATAAAATAAACACGCTATTTGTTCGTTCGTTTCTTTTATATTATGAAAGACTTGTTGCAGTTTTAGGTATTGTTTGAGACATTTTTTCTTAAATATCTATATATAGGTACGTCTGCGTTCCGTGCGAAGCCGGGGTCGCTTGTAGTTTGTAAACGCAGCTTCTATTAAGAAATCTTTTACAGCTATCTCGAGGGTGACTGATAAAAATAGAATCATCCCACTCTTACAGTCTACATCCCCAAAATAATAAAACGCTTTTACCGACCGTACGCAATATTTCAATAAAAACTAATCATGTAATTTAACAAATATAATTCGGTAATTTATGTCTACGAGTATTAGGTCTACTTTATTATTACTTACTTATAATTTTATTAGCGTAAATAACACATGAGTTCTAGAATAGAATAGGTACTTTACAGAAACCGTTGTTATTATTTTATTATTTATTACAAACTAGCTTAACTATGTCGAGCGATATATTTGAAAAATATATATTTTTATCTACTTACAAGAAATGGGTAGTTTTAAAAAGAGACGATTAATTATTGATGCCTTTTCGGTTATTACACATTTGAATGAAACAATTATAACGAACTAGCTTCTGCCCGCGACTTCGTCCGCGTAGAACTCCTCCTTTTTTGCAGTCGGTTAAAAAGTAGCCTATGTTCTTTCTCAGGCTCCAGACTTTCTTTGTACCAAATTTTATTTAAATCGGTCCAGTAGTTTTAGCGTGAAAGCGTAACAGACAGACAGACAGAGTTACTTTCGCATTTATAAAATAAGTAGGGATTTAACTCGCGTACTTATATCAATATAAATCCGATGGAATAGGTATTATTTTTAATAAACATGTTTAACAGATTGTAAAATTTAAAAACAACATTATAGAAAAGAATATGATAAATATATATAGGCAGAACCTCTTAATATAAATGCAAATAAATTAATATTATATCGCGGCAAAGTCTGTACTTTCACATTCTCTTGTTGTTGACCTTTTCTCTGTCCTTTGGTATCTACGTAATTAATTAAATTTACGTAAGTATGTAATTAATTAAAAATATATTATATTGTCACAAGATAATCGCATTACGAAGTGCATAAATATACAATACATATAGGATAAAAATATATAACAATAATATAATATGCAATAAATTCCTGTGACATTTTAAATATGTATTAATGTTAGATTATTTGCCGAAAATAATTCTTTGAGTTTTATTCATTTGATATTTTGAGCTTTCTTAGTCTTTAAATGATATTTTGTGCACAAAACAAACAGAAGTCAGTGTACAAAAAGTAAACTTAATGCCTTTAGGTACTCTCTATCAGTCAGATGCCTGTCTAGGATGGAATATTCAGTCTATAGAAAAATTGAACGGTCCTTGAAATTTCAACCTGCACCCTGTAGCTTCAAGATCGACGCGTCGCGATAAATTCCAAAGAATTCAATAGGTTTGGTAAATTGATATTCCATAGATAAACATATTGCCCTTGGGCGTGACCGTAACAAATGCGAATCAGAAATTTACCTCGCACCAGCATCGTATGATCATGTGGTTATTACATCGGCATCCACGCCGATACTATCTATAACACCGTCTAGACTCCTTTAAACACCTCAGACAGCTGTGTACATGTACCTAAAAAATATCCACATATATTGCAATGTTAAAGGTCTGGCGTGTTAAATGATAATGGTTATGGCATGCGCAAAATTAAAGATTTTACACCTCGTTATTATTCTTTTAACGCTTAATTGAATTGCCGGCGAGGTTCCGCCTGACACGTAAAAAATGTTTTCAAATGTTGAAACGTTATAGAATCAGAACTAATACATTATTAAACCGATTTACAATTCTATCGACCGGCGGCCGCTTGTAATGTCATGCATGAGACATTTTATTTTCACTCTGAGAATTATTTATGTTGACATTGTCGAAGGCAGGTACGTGAAATTGACCTAACTATAGGTACTAGGGTTACTAAGTTTATACTAAGAGACGCACTGAATTAAATTATTTTCTTCCAACGCACAAGAACACAGTAAAAGTCATTAATATGTATAGACCACAGTTTCAAAAATATTTGCGCAGTGCCTTAATATTATGGCAATAAAGTTCACTCATATATTTTTTAAATTCTACATAGCTATATTATATTGATACCCTTGCCTGTACCTCGAATGAATTAAAAATAGATAAGTCACGATACAATAACAATGTTGCATGAAGCAATACATATGCAATATGATGATAATTCTTGTTACTAAAAGTAAATAGTATTTTGCATATGATTTATCTACGTCAATTAGTACATATATAACTACTTATACCAAGTAGTTCTATGTTGTGTATACTTAATAATCTTTTAGGTAAACAGTTGAGGTAGACGATGTTTCGCTTTGTCGTCTAGAATATTGTCATGTCGTAACCACTTTACAACCATTTATAGAAAGATAAAAGGAATAAAATCAAGTAGAACCCAATTCAATCTAATTATGATACAACCACAAATACGGTCTGTCCTTACAACACGGGTCATAATAAAATTAACGTAATAAAGATAGATTAGATTAATTTAAACGAAATTACACAATTTATTAAGAATATATTTAGATGAGACTTGGCACAGAGTTCTAACTGTCATTTTATTTGATGAAGATCTTTAAGTTTATATTTTCGATTATTACCAAGTTTTTTTTTAATGGAGCGCCTTAATAAAACTTAATATGTATAGATATTTACAAAGCTGTCACCGACAAGATCTATTTTTCATATTAAATATTTGTAACGGTTGGTTGGTGTTGTAAGTACATATCTTGGATAGGTACTAGCTTCTTAAAATGTGTCTAAGTTGCCCTTCAGCTAAAAGTGCGTATTATTTGTGCCGAAAGTGGCAATAAAAAATGTTAAATACAGTGCCGTCTGCAAATGATGGCAATTTCATTCTTACGCACGATCGATTTTCTCGCAATCCCAAATTGTCTAGTTATTTATTGATGTTAAATAATATGTGAGTTGGTATATTAAAGGTAACAGTGGTTACACGCAAAGGACAATACAGCAGTTTTCAGTTTTATATCTAATTTTTCCGCGATATTTTATACAGTTTATATAAATGCGAAAGTGCGTGTGTCTGCCTCGTCTTCACTTTTAAACCGCTAAACCGACTTAGATAGAAAATTTTACATACCTAATATGATTGTTTTTATCTCGGAAATCACTCATTAAGAGGGTGATAAGATGAATAGAAATTTATATAGGAAATCAGTAACCACGGAACCAATTTTGATAAAATCTGGTACCTATGGAGATAGTTTGTGTCCCAAAATGAAGGCATGATAGTTATTATTCTTGGAAAGCTATATTTAATTCGTCTACTTACTCATTTTTGCTATAACAGTGGTCAATACTTATAACTGATGGACTGGAACGCAAGCTACGACCCTGCCTACAATGTAACATTCATTCTAAGCTTGAAAATAATCGTTCGCTCTTTTACAATTCGAAACAAACAAGTGTACACGAAATGTACTGTAAATGATGTGTGTCATGCTATTGATATTACCATATATAGAGACATACGTTTTCTTTCATTGACATTTTCATATCGGTAGTCGATGATACTGGAGAATAAGGCAATCATATATAATTCCGAACCTAATTTACCTACTACTGTGCACGTAAACTTGTTCAATTGGCAGAATACATTACATAGAACGAACGTGCGTCTATTTTTGTCTCAGTGTTTTTTGTGTATTACGCTATATTTATGTATTCTCTAATGACCTAATCCCGTATGAAATTATGTTGGTATTATTTACTCGCTACATGACGTATGTAATCATATAATCAGGTACTGTTTGTATTTGTTTTTTTACTGTGTATTGCAACAAAAACGATATACGAAAACTATTCGCGAACATCATGCCTAAGCCACACTTTGCTCCTTGTGCTACCACGATGTTGCCTTCCCTAGCCACACTCTACTCTACTCGCATAATTTGACTTGACTCCCATTAAAACAAAATTGAAATATAGCATTGTTCTTTTTCAAAAATAGATGTTGCCGTGTTGAAATAAATACAGATGCCTAAGGTTAATAATAATTAGCTTGAGCAGCAAAAAACTTTTAGCAGCGATATAAAATTGATATTTAAATATCCTTAATTATATTGTGCTAATTACCTCTTAAAACTTTACGTACAGCAGTTTATGGACATGCAAATTTAATTTACCAACATGAAATATTGGGTTGTATCTTTTATTTAACTGTGTAATATTTTCACTCTTTATACTACTTAGACTAGTTGTGCCCTGTGGTCTTGGCCGAAGATGAAGTGACGTTAAATTTTCGCGCAAGCATCAATAAACATTTATAATAATGGCATTGTAACGTGTGATTCCATTTTAAGAAATACAGCGTGTTGACCGTATTGAATGTCTCGCGTTGTACCAGTCATATAAATATTCTCTGAAGTGAAAGTTTTTTCTTGATAATCATCAACGTTCTTGCAAAACGTCATGTGGCTTTTAATGAAATCCTGTTGTCGACGGCGGCCGAGCAAATTATATGATATCGCAAAAAATCACGTACCTACTTGAATGCTAACATTGAATTTTCCTCGTGTGCAATTAATCGAATCAATTTCACATGATATGTCATTACGGCAGCCACTAAAGATATACTATAGTCCACGACTTATAAATGGATTTTGCATTCTAGATTTAGTCTTGATCTTTTTGTTGTTTAACATGTTGATAGGATGTAGGTATTTAATATATACGATGACGTGTCTGCCGCGGACACACAGTTAATACTCACCGATCGACATCTAATAAGTAACAAATGAATGAATTATTTCGAATTGAATTCGGGCGGAGCTTTTACGAATCGGCACCAGAGACCATTTATCAATTTTGGTGATTACTAGTCTCTTGTCAGGCGTTTGATTAGGCTTTACCCTTGTCTAAACCTTGAATCGAAATGGATATTTATTTACTTATATGTAATGGTCAGGCATGTACTTAACAAAACCTATACAATACAAGTAGGTATGATATGTTTTTCGAGAGACATTTTAACTATAGTATGTATCTGTAAACATCGTCTCGGCTGTTAAAAACTATAACCTGTATAGTCACCTGCAGGTTTTGGTTCCTTTGCGAGTGTTAAAAACTACATTAGATATATTCTTAGTTTGTCTATACCTGTCCTCACCTCAACAAAATCCTAGCTACGCCCTTGCATTTTCTAACAAGACAATACGTATTTCAGTTGCGAGGGCTGCAAAGGCTTCTTCAAACGGACGGTACGGAAAGATCTCACGTACGCGTGCCGTGAAGAGCGCAACTGCATCATAGACAAGCGACAGCGGAACCGGTGCCAGTACTGCCGGTACCAGAAATGTCTGGCCATGGGCATGAAGCGGGAGGCGGTGCAGGAGGAGCGGCAGCGGGCGGCCCGGGGCGCCGAGGACGCACATCCCAGCAGTTCTGTGCAGGTGAGTTGTCTTGTGACTATGCGCTCGAAATTTAAATCTAATATATGGCACACCTAGATTTAACTCACTGACTCAAAAAAGTACAGTTCCTTTTCCAGGACAGGCATAAAAATCATTAATATGTCTCTGTGCGCTGAATAAGTTTTCTGTATGCATTTAAGTTTTTTATATGAAGCTAGAAGAGTTAGTTTAAAGATGTTTATTTGGTAGGTAGGTCTTGCTCTAAGGAAATTGATGGTGCACACAATTAAAACCTTCAAGTTTTAGAGTTAGCTCTCTTTAGATCTAGGTGTGGGATATGAGAGTCGTGTTGCGGTCTGTCAGACTCCTCCGAAACAAAATTAAATTGAAATCGGCGAAGACGACGCTGAATCTTGGGTATTTTCTAGATCAATCTGAACTGTATCGGGTGCATATAATAATTATCATCACATATATTCTCGTAGCAGGATTTGATTGTCTGGGCACTGCGCTAATCTGTGGCCACCAGGTTGTCAGAATGAACCTACAGTCTACACTCAGGAAATAATTCTGTAGATTGAAGGCGATTATCTAATCTGTGGCTAGCCCTCTATGACGTTACAATGAACGCAAATGTCAATCATAGACTAGATTGACCCTTTACAGACCGTTTATGATTTGCAGATAAAACATCTAGTCCAGTGGTTTTATAGTTCTATACTTGGTGGTAAATACGCCCGGTGGAGTAAATCAACTGTTCTAAAAGGGTAACAAAGACCATAAGAAGTTAAAAAAATACTTGTATTGTTTGTATTTTAAGGTCAGGGTAACATTAGTTTTTCTACCAGGTCCCAGGTGTAACTATAATTGAAAAAAATTAGGATTGGTTTTCACTTCAAATCGTTAATCGTATTTTTTTTGTCAATAGGGCCAAAAGTTAACTTATACACGTCAGTATTTACTAGAGCTTCGGATAAAGAAATAATAAGAGTGTGAGAAGAAACGTCGCAAGAAACTCGGCATCAGTTATGCCTTTTTTTAATTAGAATAAAATATACCTGTATATAAAATTATAAATATGTATGTAGCAACAGGAATAAATAGAAAGTCTAGCAACTTTAATAATAATAAGCATGATATCAATTTATAATACACGTAAACACTTTATCGGTTGCTGAAATAAGCCCTTCTTTGGCCGTATTTCGCATATAAATTTTGACAATAGCACAATGAAATTTCCGGCTGAAAACATTTCTAAAAGCCTGAATGCCAGTAAATGAAAGCTCGCTCGGGTTGAAAGACAGACTAGTAACGCCAACAAGAAAATATTAATGCAAAACTCTATTCTTACAACACAAAGTACATGACTTCCTAGAAGATTTTTTGTAACGGAAACTATATATTTATGGCTTCTTCGGGTTATATACTTTGTGCTATAAATACAAGAAGCCCAATGCACTTACTTTATCAATAATAAGAAGAAATGTACGCCTTCCGGGCACCATCTGTATAAAAATTTTAAAAGTATTTTTTTTCATCTTCAATGCCCCAGGCTCTATGGGTATTTATAAAATGATTATTCTTTTATTCACGAAACTTTATAAACCTATTTGTTCTATGTTCTCAGAAAATTAATTCCAATTACAACTTTATAATTTGCAACCCTACGAGCAATTATACACTCGTAAACCCGTTCTCGTTATATTAACTATTATAGTAATAAAATTTAAAAACAAAAAAAAAACAGAACTCGGTTTTATATCATCTAGCATTAAGTTTATGAAATTATGTTTAAAGTATGAACTTTAACTTTAACCCCCCGAGGTGGTGTTATAAAGCGTATAATATAATCTTTTCGATAATATTAGGTACGTAAGGAAGTAAGAAAAAAAACAAGTATATACGTATTTATAAAATAATAGTTGTCCGCCCCGGCTTCGCTCTTTTTTTTATAGCTTATGTCACTCAAGAAGAGTGTAGTTACCCAACAGTGAAAGATTTTTTCAAATCGGACCAGTCGTTTTGGAGCCTATTCAATACAAACAAACAAACCTTTCCTCTTTATTATATTAGTATACATAGAATTAAGATAGGTACATTATCATTCTTAGGTTTCATTTTGTTTTTATTATTGTAGATATTGATATAAAAAATAGCTTTTCGATATCCTTTCAGCGTAGTCTACTTTTACTTGACACATATGTTTTTCATCAGGAGCTGTCTATCGAGAGACTCCTGGAGATGGAGTCCCTCGTGGCGGACCCCAGTGAGGAGTTCCAATTCCTCCGAGTGGGGCCCGACAGCATTGTCTCGCCGCGGTACCGCGCGCCCGTCTCCAGCCTCTGCCAAATAGGTAACGTACAACCGACACAACTCACAAGTGCTTACAGTAGAATCCAGATATACTTTTAGATTAGATTAGATTCATTTATTTCCCAAAATTCATACAATATAATTACATTTATTATTATGTCAAATTACATGTACTTACTCATATTGAGATCGTCAAAAACAAAAACAAAGAACAATAAGATTAAATAATAATTATCATCAAAATTACAATAAGATTTTGTCATACATAATGTCAAATAGGTATATTAACTATCATAGATTTTTCTCATTAGTCGTCAATTAGTCATTAGTCGTCGTACTTAACGACTTACCGATTTTAGAGAAGGTAATGTTTATACAAGTTAGGTTTCATAACATAAGGAGAGATTTCACTTCAGAGCATTAAGAAATGATCCGATGCCGTTTACGCGTTTTTTTTATGTGGCGTACTAACTAAATGCATATTATGTTACCATTTTTCTGGTCACTTAATTCTTGTACAATGCTGCTTTTCTGGAATAGTGTCACAACTCGAAATGTGTTACCATTCTGAATTGAAATTTATATGTAACGGTTTACAATCTTAAATGGAGTAACAAATTATTTCGAGTTGTTACACTATTCTAGAAAAGCAGCGAGTCATTATGTTTATATGTATCAAAATATGATATTTATTCATAAGTAAACTAAATTTTTAGGATAAAAATTACGACTAATCTTAAAATGTATGTAGTGTCATCCGGTTATAGACATGTCTACACATATTGTGGTCTATATGAAAATTATCTTTGAAGCAAATTAGGAATGTGTTAGGTATCTAATTTTTAAATTTTAATAACTGGTCTGACTAAAATTATGTATATTTTATAGCTCGTTCTTCAGACTTTAACATAAAAATCCAAAATGTGGAATACTAATTTTCGATAAAATAGCACTCGTGTATGCTGTTTTAAAATTAGATTTTCAAGGATCTAATTAAAACTTAATTTGCCTGACATTAGCTTTAATCTAACCTTTTAGTGGCAGATTTACGCGGATGCGGAATTGATTATTGTATTTTCAAAATGCTTAGCTCTAATTTAATACCTGTTTTTCCAGTTTTATCTTAGTTTTAGCATTTTTCTGCTTAAACTGCATATTCAAAATTGTTAGTTACTATGCAAAATAGTTAATCAATAGTGTTGTCTTGTTTATTACAATTTAAATAAATTATAATATATCTTAAATTATTTACACCTATACGTAATTTTTATTTATAGAACTTTAAAAGTATACAATTAAGGTGTAAATATAAATAGAGTTTTTTAACAGACTTGGAGTGGCGAAAAATATTTTGTAATTTTTTGTCTCTCGTAGTATTCATATGCAAATAACAATTCTACTGTCTATAAGTAACATTTTATTATTAATATAATAGTCATAGTACAAGAGTACAAGACCCCAGTAAGACTACCGTGATCTTCCAATCCTGCTAGGGGCAGATGGATGTCTTATATGTATTTTTATATGTTTATCCGTTGTCTAGTGCCCATAGTACAAGCTTGCTTAGTTTGGGACTAGATCAATTGGTGTGTATTGTCCAAAGATATTTATTTATGGGGGCAACTGAGATCTCACTCTATTAGGAAATTGTTTCAAGGCCTATTCTGAGTTAATTATGCAAACTTTGATCGGGAGGGGCAAAAACTGCGTAGTTTTGTTAGGGACTAGTTTTTTAGAAACCTTATCCTTGTTTTTTTGCGGTGCGTAGAAAAAACAATTGGAATGTATTCGTTTGTCATTCTGAATAATGTTTTAGTATTCAAGTTTCTTGGAATTTCCGCTATAGAGCGATGGGCGCACTATGTCTAAAATTTACCGGTTAGATTTCTTTGTTTTGCAATTTGGTTTTGCGCGCAGTATCCTTGTTAGCTGTCTCTCTTACTCTTCGTATATAAGAATGTGATAGAAAACAAGGTTCGGCTTATTCAATTCTATATTTGCTAATTAAAATATTTTGTATTCTTAATGTTAGATACAATGGTCATAAACAATATTCTGCCGTGCGAATGATAAACGCAGTACCTAAGTACATATGAGTTTCATAGGTACTTACTGCGTTTATCAGTAGCATTAGTATTAGGGGGGATATCTTTGTTTTTCTGGTCATCTAAAATAATGGCTATTTCTTCTTTATCCATCAAGTAACTGCCAAAAAATATTGGACACTTTTTTCTTTTCTCAATCAAAAAATAAATGCAAAAGATGAGCGCTTCCAAACTTCGGGAGTGGGGGCATATGACGTCACGGCTAGGTATAAATTGTACTATATCGTGACGTCACGAGCCCCCGCTCCTGAACTTTAAAAGCACTTATCTTTGGCATTGTTTATTTGTTTAAGAAAAGAAAAAATACGTGTCGAATAATTTTTAATAATCTAACTGACGGACTAAATAGAATTTCGTTTTCTTTACCCAGTCGTCATTCCTATTTAGCAATATTTAGCATGTATTTTGTATTGCAGGCAATAAACAGATAGCGGCGCTGGTGGTATGGGCGCGGGACATACCGCACTTCGGCCAGTTGGAGATGGACGATCAAGTGATGTTGATAAAAGCCTCCTGGAACGAACTGCTGCTGTTAGCCATCGCCTGGCGATCTGTGGAGGTATTTAACAAAAAAGTAGTAAAATCCATCTGATTTAGATCGATCGATTAACACATAAAACACGGTCTAAAGTCCTAAACTAATGGGTTGGGAGCTTGACATTTTGCACAGTGGTTCCTTTTATAACGTAGAGGAGCACTAAGGAAGGATTTCTAAAAATTCATCCCGTAAGGGGGTGAAATAATACAGTAATACTACACAAAAATAACAAACTCAAACTCAAACTCAAATAATCATTTATTCAGGCTAGGCTCTTACAGGCACTTGTGAATGTCAACGTTAAAATTAATATTCTTTTTCGATTCAGCAAAAAAAAACCTCTTGAGAAGAATCGAGAATAAACTCAATGAGGTATAATTTTTTCAATATAATAATATTACAATTTCACTTAAGAATAAATTATGTACAAATTACAATATGTATGTACTTAATCTAATTACATTTTTTTAAAAAAAATTTAAGAGAAAATAAAAAAAATAGAAAATAACAATAGGTACTGGAGATGTATAAGGTCTCCAGATGTCAAAAGACTAAATTAAATTTACTGGAAATGTAAAGGTTTCCAGGAGTCAAATATAAAATAAAATTACAGGAGAAAAAAAAGAAAAAAATACACAAAGTAAAAAAGACACTATGATGTCTCTAGTCAGATTCGTTCAAAGCAAAAGTATGTGAATATCACTAAAGTCCCCACTTGCAGACATGAACAGACCGGACCCCACAAACAGCACCCGTTCACGAGTATAACGTGTATCTCAGCCATCGCCTCCCTCAACCATATTGTAGGGAAGGTGGCGACCCGATCAACAACGCCACTGTAAGCAAGCCCTTTAAGCGAGCATGACGTGCTCAAGCTGCCGGACAAAACAAAACTAATAAATGCTAGTATTCTTGTCCGGCGAGAAACATCACATTGTGCCTTAGAACAACTTAAAACATAAAATAATTAACACTGAGTCTTACGTCACTAATCACGAAACTATATTAAGAAAACTTTAAGAACATTTCTAGGCTGCACGTAGCTATGTACATTTACTTAAAAAGTTCCTTTATCTTCTACAAAATCTTTTACAGTATAATACGCCCTTTTAATGAGATGTCGTTTAATATGTGCTTTAAATTTATTATATGACAAGTTCAACAAATCTGCTGGTATTTTATTATAAAATCGTATACAGTTCCCCATGAACGACGTACTCACTTTACGGAGACGGAAACCTGGCATATTATTATTGTGTAGTATTACTGTGCAGACGAAGGCGCGGGGACAAATACCTATAAACGTTAAATTCGTGTTATATTGCGCTACAATGTGCTTGTCCTAAAGCAAAGTTGCGACAGTTTTTTTTTTGCGAGGCGCCGGCGAAATACCACGAGATAAAGCCATACAGACATTAGAGTTTTTAAGCGTTATCTTTTCCTTTATCAATACATTTGTGGTTTGTGTCGTGGGCCGCTCCTTATACCATGTAAAATATAATTCCATTATGAGATACGTAATAGGTACCTATTAATGTTAAATTATTGCGTTATAGTTTTATTTGTGTTTCTTCAGAGTAAGGACGTGATGATTGGGGAGACAAAATACTTATAATTTAATATTTTTTCTTACTATTACGCATTTGACTAAATAAGCGCTTTTTCATTATTAGGAATTTTTAATTTTATCCTAAGTACTTAAATTGTATAGTACATTATTTTGCTTGAAAATAAAAGTTGTATATATCGAAATATTGTAATGAAACAACTACAACGGATTCAACTCGTGTATTTTATTTCCTGACGTGAATTTACCTACACTTATAATCCCTAGAATTTATATACTTACCCAACTCATTTATAAAATCCTAATATTCCTGTTTTTTTTTTTGTTTTATAGTATGCATGTCCCAGATAATAGGGTTTCACTGTATAGTCATTTATTTTTCAATCATTCTTTTCTGTACCTATTTCAGTATTTGGAAGATGAGCGAGAAAATGGCGATGGGACTCGAAGCACCACGCAACCTCAGCTTATGTGTTTAATGCCAGGTAAGTCGAAGCAAAATACTATATCATAATATAAACACACAAACGCAGACACACACACACACCACTTCTCATCTATAGTTGTTTTTAAATAATTTTCCAATCTTATAAATTTATGTTCCTACCTATCATTGTAACGCCCGTTTTTAGTTCGTAGGCCCCAAGATACAGGCTCTGACTAGTTTGGGATATATAAATTTTAAAAAAATGTTTGAGATGTAAATAAAGCTACTTGCGTATAGTTGGGTACAAGGGCGTAGGATGTTGTTGAGGGGGACAAACTAAGAATATATCTATGGTAATTTTCGACGCTCGCAATGGAATCAAAACCTACAGATTACTTCTAGGGCCAGCTGCCATCCTCTGCCCGTACCTTACTACGTAGTTGAGTACCTACGTATTAAGTATGATCGTGTTGCAGGAATGACGCTGCACCGCAACTCGGCGCAGCAAGCTGGCGTTGGTCCGATATTCGACCGCGTGCTGTCTGAGTTATCTCTCAAGATGCGAGCTCTCCGCATGGACCAGGCCGAGTATGTCGCGCTCAAGGCTATTGTGCTCCTAAACCCAGGTAAATCATAATTAACCGTCACCTAGTGGTCGTCTCGAACGCCGTAAAATCAGTGACCTTACTTACCACGCGGACAGAGTCGCGGGCAAAACCTTGTATAAGAATATTTGTATAAGATTTTTAACATTGTTTGTTTTATAAATTTAAATTTGATCTCCTACTTATAGTTTTAATATTGTTATTACAGACGTGAAAGGACTGAAAAATCGACCAGAGGTGGACGTCTTACGAGAAAAGGTGAGTCAATTTATTTTAGCTGGCCAACTGCGCTTCAATATTCAGTTCGAAAAAAAAAAACTAGTATAAATAAAATAAATGTCTTTGAACAATTCACACAAGTTTTGTTCTTCTTCTTACTTGACAAGGAATAAACATACTTAAATACATATAAGACATTTAAGGCTCAGGTAGACGCCAGTGCTCATCACACTCACATCTCATCACATCTGCCCCTAGCAGAAATCGAACCCGCAACGTCCGGTTTAGTAGTCAGAGGCTTTGACCAAAAATTAAAATTTTCATATGTTATATGTGATATATGTATACTTGGCAGTATTTTTATTAGTACCGATAAACACAGTATTTGTATCAGTCATAATGATATTTGTATCAAGGCAAGAGTAGAAATTTTATATCATTATAAAAAGAAATGAAATATTGATCGAATTTCGATTGATAGATCTAAATAATATATATAAGACATAGTTGACGATTGTTTTGTTTTGTCAGATGTTTTCATGCCTCGACGAGTATTGCCGGCGGTCGCGCGGCTCCGAGGAAGGTCGCTACGCGTCGCTTCTTCTCCGCCTGCCTGCGCTCCGGTCCATCTCTCTCAAGAGCTATGAACACCTCTACTTATTCCACCTGGTCGCAGAGGGCACCATAAGCGGGTATATAAGGGAGACGCTTCGTAATCATGCGCCCCCGATCGACACCAACATGATGTAAACTCCATCAACTGGTCAGTTGCTCTTTGGTAGAATTAATGTATTTAATAGGAGAGCGACATATAGGCCTTCGGTTTAAGACATTTGGTGACGTGCCCCGTAAGATTTAAAAATGATTAATAAAAAGAAAATTATGAATCGGTTTTTATAAAATTGTTTTTGTAAAAGCTGTTTAGATGGTATTTTTACGGGGTACCGTTTTATTTGAACGATAATACGAGTTTTGTTCTAATTGCAATAACGAGTAACATAAATAATAGTCCTGGCTGGTCCAAGCGCTATGTTGAACTACATTATGTAGTTGATAATACGTCTCAAATTTCGTCTTAGGCATGCAAAATTCGAGTTATCGTTTAGTTTGCAAAGTTAATGGCGAAATAAGTTCAAAGGATAGCTATGCCATAGACACTAGAGTCTCTTGTGCAGACATTAAAAACTTTGTCTCTGGTATAGTTGATTAGCATAATGGAAGCGACAGTCGTTACGATATTAGAATAGGAAATAAAAAAATCTGAGTTAAAGATAATCTGAAGATAGAGATGAAATGTCAACTTTTAAAAAAGTTATTCAATACCGTAGCGACATAAGCGAGGCTGATTAATATTTAGACTAGGCGTCCATTGCTTCAGTAATTCCTTATGTATATAAGTGATCCAAATAAATAATCTACTAAGGCGGCGTTGTTAAAACGTACCGCGTGTCAAGTGCCCCAGGTGAGACGGAGATGAATTCAATCTCATAGTACGATGAAAATATTGAGTGTTGAATTTTATGAATTCCACAAGGAAGGAGATCAAATACACTGACTGAGAAAATATATAAACCTTCAAATGTATGGCAGCTGATCAAAATGGAATGTATACCAATGTCCTCAGAAGTGTCGATAAACAATTATGGGGTCGTCTGTCAAAAATCCGCTAGTGTAGCATGAACCAGCTGTCATGTTCCACCAATCACAGACCAGTAGCTTGTCTCTCATTGGTGGAACACGACAGCTTGAACTCGTTCTACATCAATTAATCTTGTGGATTTGTGACACGCGGCAACCCAAATTGCGACTATTGTACGAACTGTACACTAGTAAGACACGTTCAGATAAGAGTAGACAGCGCGAGATTGTGAAATTTACACGACGCGAAACTAAAGTTGATGTAGGTGTTGTAACGCAATGTCAAGAATCCGCTAGAGGTCGCTAGGCTCGAGTGAGTTCTATCAATTTAGACCAATCACAATGCAGTAAAGTCGCAGTGTTAACGATTGACGAAACTAATTCACACAAGCTAACGTCAACCACGGGGATTATCGTGAGTCAAAATGTCACTAGATGCCGCTAGTCTTGAATGAGGTCTAGCGGAGGATTGAGTCAATACGCAAGCAAACGATATTCTGTTTTCGTTCGCTTGTGTCAATTTCATACATTTTTCGTTTGTTTATGTCTGACGGATTTTCGACATTGTAGGTTTCAGCGGTGTTCATTTCATTCTCTCGAGTACTGCAACAATTGTTAGGTAATGAAAATGGGGCCGCCTCTTTTATTATTACGTAGTCGTAATATTAATGTATTTAGCGTAAGTCGAGCGTTAGGTAATTATATTCGTCGAGTAGGTGTCAATAGTGAATTAATATAATGTGTAGACTGTTACGTGTAGGTAATTATAACGTTTACCAAATCTCTCTTCAAAGCATTAACACGTACACTTCGGTACTAAAAGTAGTAGCGTAACCGGATTCTTAGAATTTGAATCGATTTGTTACTTTGTTATAGAATACTAAGCAAGTAAGTATACAGTCGCGGGAGAAGGCACCCGTCATTCACTCTTTTATTGATTGCAAAAGTACCTATAAGTGATTTTGCATCCTCCCGCGGTAAAATCTTACGAGCCATTCCGGCAAATTATCATTATTTTACAAAACATATGATATGTATAAATGCTAAAAGTGTTTCCATACATATATAGGTGCTTTAAAATGCATTTGAATGTGCGGATATAAATTAGAAATCTTGAATTGTTTTACAAAATATTTTTTATTTCAATATTCAATGTTATTTTTAACTGTAAATATTTTAATGTATGTCATTATAAGTAGTGTTTGATGAATGTATAAATATATAACGTACACCCTGTACAACAATGACACATTTTTTTATTTTCTCATATTTAACAGACAAATGGGAATGAAACATTTTTGAAACTATGGTAGCGTAATAAAATACCGAAAAAATAATTGAAATAAACTAAATAGAATTTGCGACTTTGCTGTCAAAATATCTGTCAAATGTTACAGATTTTGTCAACATTTGTTCTATAGTCAGTTGGTTAAAAGCGACGTGTCACTGTTGTACAAGTGTTATATAAATATTTCACCATTTAGGGCTGGGGTAATTTTGGCCTAGACGAAAGTAAGAACGATTTGGAAGATCCTAGGTAGGGCCAGTTTATTTTTGTACCTCAAACATAACTTTAAGTGCGTTTCAGAAGATGGTTCACTAACAACTAACCAGTATTAATAAAGACTTGTCCAGGTTAAAATTAAAACGGTACCACAATTTTCAGTCTCTAAATAGGTGGTAGCTGTTACTATGTGAATGTCCTCATGAAATTTAATGATATATATATATCGCCTTAAATGGCAAGCTCATTTGACTCTCATATTAAATATGTGCTGAAAAGTTTTAAACGCAAATTTTATATTTGGTAAAGTAGAAATCTGTCTACATTCTGTTTGTTATGGATACCGTATTGCTGTTGAAAATGCATTAATGTTGATAAAAATTAATATTCTATGGTTGGGTATGAATTCTATGTTGGGCGGTGTTGCAGCGGTTGTGAGATGATTTATAATGATGTTCTCTAAATATCTGACTAAATATAAGTTATATTTTTTTGTATAGAAATAGCTTTAAGATGAAGGTGATTAAATTTTATCATTATCACAACCACCGGTGTTTTATTTTAATTAAAGACAATAATACTCACTTTAGCGTTAGACTATCGTCAGCTCAGTTCTGTTACGATGGCTACGAGGCACACACACAGGTTCAAATACTGCCAGAAGCAGACTTCAGTGAGACGAGCATTACTATATTATGTACCTGAATCTTGGATGTGTAATATTATTATGTATCACCAATAATAAAATCTTGGCTAGTTCAGGATCAACTGGTGTGAAATGTCCAAAGATAAATAATTATATATTGAGATTGCACAAAATACTGTATTTATTGAAATATATTAAGGCACAGCCAAGCAACATACGAAAACAGAGATATAATAATTGTACTTAACGCTAAGATAAAAATTTGCATTGATTGATATATGGATACTGTTGTTGCGTTTATTCGTTGAACACAATTCACTTGTTGAAATGCGAAGCTTCTATCGACTCGTAGGCATCCAGCTTGACGTTGATTCTGAAAAAAAAATGTTAATTAAATTGCTTGTAGGTAATAAATAGGATTTTGGTTTACAATTACAATGAACAATACAAACTTTTGACACGCTAAGGGTAGTTATTTAATGGTTCACTCGTAACCAACCGATATAGAAATATCCTTACAGAACTGTCATATTTTGAGATTAACTATTTGCACTATTGTTAAATGCTACTTTAAAACAACAAATTCTTAACATAATTCATGTTTCTGTTCATATTTTTATTGGAATAAAACAACCATATTTTATTTTATTCTATTTGCTGACGTAACAGTAAGCCTAACGCTGTGTTAGACATCGTCAGCTCAGTGCTGCCATGAATATGGTAACTGTAGAGTTTTCGCAACGCCAACAAAAAAATACTCAATTTAAAACCGTTAAAGTTGTTTCATCCCAAAGTGTAATAACCGCAAAAACATCAGAAATCATATTTATAACATTTTGTAATATGCAGTACCAGATAGTACGTTATTGATTGTAATCTTACTTCTCAAACGCTGCTTGTATGTCGTTCACTTTGCTCGGATGGCAGACGATGGCGGTCTTGCTCTGCGCGACGTCGAACAGAGTCGGCAGCCACTTGACCGCCGCCGCGTGCGCAGACTCGGGCGTCACCGCCGCCACCGCACAGACCAGATCCCTGGGGGAGAAAAATATTATCACCACACCTTAGTTACAAATCCATACAAATATTATAAATTAGGTTCGCACGACTGTCATTATATAAACACTAGCTGTCCGCCCCGGCATCGTACGGATCATCTTTTCTGTTATAGTCTACTAGCTTCTGCCCGCGACTTCGTCCGCGTGGAACTCCTCCATTTTGCAGTCGGTTAAAAAGCAGCCTATGTCCTTTCTCAGGCTCCAGACTTTCTTCTTACCAAATTTCATTTAAATCGGTCCAGTAGTTTTAGCGTGAAAGCGTAACAGACAGACAGACAGAGTTACTTTCGCATTTATAATATTAGTATGGATGTCACTCGGGAATAGTGTAGCTTCCCAACAGTGAAAGATTTTTTTTAAATTAGTCCAGTTCTTTTGGAGCCTATAATATTTTAGTATAGATTATCCTAAAGTAAACCAACACAACAAAAAAATACTTTATTCTATTTAGTGCAGTCGTTTGGAAGTTGACGGCCTGTTGGTCTATTGATCAGAGACCCCGACTACGAAACCGGAGATTGCGGGTTCGAATCCTGCTAAGGGCAGGTGTCAATGTGATGAGCATTGGCATCTGTACCTGAGTCTTGGATGTCTATATGCATTTATGTATATGTATCCGTTGTCAAGTACCCATAGTACAAGCTTTGCTTAGTTTAAGACTAGATCAATTGGTGTGAATTGTCCAAAGATTTAAAGAAAGAATTG
This sequence comes from Polylopha cassiicola, assembly GCA_038024825.1. Taxonomy (NCBI): domain Eukaryota; kingdom Metazoa; phylum Arthropoda; class Insecta; order Lepidoptera; family Tortricidae; genus Polylopha; species Polylopha cassiicola. The sequence continues at coordinate 5,352,624 of CP149050.1, forward strand.
ATTGAAGTTATGCGCTGACATAGATTTCAGTGATTCATTTTTGTTAGAAATTATTACATTGTTGTTCCCGAACTATTGATGTCTAGTTTTTTTAAATAGTTAAACTATTTAATAGTACGCGAAGTACATCCTAATTTACAAATAGGTCAAATTCATTATCGTTTTTATTAGTCTCCTGTCGACACTTCTCAACAAGACGTTTGTCCAGGTGACAACTTCGGACGTGCATAAGTGGTTGATATAGAACTAAATTGAATAAACATCGGACAAGGGGTTACGTGATCATTTGTAACTGCGATATATGAATAACCGAGTGGTTATAGAGACATTTATCAAGGTAATATTCAAGATATTTATTAAGCTAATATTCAAGATATATAAATTAAATTTACAATATACATTTTATTTTTACAAATCCCCACCCTAGAAGTAACCTGAAGGTTTTGATCTTGTACTTGATCTCCCGCCTAAGGGCATACAAATCTCTCTCTCATTCATTAACGTATCGCGCACTATCACTATGTTGCGCCCAAGGGCGTAGCGAGGTACGGGAAGGGGGTGGGCAGCTGTCCCACCCTAGAAGTAACCTGCAGGTTTTGATTCCCTTGCGAGTGTCGAAAATTACCTTACATATTTTTAGTTTGTCTACGCATATTATTTATACTTTTTGTATACAAACCTTGTTCTAACAATCACAGACACAAAAAGAATTATCCAATTTGGTGCAGTCATTCGAAAGTTATGCGCGCACGTAAATTTTTGCGATTCATCTATACTACTATTATAAAACTGAAGAGTTTGTTTGTTTGAACGCACTAATCTCAGGAACTACTGGTTCGAATTCAAAAAATATTTTTGTTGGATAGACCATTTATCGAGGAAGGCTTTAGGCTATATAACATCACGCTGCGACCAATAGGAGCGAAGAAACAGTGGAAAATGTGTAAAAAACGGGGAAAATATGAAGCCTTATGAAGAATTACTATTCCACGGGGACGAAGTCGCGGGCACAGCTAGTTTTATATAATATATACAGATATATAGGTACCTGTTGTATCTATCCCCGGTCCGCTTGAGGTAGTTGAGTAGAGACTGTGAGACGACGTCTGCTGGACATTTCTCGTCTTCGACCACCTCGAAGAGCGCCGTGCTGCGAGCCGACGCGAACAAATCATCATCGAACTTGCCGTCCGACAGATATTCCTCCTGCGAAATATATTATGCTCAGGGGCCGTACAAGTATTACGTAAGCAGATTTATTACAACGAATTATTCCCCGTTTCCACCTTCCCAGCAAAAGTAAAGCTCTATAATTATAACTTAATCACCACCTAGATCTGCGGTTTTTAAGCTTTTTAAATCCGTTAGCATTATGACCGAACTAGGGTCACTGATTTTACACATCCTAGAAACGACGAACTTGTGCGCTAGTCAGCGCTACGCCGTGCTTAAACTTGTCACTTTGAAATTGACAACTATCAGCTGATTACCCCCAGGTTAAGAACCCAGGCTATATAATGATAGTGATATGACTAACCACGATGGACTTGGCCTTGGTGTAAGCGGCGAGTGTGTTGGTGGCGCGGTACAGTGAGAACACGAGGCGGCCCTCGGTGGGCGCCGGCCGCGCGCCGTACCCGTACGACAGCCCGCAGCCGCGGATCAGACGCCACATCGGACCCTGCACGAACACGACAAAATAACATCTTACTAATTGGAATTAAACAACTATGGACGGATTTAAGTCGCGTATTTTATTTTATTGGCCGACGTTTCGAGAGCTTTACAGTGCCCATATCCGTAGCACGACTGAGTTGAGGATAGTCAATGAGAAATTTATACAATTATGCAAACCGAGTAAAATAGACGAGTTATAAATACGTTTATAGCTGCTTCATTCCAATGTGTAATAACATCGAAGGCATCAGTAATGATTAGTATTGTATTTAATTATTTTATAAACATACTTCTAGTTGCGTGAAGTAGTTGAGCGCGACGAGTAGCGGCGCGTAGTCGGCGAGGGCGAAGCCCCGCGGGCCGGGGCTGAGCGCCGCCAGGAACGAGGACTCCACGCCGCCCACGCCCACCACGCAGCCGCCGCCGAACCCGCCCAGCAAATCCGCGTCCCAGTACAACACCGGCCTGATACAATTTACACATTACATGTTACATAATACTATTACACCTTTACATTCGGTCTTTAACATTAAGTTTAACCCATAAGATAGTAATTTAAGTTAAGCCTAGTTATAAGGACTTTAACTAACACAATATGGACATATTATAGTAGTATTGGTCTGAAATAAATGCTTTTAATTTTTTTTTAATGTATATATTATTCAATATTTTTCAATAGGGATGATGACTGGATAAACATCATTGCACTCGTATTTTTTTTTTTCTTAAACAAACAAAAAATACTAAGATAAGTGTTTCTAAAGTTCAGAGGTGGGGACTGAGGACACTATTGCTACGCGCGTCCGTTTTTCGCTGTGCTCGGCGACCGTACTTTAGCTCGGGCCGATAATATAACACAATACTCACTTAGCGGGTTTATCTTCACCAGTCCTCGGGAACCGTTTCCAAGGTTCGGTGCTAAGCTTGTACCTATCGAAGTCCGTCGCTAGATGCAGCCACATATTCCTTGTTATCTTCTGGAATGTCTCTTTGGCGTCCTTCAGAGCTGCCTCGGCGGAATCGCCGCCAGCGTTCAATTGCTCAATAAGCTCTTTCAAGAACTTGTGCTGACGTAACACCGAGCTCCAGTGGATATTGCTGTCCTTCTTATATAAGGAGTCTCGGAGCACGTCGTATACCATTTTGTTACCGTTTCTGCGCACCTGTAAGTAAAAAGTATTAGTGTATATGGATCAAAGAGAATTATTTCTGATACTTTCTCGCTTATATAGTCGGGCTGCAGTCGGCTACGAATATGAGAACTGTAACTGATATATATATGCAAGTTAAATCAGTTATAATTATTTTATTCCTAACTAGCTTCTGCCCGCGACTTTGTCCGCGTGGAACTCCTCCTTTTTTGAAGTCGGTTAAAAAGTAGCCTATGTCCTTTCTCAGGATCCAGACTTTCTTTGTACCAAATTTCATTTAAATCGGTCCAGTAGTTTTAGCGTGAAAGCGTAACAGACAGACAGACAGAGTTACTTTCGCATTTATAATATTAGTAGGGATTATATACTGTCTTGTAAATTTTTGAAAATTGTAGCTTTAATAAAACTGATATGTTTTATGTAAAATAAGATTAATTCCAGAGTCAGTCATACATAAAAATCCTATTTCTTTGTAATAATACTACAGTTGCGATTTTAGTCACATGGTGAAATATATGTAATTTTCGTATTATTCTAAGTTTTATCTGTTTAATAGATCATCCAACACATTTCTAAAGCACATTACGCGATTAAGTGACATGTACACCTATAAATATATGCTATTAATAATATTAGCAGAATTTGTTTCAAATATTTACCTGTGCCACGTCATTGATCATTCTCTGCGCGAACACCAGCAACCTCTCCTTGGTTATTTCAGCAGCCAGTAACACCTCGTACAGGAGGTTCACAACTCCCTCGTAATCAGACGGTTCACACTGCAAAATAATACATTGGTTTTATATAACAATTCACCACGCGTACACACACACACACACACACACACACACACACACACACACACACACACACACACACACACACACACGCAAGGGCATAAAAAGAATATATCTAAGGTAATTTTCGACATTCGCAAGGGAATCAAAATCTACACTGTACTTCAAGGGGTTCCTAACCATACCTGGCTACGCTCTTGCACACACGCACACACATACACAGTATATTTAATGTACTTTCTTTCTTTAATTGTTATTTAGAATTAGCATTTGCCCGCGACTCGATAACGTTAGTAACCTTATATCTCACTCACCCTAGTTTCAATATGAACGAAATTTCCAAACTGTCCAACGGAGAAGTTGCCAGACCTTCCGAAGCCGATGTCATTACTGAACATGACGGTCAGCTGTTCGGTGGTGGATATGATCTCCTCGTGCGAGACTAGAGTGTCTCCCCGCCTCACGGGGCATTCTGCCAACGCGTTCATGTGAAGTGGCAGCCATTTGCGAGTCTTCTCATCGACGTTCGTCGTATCAAGTATTAGGTTAATCTAAAAAAGCATAATAATTTCTCAATGCCTTCGCGGTTATTATACATTGGAATAAAACAACTTTAACGGATTTAACTCGCGTATTTTATTTTTATTGGCTGACGTTTCGGAGCATTTACAGATTCCATAATCGTAGCATCATATCGTAGGTTATATATACGATACGCGAGTTAAATCCGTTAAAGTTGTGTCATTCCAGTCTAAAAAAGAATGTTGTTTTTATTATAGCGATTATAAAAAAAAAATTGGAATAAATACGCATTTCGTTCTTACAAGCTTTATATAAAGTAATGACAGATAGTATATATTGATAATGAAAATAATATATGGTTGATATAAAATATAAATATCTTCGGAAATTCACACCAATTAATCTAGTTTTAAACTAAGCAAAATATAACATACATAAATATAAGACATCCAAGACTCAGGTACAGAGGATAGTGCTCATCTGCCCTTAGGAGGAATCGAATCAGCAATCTCCGGTTTCGCAGTCAGGGGCTCTGACTACAAGACTACTACTATAACAAGGTACTGTAGAGGTTACGTTCCGATAAGGATGCTGGCCGTTGAATATTTTAAAAGTGATGTTTGAATAATAGAACGGATTTATAAGTGTAGACTTGGAATTGTATAGCCGAAGAATAAAGTTGCAACCTAATCAAACACAGGCTTCTTTAAGCTTATAGGGACACTCCAACTTCTGTACATTTAAAATATACTTTTGTTTATCGAAATTAACTTTTGGTCCTTATAATACTTACGTATACAAAGTTGGTCTTCAAGCTGTGTACTCTAGCGTACATGGGCAGTTGTGTGAGGTCGAAGTGCGGGCAGGCCTCCGTGTCTGCACTCCACGAGGATATGTTGTGGCACTTGAGGTTCTCGCACGAAGGCACCGGAACCGCCGCCAACGTGCCAGGCGGAGGCGGGCGCTAGGAGTTTTAAATTATAAGTTATTTTTATATTAGTACTCATAATTAATGTAAGAATAACTTATTGCGTACAATATAATAATATGCTGCTGTTATTATGTTGCCCTTATCTAAGATTTCACGTTCATGTTTGTGCCTTTTTATATTTTGTTTCCGTGTGTCATCCGTTTAGGTTTAAGCTGAAAACCACTTTTTTGACTACTACTTTTTTTGTTATATACCTATAATTATGTCTGATGACAGATAATAAATGTTATATTTATTTATTAATAAATACCTCATTAAATTCAATCGCTTGCTGCAATTCTTCTGCCTTCTTAGCGAGTCCACTCTCCCCCAATTTCGCTCTCTGCTCTTCTATTCTCTTCTTTTCCTGTTCAGCCATTCTGTAAAATGCAAAAATTTATTATTCATGTAGGTCGGCGGATCTTTTGAGATGTAGACTAGTTATAGAAGACCATAGTCGTCATATCTACATTTAAGAACAGAGTCAATGTGTAATAAAAAAAAATAAGTGATATTATCCCCATGATAAAGGACGGTCGCCGAGCATAGCAAAACGGACGTTGCCCTTTTTCTTTCGGTGAGCTCGGCGACCGTCCCTTAATTACGGAAAATTCCATGTTATCGAACGCCTACGTAATGCAAATAAACACATACTCAGGAATAGTGTAGCTTTCCAACAGTGAAATAATTTTTCAAATCGGTCCAGCCGTTTAGGAGCCTATTCAATCCAAACAAACTTTTCCTCTTTATAATATTAATGTAGATAACTTACTCGTCTTGCAGTTTTATACTGGGTGATCCCACTATAGTGACCACATTGTCAGTGAAATACTTCTGCAGCAGACCAAGCCAGTATTCCGAGGTCTCTGCTAGCAGCTCGTGCAAACCGAGTTGGGGGTTCATTCGAGAAATGAACTGAAATAGAAAAATAAAATGTAGCTTCCTTAAAGGATAAACTGGCAACACTATGAAATGTATGTACAGTGTTGCCATTTAATATAAATTCCGTAATCCTATTTATTGTTTTACTACTAATTATCAGAAATATTTTGTTCAACAAAAAATCCAAATATAATTGAAAAGCAATTGCAATTTTTGGATAAAAACAGCATTATTAAAAGAGCCAAGTATGGCGAGTTAAATATTTTAACTGACGCTTAGAGTACCTGCATAATTTATATTAATTATCATTTTTTCTAAAACAATATAATTATATCAAGAATACATTATAGGAAATTGACTGTAAATCACTCACATCCTGTTCGTTTTGAGAGTATAACGAATCTCCAATACATCTGAACGCGACAGCGTGGTGAGGGTCTGATTCGAGACTAGCGATGCTTTCCCTCAACTGTTTCCTGAGCAGTCTATTCATTCTATCCATATTGATAGACTCGGTGCCGTCCCTTAGACACTTGAGGCATTTCCTCGCCTCATCTCTCGCCGCTGTCAATTTATCCACTGGCACGTTGTCGAGCTCGATCTTGATTAGAGACGACAGGTTCTCTGTCAAGTTATATGACACCTGTTGAGTAATAAAGAATTAATTAAATTAAAAGTAATTGAATGTGGTAAATATTATTCAAGATTTATTAGTAATTTTACATCTGTCAGTTTTTTTGATGTCACGATTAAAACATTGGAATGTGACAACTGTAATTGATTTAACTTGTGTATTGTTAAAATATGTTTAATAATTATTTTAATTTCACAAACGGACTATATTAATATTTTTTCTTTACCCATTCATCATATACCAGTGTTAAATATACCTAATACCTATATAACTATACAGTTAAGTAATGTGTATTTGAGTCTGTTTCCTAATGTTAACAAACAAAAGTTTTTACCGCTTTAAATCGAATAATATATTAATTTCTGATGCCTTCACGGTTATTACACATTGGAATGAATGATTTTGGAGTTAAACTATCTTCAGTTCAGTCGTGCTACAATTATGGATTTCCTTGCGAGTGTACGACCCCCCCTTAACAAAATCCTAGGTATGCCCTTGCTTTGTTTCATTCCAATGTTGAATAACATTTAAAAAATATATATATTAAATATGTGATACTCACGTCACCAGCGAGCGCGTCCTCCCTCTCCACGAGGCATCTCTGCAGCGGCGCCGCGGCGGTGTCGCACAGGTACCGCAGCAGAACCGCACACCCTGTCAGGTCTTTCAATGCAGACGGCTCTGTCAGCAGCGGCCCACGCCATCCGAACAGTACCTGCGAGTTATAAGGAAAAGTTGTCTTATTTATTGATCTAAATCTATATATAAACGTAAGCTGACTGAATGACTGACGCAAGGCCTAAACTATAAGGGTAAGAAACTTGAAATTTTGCACAGGGGTTCCTTTATAGCGTATTTTTGTAAATTCACCCCCTAAGGGGGTAAGACTGTTAGTATGAACCTTTGCCGTTTTTGAAGTTATTCAAATGAAATTCATTGGAAATCATGAAACGTAAAATATTTTATAAAATTAAACACATTAATGTCCACAATAAGTTGTGTCATATTGCAACAAAAGTTATTTATTATTATTGTTGTGTAAGATAACAGTGTATCTATTATGATAAAAATGGTTTTACATATAATAAATAATTTGCTGTGGTTATTTTTATTTATTCATTACTAGCGACCCGCCCCGGCTTCACACGGGGGCTATAAACCTTCCTTAAGAATCACTCTATCTATTAAAAAAAACCGCATCAAAATCCGTTGCGTAGTTTTAAAGATCTAAGCATACATACGGACATACAGCGAAAGCGACTTTGTTTTATACTATGTATTGAAGTATATGTCTGATAATGGTCTAGGTAAAGGATACAGTAATGGATATTTTTTCTAAAGTGCAATTCTTATATAAAACCCGTTACCTACCAAAAACACACACATACTTGTACAGCTCATCCAGTTCAACTCTCATATTGGCGGTAGATGTCTAGTAGAAAAGTACCTATGCATAAATTGAACAGTAAAATATTTACTATATGCTATACAATTAAAATTCCATTGATATCTGGTCCGTGTTATGCATTCGTGTGTCAACCCACACCGAGGTAGGTTTGAGATATCGGCGTTTAAAGTTTTTTGAAAACTTTCTTCTTTTTCCGCTTATTTTAAGCAAAAAAATATTGTTATGTGGTATCATTTTTTTTTGTTGAAGTGCATAGATTTAGGATATAAATGTATTTATTTCAATACATTTATAATTAAATAGAAAATGCAGAAAAATGGTTAATGCTTAACGGCTATAAGGTTTATTACATTTAGCATTTATGTGCTAAGCCACATAACACTATGCAAAATTCTAATTTGTTCTTTTATAATGAATATATTTTACACTATTTTTTTGTAAATGTAAAATAATAAACATCTAACGTATTAAAACTTTAATGTAAGTACTTATTTATTTAGTTTTTATTGTTATAGGTAACATGTTTTAAATAACATTGTAAGTTCTGCTAAAAATGAGAAATAGGTACAACAAGTTAACACTTCTATTAAGTCAATTAGTTAAAAATCTTAACCAAATAGATTTATTATTATTATTTTATCATATTGAATTAAACCAATAATATATACTTCCGTACCTAAAAAGTTAATAAACCACCTAAAAACCATTTTTCGAAGAGTTGATAAATTGTGGCGACAATTCGTACATTCTATAATATTATTATGTGTAATATTCTAATTCTTATCACACACGTTCAAATCTAATGATGTATATTATAAAAAAATATCGGGTAAGTTAGACTCGCGCACCAAAGGTTCCGTACTATAAATAACCTGTAGGTATATATGTTTTAATGATGTCATTAAAATGTATGGTTTTCGTATTTTTTTCTTTATCCGTGCTATATGACGTTACCTCGGACCTACTAAATTAATTCAAGATCCTGAGTTCACGAAGAGTACCCTGTAGGTTTTGATTCCCTAGCGAGTGTTGAAAACTTTTGTCAGACGCGGCATAAACGGCGGTTCTTTTGATTGCGTTGGCGATTTTTTTGTGATTATGTTACAATTTCAAGGGACGGTAGTCCTGAGTATTTGATATTACTATGAATTTTAGTTTGATACCTACCTCCACGCGTTACTGAGGTAAAGGATCACACAGACAACAAAGTAATCCTGTAAGGGTTACTTTTTTTATCCTTTTAAGATACGGAACCCTAAAATATTTTATATAATATGATAAAAATAATAATAAGTAATAAAAAAATAAGTTGGATACTATTTTTAAGTACTTAATACAAAATAATATTTAAGTGTTAACTTGTACCTATTTCTCATATTTAGCAGAACTTATAATGTTATTTGATACATGTTATACAACAATAAAAACTTTAAGTAAATAAGTACTTACATTAAAGTTTTAATGCGTTAGTTGCTTATTTTATTACATTTTCTAAAAATTAGTGCATAATATGTATAGGTACCTATTCGTTTTAAAACAACAAATTAGAATTTTGCATTAATATGTTAGGTATGTGGCTTAACACATTAATGCAAAATACAAATCTGACATGGGAAATAAGCAATAATGTGTTATAAGTGGCTTAACATATTAATGCAAAAATACAAATCTGACATAGGAAAAAAGCAATAACCAATTTTGTGCTCTAGAATATTCTAAGATTTTTTTTTAACAAAATGGATTGCACTGCCGTATTCCTCATGATCCATTTAATAAAACTGCATTCATAACTCAAAACCCGATTTTTTGAGGGTTAACACACAAACGTTTAACACGGTCCATCTATGGTTCAATGGCGCTAGTGCTAGTGAAGCCCATGGTAGAAATGGTACCACAAAACCTAGAATTAAGGCATATGTATAATATAAGGTGTGGCTTCAAGTCCCACTGGGTCTCCATAAGACAAATATCATTATCATTAGGAAGTATTAAAGTTATAAGTTCTTTACCTGCCCACAGTCTTCAGTGTCGGCTGGCCACTGTTCTGTAAGTTCCCCATAGTTGGGCGGCGGCGGGACTGTCTGCCACGGCTTTACCCATGATTCCACAGTTTCCTTACTTCTCTATGAAAAAAAAAGGTTATTTAATCATGTTTAGGATAAGAAGATTCATTCTGAAACAGGGCTTATTTAAAAGAATATATAACACCAGTATTTAGATCTAAATCTAAATAATAAGGATCCATTTAAACTTAAATTATCTGCTGCTAAAAACTTAGCAGTTATGAAACTTTAAAAATAACAAAACTTTTAATGATATTACAATTTAATTTTTTACTAATTTGTACAATTAATTACTATATTAATGTTATAATCTCTGAATTATCAGAGAAATCTTTAAACTAAGCTTTTGTTTTTTTACATTGTCATAGCTTTTGTCTGTAATTCAATATAAATAAAATTATTCATAGATTGAAAATAGCAACAAAAAATTATATAGGTAGGTAGTAGACGTTATTTTAGATGCAATTGAGTCATCATATATATCAAGATTGCAACCAACCTGTGCAATGATGTCATCTTCCACTGTTGCCAAGGCTTTAAATACATCCTCGGCATCAATTTGACCTGTTAAGATAATTGTCAGATTCTCCGGGCGGTAGAATTTTTTGTGGAAATCTTTTACCTGGAATAATGTTTTTTTTTTTACATAAACTTATGTTAATTTGTTACATATAAAATGTCTATTTGTAAGATATATATTTCTTGACTTCCTTACTTTAACATTATCAGTGGAAATTCTCAGGTTCTCGGTTATTCCTCCAGTTTCAGCAGAATATCCACTGTTAGGATACATTGCTCGCTGTAACTTCAGGTCACATCTAAAATAAAAAAAATGAATACTTACAAAGAGTTATTTAATTATCACTAGAGTTAGGTAATGCTGTTACATTCAATATTATGAAAATAGACCCACTGACATTATAGGTAATTCTTTCATCACAAAAATTTTGACATTTTAACTATAGTGAGCTTTTCAAAAGTAATAAGTTAAACAAAAAAAACTTCACATTATGTTATAGACAGCCCATTTAACCAGTGGTATTTGGAATCAATTTATCTAGTCCCACCACAATAGTCCTCCTCAATTAAAATTTAACAAACATGTGTTTATTAAAAAGATAATAGAAATCTCACCTGCTATCTGCAGTGTTTTCCCGTCCCTGCATCTCACAGTACACAACCCCAGCATCATCACCATCGCCATCCACGTGATGTACCTCAGTGATGAAGCCCTGGTCAGTCAGTGTAGGCCTCAAAATATGGTCGAGGTAGATCGGCAACAGCGTTAGCATACCGGCGGCTCCCGCAGTGTAAATAGTGTAACAAGTGTGATCGGTATCAGTCCACGCATTTGTCCCATGCGCCATGCATCTATTAGCTAGCAAATCTAGAATACCCTTATAAGGGTACCGCTCCGACCCAAGGAAAATCAGATGTTCCAATGTATGCGGTAATCCATCGTCGTCGTGGGCTTCAGTTGCTGTAGAATGTATAAAATAATTATGAAATGATCAAATACAAAATTGTGATGAGGGTTGGTAGCTAAATTTCTTACCGAGACAGAAAAATCCGTTGACAAGTGGTCCCTCGACGTTGCCTATAATTACAGTAATCCCAGTTTTTTCAGATACGTATTTGTTTACAGGTACAACATCGGAAGCTTTTGTAGATGATATAAGCTTAAAATGAGACATATTATTGCTTTACAAAATATAATAGTGTTTAAAGGGAGTATAACAATAACACGAAAGCCGACTCCAATCGTACCGGTGCGATACGTGACAAGACAAAGTGAAATAATGAAGTGAACTGAGTCCAAGTTAAACTGACAGATAGACCCGAACGAAGTTCAGGCTATTCCAAATAAAATTATTAATTTATGCTGGCTCTGTTATAAAATTCTGCAAAAAGTATTTAAGGGAAAAATAATCCTTATTTATTAGTTTACTTTAGGTACCTTTACAATGTTATTTCCAACATAAAGCAAATAAAGGTGTTATTATTTCATGCAAAGCTAAAAAAAAATTAACTGGCAACATGGTAAATTGCCTACGTACACACCTACATAACATATTTTTAAACAACTTAATAAATTGAGGTTTTAATATTATATATTTATAAATAGGTTTTTTTTCTGTAGAGGTACTTTATATCGATACCTCTGGGCTCAAAGGCCGTAAGCGCCATTTTGGCGAAAATGAGTTTTGAATGCAGTTGTACTTAGTTTTTTTTTCTCTATCGATCTGTATATTCAAAGTTTTCAAATTCGCAAAAAAATGGTGAATACGCCCCTAAAATTTTAGCTTGATTTGCAAAGATTTTGAAATTTTATGGTCGTATCAGAAATGTTTGTTATTAATGACAAAAAAATTGGGTGTAAGCGACATTCGAAAAAACCATATGGCGTTTACGACCCTTGCCTGTTTTGTATCATGAAAATAAATGACTTTTACACCCACAAATATTTATGTGGTATGAATTACAAAGACTCTTATTTTCTATTTTTATAGTTAATGGACTTACACCCACAAGTTTTCTATAATTTATAGTATTACAGATAATATGATTCACTGTAATGCGCATATCTCGTTAAATTGTACATATTACTAAATGAAAATATACAAACATTGTCGTTAGTACGTCAAAGTAAAGCAAATGAAGAGAAATCGTGGAAACAAGCCAACAAATACCTCAAAATCTGGTAAATAATATTACTTAGAGAACTGGTGATTACTCCCTATTTTTTGTCAAATTAGACATTTTTAGGGGGTAAGTGCCGGACCATTTAAATTTCAGGAGTGATAGGTTGGTGCTTACGCCCCTTAAGTAATATTATTGAACTGAATAAATTGGTGAATACACCCCTATTTCAATCCTTTTTTAAACATAAGCAGGTTAATACGCCTAAGTAATTAAACTTTTAACCGTGTTTGTTGTTGAATACGCTTACTCTCATTGTACTCTCTTAATAACAACAATAACCACGAAAACATCTGAAATTACTAAATAAAGTATTGTTTTGACAATTATTACCCGGATTCAACAATCCTGCATAATAAAACACGTCAATCTATTTAAATTCTAAAGTCCATAAACATAAGAGTTATATTACGATGTATTGACCATTAACGTGGCTCAGAGATTAGCGGGTTGCTAATATTTCGCAAACAAATTCAAGAAAAACGGTTATTTTGTAACGTTACAAAAAATAATAAGTAAAGAATATCGAACAAATGTTAAACATTAGACATTAGATTTTAAATAATGTAATCGACAATTATCCAAGTCGGTGAAGACATAATTATACATAAAAACACAACTTCTGTCATTTTGTCATTCCAAAAAGCAGGGGCGTAGCTACCGCCGTATATGCCGTATCAATTATACGGGGCCCCCGGGACACGGGGCCAAAGTGTGTAGGGAAAGAAAAATAAAAACATTCTTTCTCTGAAAAATTTTTACCCCCATATTTATAAGGGCCTCCAAAAAAATTATTTATACGGGGCCCCAACAAGGCACGCTACGCCACTGCCAAAAAGAGTGCTCACTTGAATTATAACGGCATTGCACGGATCCCTATTTTTTTCCAAATATTACATTGTAAGAATTTTTCAAATTCAGTCAGCGCTATGCTAAACTATGTCAATTTGAAATTCGGCGTTCGAGATAACTACTAAATATTTATTTCCCCCGTGAATTAAAAGTTTTACGCCCGCTGGGGTAATTACCCCCCGGTTAAGAACCTAGGATTAAGCACTAAGTTTTTTATGAATCTAAGTTTAAAAGAATCTGTTACTGTGCTCTTTCAAAATATGACGGTGACAAGTGCATTCCAGAGCGACAAAAACATTACGAGCAGCACCCTTTTATATATTTCGGTGCTTTCTAATGCAGATAGCGAAAATGTCAAGATATACACAAAAACAGGTTGCTGGTTGCTGTTTGCTGTTTGCTGTTTGCTGTATGCTGTATGCTGATTGCTGTTTGCTGCTTGCTGGTTGCTGTTTGCTGTTTGCCGCTTGCCGCTTGCCGCTTGCTGTTTGATGCTTGCTTGCTGCTTGATGCTTGCTGTTTGCTGCTTGCCGCTTGCTGCTTGCTGTTTGCTGTTTGCTGTTTGCTGCTTGCTGCTTGCCGCTTGCTGTTTGCTGTTTGCTGCTTGCAGTTTGCTGCTTGCTGGTTGCTGTTTGCTGTTTGCCGCTTGCCGATTGCCGTTTGCTGCTTGCTGTTTGCTGCTTGCTGCTTGCAGGTTGCTGTTTGCCGCTTGCTGCTTGCAGCTTGCTGCTTGATGCTTGCTGCTTGCTGCTTGCTGCTTGCTGTTTGCTGCTTGCTGCTTGCAGGTTGCTGTTTGCCGCTTGCTGCTTGCTGCTTGCAGGTTGCTGTTTGCCGCTTGCTGCTTGCTGTTTGCTGCTTGCTGCTTGATGCTTGCTGCTTGCTGCTTGCTGCTTGCAGGTTGCTGTTTGCCGCTTGCTGCTTGCTGTTTGCTGCTGGCTGTTTGCTGTTTGCTGCTTGCTGCTAGCTGTTTGCCGCTTGCCGCTTGCTGTTTGCCGCTTACTTCTTACTGTTTGCTGCTTGCCGCTTACTGTTTGCTGCTTGCTGCTTGCTGTTTGCTGTTTGCTGCTTGCAGGTTGCTGTTTGCCGCTTGCTGCTTGCTGCTTGCAGGTTGCTGTTTGCCGCTTGCTGCTTGCTGCTTGCAGGTTGCTGTTTGCCGCTTGCTGCTTGCTGTTTGCTGCTTGCTGCTAGCTGTTTGCCGCTTGCCGCTTGCTGTTTGCCGCTTACTTCTTACTGTTTGCTGCTTGCCGCTTACTGTTTGCTGCTTGCTGCTTGCTGTTTGCTGTTTGCTGTTTGCCGCTTGCCGCTTGCTGTTTGCCGCTTGCTTCTTACTGTTTGCTGCTTGCCGCTTGCTGCTTGCTGTTTGCTGCTTGCTGCTTGCTGTTTGCTGTTTGCTGTTTGCTGTTTGCTGTTTGCTGCTTGCTGCTTGCCGCTTGCTGTTTGCTGTTTGCTGCTTGCAGTTTGCTGCTTGCTGGTTGCTGTTTGCTGTTTGCCGCTTGCCGATTGCCGTTTGCTGCTTGCTGTTTGCTGCTTGCTGCTTGCAGGTTGCTGTTTGCCGCTTGCTGCTTGCAGCTTGCTGCTTGATGCTTGCTGCTTGCTGCTTGCTGCTTGCTGTTTGCTGCTTGCTGCTTGCAGGTTGCTGTTTGCCGCTTGCTGCTTGCTGCTTGCAGGTTGCTGTTTGCCGCTTGCTGCTTGCTGTTTGCTGCTTGCTGCTTGATGCTTGCTGCTTGCTGCTTGCTGCTTGCAGGTTGCTGTTTGCCGCTTGCTGCTTGCTGTTTGCTGCTGGCTGTTTGCTGTTTGCTGCTTGCTGCTAGCTGTTTGCCGCTTGCCGCTTGCTGTTTGCCGCTTACTTCTTACTGTTTGCTGCTTGCCGCTTACTGTTTGCTGCTTGCTGCTTGCTGTTTGCTGTTTGCTGCTTGCAGGTTGCTGTTTGCCGCTTGCTGCTTGCTGCTTGCAGGTTGCTGTTTGCCGCTTGCTGCTTGCTGTTTGCTGCTTGCTGCTTGATGCTTGCTGCTTGCTGCTTGCTGCTTGCAGGTTGCTGTTTGCCGCTTGCTGCTTGCTGTTTGCTGCTGGCTGTTTGCTGTTTGCTGCTTGCTGCTAGCTGTTTGCCGCTTGCCGCTTGCTGTTTGCCGCTTACTTCTTACTGTTTGCTGCTTGCCGCTTACTGTTTGCTGCTTGCTGCTTGCTGTTTGCTGTTTGCTGCTTGCTGCTTGCTGTTTGCTGTTTGCTGTTTGCCGCTTGCCGCTTGCTGTTTGCCGCTTGCTTCTTACTGTTTGCTGTTTGCTGCTTGCTGTTTGCTGCTTGCCGCTTACTGTTTGCTGCTTGCTGTTTGCTGCTTGCTGCTTGCTGTTTGCTGTTTGCTGCTTGCTGCTTGCTGTTTGCTGCTGGCTGTTTGCTGTTTGCTGCTTGCTGCTAGCTGTTTGCCGCTTGCCGCTTGCTGTTTGCCGCTTACTTCTTACTGTTTGCTGCTTGCCGCTTACTGTTTGCTGCTTGCTGCTTGCTGTTTGCTGCTTGCTGCTTGATGCTTGCTGCTTGCTGCTTGCTGCTTGCAGGTTGCTGTTTGCCGCTTGCTGCTTGCTGTTTGCTGCTTGCTGCTTGATGCTTGCTGTTTGCTGATTGATGCTTGATGCTTGCTGCTTGCTGTTTGCTGTTTGCTGTTTGCTGTATGCTGTTTGCTGCTTGCTGCTTGCTGTTTGCTGTTTGCTGCTCGCCGCTTACTGTTTGCTGCTTGCTGTTTGCTGCTTGCTCCTTGCTGTTTGCTGTTTGCTGTTTACTGTTTGCTGTTTGCCGCTTGCTGCTTGCTGTTTGCCGCTTGCTGTTTGCTGTTTGCCGCTTGCTGCTTGCTGCTTGCTGCTTGCTGCTTGATGCTTGCTGCTTGTTGGTTGCTGTTTGCTGTTCGCCGCTTGCCGCTTGCCGCTTGCTTCTTACTGTTTCCTGCTTGCTGCTTGCTGCTTGCTGTTTGCTGATTGATGCTTGATGCTTGCTGCTTGCTGTTTGCCGCTTGCTTCTTACTGTTTGCTGTTTGCTGTTTGCTGCTTGATGCTTGCTGCTTGCTGTTTGCCGCTTGCTTCTTACTGTTTGCTGTTTGCTGCTTGCTGCTTGCTGTTTGCTGTTTGCTGCTTGCCGCTTACTGTTTGCTGCTTGCCGCTTACTGTTTGCTGCTTGCTGTTTGCTGCTTGCTGCTTGCTGTTTGCTGTTTGCTGCTTGCCGCTTGCTGTTTGCTGCTTGCTGCTTGATGCTTGCTGTTTGCTGCTTGCTGCTTGCTGCTTGCTGCTTGCTGCTTGCTGTTTGCTGTTTGCTGTTTGCTGTTTGCTGTTTGCTGCTTGCTGCTTGCTGTTTGCTGTTTGCTGTTTACTGTTTGCTGTTTGCCGCTTGCCGCTTGCTGCTTGCTGTTTGCTGTTTGCTGTTTACTGTTTGCTGTTTGCCGCTTGCTGCTTTCTGCTTGCTGCTTGCTGTTTGCTGATTGCCGCTTGCTGTTTGCTGTTTGCTGCTTGCTGCTTGATGCTTGCTGCTTGTTGGTTGCTGTTTGCTGTTCGCCGCTTGCCGCTTGCCGCTTGCTTCTTACTGTTTCCTGCTTGCTGCTTGCAGGTTGCTGTTTGCCGCTTGCTGCTTGCTGTTTGCTGCTTGCTGCTTGATGCTTGCTGCTTTTTGTTTGCTGCTTGCTGTTTTCTGTTTGCCGCTTGCTGCTTGCTGCTTGCTGCTTGCTGCTTGCTGCTTGCTGCTTGCTGTTTGCTGTTTGCTGCTTGCTGCTTGCTGCTTGCTGCTTGCTGCTTGCTGCTTGCTGCTTGCTGCTTGCTGCTTGCTTCTTGCTGCTTGCTGCTTGCTGCTTGCTGCTTGCTGCTTGCTGCTTGCTGCTTGCTGGTTGCTGCTTGCTTCTTGCTGCTTGCTGCTTGCTGCTTGCTGCTTGCTGCTTGCTGCTTGCTGCTTGCTGCTTGCTGCTTGCTGCTTGCTGCTTGCTGCTTGCTGCTTGCTGCTTGCTGCTTGCTTCTTGCTGCTTGCTGCTTGCTGCTTGCTGCTTGCTGCTTGCTGCTTGCTGCTTGCTGCTTGCTGCTTGCTGCTTGCTGCTTGCTGCTTGCTGCTTGCTGCTTGCTGTTTGCTGATTGATGCTTGATGCTTGCTGCTTGCTGTTTGCTGTTTGCTGTTTGCTGTTTGCTGCTTGCTGCTTGCTGTTTGCTGTTTGCTGTTTGCCGCTTGCCGCTTGCTGTTTGCCGCTTGCTTCTTACTGTTTGCTGTTTGCTGTTTGCTGTTTGCTGCTTGCTGCTTGCTGTTTGCTGTTTGCTGCTTGCCGCTTACTGTTTGCTGCTTGCTGCTTGCTGTTTGCTGTTTGCTGCTTGCCGCTTACTGTTTGCTGCTTGCTGTTTGCTGCTTGCTGTTTGCTGTTTGCTGCTTGCTGCTTGCTGTTTGCTGCTGGCTGTTTGCTGTTTGCTGCTTGCTGCTAGCTGTTTGCCGCTTGCCGCTTGCTGTTTGCCGCTTACTTCTTACTGTTTGCTGCTTGCCGCTTACTGTTTGCTGCTTGCTGCTTGCTGTTTGCTGTTTGCTGTTTGCCGCTTGCCGCTTGCCGCTTGCTGTTTGCCGCTTGCTTCTTACTGTTTGCTGTTTGCTGCTTGCAGGTTGCTGTTTGCTGCTTGCTCCTTGATGCTTGCTGCTTGTTGGTTGCTGTTTGCTGTTCGCCGCTTGCTGTTTGCTGCTTGCTGCTTGATGCTTGCTGCTTGCTGTTTGCTGTTTGCTGTTTGCTGTTTGCCGCTTGCTGCTTGCTGTTTGCTGCTTGCTGCTTGCTGCTTGCTGCTTGCTGCTTGCAGGTTGCTGTTTGCTGCTTGCTGCTTGATGCTTGCTGCTTGTTGGTTGCTGTTTGCTGTTCGCCGCTTGCCGCTTGCTTCTTACTGTTTCCTGCTTGCTGCTTGCAGGTTGCTGTTTGCCGCTTGCTGCTTGGTGTTTGCTGCTTGCTGCTTGATGCTTGCTGCTTACTGCTTGCCGCTTGCTGTTTGCCGCTTGCTTTTTACTGTTTGCTGTTTGCTGTTGGCCGCTTGCTGCTTGCTGTTTGCTGCTTGCTGCTTGCTGTTTGCTGCTTGCTGCTTGCTGCTTGCTGCTTGCTGTTTGCTGTTTGCTGTTTGCCGCTTGCCGCTTGCCGCTTGCTGTTTGCCGCTTGCCGCTTACCGTATGCAGCTTGCTGTTTCCTGCTTGCTGCTTGCAGGTTGCTGTTTGCCGCTTGCTGCTTGCTGTTTGCTGCTTGCTGCTTGATGCTTGCTGCTTTTTGTTTGCTGTTTGCTGTTTGCTGTTTGCCGCTTGCTGCTTGCTGTTTGCTGCTTGCTGCTTGCTGCTTGCTGCTTGATGCTTGCTGTTTGCTGTTTGCTGTTTGCCGCTTGCTGCTTGCTGCTTGCTGTTTGCTGTTTGCTGCTTGCTGGTTGCTGCTTGCTTCTTGCTGCTTGCTGCTTGCTGCTTGCTGCTTGCTGCTTGCTGGTTGCTGCTTGCTTCTTGCTGCTTGCTGCTTGCTGCTTGCTGCTTGCTGCTTGCTGCTTGCTGCTTGCTGCTTGCTGCTTGCTGCTTGCTGCTTGCTGCTTGCTGCTTGCTGTTTGCTGATTGATGCTTGATGCTTGCTGCTTGCTGTTTGCTGTTTGCTGTTTGCTGTTTGCTGCTTGCTGCTTGCTGTTTGCTGTTTGCTGCTTGCCGCTTACTGTTTGCTGCTTGCTGCTTGCTGTTTGCTGTTTGCTGCTTGCCGCTTACTGTTTGCTGCTTGCTGTTTGCTGCTTGCTGCTTGCTGTTTGCTGTTTGCTGCTTGCTGCTTGCTGTTTGCTGCTGGCTGTTTGCTGTTTGCTGCTTGCTGCTAGCTGTTTGCCGCTTGCCGCTTGCTGTTTGCCGCTTACTTCTTACTGTTTGCTGCTTGCCGCTTACTGTTTGCTGCTTGCTGCTTGCTGTTTGCTGTTTGCTGTTTGCCGCTTGCCGCTTGCCGCTTGCTGTTTGCCGCTTGCTTCTTACTGCTTGCAGGTTGCTTATTGCCGCTTGCTGCTTGCTGTTTGCTGCTTGCTGCTTGATGCTTGCTGCTTGCTGCTTGCTGCTTGCAGGTTGCTGTTTGCCGCTTGCTGTTTGCTGTTTGCTGCTTGCCGCTTACTGTTTGCTGCTTGCTGTTTGCTGCTTGCTGCTTGCTGTTTGCTGTTTGCTGCTTGCTGCTTGCTGCTTGCTGCTTGCTGCTTGCTGCTTGCTGTTTTCTGTTTGCCGCTTGCCGCTTACCGTATGCTGCTTGCTGCATGCTGCTTGCTGCTTGCTGCTTGCTGTTTGCTGTTTGCTGTTTGCTGTTTGCTGCTTGCTGTTTGCTGTTTGATGTTTGCTGTTTGCTGCTTGATGGTGGCTGTTTGCTGTTTACCGCTTGCCGCTTGCTGTTTGCCGCTTGCTTCTTGCTGCTTGCTGCTTGCTGCTTGCTACTTGCTGTTTGCTGTTTGCTGCTTGCTGCTTGCTGCTTATAAAATCATTAGATATTATATCGATACCTCTGGGCTCAAAGGGCGTAATCGCCATTTTGGCGAAACAGAGTTTTGAATGCAGTCGTACTTAGTTTTTGTTTCTCTATCGATCTGTTTATTCAAAGTTTTCAAATTCGCAAAAAAATGGTGAATACGCCCCTAAAATTTTAGCTTGATTTGCAAAGATTTTGAAATTTTAATGGTCGTATCAGAAATGTTACAGAAGGTGGAATTTTGAACACGTTGTGTCTTGTACAAAAAAGGACTCCAACCACAGACTAAAAAATATAGATACAAAACAATGCAAATTTGGAGAGTGATAATACGTGGGCACAGATTAAATATATATAAATTTACAAATAAATAATAATCGGTTGGCAATAATAACAAAATTATGATCAATTCTATGCACGCAGTCGCCCATCTGTTTATGATTTAAGTAATTAGTTGTAGAATTGAATTTTCTACAAGGAAATAGATAGTTAATTAGGTATGAAAAGTTTTGGGATGAAACAATTATAATGGAATAAACTCGCGTATTTTATTGTATTTGCTGACTTTTAGAAAACTTTACAGTTCCCGTATTCGTAGCCAACTGGGCAGACGAAAATCTAACACTAAAGTGATTTGACATTATGCAAACTACGTTATTTTACAAATTGCAATATGTAACTCCTACCCTGTTGCTGTTTGTGTCTGTTTCATTCCAATGTGTAATAACCGCGATGGCATCATAAATTATAATGAAGAGTTGTTTTCAAAATTATAATTAAGTTACTAAAGATGTTTGGCAGATCATCAAGTTTGTTGTCAAAGTTTGGTTACAAATACAGATAATCCTTATAAATCAAATTTTTACAGTAATACTGTATACAATACCCGTATACCGAC
This sequence comes from Polylopha cassiicola, assembly GCA_038024825.1. Taxonomy (NCBI): domain Eukaryota; kingdom Metazoa; phylum Arthropoda; class Insecta; order Lepidoptera; family Tortricidae; genus Polylopha; species Polylopha cassiicola. The sequence continues at coordinate 5,373,623 of CP149050.1, forward strand.
ACGATACTGCACTTATCTTGGGAGTTATTGCACATTATTTTATTATTTCATCACAAATTATGACGTATACATATAAAACAAAGAAAAATAAAAGAACTTATAGAAATAAACAACAAAACACAGTAAAAACGACTATTATTTAGTTAGTGTATAGGGGTGTAACGCCTATGATTTTTCAAATCAGCCATTTTTTAGGGGTGTAAGAGTCATATATACTCAATTTTCCGGGGCGTAACGCAAAGCTATTTTTGTTACTATACACTTTTCTTAGATTTTTATTATTTAATAAGTTGCGTCACCGAATTTTAAGTCGCCTTGTCTTGGATTCGTTAATTTATTTATAAAAACAAAAAAGATATGAATTTTATTGTTAAAAAAAAAAGTTTCTTTGCTCTCCTGTAAAGTCGTATTTTGGTGGTTACGACCTTTGAGCCCAGAGGTATCGATTATGATTAACATAATAATAACATGACCAACTAAGTGCCAGAAAAAAAGTTTTTAGCACCGAAATAAATTTACAAGCTATTCATTTCCTATAGGCACTCAAGCTATATACATGTATGGTAAATTAATGGGACTGAATTCCGTATAGAAGCTCAAATGCATTTATAAACATCAATTTGATTATTGGAATTAAACAACTATTAACGGATTTAACTCGCGTATTTTTATTTTATTTTATTTGCTGACGTTTCGGATTCTTTACAGTTTCCATAATCGTAGCACGACTGAGCTGTCAATTTGATTAATTTAAGATATAATATTAAATAAGTAAGTTGGTGTATATAAGTATACATTTTATGAATTCATTAATAGACTACCTACCTCAGTACTACCTATCAATTTTGAAATACATTTCGTACATTGATCTGTCCAAACACGCTTCATACCTACCTATCTGCATATTATTATTATTATTATAGCATTCCGCATAATAATCGTTAGGTCTATTTTGAACAAGGATATAAACAAGACATGGTAACAATCCGTTCTTATTTATAGTAGAGTAGCTGGTTCCTATCAAATAATTCTGATTGATTGCCTACGTAAATTAATAAGATTATATTGAATTAGTACGTATGTACCTCGTGTATCTGATAGTTTTTACATAAACATATTAAATATGTTGAGTAGATATAGGTACATACTTAGATTGCTGTTTTATAGTCTATTATCTCTTAGATAGGTACCTACTAGTGTCCTATTGGCGGAATTTCGTTGCATGTGTATTGTTTAATGGAAATAAGAAATTATTTTATTTAATTAGTATCTTAATATGTTCGTTCTAGATAAATGAGAAAGAATATTTTTCTTATATAAGTACCTAATTATGCTGTGAATATAAGAAAATAAATTATAACCATAATGTTATTAATGGAAGTCTGCTACGAATATGGAAACTGTAAAGTTTTAGAAACGTCAGCATAAAATGTAATATAAGTAGGTACGCGAGCCAAATATTCTAATGGGCAATAACCTCTGAAACACCAGAATTTATCACAATATTATCACCTAGACATAAGTATGGTTTGACTATCTATATGGCTAGGTATCAAAGTTTACCAATGCAACGTGTGCCGAAATGAACCGTCACCTGCATACCCCTTATATAATTCATTTAGCAGTCGTTATAAAAATAGGTACGTCCTGACGGTCACCGCACAGGAATCACTGTCACCCATTCAGTTGATAAAGACGGATAGTCAAGGACCGTCGTTAGACCAAACATGACTGTTACTACGACGTGCTCACGTTCCGTGACCCATTGGCAGCCATTATTAATTAAATGGTCATGATTCTATGGTTACCGTAGAGTACAACTCATTGTTACTAATAACTGAATTCCATGCGTGTGAAATCGTAGGGTACAGTTAGTGTAATATATGGTAACTCTTGTCTCACTTGGTTATAATAACTGCGTCTACCTTCCATAATGATAGGTAAAAAATAACAAATTACCTATTCAAGGAGTGTTTGATATGCAAAATTCTACATACCTAACGAGATAGCTGAAAAAATTGGTTAACAGTTTCCATAATCGTAGCACGATTGAGCAGACAATAGTCTTACGCTAAAGTGTAAAGAATCCGAAACGTCAGCAAGTAAAATAAAACAAAAATACACGAGTTAAATCCGTTAATAGTTGTTTTATTCCAATGTGTAATAAAATATATAATAAAATTATTAAATTGGTTATTATTTTACTTTTAAATATCTATTTCAAATACCAATCTCTTTACAACGTAATTTACGTAAAGCATGACGTCATGAGATCAGTGTTGTACAAGCTTTCGTTTTATAAAGTCATCAACATCGAATATCGATATTATGTAGTTAAGTACCTACTTAAAGACTTCGTACACTAGTGTCGGCGTTTTGCCAGGGTCCTCATCTATACAGAAGGTACTAAGCTATTCCTAATTATTTGTAAAACATAGGTTAAGTTGATAAGACGATTACTATATTTTGTCATCTATACTAATATAATAAAGAGAAAAAGTTTGTTTGTTTGGATTGAATAAGCTCCTAAACGACTGGACCGATTTTAAAAATTCTTTCACTGTTGGAAACCTACACTATTTCCGACTGACATAGGCTATAAAAAAAGAATCTACTTAGGCATTACATTATTATATACGTACAGATGCCACCAACCACATCTCTGTGTCTTTCATCAGGACGGCTAGCACGTAAGGTAGCGAGAGCAGCGACAGGTGACATAAAGGTGCGAGAAACTCATCTGTCGCCTTGCTTGGTTTGTCACTTGTCTGATAAATAACCTCTGGTAGAACTGTAGAGACTAGAGAAACAACAAAAATGCTTTGTGGGCGTATACTACTACGCCGCACGATGTTTGAAAAACGCCGAAATTTTTGCGTCAATCAAATTGTCTCAATGGTAGGCTCTGTACGCTAGTCTAGTGTGAGGGGCCTCTTAATATCTATGTCAGGGTTTCTTAACCTTTTTGCAGTCACGGACCACTTTTACAATTTAAACTGTACCACGGACCCCACCCATAAATATTTTTGGAAATAAAAAAAGCCTTATTTATATCAATCAAAAATTCTTTTATTGGCACTTTTTTTACACTTACTACGATTCTAATGAGTTTACTGCACAATTTCCTAATAAATATGTTTAGACTGACTGACCTACTGCGGACCCCTGACACACAAGCTACGGACCCCTAAGGGGTCCATGGACCCCACGTTAAGAAACCCTGATCTATGTAATTGCAATGCAGCGTGTCGAGAGAGTTCCGTTCATCATTGGCACATTCATCATTGGTTCAGTCATCTTTCATCTTTAGTGATGCTACTTTCTACTGCTTTTGCCTTTTTCCTGCGCTCGCGCAGCACACGAGTTTGCGTGAGAGTGGATATGCATTTGTTTCTAAGTATCTCCCACGGATTGGAAACAGTACATAGATCATGATCTAATTATGTGATCATTAACTAAGGTCAATGACACCAACTTCCATTAGGTACCTACACGAGTATTAAGAATCTTAGGTTATAGAATTTAGAATTATGTGCATAGGTTTTCAAATTTAGAGAATGAAAGTTCTATATTTAATATTTATAGGTAGGTTTTATTATAATTTAGTATTTTTTTCAATAACACTGCATGCAGTTAAATAATGGGTAGGAAGGTATATTTGCATCGTAGCTTTAGACAGACATGTTTAAAGATACCTACGTTAAAATCGAAAACATGACGTAAAAATACACCATTGCTGCATGATCTACTTACTAGTATTCAATTAACTAATGGTGTGCGTAAGTAATTACGTAATTGTCAATAGGTAAATGTAAGGTAAGTAGTTAATTATTAATATTAAAAATAAACAGCATATAAATTCACGTGTTTAGGCAAACAAGATAACCCACTGATTAACCCTGTGTGGTGTGCGAGTATTATCAAGGGGCATTATCGTACAATCACCACGAACCCCACCGGAGCAGAGTATCCCAAGCCGACGGTGCTTCCGCGACGCTCGCTCATAAACACGCAGACCGTCGACCCACCGGCCGCGAGTCACGTACTGCCGAACAATTTCACATCGCGACCGTGAACTTCCAAATTCAAATTTATTTATTTTTTTAAATCATAGACAGTGATTTTCGTTTTAGTTTTAAATTTACAACGGCCAGTATTATTTGGTGAGTTTCGTTATTTTTTTTGTGTCAATATTTATAAAACTTTCTATTCGCTGGTAACATAAAAATGTTTGGCGCTTTCGTAACTATGCTTCAACATTATTATCTCATAATTAGGTAGCTTTTAAACGAATGTAATTTTGGTTATAAAATTATCAAAACACTTTAAGCAATAACATTTTTGAGATCTGATGAGTAGGTAGACCTATCTAAAATAATTTGAAAAGCTAGGTATCTATTTATATTCGTTGTTAGCAATAGTACCCACTAGTTATAATACTTTTATGAGATTTGTGTTCAATGTCATTAAGATCCCGACACCTGAATTATCGAAATCAGTTCACTAGTTCGATCGTGAGACATAACACACACATTATATTCGCGTAGAGAGTGTCGGGTTAAGACAATAGCTAGAAATCTTAGAAAATCTGTGAGAACCGATCCTACAGCAAGCATTTATGATTCTTCGTATTTAATTATAAATATAACTAGGTACGTGAGTCTGTGTAGGCTTCAAATATATTATTATGAGAAGACTTGTCAAGAATTGATGATTACAGAAATGTGCTTAAACCAGTGGCGGAATAGTCCTAGTCCATCTAGGCCATGTTGTAGGTACCATTAACCACCCCTTTCTCAGGTCGTCTTCAATGTAACAATTTTGCCCAAATTCTCCACTCTACGCCTACTGGGCCTTAAGGGAAATCCGCTACTGGATATCACATTTAATAAATTTAACATAGTATATTTCAAATAAGTAGGTAATTAAAACGTACGTACGTAAATGTTCAAAAATGTAAGAATGTTATTTCTTGCAGTAGATAAATATGAAATATTTGATAATATTAATCTTATCTGTACATAACACCCACCTCTAAATCTTGGTTAATTGATATTACTTCATTAAGATAACGCGATTAAGTTCCTTGTGTTATTTTTTTAATCGCAAGGTATTTTATATTCGTTTTTGCACTACCTGCTTAGGTATAAAATAATAAAGGAATATTTATCCTGTGAAAAAGTAATGGTTATATTTCACTAACATAATAATATGGATAAGAACATTTATATACCTATCAGCGATACTGAATCGGCTAAGTGAATCGGTAATCCGGAGAAGCACACAACATATTTCACGATGCTATCCCAACTACTAGGTACCTAGTTAAGTTAGTTTTAGTTAAGTTAAGTAGATCAAATTTGATATGGAGGTAGCTTGAGATTCGAGACTAATTAGCATTTTAATAAAATAAACCCTTAACAAGAAAGGGTGGGGGAAGAGGAAGAGGTCTAATGAACAATAAAAGAATTTATCATATTTTCTACCTACTAATAAACGGGGTTATTTTACCTTTGAAGGTCACCAGAAGATGACAATAATGAATTTAATAGTGCCTACTATGGTAGGTACTCGTAGTTACCATTATTGTAATATACTCTAATAATATCCATAGCGATATGCTATAAAATTTACGTTTTCCGTGTCTATTCCAATGATAGGTACCTACTCGTGTATTTTATTATTTTTATATGTAATAGGTATATAGTTTTGTTTTGAAATAAGATGAACTTATAGTAACTAATAATGATTTCTGATGATTTCGCGGTTATCAGATTTTTGAAGACAACTAGTTTAACGGATTGACGGTACAATAACGTTTAAGCTGTGTCGGGAACTGTAAAGTTTTCGAAAACTCAGCATGAAATATATACCTAGGTCAATATAGTCAGGTAGAAACATAAAACGAAGAAGATAAGAAAGATAAAACATTGACTTTAAACCACCTTGTTTTTGATAAAAACAATAAGAGTCGTCTGAGGTCAATTGCGAGAAACCCTTCATAAGTTACATTAAAATTTGTTTACTTATTTACCTACTCAAGACCATTGAAATATTTCGAGATCCAAGACCTGCCGAAATGCATAATATTATTATGTTAAGTAGGTACGAATATGATGTGAACATGCAGAATCATTTTCTAGTTATCAATGGCCAATTAACATCACCAAAAAATCGTGTTTCGATGTTTAAAAAAGCAATTATCTATTTTTAGTGTAAAGCGATTGAAGGTCACATGGATTAGACGAGGTGACATCTTTTTGAGCATCGATAAACAAAAAAAGTCAAATTGTACAAAATTGTCTGGGGATACCGAAAACTTGATCAGTTTTCATTCGCTTATGTTAATTGCAGATATCTCTCGTTCGTTTCGTTAACGTTAGCTATTATTAAAAGGTGCTTGGGTCCTAGGCAAGGTGCCATCGTTCAACGTTAACGCTGAACGTTGACACAAAAATTTATGGGATTTGACATCTACGAGCGACTGTCACGTACCTACGTCACAAACGTTCGCGGATGTCAAATCCCATACATTTTGGTCGTTTCGTTTAACGTAAACTTTGAACGTTGGCACCTTGTCTAGGCTCCCTTGTTTAGATAAAACTAATTGAGCATGTCTAAGTGGAAGTGACAAAATAATATATTCTACTTTGACGAGCTGGTTTAGTAGTCAGAGCCCCTGACTACGAAACCGGAGGTTGCGGGTTCGAATCCTGCTAGAGGTAGATGTCAAAGTGATGAACACTGGCATCTGTACCTGAGTCTTGGGTCTTATATGTATTTATGTATGTTTATCCGTTGTCTAGTACCCATAGTAGGTACAAACTTTGCTTAAATTGGGAGTAAGTAGATCAATTGTGAATTGTCCAAAGATATTTATTTATTTTATTTTACTTAGGTACTAGGTACACATAATTAAGCTTTTATTAAGTATCAATATCATGTTGATAAGGAACAGTTTACCATGTCACAACTTTTGTTAATGGCATAGCTACGTAGGTTAAGTAGGTACATATTAGTCGCAAAAATGTTATTTAGATAAGCACCTTATCTCAATTATTTTTATCTAGCTTTTATATTGTCTTAGTTACTTATTATATTTTTATTGGTATGACATTTAACTGATTTGTGTACATATTATAAGTAGGTAGGTACCTACCTAGTTTTTTGGGGTCGTGCGGTAGGTATAGGTATATTATATACTAGCTTCTGCCCGCGACTTCGTCCACGTAGAACTCCTCCTTTTTGCAGTCGGTTAAAAAGTAGCCTATGTTCTTTCTCAGGCTCCAGACTTTCTTTGTACCAAATTTCATATAAATCGGTCCAGTAGTTTTAGCGTGAAAGCGTAACAGACAGACAGACAGACAGACAGAGTTACTTTCGCATTTATAATATTAGTTAGGATCTAAGTAATGAAAAGTATTAATAATCATAAAATGAACAATATACTAGTGATGACACTATGTATGTATGTATATTGCTCATTTTACTTTAATTACAAAAGAAACAACAAGAAGGCACATTTTTTAGTCTGTAGTTTGACCTCACTAACTTGTTATGCAAATAAACTATAGGTAGGTACCTACTTACAAGAATATTGTGGTTGTCATTATAGATATTATAACATACAACACCACACAATCAAAATCAATATGGTGAATTTATGGCGTTATAATGTAGCGTTATGATCTAAGAGTACCTATAATAAATATATCGCACCCCTAGATCTAAAGGGAGCTAACTCAAAAAAAGTAACTTTTTCGGGAGAGGCGAAATTGTTGTAAGGAATCGGATCCTTTTTTTTAGCGTGTGTTTAATTAAAATCTTCAGATTTTTGAGTTAGCTCCCTTTAGATCTAGGTGTGCGATATATGAACTACACAAAATGGGTAGGTAGGTACCTATTAAGTAGTAAACAACCAGACAGCACACAAGTTGTATAAGAGCAAGGCAATGCAACCTTTATACAGTTATAGGTACCTAGGTATATAAAGTATAGTAATTTACGAGATTTTTTTTTATATTATTTTTTGGTATTTTTTTAATTTTCTCTTTAGTAACCTATATAAAATCTGTAGCGCCGTTCTCGAGTTTTAGCAATACTAACAATCAGCAATACTTTTTTATAATAACCTATGTCAATAGGGATAATCCAACTGCAATCATAAGGATGTACCTAGTAGACACAGTAAAACAGTAGATCATTTCGTCACTTGGTACCGACATACCTTGCCTAACTGCTTCCCTCGACCGAAGTCACTATTATAAGTACAAAATCAAATAAACCTACTTACATAATTGCGGTGCATACACCGCGACCGACGCAATGCTTATGAAACAACATCCACTGTCGGTTTTTACTGTGATGATAGGTGTCCTGTTTCGGCCATTGAAAAATCACATCCTCCATTTTCTACTGCATTAAAATCGATCGTTCATCGATTTTTTGTGGTAACGTATCGATCAATTTCTAATTAAGATGTTAAACAGAATTTATTTTGAAAGTTCTTCTCTTTTACATTTCTCTAATTCGATAAATAAGATATTCTTTATAAAAATATTAATATACTTACTTAATGTCAATATATAAATGACACTACCTAAATGTGCAGATATTCTGTGTTGTTCGGAAAACCTAAATCACTTACCGCCTAGAAAAGTACTATTCTTATATTTCAAAAAGCCGATAAAATCGATTAGGTTTTGCTAATGGTGTTTCTTTGTCGTACGAAAAAAAAGACGAACATAAAAATGTCTAGAAATCATCACACTTAAGTGTGGTTGTAATGGTTTAACATATTAACAGCTATTTTTATCGTCTACACTTTTACCTACTTGCAAACTACAATATACCCATGACACATAAATCACAGTGCCTACCCAACAAAGACGCTAACTGCCTTTAACCTCAGGACGTGTGGAGCATATAAAATGACAAGGTACTTACTCTATTACATCTAAAGTGACTAATCTTTGGTATTGACAATTGAGTGGACATCAGTTAATCACGATACGTTTGAGTTAAGACTGACTTAGGTGCTGTCTTCATAGTTACCACGACATTTAGGACGTTATAATATATAATAACGGGACTTACCTAATCGTGTATATGTATTACCTAATAAATTCTTCCCGAAGACCGTCGTTCTCCACGACCACGGTTGCAAAGATGCATCCGAAACGTTCGTTTATTGCATAAAACTTAACAGAAGTACCTAACTATACAAATGGCTAACTTAATACCAAAAACCTGTGCTCTATCCCTTAAACTCATATGATTGTCGATTCCGTAATTCAAAAGCAGTGTCCTTAGAACTCGAAGAATCGTAATACGAAAAATCGATTGATTTTTTTAATGTTAGATAACTTTACAGTACTTTATCACAATGTAGTCAATATTAAATCTCGGACACTTCACATTTCATTTCATTCTTTACTCACACTCGTTTAATTTAATTACATCGGTTGTCAGACCGCATTTGGGGTCACAAGCAGAGAACATAGGTAAGTATATTCCTAAAAAAATATCTAAGTTCGCTTATCCTTGTTCAATCGATTTACATATAATGACTTGGCTTAATTGATGATTCTTATGAACAGGTAAAAAATATCAAACCGGTAAAGTTTTTGTTAAATACGTCGAGCCTTAAAGATGCTCAAGGTAAACGCTGAATAGCTGTTGCATTAATTCGACTAAAAAATATAGTAGTGATTGATGTTTAAGGTGATTTAAATAAAGTTCATAAATGTATATTTTCTGACCTCCGGCCAGGTAAAAGGCTTAAGAGTCTCCATTCAGGAGTCTCGCCACCCGTCCGGTTTTGCAGTGAAGACCCATTAGCTGGCCAACTGCGCTTCAGTATTCAGTTCGAAAAAAAAAAAAACCTCCGGCCAGAAAGCGCCAACTTTCGGGCCACTGCGCTAAATGAAGTTGCCGCTTTCTGGCTTCGTCGAACAGAAAAATAGTATACTGACCTCGGCCAGTAAATAATAAATAAGCAAAATTACATGTGATCTACGACATTTTTTATTTTACTGGCCTAAATGCGTAATATACTACTATTGCAAGCTTTCGCGACCTAAACAACAGCTTGTACGAACATCACCTACCGAGGAAACTTAACTTTCACATTAAGTTTATTTGACAGCATACAAAATTATAATATCATGTTATGAAAGTATTTTAAAGATTGAGTAACGTTATTATGAGAAATATTATGTTTATATAACAAAAACGTTATAATATGCATTAATGTTATTCATAAGTTTCAATAACAGTTCTTACCATACTAATTAAGATGTTAATATTGACTTTAAGGAATCATTAAAATGTGTGAAAAGTATGTCCATTACAGTATGCTGTACTTAATGGTATACTTACGAATTATAACTATACTTAGGTACATAATTATACAGTGAAACTTGTTTAAGAGGGACCTGGATAAGTGAAAAACCTCCATATCTGGAACACATGCTGAGGTCCCGGCACCTTGGCTATGAATTACCTCTGTTAGTAAGACAAAAGCAACCTCTTTATCTGGGATAAGTTATTTCTATTTTCTTGTCATAATTACCTCTATAATTGAGAAGTCGCGTGTATTTATCTCTGTAACTGGGATAAAGTCAGTAGGTACACATAGGCTACCTCGGACCTCGGATGTCTCCTCTCTCTTTTACCTACTCGAACTTCTCTAAATCGGCCCTTATATAACTTAGTTTTAATGCGGTTTCTCTATTAATCGGGTATTTATTTAAAAAAGACCGAAATGAGGACAAAGTCTTTATTATTACGAAAAAAAACTAAAATTAACGTCAGTGCCCGAGCCAGTAAAATAATCTGCCTCCAACTTTAATAATTTTGTAAACGTCAACAACGAATTATTAGTTTCAGGAGAACTGTCTTTAAACCACATTTTTGATATTTTTTATGGAAAATAGTGAATTGTATACAAAATAAATACGTTGCTTTATTGAATACACCTCTATATCAGAGATTACCTCTTTTCTTACCTCTGTTAATGAAACCCTCTGTAAATGAGACAGGTATTTTTTTTATACCTAGATATCTGGGACACTGCGTAAGTGTAATACCTCTTTAAGTGAGACTAATTTACAGGTCCCTTGGAAGACCCAGTTAACCAGGTTTCACTGTATATTGCATTTTGGTTGAATGCATGTATTAGGTTATTAGGTACGTAACCTTAAGTCTTAATGAATTGTTTAACATAAATATACATTGTATTAAAAGGTTTCTTCTACAACAATATACTTACTTCAAATGCAAACAATTGCATAACAGAGTGCAGTATTAATTAACAGATAAGCAAGTACCTAAGTATAATATAACTTTGATTTTTTTTGCTACTCTTAGAATTATTTTTTTTATAAATAAAATTATAAATTTAGTGATCTTTGTTCAAGAAAGTCTAGATAATTTACTTCTCTAAAGTTAATCTAATCTTGGAAAACATTATCTGAATAAAACAAACAACAAACGCATTGAACTCGCGTACATAATTTACATACCGTGTAATTTTTTAAAAATAACTTAAGCTAAGCATGTTGTACTTAAGTGAATAACCTACCTTGCTAATTTTAATAAACAAACTTATTAATCTCCAACTGTGCAAGTATTTAGTCAAATATAGCAAAACACCGTTTGACAACCTATCCTGCTACTTTTATTAAACAAACGGTAGTACTTAATTAATTTCCAAATATTTATTCAACTATAGCAAAATAATGTTTGTCATACTAACAACGTATTAACAATTATGAATTATTAAGCTAATGTTAACTTCTGTGCAGACACAAAAGGTAAATACAGGCATCATCATACCTTGAGTACATTTGCTAAGGTAAGCCACGTACATCATAAGGTAAATTTCAGTAGTAGTAAAAATAGGATTGTTAATTTACCTTGGCTTATGGTGTTTATAGAGTTCTTCAATTATGTGAATAGGTTTATGAATAAATTATGAACTGCTTGCGATGTTATGCGATGACCTAAGTCATGATAGGACAATGTAAAAACCCTTTGAGTTCTTATCACGGTTTGTGCAGTAAAATTCCATCTATACCTACACAGATATATAATAATTGAGATGAAATGTATTAAAACTACATATAAACAAACTTCTATAGATACTTAACTATAGCTATATCTAGCTTATGTCACTTATATTTTATTTCAAATTTACTTATATTTTATTTCGAAGGTTTCCTCTTATACAAGTATGTGTTACAAAAAAGAATCAACATTTGAACCGCATCCGGCCCTAAAGTTAAGTCCAATATTGATTTATCTTAAGAGATCCTTTGAAGATGACATTATCACTTCAAGATGTAACCCAAATTATTTATTTTGCTAAATTTGTTGTAAAGTGTAAATTATACGATAATATAATATTTAATAAAGTATTGTTCTTGTGTATAATATAATATGTCTATGACAAGAAGACAAATATAACGTCAAATGTAAGAATTAAATAAGTACTTGGGTACATATTATTATATCGCTGCTTAAGAACAATAGTGACACAAATCAAAAATAATTAAGTATGTTCTTACTTACTCCATTGAAAATTGTAGGTAGATACCTACGTAGTCATGTTTTAATTTAAATGTTGTAGGGTGCGTCGGGGTAAGGTTGAACGAGATTTTGATGAGATAAACCATGTTTTTTTTAAAGCCTCATAATTGGACCGTGTTAAACGTTCGTGTGTCAACCCACAAAAAATCGGATTTTGAGTTATGAATGCAGTTTTATTAAATGGATCATGAGGAATACGGCAGTGCAATCCATTTTGTTAAAAAAAAATCGTAGAATATTCTAGAGCACAAAATTGGTTATTGCTTTTTTCCTATGTCAGATTTGTATTTTTGCATTAATGTGTTAAGCCACATATAACACATTATTGCTTATTTCCCATGTCAGATTTGTATTTTTGCATTAATGTGTTAAGCCATATACCTATCACATTAATGCAAAATTCTAATTTGTTGTTTTAAAACGAATAGGTACCTATACATATTATGCACTAATTTTTAGAAAATGTAATAAAATAAACAACTAACGCATTAAAACTTTAATGTAAATACTTATTTATTTAAAGTTTTTATTGTTGTATAACATGTATCAAATAACATTATAAGTTCTGCTAAAAATGAGAAATAGGTACAAGTTAACACTAACTTATTTTTTTATTACTTATTATTATTTTTATCATATTAAATAAAATATTATATTTTAGGGTTCCGTATCTAAAAGGAATAAAAATTAACCCTTACAGGATTACTTTGTTGTCTGTGTGATCCTTTACCTCAGTAACGCGTGGAGGTAGGTATCAAACAAAAATTCATAGTAATATCAAATACTCAGGACTACCGTCCCTTGAAATTGTAACATAATTACAAAAAAATCGCCGACGCAATCAAAAGAGCCGCCGTTTATGTCGCGATTGATAAAAGTTTTTAACACTCGCTAGCGAATCTAAACCTACAGGGTACTCCTCGTGAACTCAAGATCTTGAATTAATTTAGTAGGTCCGAGGTAACGTCATATAGCACGGATAAAGAAAAAAATACGAAAACCATACATTTTAAATGACATCATTAAAAAAATATATACCTACAGGTTATTTATAGTACGGAACCCTTGGTGCGCGAGACTAACTCGCACTTAACCGATATTTTTTTATAATATACATCATTAGATTTAAATGTGTGTGATAAAAATTAGAATATTATAATAAATAATAATATTAAAGAATGTACGAATTGTCGCCACAATTTATCAACTCTTGAAAATGAAAAATGGTTTTTAGGTGTTTTATTAACTTTTTAGGTACGGAAGTATATATTATTGGTTTAATTCAATATGATAAAATAATAATAATAAATCAATTTGGTTGAGCTTTTAAGTAATTGAAATAATATAAGTGTTAACTTGTTGTACCTATTTCTCATTTTTAGCAGAACTTGTAATGTTATTTAAAACATGTTATAACAATAAAAACTAAATAAATAAGTACTTACATTAAAGTTTTAATACGTTAGTTGTTTATTATTTTACATTTTCAAAAAAATAGTGTAATATATATTCATTATAAAAGAACAAATTAGAATTTTGCATAGTGTTATGTGGCTTAGCACATAAATGTTAAATGTAATAAACCTTATAGCCGATAAGCATTAACCATTTTTCTGCATTTTCTATTTAATTATGAATTTATTGAAATAAATACATTTATATCCTTAATCTATGCACTTCAACAAAAAAAATGATACCACATAACAATATTTTTTTGCTTAAAATAAGCGGAAAAAGAAGAATGTTCTCAAAAAACTTTAAGCGCCGATATCTCAAAACTAGCTTGGTGTGGGTTGAAACACTAATGCTAAACACGGACCAATTTTAATCGTATGAAGCTGACGTATATGAAGTGATGTTTTTAGTAAAGTTAATGAATGGTTCTTCCTATCTACCTGAAAATGGACCTGATTGGAGGTGTTTTTCATATATAAAAACGACGGCAAAGTTAAATTTTTTGCAAAAAAATCGTGGGGTAAGATGGAATGATGAGGGGGGAAGATCGATATAGTTCTTAAAATCTTTAATATCCATTGTAGGTCCATTTGGATTATATGCACCGAAAGCATATTTTTTTCTCTATTCAAATATATAAATAAATTTTAAAAATACCTAGTATTAACTACCAAAATGAAATTTTGTTTAATATAATATTTCAGTCTTACCCCACTTTGTATTCAGATGATATGCGGTTCTCAACCTTTTATTTTTATATCCTAATATTTAAATTTTACTACCATGTACACAAAAAATGTAATCATTTCTTTATTTAAATAGACAGGTAGTTAAACTAGCTAAATATATTACAACTTTTATTTAAAATCTTTTTTTTTTACACATGTTTTTATGAGTTGTGAATATTACACTACTCATGAACGAATCATACAGTTTGACAACCCCTGACTTTTACTATGGGTTTCATAATCGGGGTAAGTTGGAAAAGAAAATATTGCCGTCTTGCCCCTGGGTTTTACAAGCGGTGTAAGATTGAAAAATATAAAAACTCCAAAAATATAAAAGATATGCAAAATCGGATTTTATGTATCAACTAAAAAAAAATTATCAATAACACGTATCAAAAAAACATATTTTTAACTTGCGTGTAGAAGAAACTACGGAACGTGGGGGAAGATTAAAAAACGCATTTATCGCTCAAAAACATACCTTGTCGAAAAATTGCAAAAAAAACATATGCACTCACAACTGACGATTATCGCTGACTGAGATAAGGAGCGCAATGAAATTACCTACAAAACTCTGTAGTCAGTGTTAAAAAATATGCACGGAATAGGCAGCTATGAGGGGTTTTTCATCTTGCTCTGTTTTTCATGTTACCCCGACGCACCCTAGTGAAAAATATTAACTTGGTTTAGTATTCACTATTCTGCTAATATACTTATATATTATATTATAATTATAGGTATCTAAACATCTCACCAGCCATTCTAACATTTCATTAAATGCTTATTCATGATAACTAATTCTGTAGCTAATCGTTCTATATCAACACGCAAAAAACTAGGTTCTACGTTGTTACAGAATAGTTCATCGAACGTTAAGTGATCGGTCATAAAATTTAGTGTTCATCATAGCGGCTGTTACGGATAATTCAAATAATGTCGATATCGATCACCTTTGATACCGAGATCAATAAAATTAAATGAATATCATAAACCAGACAATACAAAACCAGTAATAAAATAACACGTAGGTAATTAAACGCAAAAGGTGTTGATCTTCAAGCATTCGAAACATCGTTATTGTAGTTTTAGCGACATTTAAGAACAGAATCAGTAAGTTAAATAAACTAAGTCTGGTACTATGTAGTACAAATACTGCTACATTAGATACGTAATAATTTGATATTATTTGCAAGCATTATTGATAGCTAGAGACTACAATGCCGGCGCTCGAAGATCCGCCTAAATTCTAAAATGAAACGATAAACAATATTTCAATTCAAATCTAAAAGTACGTTATAAGTGCGTCAAGGTATCTTTACAACACAAAGTTAACCAACAGTAAATTGTAAAAATCAATCGTCATCGAGAAAGCATTCTCACCGCATAGCGAGGTATAATGGCAAAATGTCAGCACATTATTACAATGTGAAAGCCGATTATATTTGTGAGTGAGATCCCAGACTTTTTTTTTTCTGAGAGTCAAAATGTAACTTAATAGTTAGTAGTGTTAGTGACTTATGAAAGTAGGTAAATATATCAAATACTTAATTTGACATAGTTAAGTACAGTTTCGGGAGACGCACAGATAATTGACAATATTCTGTAGGTACCTAGAATTAACTTATAGCTTAAAAGATAGTCTACAGTCTACACCCAGCTTTAACACCCGATAATAATATTTGTAAATTGGTGGACGTGTAAATGAATACATGTAATGAAATCAATACCAACACACATATTGTTAACATAGATCATAAATAAAGTAAAGTCTAGATGGCTTTGGCTCTTTGACTATTTGTATTATCGTTATTCCTTTATTTAAATGTTAGCCATAAGGTCATTGACTTTCGAATTCATTTCTTATCTACGACATCGCGTGCATCATCAATTAAGTACCTACCTACTGATTTATATGACCTACCTAGATTTAGACAGGTACCTAACACAAAAGAGGTAGGTCACGTTAGAATTCATGAGATTTCACCTAGCTAATGGTGATAATTAAAATAAATGTCACTACCTACATAGTAGTTGTGCCTATATAAAATTATTTCGGTATTTCTCCCGATCCGTTTTTTCTCTCTATTCGTATTTTTTTCTTGCGGTTTTACCCATATTAAGGAAATTTATATATAAGTAATAGGTAGGTACAGTACCTCAGTACATAGGTACTAATAAATAAAATAAATACGAAGATGATACCTTTATATGAACCGGTCATAGTTTATAATATTACTTATAGATTTGTTATCATTTTATTTCCGCGTTCATAATTTACATAAGAATATTTAATTCTGACGTGATTTGCAAGTTCCATGGTTTGCCTTGAACTGAACATTTTATGATTATAATATGCTAAGTTGACATTTATATATTTGTGAATCAATGAGATGTTTAGGACGAAAATTAATTGTTTTAAATAAGGTATTGTAGGTAATACATTTTTTACAGAAGTAGCTACCTTCCGTATCTACTAATTGCCAAATATCTTTAAAAACCTACTTTTAGGCAGTGTATAGTTAATAAGGTATGTTATTTAGGTATTATACGTACCTATGTACCTGTATTTATTTTAGACAGCACAGTTATTACCTATATATTTGAATACTGGACAGACTTTTAGTAGGTATGTACTTAGGTAGGTACCTAATTAAAATATGTGATTATTTTTGTTTCAGATATGACTAAAAATCCTTTGCAATGAGTGAAAACGCGTAAATTATCGAATACCTATCAGTGATAGTTCAACCATAAACTTAGATTAAATTTTCAAAAATGACCAGTAACAACATAACAGTGGATGGCAACATGAACATGACCGTAAATCCGAAGGAGGTAAGCCCAATATTTTTATCGATATTTTTTTAGGTATGCATTCTACCTACTCGTATTATAATTGCCATAAAATAATTTATATATTTTTTTCCATAGTTTATAATCGGCCAGCATGGTTTTCTTTGACATTTACAAAATTAATAATTTCTGATCGCGAGGTGAAAACGCAGTATGTGCGTCTCTCGGACTGACGAAATTACTTGAGGCTTATGATAACTCGTATTTCCGAAGTATTTAAAATCTTGAAATCTTGAATCCATGTTCGGGCGGGGGTCGGCATTGTGAATGAATCGTCTAAATCCAGAAAACCGGAATATGATAGAGGTTCATTCTAAACTCACAGTATTAGGCATCTTGCTGTCTCATGTTTGGTCGCAAGCTGTTGAAACCATTTGCTGCTCTGCTCCACGATTCTTGAAAGAGACTCACTTCGTTGATGTTTGCGTGTTCTGTCGGGGTCACCACTTTGCCGAGCAGGATGGAAAAGTTATGTCCCCGGATTCCGGGGACATGGTGATATGGATGGAGCGACGTAGTGACACTAAGAGTATTGACTGCTGCTAAGATAATATCTTTATTTAACAAAACATAACACTTATATACTATATCGAGACAGCGCAAATCGCTGCTCGATCTATCTATGTTACGTGAGCTACGTGACTGTGGCAATCTGCTGACAGGGCCGCCACAGCAACCTTTTCCAACAGTTCAAATTAAGTAGGTATTCGAACTCGAGCTACTCTCCAATGTCGCCATCATAACGACATCATGTTAGAACTTTTTCTTTTAATTTTTATGTTATTATTATAACCGGCCAGCATTATAATAAGAAATAATAGACATGTTTAATAAGAAAACATCACAATAATCCTACTCTTAACTATTTCCATTATAACAAATTGCGATGGTAATGAACACTCGCTAGTAGGAATCACTCGAGTTTTATAGAGTGCAGCAATTTATAATACATAGGTATATATATGAACAATATACAGCCACATTACTTGCTCATATAGGATTTTACTTGATTTTCCTTTGTTTTTATATCATCAGATCTAAAAGTAGCAACTTGCAGTCTTGCATATTAGGTAAAACATTCGATGTTGATCCCTTATATCGTATGGAAAAGGCGTTGTGGCATAATAATAAAAATGGCATAGATCCTACTCTCCACAACAATCAATCTTACAGTATCTGTACGATCCATACACAAATATATGGCAACACTGCCAGTCTGTTTCAAAAAATATGCGATGAGGCTACTTATCCGCCATTTAACATTAATAAATTTAATTATTTAAATACAGTCCAAATATAATGTAGCCCTTTATTTAAACATCCCAGTAGCCATGAAGCCTACAGTATCAGCGGTAAAAGCTCATGGGTAAACGCCGTACACACGTGGACGGCTTTTGTGACATTTTATAGGTAAAAATCGTACTCGCAAGTACGGCTTTTACCCATGAGCTGGTGGTGCGTCATCTGGTGTTACCTACCTCATCTCGACTGCCGTACATGCGCCACCGCTAATTACAACACCGATTTTCGATTTTTCCCAATTGGAAATTCCACCCCTTAAGATCTAATTTAGGCATCATTAATGTCGTGGTTAAAAATCCAATGCGAAGGTTGAAGGTTATCGAACCTTTGTGATTTAGAAAAAACTAATTTAAATCTCATTGGAATTTTATATTTAATTTTCCTTATAAATTAACTTTGTATAACTACTCGCCATCATTATTCAATTAAATAAGATAAGTTTTTAGTTGAACATTGAATTAATTTTAGGTGCCTTATACCTGTCTATATTATTATACGAATAGCTACGGTTTTTGTCCTACAGTTAATGACCTATGCAAATGTACTTCTACCGACTCTAAAAAAAAACACAGAAGACAAAATTTTATGACATTAGCATCCTATACCTACGTGCGTCACTAGGTGTTGAATAAAAATAATTTTGCATTATTTTACGGATCTTATAGCTGCTATCACACTCAGATTAAAAAGCTATACCAGTAATGATGTGATTTGTATTGGCGTCGTCAATTCGATTACATAACAAATTACTATTATGGCTTTTGAATTACAAGTGGTCGTATAAAGAATTTATGACATGAACTACCTTAAAAAATTGTCTGCTTCAATTAAGTCAATTTAATGTTGTTGAAATCCGGCTATTCCAAGAGATGTTTACTTATCATTATCATGTAGGTACCTAGGTACCATGTACCTACCAGATATCTTTTATGTTTAGGTATTTAAATATACCTACCTCATAAATTAGTGCAACATAACAAGCAATGGGTTCAAAAAGGATTGAAAGACGTAAACATAAAACGTTTTTATTACAATTTTACAAATGACTATAGATTAAAGGGAATGATTGCTAAAAACCGCAAAAACACTTACCTAAGTAAAATATTTTTTAAGCATCCAACAACACTTTCGATAATTTTTGTGCTTACTCTCTTCTTTAAAAGAAAAAAATACATTAACCTCCTTGCAGAATGCGAACGTGGAATTCAAACCTATGACCTTATCGTCACAGACAAGGCCACTAGCAATTCGTGCTAAGAATTAAAAAAACACTCAGATATCTATTAATTGGTTACAGAAACAAAACGGCAAAGATTTGGAAAGCGGCAAGACTTCAGACCCTCCTAGACAATGGGGTCGCATAGTGGCAATCGTGCTAGCTATCGGCGTATTAGCAGCAGCTTGTACAGTGACCTGGTACTTCCAAGACTGGCAGACCAGCCTTCAAGTCTTCGCTATACTTGTCGTAGTATATATCATCGGTTTCCATTGGAGATGGATCTATGTCGCCATAAGAACCGCGCCGAGAGATTTCTTGTGAGTATTACGTAAGCATAGATTTGAGCACAATTGTGCCGAGTTGCGTGTTGCGTTCTATTCGAAGCATGATGCTATTCATATTTTTATTTGCAAAGTGGGTACTTAGGTATACCTCGCGATTCCACTCGCTTGGGACATACTATGACAAACTTAAGAAAAATCCGTGATATTATTTAGCGATTATTAAGGAATATCCATGTTGTTATTAATGTATCTAACAAAAATTATCTAAAAAAATGCGAAATGTACCTATACCAAAAAACTATGACAAAGATGCTGCCTTACCGATGCGTAATTTCAGTAATGTTACTGATATTTCTCTTATCATTTTTTGAAGTTCCTTATAATACTTAATATCTTTTTGATAACTTTTCAGGGCATTGTATTGCTACATCAAGATTCTGCTGCTCACAAGGAAACTTACCAAGAGGAACTGGGTGATGCCAGATATTTTCCACGAGCTCGTCAAGAAGCATCCTCACAAGGCTTGCTTCCTCTTTGAAGACGAAACATGGACTTTCCAACAGGTAATTTAAAACAAGTGAAAACGTAAATTGAAAAAATATTTGTAAAAAAATTGGCCATATCTATGTTAAGAGAACAATTTCCTGTCGTGAAGTGACAACTTATTCTCTGAGGTAATGTGTAGGTACAAGTACCTTCGACAAAAAGTTTATCAATTTGCTGATGTGGGATAACCATGCACGTACTTAGGTACTTAATTCTTATCTATGAATATGAAAAAAATAGTAATCATTGCAAATCTCAAAAAGTCACCAATACAAATATGTAGTTCAAATATGGATATCAATTTTAAACACTGAACTTAAAATATTATGTTTTAATAGGTTTATACCTAATTGAGATAAAACATCAATTCAGATTACTCTCGTAGACACAAAGAGTTAAGTAAATCATTATTGTCTACCTCCTTTTAGTCATAAAAAACAAAACAAAAACAAAATCCTTTCCTTTTTCAAGGTCGAAGAATACAGTCTACGAGTATCAGCGGTCCTAAAGGCGGAAGGTGTAAAGAAAGGAGACACGGTAGCAGTAATGATGATCAACTGTCCTGAAATGCCTTCAACATGGCTCGGGGCCTGTCGACTGGGAGCTGTGGCGCCTCTTATCAACACCAACCAAACCGGAACAGCTTTGATACACTCCATCAATATAGCCAAATGTAATGTCGTCATTTACGGCAGCGAGTTCGAAACAGGTTTGTAGATGAAGTGTAATTTGTATGAGTTATTAATCTTTTTGATATTCTACTGTCTGGTTAAATGCCAGTTGACCTCAAACTTGACTCTATACCTATGTACTAAATGTAATGTATCTTGTGTACTAAAGTAGGTATAATGTTTATGTACCTGTCTTTATATTAGGTATAAAAATTATAGGTAGGTATAAAAACCGCAAACCGCTTGCTTCACCTAGTGTTAGCCTTGTGCTTTCATTTTTATTTGAGAAGCGATTCAAAGCAAAATGTAGTTGCCCTCAATTCGTGCGTTTGGATTCTTTTGAACAGGCATTATGCCTTAGCCACACAATGTTCATCCTTCTGTTCCTCGCACTGCCACCATGTTGCCCTCTGATCACACTTGCGCAATTAATCACGACGTTTCGCATTGTCGGTCCTTTGACTCGCGACTATAAACTGTCAAAAAACAAAGAGGTGAGCATAACGAGTGGCATGATAAGTAGTATGGTTAATTAATGCATCGCTTCCTTTCCTCTGTACTTCCCACGCTGCACAAGTGTGTGGAAGGGGGGATTAGCCCATTTATATAAATATGTTTCCTTAAAATTTCAGCAATTCAAGAAGTATCCAAGGAATTGGATCCCTCCATCAAACTGTTTAAGTACACCCGTAGGCCACTCAACACGTCTGCCGATGCTGTGAAGGTAGTGGACTCTTCCAACGATTTTACGGCCATGTTAGAAAATACTGCCCCGGCACCGTGGTCTTTATCTGACGGAGATGGCTTCAACGGCAAACTGCTATATATTTATACTTCTGGAACTACTGGACTACCAAAAGCTGCAGTCATATCCTCATCCAGGTGAGTTGAAATATAATATTCGCTCAATTATATTTTTAATTCGTCAATTAGATCTACAAACTTAAATGTAATGTGCGTTTATTCTCTTTTTTTTTATTTCAGAATGGTGTTCATGGCTTCAGGTGTCCATTATCTTGGAAGTTTGAGGAAAAAAGATATTATCTACTGCCCGATGCCCCTCTACCACTCAGCCGGTGGATGCATTACTATGGGACAGGCGTTCATTTTCGGTTGTACCATCGTTTTGAGGACTAAGTTCTCTGCGTCAGCTTACTTCACCGATTGCATCAAATATAACGCTACCGTAAGTGTATTTTTCCTTAGAGTAGTATTTTTCTTTCATTAGAAATTAAAAAAAAGAAAACAATAGCAAACCTCTTTGGATTAAGTCCTGGAATATAGGTAATTGTCGACACTGGCCACTTACGAAATGCCATTAGCTATTTAATCGTTTTATGTTTCCTTTTTGCAAATGGATTATTGTGTGTTTGTCATAATTCAGCCCGTGGTATACGTACCGACTGAAAATATTATATATTCAAACCTCTTCGTAAACTAAACTCATTTATGTTGTCCGGTTTTCCAGGCTGCTCATTATATTGGAGAGATGTGTCGCTATTTACTATCTACGCCCCAAAAACCTACCGACAAACAGCACAAAGTTCGGACTGTCTATGGAAATGGAATGAGACCGACGGTAAGATAATTATAGCTGATATAATTATTAAACCATTTGACTATAAAAATCTGAACAAGTATTAAATCAATGGAACATTTTTCAGATTTGGACGGAATTTGTGAAGCGATTTAATATTAAGAAAGTAGTTGAATTTTATGGTGCTACAGAAGGAAATGCTAACATAGGTGAGTTTACAGTTACATAATAATATTTTGTAAATAAGTATATATATTTATTTAAAAAAATCTAAACTAGAATGATCAACGTGATTTATATTTTTAGTGAATATTGATAATAAGCCTGGAGCCATTGGTTTTGTATCGAGAATCATACCAGCCGTATATCCTATCGCTATTCTAAAAGTTGATCAAGAAACCGGTGAGCCCATTCGGAATGCCAGAGGATTGTGTCAAGTAAGTGTACTTTTCTTACCTCCGGCCACACACAGACAGCATAATTCTACTTACCATAGACCAGAGGTATTTAATTATCTATGATTTCATTTTCTATGATGTTCTTATTTCAAATTATTTTCAGGTAGCAAAACCGAACGAACCAGGAGTGTTTATTGGTAAAATTAAACCGAACAACCCTTCTAGAGCCTTCCTCGGTTACGCGGACAAGACGGCAACAGATAAAAAAGTTGTAAGAGACGTTTTTACTCATGGCGACTCGGCATTCATATCAGGTAAGATACATATACATTATAATTACAAACAAATTAGTTATAAAGAATTGTACTTGACCTCAATGATACCTGTCACGGATGATGCCAACAATCTCTATCATGTGAAATCATGTCTGTGAAATACAGATTGATAAAAAAAATCCTAGAAAGCAAAGCAGAAAGGCTATGTTAGTATCAGGGTGCGAAATATGCTTTTAGATGTCCGTAAATAGTTTAGGTACGAATATTATTGTCGCAAACTGTATTATAGTAGGTAAGTAATTAATTTACTTTATTACAGGCGATATTCTAATAGCGGACGAGTTTGGCTACCTTTATTTCCGCGACCGCACCGGCGACACGTTCCGGTGGCGCGGCGAGAACGTCTCCACCACCGAGGTGGAAGAGGCCATCTCCAGAGTCGCCGATCAAAGAGATGCCGTTGTTTATGGAGTTGAGGTTAGTTTTATAATATAAAGTCGATGGGCAAACAGGATGAACGCGCGCTACTGCGAGCGATGACAACTAATCAGCCAATCAGGGCTTGTAGCGAGCCGTCATTAGTTGACGCGGCGCGGTTTTGACTTTAGAATCAATCGCAGTTAATACCGAGCATAAACACTCTACTCTATGATAATTTTAGTCTATGGCATGGTGTTGCCATGCTACAACTAAAAAATAATAATATTTCAGGTCCCTAATATAGAAGGTCGTGCTGGCATGTGCGGTATAGTGGATGTGGATGGATCATTGGACCTTGCCCAGCTGGCAAAACGCATCGCTAAAGACCTGCCGGCGTATGCTCGGCCTGTCTTTATGAGGGTTATGACATCTTTGGATATGACGGGTGAGAGATTATCTTTATCTATTAATAATTATTCCGTAGCTGCTTACACTGACTTTTTTGTTATAAATTATGATAGTCAACTGCTCCAGCTCCCTCAGTTTTTTTTTTCCAGTAGACCATGAACTATGTTCCGTTCGTAACACTGTAATAATAATTATCACTAAGAAAAAATCCTCTATTACATAAATAGACCTATTTTTGTACATGGTCCTTCGAGCCGGATGGAGTAAATAAATGTTGTTTTTTTTTCAGGAACATTTAAAATGAAGAAGGTCGACTTACAGAAAGAAGGTTTTGATCCATCAGCCATCAAGGACAAACTATTCTATCTAGATTTAAAGCAAGGAGTTTATTTACCGCTAGGACCCGAAGAATACCAGAAAATTGCTTCTGGACAAATAAGACTGTGATTTAGGGAAATAGATTAATTTAATGTCGTGTGTGAATGAGGCCTTACATCACAATTATCCTAATAAAAAGTGATTCGTCGTATATATATCATGTAATGTACCTAAGTTTATTTAAGTAAGTTATTTTGTACATTAAGCTAGTAATAATTCTTAATAGAGATTATAAAATAAACGGTTGTTGTTGACATGTGGAGGCCGAGTTTTATTTTCATTTTTTTTTCAAAACCTAATTACATAATACTGACAATGGACATTTATTTGTAAAACACCTCTCAAAAAAGAACAATCAAAATCTTTTGAACTATCTATACTTACCTAACTACGTTGATTATGTAAACAAAATAAAATTGGCGAACTTAACAATAACAATAGTTATATTAATAGTTTTATTTATACTTTATTCCTACTCTAAAATTCCGTTTATACTTATACATAAATGGGATTCTTAAAATTTGATTTATAAAATTTTCTAAATATTCAGGCAGAATCTCGAGTGAATGAATGAATTCAAATATTTGCGCTTTGAGGTTGTACGGAAGTTATCACGTATTTTAGCTGTCACGATAACGTCACTATACTGTCGTTCGAAAACTCACCAGTTGTACGCAAATTAATAATATGATAATAATATTCAAATTTGAAACAATATCTAATCTGGTTTTGTTGACTTAAATTTAGCAAACTTATTAAATTAATAATTATGGTATTGAATCAATGAAAAATAGCTAACCAAATGATCAAGAACAAATAAAAACATAACACTTTAGAGATTTCAGAACGTACAGTACTGCTGTCAATGGCTGTCATTACAAACAGAAACGTCACGTCATGTCATGTCAACAAAAACCCGTTTTCGCTTTTCCTAAGTTTTATATGATGACATAAAACCATTATTGCTACTAGCGGGATATTTCGCTTCTCGCGCTTTTACCGTTATATATGCAGACTGTGGTAACAATTATAGTAACTGCTTGCTCTACACCATTCAGTGCATAGAAGTGCGTGTGTTGTCCACTTATCAGTCAGCGAAGAAAGGCTCGCGATCGTAACAGTGGTTCGTCGGTCAGCAGTTAGCCGCGTTTCGTGGCGAAAACTAGTCGCGATGTTGCTCGCTGGGGCTGGAATTGTCGCGGCCTGCATCGCCGTTTGGTTCTCTTACGGCATTTGTTCGACGCTGCTATTTTCTGTTGTGTGTGGTGTTTTATATGCCGTTGTGTTTCATTGGAGATGGTGCTACGTAGCTCTGAGAACTGCCCCTCGGGATATTTTGTAAGTAATTGCATGTATATTCAGATTTCTTATTTAAGAATAATTCATAATCATTAAATAATATATTAAAGGTAATTAATACCTTTCAAACAATACCTTTAGATTAAAATGTTAACCTAATCATTAAGTTTGACCTTTGTACCTATTTATGTTTTGTGCTTCTGGTTTTATTATAGAGCATTGAAATGCTATGTCAAGATATTGTGGCTTACGAGGCAGATGACAAAGAAAAACCTCACTATTCCGGATGCTTTTCATGAGACAGTACAGCGGCATCCTAACAAGCCTTGCTTTCTGTTTCAAGATGAAGTGTGGACTTTTAAAGAGGTACCATACACCTAACATTTTATTTTTCGTAGAATATTGAAGTAAGAATTAGTATTAATATTCTCATAGGGTTTTATAAAATATATAACAAATTATAATACCTTCACAATTGGTAAAACAACTTAAATTATATTTATTAAAAATAGTTTTTTCAATCCTGACTTTCTAGTCATGATTAGTATTTACTTGGATGTCTTTTTTAGTTTTTATTAATTATTATTGGGCTAGAGTAAGTAATAGTTAGAATTCATGACTAAGTATATTATATTTATAATTTATACAGTTTTTATCATAAAACATCTACAACTTATACATAATAATTAGTATTATTATCATGTTGTATTAAGTTATCAGCTGTTATGAGCAATAAATCAGATTAGGTTCCTAAAATATAATTCACATAATAAAATCAAGACAATCTTTAACCTGGATCTTTGATGATAAAATAACATAGATGTCAGTAACCCCTGTATGATTCTGCTGTAAATTTACAGATTCAAATACATTAAGAAGTAGACTTAAGTACTATTTCCTTTATTATAATAAACTAGCCAACTCCACAACTCATAACAGATTTACTTGATACTAAACCTATTTGATTTAAGGTTGAAGATTTCAGTCTTCGTGTAACAGCTGTGCTGAAAGCGCAAGATGTTAAAAAGGGTAGCATTGTTGGTATTCTCATGAACAACTGCCCACAACTGCCCGCTATGTGGATGGGTAATGCGCGATTAGGCGGAATATCACCTCTCATTAACACCAATCAACGAGGCAATGCTTTGTTACATTCAATTAACGTGGCTAATTGCGACGTTGTAATATTTTCAGAAGATTATCAGTCAGGTAATTATTTTAACTGTTCTTTATTAATTAACATTTATAATACATAATTATATTGAACTCCTGACGTTTCATATTATTTTATCAGTAATTTAGGTATTAATTACATTATAGAATAATGAAGTCCAAACTACAAAGAGCAAGAAATTGAATCATCGAAACTTATACCTAATGATTACTACGCTATAAGTTTTAATAATAATTTACTTAGTTTGTCCAACTAATACAAAGTATGACTTGTTTTATAATACCTACAAATATTTTAGGGATATAGTATACATAATTATACTCACAGGGCGTTATGATTTCAAAAGAACTTAAAGCCGCGAAATTGTACTAGAAAATATATCTAAAACTAGGTTCTAATAGGCATCTTTTGTAGCAAGCAACTTAATTAGCTAATCCTCGAATCTTCTTCATTGCATGCCAAGATAATGAGAATATATCTATTACATACAATTTATCCAACCGTGCTTAATTAGGCCACAGACAATTAAAAAAGCTAATTAAAATAATTAACCTTACAGCAATTCAGGACATAGCGGGTCAGTTAAATCCATCTATAAAATTGTTGAAGTACACTCAGCAACCATTGAATAAAGCGAACATTGAGAAAAAAGCTACTGAGAATGGTATAATAGACCTTAACTCCTTGTTGGATGCTACGCCCCCGGCACCGTGGAGTATGGCAGATGGAGATGGTTTTCATGGAAAACTCCTGTATATATACACTTCTGGAACAACTGGATTACCTAAGGCTGCAGTGATTTCCAACTCAAGGTAAGATAATAAGAATTGATACTAAATACTTTACTTTTTTTAACATTAAAATATAATTGGTACTTACATATAAATACGATAGGTACTGTCACTTCGAGAAACAGAGAGTTTCAACTGCAGATGAGGAAAGAAATACATTTTTAAAATGACTATTTCGTTAAGTACCTACTTGTACTAAATTATCTATATCTATATTATATATAAAACGAAAAGTTGAATTAATTACTGACATAAATGCAGGGCCTAAACTTGAAGTTTTGCACAAGGGTTTCTTTTATAACGTAGCATAAAAAAGGTTTTTTAAAAATGCGCCCTTAAGAATGTATAACCTTGTTAAACCTGGTGCTTATCGTTCGCAGAGTAAATAGCAATTAGCAATCAGAGGCTAGTTTTAACATGTAATAATTAATATGTATAATTATATATTAAATTATTAAATATAAAACAAAAAGGTACACAATCATGTGTATTAAGTAGGATGAAGCTGACTTTCACTTGTGGTCTGTATCTTGTTGAGAGTACTTTCACCAAGTGCACATGTATCGGAAAGTATATCAATATTGTTATTCCTTAACAACTCGACTTCAGTATAGTTTATCCATTTATCACAATTATTTATTAAAAAAACATGTAGGTATACATACGCAAAACATGTATAGGTAGGTTAAAGCACTACACTTACATATAAAAAAAAAATTGTAAATGCCAAATTATTTTCTACAAAAAGGTATGTTTGTTAAAAACCTTATTTACTTATTAAATGTTTGCCAAAATAATAGTTTTGCAATATGATAAATAAAAATTGGGAGCGTGATTATTGTGAAAGGTGTTTTTAAAAACATTACGCAATTTCTACGCTGTACGGAGAATTTAATTAGTTATAAGTACTTAGCTATTTTATTTACTCTAAAATTTATTTTCCAATAGTATTTTAATTAATTTTATGGCGACTTATTTACGATCTATAATAAAATAATAGATATTATTAATGTAATAAAAATTACCTCATAAATCTTCCTGCAGTTGGTTAACTTTTGTTTATGGAAATTCCATACGTCAGCACTTTAAAAATCATTAAATTTACTCTTTTACGATACTCATCAAATAAGTCTTGTGGATCTTCGAGCGTTTGTAACGTCGTCATTGTCGACTCAGACTATATTTAAAAACAGAATCAATAATTAATAAGACTTAATGAAATTATTTCCTGATACTATTAATATTTTAACCATCTAAATTATAAAAAGGAAAGATTTGTATTTTTGTACGTAACGTATAAATTTTAAAAGTACTGGATCGATTTTAACCTGAGTAATAGAATATAGGCTGTAAAATATTTTGAAAAAAAAAAATAGGTATCCGTGCGCAACCGGAGCGAACCGCTAGTTATAAATATAGCTAAACATACCATCCCTTGAACAAATTATTAAATAAAGTCGTAATTCACTAGGTTCGTGTTCATGTCGTCTGGTATCCACTACTTGAGCGGTCTAAACTCCAAAGACACCGTGTACTGCCCCCTGCCTCTGTACCACACTGCTGGCGGGGTGATCAGCGTGGGCCAAGCACTCCTGTTCGGGTGCACGGTAGCTGTAAAACAAAAGTTTTCCGCCTCTCAGTACTTCCCAGACTGCATCAAGTACAAAGCTACGGTAAGTTGAAACATTCTTAAATTATAGGGAGACTCGTTCCTTTTCTTATAACGGCTGAAACGATTTTTTTTTTAATTTGTGCGCATATCAGATAGGACTGAGTATCGGCCAACATCTATTGGTCATAGGTCAAAAATATATAAAACTGAAAATTTTCACTCTTCTACAATCAACCCATGTTATTTAATCTCAAAGATCACGGTACGAAGTTCGCAGGGTCATTTTTATAAAAGTCATCCTAGCAATCATAGTAAATCCTATATTTATTGTAGGCAGTAAAATGTTTTGCGGCTATTTAAAAACTTTAAAATTCTGTAAATGGTTATTTTTGACTCGTCTAATTCTTAAGCTGGTCGGATTTCTGGTCTAGCTTGAGAATAATGCAATCTTTGCCATACAATCGATTACGAAATTCATTTGTTTAGTGCAAATGTGTTTGCTATAATGCTATTATAGATTCTAAAATATGATTTTCCAATACGTAGGTACAAGTGTTTGTTTTCTTTATCAGTTAATGAACTTGCAGAGTAAACTTTATGTTGCAACGTTTACTGAGTAATCACAATACATATATGCTATTGTCTTTATCTTTGCACTGAATATGTTATAAACTCTAAGAATTCATATTAAAAGGTAAGAGAATAAAGAAATAGGTACCTACTTAAATAAAAGAAAAGAATGAGGTAAAATAAGTTAAGGCAGTTAAGAAATTTTAGTTCGTTTTCGACTCAAAATTTTGTAGGTATTACTGTATTACAAACATTCTCTTTCACGGAATAATGTGTATTTAAAGTGACAATTTTACGGAAAAAATAAATAGTGACCTCTGCGCGACTGTTTAAACGTCATTTATATATGTTAATTTATGTATAAGCATTTGTTTCATTTTTATCTTTAACTAGCGGCCCCGGCAGACGTCGTCCTGCCCGTCCGATTGTTTCGTCAAAGATCTGTCAAAGTCTTCTGTCACTTCTTCATAGGCTTCATATTTTCCCCGTTTTTTACATATTTTCCACTGTTTCTTCGCTCCTATTGGTTGCAGCGTGATGTTATATAGCCTAATGCCTTCCTCGATAAATGGTCTAATCCAACAAAAAAAAAGTAGTTCTGAGATTAGCGCGTAAACAAACAAACAAACAAACTCTTCAGCTTTATAATATTAGTATAGATTTGTTACTAATATAGCATCTAGTAATAAGTATTAACTTAATGGCAAAGTTGGACGAAGTTGTCCAAATTTACCCTCAAATTATATTTTTAGAAATGTTACGATACTTTTTACTGATTAAAAAAATCAACATATTGTATGTTTATTTCAGGTGGCTCATTATATCGGTGAGATGTGTCGTTACGTGCTCGCCACGCCGCCGTCGCCCACAGACACGCAGCACTCTGTTAGAGTCATCTTCGGCAACGGGATGAGGCCACAGGTAATAAATAATCTTTATACAACAATTATTTCCAATCGATTAAATTAGTTTTTGTAATAAAGTAAGTAATACAAAGTTAATCCCTACTAATCGTTACTAAATGTTTAATTTTTTTTTTTTTTTTCGAACTGTATACTGAAGCGCAGTTGGCCAGCTAATGGGCCTTTACTGCAAAACCGGACGGGTGGCGAGACTCCTGAAAGGGATTTTGATGAAACTACAATAATTTGTTAAAAATATGTTTTTTATATCTTTCTTATATATAAAAATGAATCGCAAAATGTGTTGGTAAGCGCATAACTCGACAACGCCTGGACCAATTTGGCCAATTTTTTTTTTAAATGTTCGTTGAAGTCCAAGGATGGTTCTTACGGCGAGAAAAAATCGAATAATTGCCGAAAAAACCCTAAAAACAGCCCTTTTCTTTTCCCATACAAACGTTGTCTAACTAAAGTTACCTAATTTGAATTTCGAACGGGCAGGATGACGTCTGCCGGGACCGCTAGTTGTTTATAAAAGTACGTTTTTCTTTCTTGCAGATTTGGAATGACTTTGTGAAGAGATTTAATATCAGTCACGTTGCTGAATTTTATGGCGCCACTGAGGGGAATGCAAATATAGGTAGGTCTTATTTCATTATTATTTTGAAGTAACTTTTTGTAAGTAACGTAGTTCGAACGCCTATTTATAGGTACCATTTATATCTGCTTATAGCGTTACTCTAGAGTTGTTGGTCGATTACAGGTTAAGAAGAACATTGCATTGTTCATTATCAGATAAATATGTTGAAATTTTAATTACTGGTGTCAATATACGAGTTTTGTGAAGTTGATGAAATAGATTTAAAACTACTTATACTAATTTCTTGCCTACTACATACTTAAGGCCCACATAGTTTTTAATCTAAATATATACATATTTATAAGGTTACTTAAAATGTAATATGCGCCACTGTTTTTACGCAATGTTTCATTCTACTGAATTTCGTTCTGTTTATAGTTAGAAAAAAAAAGTAGTTTCTCAAGAATTGATTAAATATGTCGCTTTATTTAAAACATTGAAAATAATTTAAAAATAACGTTT
Source organism: Polylopha cassiicola (assembly GCA_038024825.1). NCBI lineage: Eukaryota > Metazoa > Arthropoda > Insecta > Lepidoptera > Tortricidae > Polylopha > Polylopha cassiicola. The sequence goes on from CP149050.1 coordinate 5,406,138, forward strand.
TTTTAATTTTTCTCGGAACCGAATGAATTATTGGTTTAATGAATAATATCGTAACGAACTAATATCAATACATAATGTAAATCAATAAGATAGTAAATTAAGGCATTTAAACCTTTTATGTAAATTCCAGTGAACATCGACGGCAAGCCCGGTGCTATCGGGTTCGTGTCCCGGATCATCCCGAACGTGTATCCCATCGCCATCATCCGCGTCGACCAGGAGACCGGGGAACCGATCCGGGACTCTAATGGCTTATGTCAGGTAACAACTATTAATATTACTAGCTTCTGCCCGCGACTTCGTCCGCGTGGAACTCCTCCTTTTTGCAGTCGGTTAAAAAGTAGCCTATGTTCTTTCTCAGGCTCCAAACATTCTTTGTACCAAATTTCATTTAAATCGGTCCAGTAGTTTTAGCGTGAAAGCGTAACAGACAGACAGACAGACAGAGTTACTTTCGCATTTATAATATTAGTAGGGATTACTTTAAGACTGATATATATACCTATATATCATAAAATTTATTAGCTACAGTTGAGGATTCTGCAGCTAGTTAGTTAAACCAAAGTTTAGGAAATAATGCTTAATTTATTTAATGTCGGTACGATTCCTGCTAGGGACCAATGTCAGTCTGATGATTGCTGGCATCTGTACTTAAGTCGTGGATGTTTTATATGTATTTATGTACGTACGAGTATTTCGGTCCAGTACCTGACTAATTGGTGTGAATTGTCTAAATATATTTATTTACTAGCGGTCCCGGTGGACGTCATCCTGCCCGTTCGAAATTCAAATTAGGTAACTATAGTTAGACAACGTTTGTATAAAAAAAGAAAGAAAAGGGCTGTTTTTAGGGTTTTCCCGGCAATTATTCGATTTTTTTTGACATCAACGAATATTAAAAAAAAAATTGGCCAAATTGGTCCAGGCGTTGTCGAGTTATGCGCTTACCAACACATTTTGCGATTCATTTTTATATATAAGATTTAAAGCAAACTCTCGGTTAAAAGACTACTAGATTATGGAATCGGTAAAGGTTCCGAAACGTAAGCCAATTATAAAAATACGCGAGTTAAATTCGTCTACAGTCGTTTCATTTCAATGTATAATAACCGCGAAGGCATCAGAATTGAGTTTAATCATTACTATATTGTTTACTTTATATATTTATGATATTTCAGTTGGCGCGTCCCGAGGAGCCTGGTGTGTTTATCGGGAAGATATCTCCGAGTAACCCGGCGCGTGCTTACCTCGGCTATGTCGATAAGAACGCCTCCGACAAAAAGGTTGTAAGGGACGTGTTCACGCACGGTGACTCTGCCTTTATATCCGGTGAGTACTGAATATGTGGTTTATAACACGTTTTGGTTTTAAAAGGCTAACCCAAATACTCTCTGGTACTCCAAAAATTAAAACCATAGTTAGAGTTTGACTCTTTTGTAAAAGTGACCTAACTCGAAATGTGTCATACACGAATTAAAGTTTAAATGTGACGGCATAGAATAATAATAAAATAGACAGCAAAAGTAAATAAATCTTTTCCCCTATACTGTTCCAATCGAGTATTTAGATACTACGTATTTATTATTTGTGGGAAGAATCGCGTTTCGTTTTCAAGCATAGATAATGTGTGGATTGCCATTTGTATTTAAAACTAAATAAATATTGCTGACGTAATCACCATCTAGACCTCCCCGCCCTCCTATAGTGCTTACGTAATACTTGAACGTACTACTGAGGGGTCAGTAGAACCTGACGACAAGATGCCACATAGCGCCATCTAACGGATTTTTGACTAAACTGTAATACGATGGATCCTTACATTTATACATGACACTTTCACACGGTCCTTCCGCAAAGTTAATGACACCCGTAAATGTATAATATTAAGGTCCATATTCAAAATACTAATTATCCCAACAGGTGATATTCTGACATCTGACGAGTTAGGCTACCTGTACTTCCGCGACCGCACCGGCGACACGTTCCGGTGGCGCGGCGAGAACGTCTCCACCACCGAGGTGGAAGCCGCCGTCTCTCGCGTCGCCGATCACAGGGACGCCGTTGTTTACGGCGCATTGGTAAGTTACTTGACTTATGTTCCTGTGTCCCCTAGATGGGGCAGAGGGCTAAGGGCGTGCATTCCATACGGCCGCAGTGTCACTAATGTATGGGCTGCCTACCCTGGCGTCATACTAACGCTCACCCCATTGCACAAGTCTTCCCCAATGAGTCGCCAGCCCGGTTAGTTACACTAGCTAGAAAAAAATCTCTGATGCCATCGCGGTTATCACTTGAAATGAAACAGCTATTAAAAGATTTAACTCGCGAATTTTACTTTCATCAGTTCAGTCGCGCTGCGAATGTGGGTATTGTCCAATAAAATAAAATACGCGATTTAAATCCATTTATAGTTGTTTCATTTCAAAATAAAAAAATGGTGTAAAAAGATATCTGGACAACGTCAACTGACGCGCTAAATATGTAATCCTTGGGGGCTAGCTCTTAAAACTTTTTTAAACGCGACAAAGCATCTGCCACTCTCATTCTGTCATTAATTGCAAAAGTATGACAAAGACAGATAGACGCATTCTCGCGAAAACCTGAAATGCTATGATGGCTGATTATAGTTTATGAAAAAAATAGCACAAACGCAACCTTGTGTTATTGAAGTAAATATTTCTTTAGGTGTACGTAAAAAAAAGAAATGGAATCATTTCGTAATCTGTCTTTAATTCAATACGCCTAAAGTCGAATATTGAATATGATTCGGGTAATATTTGCTACAATGTGTCAATCGATCGAATCGAAAATAATGGTATCCCTACTAATATTATAAATGCGAAAGTAACTCTGTCTGTCTGTCTGTCTGTCTGTCTGTTACGCTTTCACGCTAAAACTACTGGACCGATTTAAATGAAATTTGGTACAAAGAATGTCTGGAGCTTGAGAAAGGACATAGGCTACTTTTTAACCGACTGCAAAAAACGAGGAGTTCCACGCGGACGAAGTCGCGGGCAGAAGCTATTAAATATAAAGATTTAATACCATTATTTTAAATGATAATGATGTTTGTACCAAGACAACAATAGAAAATATCGATACCTCAGTGAGACCTAAAACCACACCTGTCTATACCTTAGAAATTTGCAAAAAGCATGGGGATCCGTTTTATTCTACTCTTGACTTTGCGCAAATATAATAGATTGTTATAATAATTTCGATAGATAATAGATTGTTGTTATTATTTTTATTTATTTCCCAGGTGCCTAACACAGAAGGTCGTGCTGGCATGTGCGGTATAGTGGACGTGGCCGGCACTTTAGACCTGGATAAACTAGCGAAGGACCTAGCTAAAGACCTCCCGGCATATGCTAGGCCAGTTTTCATGAGGGTCATGACTAGCATGGATATGACAGGTAAAATATATATATATATATATATATATGAATAAAGTTAAATATATATATATATATATATATATATATATATATATATATATATATATTCCACTTTTTTCACACTCTTGAATATTGAATTTCAAATTATCCTATAGAAAAATAAAGGACGGTCGCCGAGCACAGCGAAAAACGGACGTTGCCCTTTTCTATTTGTCTCTGTCGCACGCGTGAATGTAAATGGCGTAGTTTAAATTTTGTGTCCCCAGCGATCAAGGTTACTGTGTGTGCGAGCGTGAGGGCAGTATTACTACGCGCGTGCGACAGAGACAAATAGAAAAAGGGCAACGTCCGATTTCGCATTCTCGGTAACGAATGATACCTAAATTGGCTCGCAATGACCGATTCTTAGAACGTCCTATTTCAAAAGTGCACTGAATCCCTAATTGTCACACCAAGGTAATTACGATTTATATCGTAATACTATCCACTGAACAAAGTGACCGCACGAAGATGAAATAAATCGATTTATAAAAAACAGTATAATGTAATCCATATGTTTTGAAGTTTATGAAACGCAATTTATGTTAATAAATTGCAAATAGTTTTTCCGACATTCATTTAGAAGAGACGTCGACGGATATACGATAACATAATAAATGTCATTGCACATTAAATTAAACATTATTTAAACGAAGGGTAATTACTAATGAGTCTTAATTTAATAATAGACAAATCAGATCTTACATTGTCATTGTTTTTGTTATCACTTTATAATGAAGCCGACTACAAAATTACTAAATTTGTTTGTATTTCTTTATGTCTGTTATCTCAGATCTTCATCATTTATCAGATTTATAAAATTTTACTCATTCCAATCAAATGTCAATGTACAAATATCAATCTCAAATGCAGGCTTTGTCAAATAACATATCATAAAATCGGCAACAACCTTCGTCAAAATTAATTACTATGCCTACTTAAAATGTTATATTTATTACTATTATGTTTATTACTATTATTATACCCTCATCTGGAATCACACTCAATCTAAAAATTTCTATCACAATAATATAGTATAGTTGTTTAATTCCAATAATAATATTATTAAGTATCAATTGAAATAGTATTAGTACCTACCAAGAGAAAATTTCATTTGAGTTTTTTTACTTATTGATTCTGTTCTGAATCACCCTCTGCACTGCAATCGGTACAAAGTCATCTTCAGCTTCTAGGCTGCATATTTCATATTATTATGCTTCAGATCGGTCTCATGCTCTGCCGCAGTCCCAGTAGGAACAATTGAACCAATTTGATTTCTTATTAACCATTAGACCAATTTGCACTATTTATGTGACTGTACTAGTCTGAAATTTGTCTATTTTTTATCAAAATTTATCACATGTGTTGTTTTTCACCAACAGGTACATTTAAAATGAAGAAGACAGATCTTCAAAAGGAAGGATTCGACCCGAGTTTAGTAAAGAAAGACAAATTATACTACCTCGACGCGAAATTGGGACGGTATCTACCGCTCGGCCCAGAAGAGTACAAGAAAATCGTCGATGGCCAAATAAGACTATGATCTGATTATTGTTACAAAATCCTTGTATATTTTTAAAAACATCAGCCACTTAAAAGACAGAAGTAACTGAATTCTCATTTTCGGGTGTTAATTAAGATTTACTGAGTGCATATTCCAATAGTATTTTAATGTCATGGTCAATTGAAAAGCAGTAACATATCTCCTACGTTTTACAATTATTTTCTTTATATTGAAGTTATAATTAAATTAAAGAGTGGACTTTACTCGAAATAAAATTTCTATTCGTTTATTGAATTAGTTTTGGAAAGTATATTGTGATATGGGAAAGGATTAAGAAAATCATAATAATTTTTGTTGTATAGAGCTAAATACACTTTATTTATTTTGTACTTAAGTTATAGGAATGCAATGGGTTATCATGGTATAGGTTTTAATTTTAATTATATTTATAGGTGGGTGTTTCTTCGAGTGTTTTAGACGCCGTCATTATGCCCTCAAAACTATATTTAAGAACAATAAAAAAAAATAAGTGATACTATCTTCCTTGTTACATACTTACAAGGTGGCTCAAGGGCGTAGACAAACTTAAGAATATATCTAAGGTAATATTATTTTCGACACTCGCAAGGGTATCAAAAACCACAGGTTGCCCGTACTTCACTACGCCCTCGTGTAACTGTTATAGATATAGCTATAAAGAATAAAGACAGCGTTTAAAACGCTCAGAGAAACATCCAGGTACGGTTCGAATGTTATTTTAATTAATATAATTTTAATTATAAAAGCATTGTGAAATCACCGCATTTAGAATGCAGAGTTGTTAATATTATATATTTAATAGTATTATTTAAATCGCATTTGTTTCTAAGTATTCTTCTCGTTCTTTTATTTTAATATTGTACTTATGTAATGGTTTCGACAATAATAGATCTCACATTGGGGATTTTTCTTGCATAATAATTTACAGTTTTATTTTGTGAGGTTTGTTACTACATTCCTATTTTTGAATCTTCTTGACATTTATACTGCAACGGTTTAACAATTATAATGAATATGAGAATATATTTTTGATTAACTCACTTTGCCTCCCGGCTTCATTCATAAATTCGTGACTATCCGGGAAAGTTATTTTTTTTCTGACAAAAAAAAAGTAAATAAAAAAGGAAACGCCTACAAAAATGCTGTTGGTATGTAAGTAAAAATTCAAGAGATATAACTATCTTCTTTGTATCATGAGATGAAAAGTACCTATATATTATTATATTTATCTATCATGCTCGATTGTGAGACTGAAAAATGACTTTTGCTATATTATTTATGTGTTATTTTTTTTTGTTAAGAGGATTGTGAACCTGTTAATTTTCATACAAAAGGCGATAACGTTTTACACCCAGTAAATATAGTTAGATTTTTATAATTTTTGGATATGTTGTAGATATAATGAGAAACTACGTCTGTACGTTTTGATTTTTAAGAAATATTGCTTACGCTAAAATTTATTAGCATCTAAAAATCTACATATAGATCTAAAAATCTATATTTAGACCTAGCGTAAGAAATATTTCTTAAAAATCAAAACGTACAGACGTAGTTTCTCATTATATCTACAACATATCCAAAAATTATAAAAATCTAACTATATTTACTGGGTGTAAAACGTTATCGCCTTTTGTATGAAAATTAACAGGTTCACAATCCTCTTAAGTTATAATAAAATACATCGACTGTACTCGTGTAGATATGTAATAAGAAGACGCAGTCATCTGTTTCAGACGTTATGATTGGATTTAATAAAACATATTTTCCATTTTTTTTCTTTTATTACACAAACGCAATTAATTACCTACCATTTATAATTAAGCTATTGGTTCATGTATTAGGTAAGAATTAATAAATTATGAAGTTTAATACCCGACAGTTATCGTAAGCCCACGATTTCACCTTTTCGTATAGGTAAATATATAAAACATAATATATATAAAAAAAACAATGAATAGGTAATAACAATAAAAAACATAAATATCTGAAGAAGAATGATAATTCGTTTTTGTTGCACAAAAGATGTATTTTCATCTATTCATTACCTACCTATTTTTTCCATACTTATCACCAACATTACAATGCTTCAATTAAAATAGTACTTAGGTACTAACATAAATAAAATAGGATAAATTATTTGAAACAAGTAACTTACTCCTGTATAAAAAAAATGCCATTCATAAGCTGAGTACAGTGAACTAGTTGATTCATTAATTTTAACGGCAAATAAAAATCGGAAACATAAAGGGTTCACTTTCTTGTTGATTTGAGGATAATATGGAGATCTATTCCGAACATCAACAAAACTCCACTTTGACTACCAAGTTAGAGGTAGCGAGGTCGAATCTCGCAAAGGGCTTTGTGTGGCGAGCATGCGAAGTATTCCTTTATGAGTCACGTTTAGAATCGACCGTAGTGAATATTCGTTCTATAAATACCCCAACCCCTTTGTACGATTTTTTTTTCTTCTACCTACTTATGATATTGTAGTGTAGTCTGCAAGTATTCTGCACATCGTTTACTTTATGCTCAATCACTGCGCAAAGTGCCGCAGGTTTACATGCTTAAACTAACCTTTAACAAAACAATGGAACCGACAAAGCATTTTGAATTCCGAAACAGTTCGGCGTCTAGACGAGTAAATCTTCAGTGAAACGTGACGTCTGTCAAAAGATAATTTCGCACGTAAAATAATCGTTTATAAATTGATTTCGATGTGTTAACGCCGGTATTGTTATTATAGGGCTTCGGGATCGGGGATCAGCTGTTGTAGGCGCATGTGCAGCTGCGTGGCGTGACTCTCCCCTCAACACGCCATTACCGCGCCACCGCTCGCTCGGTGCACCCGCTCGCACGCTCCCGGCGACTCGCGTCGGTGGACGTACATCAAACGGTGTGATCTGTCTGTCAGTCTCTGCGGTACTGGTGTAAAGTTAGTTTCGTGCCCCACTGGGACTGTCGCCAGCATGGACGCGGTGCTGGCAGCTCTCGTCGCCCTCATGGCACTGGCCGCAGCGATGGCCGCCGTGTTGAGTACGCTCTCAAAAGCGGCGATTTTCGCCCTCCTCGCGATCGCGCCCTGCGTGTACCGCTACAGGAAACGTATTTACGTAATCCTCAAGACCCTTCCGCGTGATCTTAAGTGAGTATTTGATTTGTTTATTGTGTTGTAAATATATTAAGTTTTATTGATTTAAAATCACAAGGCTTCGTTTATTGATGTCAAACTTCAGTGTTGGTCAGGATTTTAGTTATTTTGAAGCGTAGGTAGTAGGTACCTATCCTCAAGGAAAACCTTAACTTTATCCTTATTATTTACAGCAAGCACTTTGTAACTGGCTATGGGTAGATTAACTATTTACATTCCTATTACCTTTTCACTACGGTTTTACCATGGTTTACCGCATTGATAACAATTATGAATATCGTGAACCGTGATTCAGATAAATATCGACTACGTTTTGTATTCTGAGCAGAGTGAGCAGGTGCTTATACAAACCCATCTAAAAGCTTTGTCAAACGATCCCGTTTCGAGGGACCCTAATTCTATAACGTCGTAATAATTATACTTTAAATCTAAAAATGCCCTAAGTCGTTCTGAGTAGGCCTGTAAGTATATGGTATTTTTTAGGGTTTAGGGTCGACTGAAACGGGTTCCGAAGTACCTAATCGTGTTTTTGAACGACATAACTTATATTTATTTTGATGAATACTGTGTCTACTCAGTATGTATCGTTTGGTAGTAACGTTTAAGTGTTTAACGGAAATATTAATTTACACTCGGAAGTTAGGTCGTAGCTCTCATCATAATGTGGGTAGCTACATCATTAGAATAATAATATAAACTTTGATTAGTATATGACAACGTCTCTTTATCGAGTGTCTTAGTAAATTGGCTGGTATATATTGGCTTGCGTAGGTAGGTACTTTATATGGGGACTGAGACTTCTTATGAATACTTAATTATTTTTTACATATACATACATACATATAGGTCCATTGACTGTGGGTCTATAACCTGTCAAACTGTTTTTATATGTACCAAGTAAGATTGACTAGGTACTCCAAACATACTGCGTATTTAACTACGCTAATTTCATCTGCATAATATATTTATAAACAGTAACCTTGTTATTAATGACTAGGTAGATATAGGACGATCGTCGTTAGGACATGAAGTAATTTGTTTTCAAATTTAAATGGGAATATAAGTTGTATGAAGCTAATTATAATTATATTTGTGTAAACCAAATTCTAATAGTGGCGTGTTTGGAAATTGTACCGATTTGTACCGTATTTGTATGTATGTAGTCATGTCCGCGCTTCACGCTTCTTAGCTCAAACTAAGTAGTAAAAGCACAGTAGGTAGTACCATGATATAACTGCGACAGTGAACTCCTAATTCTTATAACAAATAGTACCCTAAAAAAAGATTTCAACCTGGGTTGGTATTGCCCGATTCATCCCTAAATTCGTCTTTACGTAAGAGATATAAGATCTAGTTTTGAATGACTTCGTGCCTTTTAACTTACGCCGCTGATGTCAATATTTTTTGGTCGTTCTACAATTTATCAGGTAATTTTAAATCGATTTTGACTTGTGTCTATTCCAGAGAGCTCGGTCTCAATTGGTTCTATTATGGAAAAGATTTTATGAAATTCTTTGTTAAAATTTGGATCTGAATGAAAACAAAGGATTTGTTGAACTGACATGCTATTCAGTAGATAGGTATTTGCTTTGTGAGTGTTTATAGTTAGGTACTTAAATTACATTAGTTAGTTACCTACCTATTTATATTTATGGTAAGGAGTTTTTCACAATAGGTACTTACCTAATGAAAGTCTGTCAAATAAAGATTTAAGAGATAGACCAGGTATCTACCTAGGTTCATAACTGTTTTTTGGTTGTAAGATTTATGTAGATAGGTAGGTAGGTAGGTCCATTCATTTTTCACAATAACTAATTACTTAAATAAGTCCATGTTATATAGAGAATAATAATTACTTATTGTCAGCGATGCATTTAATCCTTATTTCTGTTAGTTGTATTTTAGTAAATAGCTTATGTTTTCACAATAGACCAGGAAGGTAGGTAGGTACCTCCATTACGTCCTGCCTAAACGGGACACAGATTTATTTTATATCGTAGGTATCATCGTGTGAATGGCCCCATTTACTCAATTTTCTAAAGAGAATTTTGTCGATGGATAGATAAGGGCCATAGATAACTGCCATCGTTTTTGGTCCTCAGCGCAGAGTATCGCCACTTGGGGCCACCATAGAGTTAAAATACAGTATAGAGATAGCAGAGAAAGTCATGACATGACATGCCTATGAAACTTGTATAAGAGTACTTTTTAAATACCTACTTACGTGTAGGTATGTCATGTCTTCACGACTCAAAATCTTGGAGTCGAGCTTAAAAATGCATAGTGATACGATAAAAAGTATTAACTAATAATAGTTAATACTTTTATCACACGATAAAAAGTATTAAATTAACTAATAATAGGTATTTAATACTTTTTATGACACGATAAAATGCTTCGCGGTTATTGCACATTTGATTACTTATTTGGATTCTTTCCGAAACGCTACGGAGTAACGCCCCCTTTTTATTTTATTTGTACTGTAAAATAGTTAATTCATGCGAAAAATATTTCATTAAAATTTTAAAACAGGGTAGGTAGTAGTTAAATTTTGTAATTTATAAAATACCTAAGGTTATACCTACCTATGCATAATGTAAAAATCTCATTAGCATAAGTCGTGCTGCGCATAATATGGAAACGTCAGCAAATAAAATAAAATGCAATAGTTGAATCCGTTAGAGTTTTTTCATGACAATATAATGATTTTCTTTTTCGAAGTACCTAGGTATAGGTAATATAAGTATACATAATTTTATATAGGTACCTAGCTATCCTGCTCGCTTTTGTGTTAGTGTATTAATATATCGGCCATATCTAGTAGGTACCTATGTGATAATCTATGGTATCTAAACAGGCGGTGTGCGTCAAGATAGTGAACCCATGAAAGATTTTCACGGTGTATCTTATAATCGTATGTACATTGTACACATGTCATATTTTGTTAGTTTTATATTTTTTTACCTAATGGTACTATCTACATCGCCAATGTCCCCGGAATCCGGGGACATTATATCCTGTACGGCATAGGAACTTTATTAATGTAAATTCATGTTTTTCGAAGTACCTAACAAAATTTGTATATTATTGGTAATGGTTTTTTATGAATCCGGTCACTGGTATAAACGTGATCAATCTGGAAGTATAGGTATCCCTATCCATACAAATATAAGTAGAAATTTAGATAAGTACTTATCTGCTTTTCTGCTTACTTATAAAAAATGAACAAACATGAAAATTGTAGTTAATAACAAAGAATAAAAAAAAATCTAAAAAGCAACAAAAAACAATAGCGCACTGAAAAGAGAAAAAAAATAATTTTGTCTTATATAGGTAACGAATATTATTTTGGTTGTAATGTCTGTTATTTTTGAAGTTGGTGCCAGCTGGTGTAGCAACTCTTCACTCTCAACTCTTCACTAAGGTGCTCAAGTTTGTTTGAGGGTTCATTCCAATAAAAAAATATTATTTTATAATTTTCTGTGGCCATAATTCATACAAATTATTACATGCTTAATATTGAATTATTTTCAAAATCGGACTACTCTGTATAAAGTTACCCATGGTCAAACGATATAATCGGTGCGTGAAAATTTAATCATCCCCTATTTTTCTACCCTTAGGGTCGGAATTTTTTTTCCAAATTAAAATGGACCCATTTCGAAGTATACCCTTTCCAATAAAAAAAGAATTATCAAAATCGAACCACCCTGTAAAAAGTTATACATAAAAAAAAATATACTTACGCGTCGAATTGAGAACCTCCTCCGTTTTTTTCGTCGGTTGATAAATACGCCTATTTCCCAATACCTCCTGTCATTTATCTATACTTACTTACCAATGTCGTTGAATTTGCATAATTTGACTGATTCCTTTAAAGGAGAAAAAATATCGGTACATTCATATATATAATCGGACTTCCTCTTTTTTGTTTGGCTGTTGGTTACATTTTGTTCGCAGTTAATTATAAAAATAACACTCATTCTAAGTAGGTAAGTATCATATCAATGTCATCTGTCAAATCTATCCGAATAACTCATTACAAACAAATTACAGATTACGTTCAATTAAATGTGTTAAGAGGATTGTGAAGCTGTTGATTTTCATACAAAAGGCGATAACGTTTTACACCCAGTAAATATAGTTAGATTTTTATAATTTTTGGATATGTTGTAGATATAATGAGAAACTACGCCTGTACGTTTTGATTTTTAAGAAATATTGCTTACGCTAAAATTTATTAGCATTTAAAAATCTCTATATAAATCTAATAAATTTAATAAATTTTAGCGTAAGCAATATTTCTTAAAAATCAAAACGTACAGGCGTAGTTTCTCATTATATCTACAACATATCCAAAAATTATAAAAATCTAACTATATTTACTGGGTGTAAAACGTTATCGCCTTTTGTATGAAAATCAACAGCTTCACAATCCTCTTAAGCATACTTAGGTATACATACAAATAGATACCAATTAAGAACATCGATTGGTTCCTACTTATTTAAATGTTTAAATTATAATTATCTACCTACTTACATAATTAAATTAGAAACACCCGCGATTTTCTCGCACATATAATTCATAGACAATTAAGCAAAAAAGGTACACAGATAATAATATAATCTTCTTGTTATAATTTAACAAAGACATCTTGCGCAAATACGGTAATGCAACTCGGTCATTGCAGTGACCGATAAAAAATGCATTAGTAGGTACCTACCTACATACACAGGCTCTCATATCAAAATGAAAGTTATTTTTATGTGCATATCATTACTGGCGCATCGTAAATGCATCCCGTAGTGTCTTTGCATCCTGTGGGTTGACCCTGAACTGCATCTGGTGTCATCGATCGAGTCGACCATCCACGGATGACGTACCTACGCCGCTGCACCGACTGGTGCATGCGGGGCAATATTTTGTACACAAGCTTACGTATGAAGCCTTCAAAAGGTATTATCTAACTGAAATGTTGGAATGAAACAACTATTAACGGATTTAACTCGCGTATTTTTATTTGCGTTTCGGATTCTTTACAGTTTCCATCGCAGCACGACTGAGCTGACAATAGTCTTAACTATTGTCAACTAGGAAACGTCAGCAAATATAACGAAATAAAAATACGAGAATTAAATCCGTTAATGGGTAAGGCCGCGGAAATGGGCAATAAGTAACATAGAGGTAACGTAGAGTTTATTCGTTACTTTAACGCAGAAGTAACGTATAAATATTGTAAGGTTGAGTTCATAATAAACAAAAAAACTCGTATTTTTGTAATCTTATTTTTTTTTATTTCGTCACTGGGTAAGGCCGCGGAAATGGGCAAAAAGTAATATAGAGGTAACGCAGAATTTTGTCGTTAAAATACTGTTTTAGAGTACTTCACTTTATATAAAGTTATTTCAAAATAGGCACTGAACCTAAAATATTACTGTGACTACTGTTGACATTAATTCTTTTTATAGGTTTTTATTTATAAATCATTTTTATTAAACAATATTTTGTCGTTCACTTCATGTTTTTTGACCCAGATTCAGTTGTCTTTCCTGATTTTAGACTATTTTCCATCAGCGCATGCTAATCTTCCGATTCCATCTTCAATCCCTGGTAATTATTTTAAGCAAAGTATTAAAACCATAATCCTCTTTTTTGTTTTTGGGAGGTTAATTATAACAATGTGAACAAACCTTTAGGTCACCTCTATTATACCTATCGGTTAAGAGTAACGTAGAGGCAACGCGAAGGTAACGCGGAGCACACTTTAATAATTTATAATTCAAAAACTATAGTAAATTAACTAGAAAACTCTACATCAATGTGTAAGTACTTAAGTATTGCCCGCATTTTTTTTTAAATTGTAATTAATTAAATATTACCTTTTTACCTTTCAAATTTCCCAAAAACTGACGTAACGAAGAACCGCACACGACTATTTCCGGTACCTTTTTTGACTATAAATGCGACAAAATAGCTTCTTTCGTTTTTCTTTTTGCTTTCGTTTAAAGTTTCGAGTGAGTATTTTTCAATTCTCTGACTTAATTTTAAATCTGAATTGTCTAAAGTCTGATATTGGTAACGAAGGATGAGTAACGTAGAATATCTCGATTTTAGTTCAAAAAATATAATGGTCTACAAATCCTATTTAAAATAGTATAAATATTATTTAACATAATAATTATAATCGTTAATCTATCATACTTTTGATATGAAGTGAGAGCTAAACGAAATATGCATAAGAAAAGCGTACATCTCCACTTGAAGTGGTCAGGGTACCCTTGGGACAAACGCCATTTTTGAGCTAATATTTTAGAAAACAATTTTTATTTTTTTTGTATGACTTCTTAGATTTATTTTGTTAGCACATTTTCAATCTACTTTGAGTTCAAGAATACAGTAAAAAAAGATTTATTACGATAACTTTAATATTGAATTTTTTATGAGGTCGTAAAGTCTAGGACAACTTTTTTTTTGAAATATTGCATTTTTGGCGGCCTTACCCTAATAGGTGTTTCATTTCAATGTGTAATAACCACGAAGGCATCAGAAATGTTTAAACCGTGTTATAACATTTTAGTAGTTTGAAGATAGTTCAACGACGTTCAATCTACTCGCAACTGCTTACTCTTCCTATTACTTTATTTCCATCCGCTTTTGTATGTTTAGAGCCCGTTTTTTCTATACAAACAAACTCGGGCATCATCAACGCATTCCATTACAGGTCATTCGACCTTCCACAAAATATTTCTTAGTTGTCACCTTATTGTCATATTAGTTCAATTCTTACTACTTACTTTAACGTGTCTGGGATAAAAATATTCTTACTTAGGTATTTTATTAGCTTTTTTAAGAGGCACTTATTCAAATAAATGCAAACAAATGATTGATCATTGATTGAATATCCTCTTTTTGTCTCTATATATTGAACTTATGGCCCCGGCAGACGTCGTATTGCCCGGTTAAGCAGATACACTAGGTAAACATATTTATTACCCTCCTTTTTTGGGTAGGTAGGTACTTCCATACGAAATTTCATAAAAAAAAAAATATACTTACTTACATACAAAGATATATGTATGTCTGCCGCGTCATCCGTAATTTCTCAAATACCTTTGCGCTAGCATTCTTATCGATTTTTTTAAACTACTTTTAACTTCAGCCGACAATTCATTGGAGTCACGCAAGTAATAGTAAACTACTAGGTAAAATGTAATTTACACCGACTGCTGTGACGTAATATTGCCACTACGATAATTTATACATATGTACTTACCTACTTATATCATTCTAACGTATTATAATTATATATGTAAGTACGTAGGTACTTTAGGACATACCAGATTCCAGATTTAAAAAAAAATACTTCCAATGAATAGGGAAAAGGATTACAACCAACGCCTAATAAAACGGACTATAATATGTACCTAGGTACCTACCTATGTGGTTACCCGTACGTACATATATACGCATTATGATATGAATAGTACTCGTATATTATAGCTTAAGTATCACTTTAAAAGAGTTGCTTTTTCCTATAGAAGTTTAAACTTCTAACACAATAAAATATAGTACACTTACCTAAGTACCTATTAAGACCTTGAAATGTATTATTCTGTCCTCCACTCCCTTTAAAAAAGGAGCCAGTCGAGCATACTACGGTATTTGAGTTTTAGTTTTCTTCTATTGTTGTGCTAGTTATTTTTATTCTGTATAATAAACTGTGCCAACCCTAACCTACGCGTTGCAGGTCGATCCCATATTATTTACAATTTTAGAATGACTCACTAAACCTCACCAGCCTTGGCTTATTTAACTCATTCCAGTACGTAAACTACATGCCGTCTAGTTGATAAAAATGTCAAACTTGTTCTCAGCGCAGCTATTAATAGAGTGGTCCACATTTTACTTCGACAGGTGACCGTGCGTGCATATAATTTTGCAAAGTGGTCACGAATACACCTGGGTACTAATTATTTATAACCTAGAACCTCTTTGTCGATCTATTTAAATACTCGTAAGTACCTCAAATAAGCCATTTATAATAATAATTTCTAATGCGGTTACCTACACACTGGATTTAAATATTTATAACGGATTTAACTTGGTTAAGTATATTAATTTTATAGTGACGTTTAAAAGACTTTACAGTTCCCATATTCGTGGCAGATTGAACTGACGATAGTCTAAAACTGTTACATAAGTAATTACATGTCGGGCTCAGTCTGATACGTCAGCATAATAATGATATACCTACCTTTACGAGTTAATTCCGTTACAACTGTTTTATTCCAAAACTTTTTAAGTAGGTACCTAGGTATAACTTTTATAGAATACATACGAAGACTAAATGATATCTTGCTGACGAGCTTGGGTATTGTTAAAAAGGTTTTTATTTTTTTTTCTATTCTTCGTTGTTTTGCTGTGTCACTTTGTTGGTCACAAGTGGCAAAACAGATTCCAAAGTTATGTAGCTACCAGACTGGCATTCGATATTTTAAAGACATATTATTATTTAGGTAAGTACGTCGTTTTCATACACGCCTTGCTAAAAACGACAGATGTTCTTTTACCCCCCACATCGTATAAACTTTAAACTAGCGCTTGTTTAGTCCGCAAGGACTTAAATAACTTTAGAGTCGTCTAGGTCACATACCTCTAGGTATGTTGTGATTAGCCAAGTTAAAAGAACGACATGAAAGCAAGTGCCGTGATCGCCGATCATACACAACTTTCAAAAAATGTCAGATCTTTTACCTACCACCTCGTATAAATTTTAAACTACCGCAGATAGGAAATGGTAAAGGACTTAAATAACTTTGGAGTAGTCTAGGCCTAGAGGTATGTTGTGATTAGCCAAGTTAAAAGGACGACATGAAAGCGAGTGGCGTGATCGCCGATCGAATGTTTATCGCTCCGGCCGCGAAGCTATTTCTGACGTGAACCTTAAACCCCGAAGACGAAGATCGTAACATTCGCTCTGAAACAACATTGTTGTAAACAATTCGACTGTACTGTACGACATAGGGTAAACATGTACTTTACGATTATGGAAACTGTAACGAATCTGAAACGTCAGCAAGTAAAATACGCGAGGTAACCCAATTTATCTAAGACTGATTAAGATTTAAGACGTGTATCTTGTCCGTCATCATCGTTTTCGTCATCATTTTCAGTTACTTCAGAATTTTCTCCTTATTTTGTTAAAAAATCATTGAAAACATTTTTTCCATATATTTAAGTAGATAGGTTTTATTCGTAGTAAATCATTTAATGGCTCATTAATTAAAATCGATGAGTACCTACCTAGTGTTCGCTGTACGATGGAATATTATACGTAAATATGCGGCATGTAGAGACAAATAAAAGCCATCGATGAAATGAATGAACATCGTGCAAAAGCGCATCGTAAATAGGTAATAGTACATACATACCTACGAGTACATTATTAAATAACCCTTCCTTGGAATGATACAACTATACTTAACGAATTTAACTTCGCGTATTTTGTTTTATTTGCTGACGTTTCGAAAACTAAAAAAAAGACACTACCGTTAGACTAAGTAAAGTTCTCGAAACGTTTGTTAATTGCCGTAGGTAACCGTTTAAAAGAACCTTTACCCGTATGACAAGCATTCTGTCTAAACGCACCTGACCTTGAACGACTAAATAAAGCGCACCGTTTATTCCCTTTCTATATTTTGATCTCAGTTCCCGTGATGAGTTCCAGAGGCCAAGGTTACATTTCTTCATTGAATTATGAGATTACTATTCGCGTAGTATGCGGCAAACAGAACGGTCGCGTGACCGCATCGCGAGTTACCTGCTGCATTTAAATGGCTTCTTGTATTTAAGTAATGCAACGAAGTAACTGTAGCGTGGACTTAACGCTACATCGTTCGATGAGTTGGCAGAACGTTTATTTGAAATTACACGTTATGTAGATATTATTTGTGCCCACCTAATAGGTAATGGTGCGAGCAGGTACGCAAGGTAACTTCTAGAATTCGCTTTGGTAATTTATGCGATTTTACAGGTATATATATATACCTAGTGTCCTATTCTTTATTGATACATATGAGCCTAGGTATCTAATTTATGGATTATTAATCTATATGGGATGAGAAGTTGCGACTATGGTCGCGGAAGCCGACTTGAAACCGTTTTTGTATAATAATATTAGGTGTGTAAATCGTGAAAGTTTAAATCGATACAATACTAAAGTGTCATAAAATAGATTAGATTACATTCATTTATTTACCAATAGTATTTCATTAAGTATAATTACATTCTTAGATATATTCATTAACCTACAGCCATGACCATGTCGACCTACAGGCGTGATAGTCAAAACAGAGAATGATATTTAAGTAAGTAATAAAAAACAAAGTTCGTTAAGTTAAAAAACAAACAGCTCAGCTAAATATTTACTTAACAATCAATAATACATTTATTGTGAATTTGTTTCGCTCATTTGATTATCATTAATTTTCAGTATGTTCAAAACATATAATATGGGTGTTATGCGGAATTGTTTAACATAATTTTACGAAATGGACTTTGTAGTTCCTTGTGTTTTTTTATTACAAAAAAAGCTATGTTAAGTTTGAGCGACCATTTAGATAGTGAATATTTAACATGGATTTGCTCCGCCCTTTCGTTTATACATAATGTGTTACTTATGAATATATCAAAAATCGATCAAAGTCAGTTTTTCGGATTACGTCATCTATGGAATTGTTTATTGTGTTTTTACCTTGCAGTCAGCAGTTTTTTTTTTAAATATTCTTTTCACGGAAAGGTCATAATATCGATTAACGTTATCGTGGTATAAATTTCACATCAATGTAAAATTAAAATGTTGTTAAGGAAACATGATTATTTTCTCTACCAAAAACGCTATCATTTTAATGAAACTTTGAATGTAGTTTTATAAAGTATCACATACTTACAATATTATGCTTAACGGTAGCTTGTAATTAATGAAATCTAGTATATTTCATACAATTATACTCGTAGTCCCAAAACTGCTGCTACCCAGATATTTTAAACAGCCTACCTTTGACATCGTGATTCGTAGGTAGGTAGGGTTAGTAGTTTGTAGTATTTATAGAAATTATGTAGACATAATATGATGTGTACCTACTAATAATACTAGTATTCTTACCCAGAGACGCTATTGTCCCTTTGTTTTGCCCTCATTACACATTTAATCTCATAATACCCACTCTATATTATGTAAACAATATCATAGAATCAACTTATGTAGAAAAAGATGAAATAAGCAGAGGAATTAAAATGCGCCGCGTTCCTAAAAAGTTTTTTTAAGAACATAATTAATAAAGGGTTCATTACACAGTGTAAAGGACACCTATCTAGGTACCTATAATAAATATTCGGGGTAGACTATAAGTGTCATTGATACTTAATTATAAATCGATAGTGCTAAGGTCGCTGGTAAATATTTAATACGAGTAGGTAACATGTGTCCTAGGGGTTGTTCGGCGTCGATGAGAAAGCCTGAGTGGTCACAGCTGACGTCTGCGGGACGTCTGTAATGACATGCGAGGAATAAATCCACGTAGAAAATAACTTAGAATATGATAATTGTGAACATTGACGTAGGTACCGCGATACATTTAGGTTATAATTTTAATATTGTTATATGGAAACTTTATTGCTAGTTGAAATTGGGTACAATATTGCAGATTGCTTTGTACTCAGTTACTACTTACTTTTAATTCGATTCGCTAATTTTTATCCTTAGGTAAGTATATAGAGGTACACACATCGTTAGATCATGTTGAATATACGTTACAGCGCTATCTAGTGAGAAATTTATATAAAAAAATGCATTACAAATATACCTAGGTATGCAGTAAATTGTGCGGGCTTAAAAGTGATCTTCCATACTCTCGTAAAATGCTTGAAATTAAATTTTCTTATAGACTAAAAATAGTGTAAGTACAGAATATCAGTGCGTAATGCGTATATAGGTAACTCTAGGAATGCTATTTATTAAAACCCAAGCGTAACAAATATAAAATTATAAGATTTGTTCTTAACTTCTTAATTAATTTTAAAGCAACCTAAAAATATATTGAAATTTTCGTTTCTTTTCAGGTTTCTATGGCGCTACGGCAACGGTATAGTAAGGCAGTTGAAATGGGGCCGTCAGAATGTGACAGTCGCCCAGCTGTTTACAAAACGCGCCCTCGAACACCCCGACGCGCCGTGCTTCATTGTCGTTGGCGACCGTACTTGGACATTCAAAGAGGTACCTAAATGCATTATCGTATTCTATAGCACATAGGAGAAAATGTGGTATTTTGACGTCGTCCTGCCCGTTCCAGTGTTTCGTCAAAGATATGTCTAGTTATCTGTCACATACCGTCAATCACTTTTTGTTATTATCTACATTGTAAAAAAAATGTTTGATCAAATATATGATTTTTTGTAAATTTTCTAATGTAGGTACAACCCACAAACCTTGTCTTGAAAATAAGGACATAATATAAAAAATCTAATTTGGTGCAAGGTAACAATGCCGAATCATATAAGTACCTAAGCAACGAGTTTGTTTTCCGTTTTATAAATGATTCAAATTGATTATTAAGTATTTTTTCCTCACTGTGTATTGAGAAATTTCTTGTAGGTACTTAAATAGGTAATGTAAAAGTCAATACAGAGAAACTCCTAAAATTAATCGTATTGCGCTAACTTAGGTATTTCTTCATTCGCAAATTATTCATATTAAGTTTTTATTTCGTTTTATAACATGCAGTAGGTAGGTAGGTATCTACCTATTAGTAACTTACAGTCGGTTTTTTTTGTTAAAACGTCCGGGTTCAGGTAGAGTGGAATTGGCTGCAGTTTTTAGCACCATTTTTTGCTGCCTCTTTATATCGCGTCGAGCATTTGAATTTCATAAATAACGTTTTCTGATGAAGAACAACATTTCCAATTCAATATGTTCTTACTTAGTTTTATAAAAAGACTAAAATGCAAAGTGAATTGCAAAGTGTTTATCTTGTTTAGATAACTACGATATAGGTACAAATCGAAATTCGACTGATATCTAGACTAATATTATAAAGAGGAAAAGTTTGTTTGGCTCCTAAACGACTGGACCGATTTGAAAAATTCTATCACTGTTGGAAAGCTACACTATTCCCGTGTAACATAGGCTATAAAAAAAGGGATCCGGGCGAAGCCGGGACGGGCCGCTATTCCTAATAATTCTATGTAGTTTAAACTCAACCTATAGGTGGCATGTAGGTAACATAGCGATGGGATCAGTAGACAGTGATGAGACTCTAGGTATGTGACGTAGGGCTAGGAATAGACCAAGGAATCTATTTAATGGTTGTATGCAATTTATAGACGATATGGCGCCGGTGCGACCTCATCCAAAATAGCTCGACTAAATGTCTCGTCATGTTTCTGTGATTATAATTCTATTATTAATAGAAATACAGGTACCTGCAAACATCTTACGCATAAAATGCTGTTATGAAGATAGTATAATATATAGATATACTAGCTTCTGCCCGCGACTTCATTCGCGCGGAACTCCTCCTTTTTTGCAGTCTGTTAAAAAGTAGCCTATGTCCTTTCTCAGGCTCCAGACTTTCTTTGTACCAAATTTCATTTAAATCGGTCCAGTAGTTTTAGCGTGAAAGCGTAACAGACAGACAGACAGACAGACAGAGTTACTTTCACATTTATAATATTAGTAGTGATGTTTCTAGTTATATAGGTAGTCACTGCACATTGCGATTCCCGGTCTGTATGTAGGTGTATCACAACGGCATTAATTGTACCTATGCGATATTGAAAATAAGACTTTCTGTCGAATTTCTTGCAGCGTTTACCGGACGCGTAAAAGTACCTTTTTAAGAACCATTTAAGTATTCATATTTAAATGATTCGAATTAATAGATATAATAAAATTCATATTTGATATCTACTTAAACACCCGTCATTTAAGTAGGTAGGTGTATAACTTTAATGATCGTTAAAAATAAAGGACAAGCTCATTTTTATACTATTTACCTCGTAAGTACTTAGGTACTTGTATGTCTGATATACCTACATATATCTTAATAATTTCTAATGCCTTCGCGGTTATTACACATTGTAATGAAACAACTACCTATTAACGGAATAAACTCGCGTATTTTTATTTCATTTTATTTGCTGACGTTTTGGATTATTTACAATTTCCATAATCGTAGCACCACTGAGCTGACAGTAGTCTAACGCTCAAGTTAACGTTACGTACTTACTTACTAATTACCTTAAACTCAAGTATAATGTATGTATAGGTACCTACCAACCTAATAAACCATTATGAGGCATTAGACTAACCTCAGCGCACATCTTCCAGATTGCAGACCGCTCGAACCAAGTGTCCCGCGTGATGCAAGAGCACCTGGGTCTCAAGCGGGGGGACGTGGTCTGCGTCTTCATGCCGAACTGCGCCGAGTACGTCTGGACCTGGATGGGCATGGCGAAAGTTGGAGCTGTTTCAGCGCTGATCAACAGCAACCTCCGGCACAAACCCCTCCTGCACTGCATTCAGGTCGCCAAGGCGAAGGCCATTGTGTTCTCCGATCAGCTGGCTGAAGGTGAGTGGGAAAGAAACGGCATGCTGTTGGCGTGTTCTGCTTTTAGGCTGATTAAGCTTCTAAATTGTGTTTATACGATAAACCGTCGGCACGAGTATAAGAAAGATAGTGTTTAATAGACCTTTTGTGTCAAATGTATTTGACCCTTGATAAGTGTAAGAAGCCCTATTTGTATAATTTGCATAGCCACTTATCACGTATTGTAAAGATGCCGCCACAAGTATATATATGTAATTTTTGCGACCTAAACTTAAGAGGTGATACAGTGACAGTTATCTTTTTTCCGCACTAGTGGATATTTTTTATCTAATTAGTGTCTTCCTGTGTTGTGTTTCCATATACGTTTAAACCCTATGAGTAATGCTATCTTGTGATAAAATCTGTCTCTATACCAAATTTGATTAAAATCAGTTCAGTGGTTGCATAGGTAGTGTTACGCCTGTTGGTATACTTTGAAAACAGAATATAAACTAAGTTCATACTTTACAGGATGCCCTGCATCTATAGATATATTTACATACATATTCTATCAAAATAAGCTTCAGAAATAAGTACATAAAAATAGTCTCTATTGACATTGAATCAAAATTCCATATAATTTGTTCCCAGCTGTGGCAGAAATACGTGACCAGCTCCCTCCAGAACTGAAGCTGTTCCAGCTGTACGGGCAGTGCGCTCCAGGTGTCCTGGACATCAGCGCCGAGATGGACAAACACCCCCCGGAATACCCGATTGTCACCGAAACCCTTAATTACAAGGACACACTGCTGTATATTTATACATCTGGAACCACTGGAATGCCGAAAGCAGCTGTGTTGCCTAACTCTAAGTAAGTTATATACGAATAAGGTTTCCCATTCAGCGCTAATGACGACACGTTGTCGTGACGTCGGAACGTCCTTCAGGTCTTGATCACGACAACGTGTCGTTAATTATTTTATTCAAACTTTTTTTGGCGTTTCATAGTAAAAGTCAAAATTTTTATGGCAGCACCTACCTGGTAGGTGTTTCTAGCTTTAGGCGTTAGCGCTGCATGGGTTAGTACCTACGACATACAAATCGATCGATCTTTTTGGTTTCATGCTATTAACTCTTCGCTAGTATCTAGTATACAAGTATAAAGATAAAGTGAAAGAATTCGTCGACTCGATCAGTGACGTCCATAGTACAATTGGTAGCACAATGCCTTGTGTAAAGGTATAGACGTACGTGGGTTCAAATCCCACTAAGGTTTCGATTTTTTATACGCTTATCTTGGTAGAAATATCGTAGTTATATCTTTCTATAATAATATGAGTAGTTGAAACAATGTATTTATGAACAATAGGTACTTAAAACGTGATAGATATGTTAGAAATGTTTCTATTAGCGGACCGTATCTATAGTCTGTAGTATTCATGTAGGTAGGTAAGTCTTAATAAAAACAAACTACTTGATTTGAGGAGAAACCACCAGAAAAAAGTATAAAAACGCATGATGTAGGTAGGTACCTAATACGAGTATATGTTTGGTAAAAGAAACATTAAAATTAGAATATATTATGTAAATATAACCATATTATAAATACATTGTAAGTTAAATTTTTTTGTGTAACTTCCACTGAAATTCCCTGACACCTAAAGTCAGTTTAAAGTTAAAATATGTTTATTCAAATAAGGTTTCATTCAGACTACTGTTAAATAAATGAAACAGGTAATCTGAAGTTGCGTTTATTCATTGAATTAATTAAGCTATTATTTTATGGGTTAAGCGGTATTGTTAGTTAAGCGGCGAATGACGATCTATGGTTTCACTTCAGCGCCCGTTCAGTGTTGCCAATTTAGCGATTTTGTCGCTAGAACTAGCGACTTTTGCTTAAGGCTTAGCGACCAAAAAAAAGTTTTGACGACAAAAGATAGGTACATTTTTTATCAAATCGACACAGAATTATTACAAGAGAGAACATATATTACAAGAGATACTTAATTATGGAAAACGACAAACGCGATGGCGCACCAAATTCAAACTTTATTTAATTGAAGTACCATTTGTATATCATTATGGGGGGGGGGGTCCCCGAACTTTTTACGGTTACGTTTTAGTTTTAGCGACTTTCTGGCGACTTTTGACCTTGAGTTTAGTGACTCGAATTTCTAGGAGTTGGCAACACTGCGCCCGTTTCGTCGCAACTACATTTCGAACTTCACATTTGAATCGCCAGGTTTCTCCTCGTGGTGCTGGCCACAGTGCACATGCTCGGGCTGAAGAAGTGGGACCGCATGTACAACTCGCTCCCGATGTACCACACCGCCGGCGGGGTGGTCGGCACCGGCGCGGCGCTCGTCAACGGCATACCGTCTGTCATACGGCCCAAGTTCTCCGCCTCGAACTTTTGGACCGATTGCATCACTCATCAGTGCACGGTGAGTGAATAAATAGATGTGCTAGTGTAGAAGGAGGTTCAGGTTCCCACCAATTACAGAGCAGGAGCTTGTCATCCTCATTCTATACTAGTGCATACAGCGGATTTTTGACACGCGGCGGTCTCCATTAGGAGTTGCGGTGTGTCAAAAATGAGCTGGATCTGTTTGTGTAGAAGGACGTCTAATTTCCATGTTCCACCAATCACATTGCAGTAATTTGTCTCTCTTTGGTCGAACGTGATTGCCAGTCCTCATTTATCGGATCTTTTCACACGCCGCAGTCTTCATTCGGGGTAGGGTTTTGTCAACGTGTTAATGATGAAGGAGATCCAGGTGCCATTTTCCACTAATCACGGCAATGGGTTGTCTAACGTTGGTGGAACATGACAGCCAGACCTCATTCTGCATCTTCGACGATATCTACTTCAGTGATTTCTAACTTGCTATAAACAGTGTAGCTTAAGGTTATTAGGTGTATAACTTTTTTTTTGTAAATAGATATACATATTTACAGTTAAAAGAATTAATTTTTGTATACTAGAAATGTGTATAACGTTATCGTCAAACAAACGCTGAGGTTTGATTATCTCGAGGGATTCCTATGCATTCATGTGATAATTAATAGTGCCTTAGGTTATTAGGTTGACTCGTCAGTAAGGCGTATCCATCCAGTGTACCCAATATAATACGCCCACATGTGCATTGCAGGTCGCGCAGTACATCGGCGAGATGTGCCGGTACCTGCTGGCGCAGCCGCCGCGGCCCACCGACGCGCAGCACCGCGTGCGCATCATGGTCGGCAACGGCATGCGCCCCGCCATCTGGCAGCAGATCGTCGACAGGTATATATACTCGTATTGCTACTCAAATACAATAGTGACACGAATAGAAATGTGTCACCACGTGAATTAGATTTTGAGACGGCTTATAATCTTGGAGTTAAATATTTTGGTTTGTAGATACTGCTCGTTCCCGGATTGTTTCTCGATTTTGTATGTTAGATATTGCCGGTTGAGAATATGAATGCTAAAAGTTTCCGGGAACAACTAATTCATATTTACATTATTATAATTATAATGTTATTATATATCATATATTATATATCACGATCAGAGATAAGTAACTTTAGACAATTCACATCGATTGATCTACTCCCAAATCAAGCGACTTCGCTTTGTTTTGCATGGTGCCCACTTAGGCACCATGCACTAGAGAACAGATAAGCATGTATACATCAATACAAATAAAATATCTAAAATTCAGATACAAATGCTCATGGTCATCGCCCCTATACCTAGTTAAATTGTTTAAACATATTTGAAGTAAGTAAATGTACTAGCATGCACAAACTGAGTAGCTACCTAGCTACCTAATTCTGATACGGACTCGGTTAATTGTATATAAATAATGTATTTTTTTCTTAACAATGTATCAGTAACCTTGTTACTTAAATCAACTACACTTTATATTCGGTGTCAATAACTCAAAGGTGTGTTGTAACTTATTGTTTAATTAATTAATTGGATTAAAAATAAAATGAGGTGTCGGCGAGGTCAGATGCGCGGGAGCATTGTTCTCCCAATGTATAATGATTTACATGAATAACCCAATGTGACATTGTTTACAGGTTCAAAATACCACAGATAAATGAAATTTACGGCGCCACCGAGGGCAACGCAAACATCAGTGAGTATGACCCTTTATATCTCAATAGTGGTTCAATGTACATTGCCCTTATTTACTCGTGATAATACTATGCTCTAATTGGCATAAAATAGTTTGTTTTGGATAAGTGATTTGTTATCTAAAGAAAATAATATTTATTTTTTATTTGGTTTTAAATGTTATTTATACTGATAATGATAATTAAGTAATAATTAATAGTAAAATAAATTAAAAAATGCTAGATTCAGAGTTCGAGTAAAAGTGACTTTAGGTACTCAATGTACTTATTGCCAGTAGATATAGGTATTTACCAAACAAATGCTATCTTGACATAAATACGTATATAGGTTATTTACGTAAAAACATGCGCTAAGTTAATCTCTTTCATTTGCCTAGTTTATTTTTAGATTGTAGATATTCTTAGTTATACTCACAATATTTTAATTAGAATAGGTATTTAGTTTTATCAGAGAATCTGGTTATTAACCTAATGATTTACTAATACCTATTAGGTAAACAAACTTATACGGGTAGGGTACTTGTACTTGGATATTATTTATAAGGGTAAATTGTTATTGTTAGTATTGTTACCTATTTGTTTATGATTAAGTTAATGCTGTAAGTACCTTAATATGCAATAACTCTATTTTTCGACGAAATTAAGTAAAGCGTTAAGGTTACAACATAGTCTTCTTAGACCATTCAGCGTTTAACGACACGTTGTTGTGACCTCGGAACGTCCTCCAGGTCCTGATCACGACAACATGTCGTTAATTACTTTTTGCTATGTAACTCTTCAAACTTTTATTGACATTTTATACCTAGCAAAGGGTATTTTAAGTATGACAGAACCCCGTGGGTATTTCTAGCTTTAAGTTACAGACATTACGTTTATTGACAGATAGACAATATGAACCTAATCCAAAAAAATAAATGTTAGAAAAATTTTTCATTCTTAAATTTGTGCTTGTTATGCGTGTGCGCAGTAAACGTGGACAACACGGTGGGCGCGGTGGGGTTCCTGCCGAAGCTGCTGCCGGCGCGCGCGCTGCCCATCGCGCTCGTGCGCGCCGACGAGCAGGGCCGGCTGGTGCGCGGCGCCGACGGATACTGCCAGCGGTGTCAGCCGGGTAACAGCACTATATACATACATACTTATATGAAAAAATGAAAAATGTTTTATTTCTATAGATAGGTACATTAGGCAGGTAGGTACTTTAAAATAAACAAAGGCCTATGTTAGGAGTCTCCGCTGTTCAGTGTTCTATACTAATATTATAAAGAGGAAAGGTTTCTTTGTTTTTGGATTGAATAGGCTCCTAAACCACTGGACCGATTTGAAAAGTTCTTTCACTGTTGGAAAGCTATACTATTCCCGAGTGACATAGGCTATTATAAAAAGATGATCCGTGCAAAGCCGGGGCGGGCCGCTAGTACGTAATAATTTCTGATGCCTTCGCGGTTATTATACATTGGAATGAAACAACTTTAAACGAATTTAACTCGCGTATTTTATACCTACTCTAGAATGAAAGTGAAATAAAGTTGTTTCTGTCAATACCAAATATAATATAGGTATGCACCTGATTGAAAAATAGTGTTTAGCCCGACTAAGCATTTCATTTTTTTGTACCTTAAAACTTTTTTCTAGAACTCCTACTTATTTTGAAATATTTTTTTATTGGAAATAAAACGCATATCTGTATCTGTACCCCGCCCAGTCGGGCAAAATTCTAATTTATTTATCTTGATTTGATATCTAGGTAATTAAATTAGAATTTTGCTATCTAGCATAGCTAATGTACTATGTAGACCAGGTACCTACTTGTCGTCCTTGAAAATATGTTAAACAATTCATTGACGTTCAGTTTAATTAACATATTAACTAGGTACACATTGATGCTTGATGTTTGCCTAATTACTGGTTGTTTGTATTTCAGGCGAGCCGGGCATGTTCATCGGACTGATTTCCCAGGGGAATGCCTCGAGAGAATATTACGGCTATGTTGACAAGGTGTGACATTCGATGGTTATATATAACATACACAATAATACACATATAGGTCACATATATTGACATAGGTTATGTACCTAACACACCTGCTTAATTAGACAACCGTCTTGCTACAGGTGATGCTGATGCTTTTCAATAGTGATGATATTTTTTTATAGTTACTTAGGTACCTACATACTCTTTATTCCTGGTAATTTTGAATGTTCTGCTTTGTTCCTTTTTTCTACTTTAACATTGCTATTCAGGTCTTTAGTTATTTTTCTCTCCGTCTTATCTTAATTTTAATGTATTTTTTATCTTTAGGGTGGAACTTTTAAATCGGCTATTTGCGTTAATTCCTTCTCACAATCAATCACATTAGGTAGGTATTTAAAAAAACAATCCTGCTTTACCAGACTGGTATTAAGTTGAGTTTGACGTCGCCCTTTTAACGGGCTAGCCCCTCAAATTTTATAACTAAATCTTATTTATAGTTGTCCCGAAGGTGTAAAGGTTCAGCACGCTGCCGCTAAAATTTAAAATGGGTCTAAAATTTTTCTACTCATGTCTTTGTACAAAAAATATCATTATAATTAAACCAAGAATATCAATCGAATTTCGATTGAAACATCGTAGTTAACATAATATTTAAATCTTTTTCACCTCTGAAACTTACTCACGATCGGTCAATAACCCCATGACTCTCTTGCAGACGGACAGCAACAAGAAACTCGAGCGCAATGTGTTCTGCGCGGGCGATGCGGCTTTCGTCAGCGGCGACATACTGGTCGCCGATGAGCTCGGGTATCTGTTCTTCCGCGACCGCACCGGGGACACGTACCGCTGGAAGGGGGAGAACGTCTCCACGGGGGAAGTGGAGAACGCCATGAGTCCAGCGCTGGGGCATAAGGACCACACGGTCTATGGTGTATCGGTGAGTTCCACTCCTTACTACTATTTTTATACGGTTTGCATAAGTATCCCTACTTCCCTACTAATATTATAAATGCGTTAGTAACTCTGTCTGTCTGTCTGTCTGTTGCTCTTTCACGCCTAAACGGCTGAACGGATTTTGATGAAATTTGGTATGGTAATAGATGATAACCTAGAAATGGACATAGGCTATAAATAATCACGCCATCGTTCTTAGGGGGTAGGCAGTAGGCAGATAACTAAATTGAGATAGTGATTTTTAGTCGTTTTGGTTGGGACTTTTGCTCTATTGCTCTATTGCTCTATCCTTACTAATATTATAAATGCGAAAGTAACTCTGTCTGTCTGTCTGTCTGTCTGTTACGCTTTCACGCTAAAACTACTGGACCGATTTAAATGAAATTTGGTACAAAGAAAGTCTGGAGCTTCAGAAAGGACATAGGCTACTTTTTAACCGGCTGCAAAAAAGGACGAGTTCCACGCGGACGAAGTCGCGGGCAGAAGCTAGTGTTTATATAAAAACTTAACTACATGGTTAAGGTAGTTTAGTGAGAGAATTTCTAAAAAAATCCTACATGTACCAATCTTATTAGCTACCTAGAGAGCGGGTAACCTGTCTCTCACATTGATTTGCATGCTTATGTGAGCGAGATGTGCCGAACAATTAATAATAATTTATGTTACCTTCAATGTACCTACCACTTCTCTTGCAAATAAATTTGATTTGATTTGATTTGATTTGATTTGATCAGTAACTTACCCTGTGAATGCAATATACAGTAACTTCGAATGACAGATTTTGAGAGCTAAAACTTTTTTTAAACTTAAGATTTAGTTAAGTAACTTAAAATATTGGTTCAGCACGCTGCCGCTAGTAAAGGCATAGGCGTGGGTTCAAATCCCACTGGGAGTCTAAAAAAATAAAAAAAAGAATCCCACTGGAGGTCTAAATTTTTTCAACTCTTGTCTTTGTATAAATATATCATTATAAATTAAAAACTAATGATATTGAACAAAAAAAATCAATCGAAATTCGATTGATAGATCTTTGTTGTTAATTTAAAACACAGTATGAATCTGTAGACAGGTTATCTTTTTTTTTATTGTTGCGTTCCGTCACTCAATGTAATGTTATCTATCGTCGTGCGCGTCAGATCCCGCTGACGGAGGGGCGCGCGGGCATGGCGGCGGTGGCGGACCCGGCGCGCGCGCTGGACCTGGCGCGGCTGGCGCGCGACCTCGACGACGCGCTGCCCTCGTACGCGCGCCCGCTCTTCCTGAGGATCGTCAACGATATCGACATTACCAGTGAGTCTACGCATTTTATATTACTTTGGATTTGTTGTTGTGTTCCGTGTATGCTTACTACTTAATATTGGGTTGTGATTAATTGGAACGAAACAAATATAACGGATTTAAGTCACTTATTTTATTCTACATATAATATGCTCAAATAAAAGTATATACATAAATATGTACGGTTCAAATCTTGCAACTCAATTTTGTAGCAGATAACTTTAAGCAAATGAGCTAAAATTTTGTACACACATTCAGTTTGGATGACAATGCATAGTTGAGTATGTGACGTCATTCTGAAACCAGATTTGGGGGAAGGGGGAATTAAGTGCAAGGGAGGAAGGAACCAAATGAATACAATAAATATATATATACCCAAGTGGGGTAGGTATCAGATGAAAGGATTACATTAACATTGTAAATTTATAAAAGCTTGTTTTTAAACAATGTATTTTACTTACCTTTATTTTTTATTCACAGGTACATTCAAACTGAAGAAGCTTCAGTACCAGAAGGAGGGTTTCGACCCTGACGTTATCACGGATCCGCTCTACTTCAGATCCGGCGCTAACTTCGTACCGATCACGTCGGAACTGTTTAAAGATATATGCAATGGACGAGTCAAGCTCTAAACATGTCTGCTTAAGGCGAGGCATGAGTTTCTTTAAAAATCTATTCTTTTTAGACATTTTACGAGTATTTGTAAAAGTCAATGCTAAAGTGGGTTCGGGAAACGCGTCTTGTCTGTACAATTAGTGTCAAATATTCAAGGGGATATGAGACAGGAATACGTCTTCATACATAGTCAAGTTTTCGTTTATTTATGACAGCAGTAACTAGTTAAATAATTACAAAAAAAAGATCCACAAAAATATGCGAGTTAAATCCTTTTTAATTGTTTCATTCCAATGTGTAATGACCGCGAAAGCATTAGAAATTAATAATATAGGTAAGTACAGTTAAAATTGTGTTGTGAATTTAAAATAAAAGCGTTGAGCTGCGATGTTGTCAAAGGCTCCATTGTATTTGACGCTGACTGTACCTACCGGCAAGTCATTTAGGGAGGTAAATTAATCGTTGGTATTTTTATTGTGGTGGTAAAATAACTCATGTTTCAGCTTGTAAGTGTTTTTGTTACCAAAGACCTTGGACTGCACTGACGGCATATCGCTACGCGAATATTTGGTTCTAACTATCTATTGAAAATAATTGCTTTGAGTAAAGGATGGTACGGCCGTGCTTTGTTTTGCTGGACTTGGCGGGGGCACTGCCGTAGTTTCAGATGAAATATATATAAATTTAAAGTTCTGCAATTAGGTACGACACAATTGAAGCAATTTAATAAACGCAGGATGTTAGGCCTCTATCAGACTTGATTTTAATGAGTCGTAGATATAAGGGTCGTGTAAGAAGATTTAAATTGGGTCGATAGATAGTTAGGATTACTAAAAATCGGATCGTGTCATAAGATAAAGGTGTCGGCCTAAAGTAGTCCATTCGATTGACTATTCGCCCAAATTTCAACTGTACTTATCATTTAATTTTATTTTAATATTTGCGGTGATAAGGGTAGCGAAATTATTGTAAATTGTGACGGTGTTTTGAACACTGGTCTAAGACCAAAGGGATGACATAAAGATTATTTATGAGGATGCTTATGGTAGCGTAGTAGAACATCAGAAAATGCTGTGTTTAGATAATACTTTTACCTATGTTGTTGTTTTATGATTAGTGAAATATGTTGTCACATTTGTTTTAAGTACTTTTTTTTCTTTGTGGGACGAAATCTTAAACTTTAAAGTGGAAATTGGGATTTTTCCAATTCAGTGCTCGTAACATGTGAGGGATTGAACAGAGACTAGGCTTTACATACTTGTATAATTATTATACAGAGCGTACCTATATATATAAATATGAATAATAAACAAATCTCTGCTCGCTGACTGTCTCATGATAAGTCAAAATTTAGATACAGTTTAAAAATAACATTTGGTACTTTGTGTTAGGAAGCTTAATCTCTGTTTCCTTCGCGTGTTTGTATGGTGTTTGTTGGTTTGTACAAATGTTTGCAAATGGGGGTTGCCGTGTGTCAAAAATGAGGTCTAGCTTACATGTCCCCACCAATGAGACAAGCTGGCCTGTGATTGGTGGAACATGACAGCTGGACCTAATTCTACACTAGCGCATCTAGCGGATCTTTGACACGTGTCAACTTTGGTGGTGTCGTGTTGTGGTGCAAACAGATAGTCAATTAGTGAAATAGGACTATTCATAATATCAGCTACACCTCTCATTGCGTACCTTAGCATTAAAATATTGAATATTCGCAGCCTACTACCAGCTTAGGTACAAACGCATTTTGTATATACATACCTAATGAATTAGCTCAAGGCTGTTTTAGATTACAGAATCATATTTTCGCAAGTTTACATAATACCTAATAATTATAGTTATTGACCTTGCCACAGATCATATAGCCTAAAGACTCGGATTAATTGGATTCTAGGTAGGTATATTGGTTGGGAAAGGGGGTGGTGTAGAGATCGATTTTACACTGCACCGAATTGGTACATAAATATTAATTTACTAGGTAGCTAAAGATTTTTTTTTAAATAATTTGTACTTAAAGAATTTATTAAGTACCTAATTTAATTCTCTTTTTAGTTCTTGTGAAGTAGGAAAATTTGAATCCTTCGCGATGCTCATGACTTTAGGTTACCTATACGGTCTGTGGCCGAAACATTTTGTCGTTTAGATTATAAAAATAAAGCTAATCGTTTTTCCTAAGTGCAATATGAGCGCCGTAAATACAGCTAGATCTTGTTGCACAATAAAATGCAAGCTTAGACAAATACCTACTTGTATCTCTATTTCTTTGAAACAAAAGAATTTTAGCTTGCACTATATTATGCAAAAGGTTTCAGCCTTTATAATAATAATAATAATCGAAAAACTTAGCTAAAAGACATTACCACAATAAAACTTTTACATTAAATGATAATGCTATAGTTTGAATTGTACCTTAAATAGGTACCTGCCAATATAGCTTTATGCTAACCCAAGTCAAGCAATAAATAGTTGTAATTCCCGCGTTATTGTCAGATTGTCAAAACAAAATATAAAAAAAAATATCTAGTATAAAATATATATGTAGATAAACTATGTAGATAACATTCCACCATCTAGTCTCATAAGCCGTTTGTTTCTGACTTTTAATGTGCACTCTGGATTCTTTATAATAATTATTTTAAGTTCCTGTTTAAATTAAGGTTTCCTTAGGCAGTTATTATTATGGAACGTCTAATATATTGTTTGTAATGTAGGACATCGCATTGTCACTGCTTTGAAAATAACACACCTCATAAGCAAATTGAAACGTAAAGCAAACCATGTATGGACATTCCATTTCGATAGTGTGCCTTTTTAGAGCAAGAGCCAGCGGCCCCCAGACTTTCGGTAAAGTATAAAAGCTGTAAGTTTGTCAATGTATGCCCCCAACACAAGTAAGAACGAACCCCGTCTATGAAACTTGGGTCGCGGTGGCTTTGGCAGGTATCAGGTAATAAAGGTGTGTAAAATTGTGTGTTAAATTCGTTAAAGTATAAAACTCAGTTTTTACATATTTTACGTATAATAATCCTAGAAGTCACCTTGCCGAAACCCAGACCCTTCGTACGGTTGCAACCCTCTCCCAGACGCCCTTAAAGTTTTATTTAATTGTTACTATACTTACGGTATAGTATAAAAGCTCAATTTATATATGTTATTTGGAGAACTATCAAATGATGTTTTCTTAAAAATCGATTTTAAAACGTGATTTTTTTAAATTAATAATCGATTAATAATCGATTTTTTATAATCATGAAATAAATGCTCCCCGAACAGTTTAGTTGATTCATTTTTAATAAAACATTCACTAGATGGAGTTAGACGATGAACTGTACTACTTTACCGACATTCGTTTGATATGTTATTCATTATTCGTTGCTGAAACTTCATTTTTCAAACAATTCAAATTTGAAAGGTTCTCGTGTGAAAAAGTTTTTAGTGTTTTAAAAGTCCCGTTTTTTATAATGTCTACGACTAAAAGAACTACAAGTATTCAATATTGGCGTCAATATTTTCATGTTGACAATAAATCTGGCAGTGCTAAATGTAAATATTGCCCTAATTGTATTGTTTTAGTTATTGTACATAACGAATTTTCATAATAAATCTAGAAAATAGTTCTCATTATCCCTACTAATATTATAAATGCGAAATCAACTCTGTCTGTCTGTCTGTTACGCTTTCACGCTAAAACTACTGGACCGATTTAAATGAAATTTGGTACAAAGAAAGTCTGGAGCCTGAGAAAGAACATAGGCTACTGTTTAACCGACTGCAAAAAAAGACTTCCACGCGGAAGAAGTCGCGGGCAGAAGCTATATACAATAAATGATAGATCATGCGCAGTAAAACGTCGCAATGGACCGAACGCTGTATTTCACTCGCACCCGCTGACACATAATATGTCCCTCGCGCTCGCTCCTACATTAGACTTTTGATGTATTGGCAACATGAAATTCTTAGTCAAAGTTCAAAATTGTCCCTAAAGACCCCAAATGACGGTATGTGTCAGTGGGTGCGTGTGAAATACAGCGTTCGGTCCATTGCGACGTTTTACTGCGCATCAGCTGTCATTGTATTATGTGGTACGTATACCGTAAGTATAGTAACAATTAAATAAAACTTTAAGGGCGTCTGGGAGAAGGTTGCAACCGTACGAAGGGTCTGGGTTTCGGCAAGGTGACTTCTAGGATTATTATACGTAAAATATGTAAAAACTGAGTTTTATACTTTAACGAATTTAACACACAATTTTACACACCTTTATTACCTGATACCTGCCAAAGCCACCGCGACCCAAGTTTCATAGACGGGGTTCGTTCTTACTTGTGTTGGGGGCATACATTGACAAACTTACAGCTTTTATACTTTACCGAAAGTCTGGGGGCCGCTGGCTCTTGGGCTATTTGACAAACACTGCACTGTAGTACGAAATCGTACGTAGTACGCCGTCATACATTGCTCCGAATTTGTTAAATAAAATGCATAAATTGTAAATAAATAAATAAATTATAAATAGTTGTTTTATTGTGTTACCGTACATCAGGTGAAACCGCACTGTTGTCATCTGCCCAAGTTAGGTATACACCCAATTTAAGTAATTTAATGCCACCCTCTTTTACTGGGCATTCTCCAGGTGTCGCACTTTGCACAGTGCCTCCAACGCATATATGTGTCCATACTAATTTAACATAGGTTTCTTTGCATTGGAACTAGAAAATTATTCGAACAAAAGTCACACCATGTTTGGAACATAACAAGTAATAAAGGGGTTCTCTCGGCTCACACGTAGCATGAAGACTTGGTCCAGGAATTATAGTTATTATTACACCGGTATAATCAGTCAATAACTGAGCTGTAAGCTCAGGTTGCAACGAACAATTTAATTTTGACTATGGCAAAACTGTGGGCATTGCGGAATTGAAGAAATAAAACAATTTACTGCTATTACTTTCATATTTACTCTATAATAAGCTCAAAATAAAAAAAATATTTAACAATAACCAAAAAATATAAGTTATCTTGTGAAAAATAATGAATATCATAAACCTATATTCGACGAACTTTAATACTGTAAACATTACACTGCACTATGCTATCTAAATATAATTTTATTACTTAATTATATAATTATAAACTCTTTATGCAATATAATATCAAACAGAATAAGACTAGACAATAATTACACACGAATAGGGGTGTACCTTTGCAGGAAACTTCATCAGAAACCGGAAACATTCCGGAAGAAAATCAGTTAAGTTTTCGATAACGGTAGGTACATCTCTATCTATACACAGACCACTTAGGTCAGCGTCATTAATTTCAAAAGTAAAATAGAAATAACTGGAGGCACGTAACACGTTTGGTTTTTGTCAAGAGAGATAGCACCTGTCAGTCACAAATCTGCCGTGCTAAAGTTATATAAACGCAGTAAGTACATATGAGTTTCGTAAACACTTAATGCCTTTATCGTTAGCAGGGCAGAATGCGTACTTACTACCCCATCTGGATTTACGGTTCTATTAATAACGCTTTTGTGTGCTTAGTTACAATAATAATCAGAACTTCAACCTTATCATCTAAACCAAAAGGTGCACTAGCAAAAATATTAACAATTAAGTTTTGATGGTACAAAATACCTGTATTATACACCAAAACGTAAGGAATGTATTAACTCGTTGTCTCTCAAATAATATAATTATTTTTGATATACAACACTTAGTTAAGAAAATAAATTAAGTTGACTGTATATAGCTCAGCCGTGACATAACTTCTTTTCTCGAACATTTGATTTTGTGTCTTATGTATTAAAGACTATGTAAATTAAGTTTAGGTAATTTTACCCCTGTCTCATTTTTACGGGAGTTTAGCTTATACAATGCAACATTGTCCCTAGTCGTCAAAGAAACTAAATCGTAGGTATAGATACAAAATATAAAATTTGAGTAACACTTAATAGCAGCACAATGTTTTTCATATAAAACTGTTACTACAAAACACTATCGGGCAGTGTCGGGCAAAATTTACAAACGGTCACATTTTGTGTTACTTAAACTAATTTTACAGACCACATTTCTTAGCTAATTATAATATGTTTGTAGAAATAATAATTTCAAGGTTCATTAGTTACATGACTGAATTAAGTAAAACTCTAAAACAAAGATCAAAATTAGAAAAGTAAATAAAAGGGTGTCACGGGGTAATTTCGTCAACGAGCAATCGCAAGCTGCGAACTTCAATTTAATATCATATTTTTATGAATAAACGTGAGGAATGCTTAATGCCCCAATCAGCAATCATGTAAAAATAATTATAATTTACATCAATAAGTTTCTGAATTTATTAAAATAAAGTTTGACTAGTAATCATGATGAACAAACAAAGTAGCAATTATCAGTACAATTGTAACAAACAATAAATTAAACAATCTTATCAAAATACTTAAGGGCATAATACAAATAGCAAATTCGAGAAATATTGCGTTGAAAAGTAAAAAAGTCCTTTACTTCTTTTTACGAAAAAATATTTTCTAATATTTTAACGCACGTAAATTCAATCTACAGTTTTAAAATAACTTTACAAATCGTTCATTACCTTGAGTAATAAAAAACAGGTTTTAGAGTGAGGTCTATCATTGCATCGTCTCTCATTGTTGTACTATGACAGATAGACCACATTATAACTATACTCGAGCATTTAGTGGATTTTCGGCTCACAATAGTTTGTATAAAATTAATACAATCATATTACCTCAATACTGAAACAAATAAGTAAATAAAAATATATACAAAATTACATAAAATCAGCACCTGTCAGTCCCTACTCGCATTTAGGGGTTCTTTTACAAACCAAGAAGAACCAATTTTAGTGGCAGATATAAAACATCGTATAACACACAAATAGTTCTATAACATACACCGTTATGAGATGTCACCTATTCGGTATATAATTTATTAGTTATCTGTATATCTGAAACTTAAACGATGTTTTGATCTGTGGTTCATTTTAAAAACGTTCCATTGTGGAAACGTTACAAATCCATTTACCTATAACATATTACTTCTTTCGTTCCATTATTGTAATTGCACTATCCAACATTTTTTAATAATAAAAAAAATATATAATACTTTAAAAATATACTTTTGTGAAAAGCGTAATGTTCGTTGACAAGTAAAATTAAACTATTAATTAGAGAACAAACTGCGCGTATAAAATAAAACAAAAAATATAATACTGAACTATTTCTTCAGTTAACAAATTAGTCAATTATTTTTTACCAGATAGATGAAATATTTTGCAAATGCAATCCACTCATTGGTATTAATAAATTGTTTGCAATAATTTATTAATATCAATGAGTCAACAGGCAACAGTAACTTTTTTTTAAAATTATTGCTTCAAAATAATATTGGTGCATCAAAATAGTGGAATGCAATAGCATCACATAAACGCATTTGGCCCATTCAACTCATCATTGTATTTTGAATTGAAATAAAATAGCAATTTCGCTAAACAGTTTTATTTAACAAACTAGCAAATAAACGAAAATAAAAAAGAATGAGTTTTTTTTAAACAGGTATCATTAGATGACATTAAAAATATATATGACTAACGACAAATAAAAAAGAAGCTTATATGCATCAAAACGTAAGTAAATATTTTTGGAATAGTTCTATTATCAAAAACTTCAAATTGTTGTTGTTAACACATTAGAAGGTTTACCTACTATAGGATTTGAAACCAAATTTTATTCGCATTTCCATAAGTACACTACTCTTTTAAACAATTCAAAAATCATGGGATGTTAAATAAATCACATTTTAAAAAGAAAATCGTAGCACCTGACATCCGCGTCATAATGACTATTAAAACAGGCAAAATGGGCCAAACGTCGTCCAATTCAAACCAGATCGGCGATTCAGTCTACAAACCTACCTTACATATAAGCAGGCTATGATCAGGTATTGAGTGAGGGGAACCAGGCCGATATCCCGGATCTGGGCGGTAAGGCGTCCCGGAGTAAGGCTTCCTCGTGCGCGGACAGCCTCAGGAGCACCGAGAGAGCGCGCGTCAGCTGCCGCGCCTCTAGCTCACGGGCCGTGAGAAACCTGAGCACCACGTGTTTTAGGTATCTGGAAATTGAAATATAGCTATACTAATATAATACAGAGGATAGGTTTGTTTGTTTGTTTGGATTGAATAGGCTCCAAAAATTCTTTCACTTTTGGGAAGCTACGTTCACCTTGAGTAATAGAGTAAGATCCCAGTGCCGCCAGACCTACGTCATTTTAGCAAAGCTGAAATTTCGATGACTTATAGTCTAGTATGTGGTTAAGAGAGTATGCGTACTTACTAGCTCGAAAGCGGGGCCCTTTCATAGATAGCGCGAACTAAAGGTGTTTCAAAAATTAGGTAAACTACGTCATTTTAGCAAGCCTAAATTTGACATATATAACTACGTGGTACTATTTCCAGACTCTTTGTAAGCAGCCAGACCAGTCCAATGGGCCAATTATTCTCCCAGACACCTCAGACGCTTTTAAGGTACCCAAAAAATGGATCTCAAAGATGGATGAACATAAACATATCGTATTTAGGCTCATTCGCCTCGGTATGACGAGCGCTTTCTAAACACGTGATGATGGTAGTGCTGATGATGAATCCTGAAGACTACTACGGATCTCGAAGTTGGATGAACATAAACATATCGTGTTTAGGCTCATTCGCCTCGGTATGACGAGCACTTTCTAAACGTATGATGATGGTAGTGCTAATGATGAATCTTTAGTTTCCAACATCAACAGCACCATAACACGTTTTGATGAGTGAAATTGATGCTTATGTTCTCCACTTTACGAAAACCAACCAGTCCTTTAGTAATCAAATTAGTAATTGGATTAAATTTGTAATCGATTGACGCCAACACTAATTGAAACAGATGATGCTCGTCATAGCGAGTCGAATACGATATGCCTATGATCATCCAACTTCGATATCCGAAGTAGTCTTCAGGATTCATCATCAGCACTACCATCATCATGTGTTTAGAAAGCGCTCGTCATACCGAGGCGAATGAGCCTAAACACGATATGTTTATGTTCATCCAACTTCGAGATCCGTAGTAGTCTTCAGGATTCATCATCAGCACTACCATCATCATGTGTTTAGAAAGCGCTCGTCATACCGAGGCGAATGAGCCTAAACACGATATGTTTATGTTCATCCAACTTCGAGATCCGTAGTAGTCTTCAGGATTCATCATCAGCACTACCATCATCATGTGTTTAGAAAGCGCTCGTCATACCGAGGCGAATGAGCCTAAACACGATATGTTTATGTTCATCCATCTTTGAGATCCATTTTTTGGGTACCTTAAAAGCGTCTGAGGTGTCTGGGAGAATAATTGGCCCATTGGACTGGTCTGGCTGCTTACAAAGAGTCTGGAAATAGTACCACGTAGTTATATATGTCAAATTTAGGCTTGCTAAAATGACGTAGTTTACCTAATTTTTGAAACACCTTTAGTTCGCGCTATCTATGAAAAGGCCCCGCTTTCGAGCTAGTAAGTACGCATACTCTCTTAACCACATACTAGACTATAAGTCATCGAAATTTCAGCTTTGCTAAAATGACGTAGGTCTGGCGGCACTGGGATCTTGGACTATAACATAGGAAACCTATAGAATATTGAATAATAGGGATCCGTGCAAAGCCGGGGCGGAGCGCTAGTTTTATATAAGTACATCGATAATTCTTTAAATATCTTTGAGATATTCACACCAATAAATCAAATTCCCAACTAAGCAAAGCCTAGACCTGCCTAGGTACTAGACAGTGGATGTCTTATAATATATGTATTTATGTATGTTTACATACATAACACACGCTTAGGTCAATGTTCATTACACTGACATCTACCCCTAGCAGAAATTGAACCCGCAACCGTATATAATAATAATGTGCATATAAACACACTAAATAAATAAAAAGTATACATAAATATATATAAGACATCTAATCCGGTAAACTTAGCACTCTAAGATCTTGCACCTAGCACGACTTAAATGAGAATTGTGTCTTCATAGGTTACGACAGTAGGTCAACAGGTTGTAAAAGGTTTATTATTAATTACAACATAATTTATTATTAATGACAAGATAAATTATCATATTAATTAATCATTTAAGTATAATTCCATGGGAAATTTCCACACTGAGACACTAGTTCTTTCGAAACTAGTATAGAAAAAAAGTATAATAATAATACATAGTATAAAACAAAGTCGCTTTCGCTGTATGTCCGTATGTATGCTTAGATCTTTAAAACTACGCAACGGATTTTGATGCGGTTTTTTTTAATAGATAGAGTGATTCTTAAGGAAGGTTTATAGCCCCCGTGTGAAGCCGGGGCGGGTCGCTAGTAATAATATAATAGAAGTCTGATTAATTTCTCTCACCGTCTACTTATGTCTTGTTCCTCCATAGCGTTGAGATCAGGTTTACTGCTTTGAAGTTCCCGCTGTAATGTCTTTTTCATGTCTGATATCCGGTTGTCTAATGTTTTTATCTTCTGTAAATTAATAAAAAGAACTTTTGAGGCACTCAAAAATAGTAAAACATCCTAAGTCTAAATATCGTGTAAAGAAAATAAAATTCTTTACACGATATTTAGAAAACCTTAAAAAAACCTCGGCAATAGTTCTACAATAAGTAGACTTAAAAAATATTTTATTTTTTAAGACTTACCTACTTCAGATTACTCCATAAGTAAATTTATACACTAATACAATTATGAGCACTTTTTAAAGCTATAAAACAAATCACAAATGTTTTCTTAATAGTCATGCCGACACGATTGATCCTAAGCGTTCCGATTCTTCATTCTCTACGTAACATAACTAAAAATACGCCAGATAGCGAAAAATGTGCTCTTCATAAATTTGCGAACTTGAACTTCATAACTTACCTTATTTTTATCACAGATTTCGGTTTGTAAGTCTTGGATAGTCTTATTAAGCGTTCCTTCGCTCTCCGTCATGTCCTCTATTCTCTTCTTAAGCTGCTCTATTTCTTCTTTTCGCGATTCTTC
Source organism: Polylopha cassiicola (assembly GCA_038024825.1). Classification (NCBI taxonomy): domain Eukaryota; kingdom Metazoa; phylum Arthropoda; class Insecta; order Lepidoptera; family Tortricidae; genus Polylopha; species Polylopha cassiicola. The sequence goes on from CP149050.1 coordinate 5,448,880, forward strand.
GTTTTCTTTTATTAACATACACGCTGCTTGGTTCTGTGGAAAATAAGAAAATGCAATTTTTGTCTAAAATAGTTGTTGCACCATACTTTGATATGCTGCACTAAGCAAATAATATAATCACAATTGTAACATTTACAGTTCTTTTTTAAATCCAACTTGAATAGTTGTTTTACAAAACGGTTCGAAAAATAGTATATGTATTACTTATTTCATTTTCATTTCAAAATAATTCTTTTTCTTAATATTTTTTAATGACGAATAACTCAATTTTAAGCTTTTGTGAAAGATTGATTGTATTTGTAATATATACGCTAGAAATGCTAGCTAATATGTTCGGATATGTTAGATGATAAATTCATGCAATGCACGCCCTTAGTAGAGACAATCACGTACCTCTTTATGCTGAGCCAGAAGTCCCTCCAGGTCCGCTATCTTCGCCTTCAACTCCGTGATCTCAGCCTCCTGGTACCGCACGTCGCACTGACTCATCTCGATTGTCTGCGACATGTGTGCGTTGCGCAATAACGCTTCGTCCTTCTCACGCTTCTCTCTATAATCGTAAGAAGGAAAGAGTCAGCGTATTTTTAATACGTTTCTAACCTAGTGATCCATTAGACGCTTAATAGGATAAACATTCGCTAGAAGTCGCTATGTCGGGTAAAGCGCTGTCTTATCTCAAAAATGGTTCAAGATATAAAAACATATAAATTAAATATAAATAAAATTGTAGAGAAATTAATAATCTAATCCTCTTTAATATTTCAATATATTTAAATAGCATAAAACCCATAGAAAACGAAATATTAGTAAAAAAAAAGTTTCTTTGACGTTTGACCTTGGAAAATCTGAAGACGCGGACACCCGAGGTTTTAGACAAGTTTTAGGATATCATAATAAAAGTTTATACAAATTGATAGCCGACTATCTCTCATTCCGAGGTGAAACCTTATTTTCCTGGGCTATAAGGAAATACAGCCTTTTAAGCAAGATGCACTTACATATCATACTTCCTCTGCATATCGACGTAGTCATGCTGCATATCCGTCACCATAGAATTGAGATGGTTCACCTCAACCTTGGACTCGTCGTACAGTCGATTTGATTTCTCCACTTTCTCCCTCAAAATCTTCACCAGCGTCCGCTCATTCTCCAAAACCTCTTTCAATTCTCTATTCTCTTCCATCAGCTCTTTTATTTTCGTCTCTAAATCCATGGTCTTACCCTGAAATGTTAAATATAGGAAAATAAACAATTACGTTATTACAAATTCTTAAAGCATTTTGCAATATACCACAACCGCTGTTAACGTTATATTATCGAGTGTAGAATATAAGTGTACCAGCACCATAGAAAAATACAAAACAGCGTGAATTAGGTTAAGAAAGTAAACCTGTATTGACTCATGGAAAACAAAGCGAGTGTTGTCAATTAAAAAAACAAACACTTAGCCTAGATTTTTTGCTACACGAACACGCAACGTCAAAAAACGTCCATCAACAATTCAAGTACATTCACTCACTGATCCGGTTTTGGACTAAAAGCGGCGTTTCATAATCATAATGAAATTATAAAACCGGGCTTCTATAGTTCACGTCACTCGATACTACTATGACTATATTACCTGCGATACACAATCAATACTTTACGGCACGATTTATAATCAGTAATGGTAATTGGTCAACTACATACGTTATCGATACTGTGCAGATTGTCTACTATTAAATGTAATGCAATTTGGCCATATTCCAATCACCAATGTCATTGTAGGCAATAAAATTACGTTGACATATATGCGTATTATTCATTTTATGCGCGCCAAATTAGTTCTTATCTCGAACACAATAAGGTGTGTCATTACATTGGCGCGGCTTTACCGAACGCATTGACTTTATTTAACTTAATGTGACGTCATTTTATTGTTGTCTCGCGAACAATCGGCCCATGCGCAATTTAACAAAATATATAGGTACCTTAAATTAATGAAATAAATCATCAATTAAATATAGCACCATTGTTATTATTTTAATACTTAAAAATTAGAAGCAGTTAAAGGTAGTCATGCATTTAAGACCAAACACCAAAGTTAAATAACCAAAGCCCAACATGCCAGAAAAATCAAAACATAGGATATAGTCATTAAATAAAATTTATTCTGCAAAACAACTGCAACATAATAAGATCACACAAATATAAAAGTCCATCTAAATATACATTAAAAAATAAGATAAAACCTATGAACAAAAAACTTACCAAATCGGAATGCAAATATATCTATATATGTAGTTTTAAATAACTTAGAAATCACAAAAACTGTTTAACAATACATGTATCGACATTCACACCTGAGTCAACAGACGAGCGACGCTGCGCTTATCTCACACGTGACTGACTTTTATCAAAATTATACAACAATAGATAAGCTAAGAAAATATACAGATCATATCCGTATATCTTTTTTAAATAAACTCTTTATATATTTTTTTACATATATCTCAATTGTAAGCTACAACGCCGCACATTAAGCATGCAAGCTATTTTAAATCTAAAACATTTATAAATAGTAAGGAAAATAAAGTCGCCTTAGGGTATTGCACATAAAAATAACATGGGTTCTAGTAAAAAATGGTAAAGGTGTATACACTAATACCTTTTTATACTTAGTAAATTATAATTATCTCTACCTAATATCCAAAGTGAAGTAATGAGACTAAAAATAGAGCATGTTTAAACTATAATAGGTATATGACTATGGATCTAAAATTGACATAAATGCAAACATCAGTAATAAGTATACAATTCAATATAAGTACATTACGTAAATTTCAAACGCTAAGTATAATTGTGTAGTTTTATTTCTCCTTTCTTTTTAAATTAAATCAAAAGTAAAAGTATGAAATTATAATTTTACACTACACTTCGCTTCATAAGCACGTAAAATAATAAAAAAGAAATCATAAGCTTAGGAATATAGGAACAAAAGTTACACTACCATTGCACTTACAACAACAAAGTGATTTGAAGCTACCTAATGAATACTTCAGTGTTATGAATACTTATGATAAAAATAAAGGAATGTTTTTATCCAATGAGGTCACCGCGTGTCAAAAATCCGCTAGGTGCATGTCGTGTAGAATGAGGTCCAGCTTCATCAATGAGACACAAGCTACTGGCCTATGATGAGAGACAAGCTACTGGTATGTGACGAGGACAAGCTACTGGCCTGTGAGGAGAGACAAGCTAAAACTTGGTATTTCCTGTTATTCGTAGATTATGATATGACAGCTAGACCTCATTCTATACTAGCACATCTAGATTTTTGACATACGACATTCATTACTATAATCTCTAATAAGGAATTATCGTATAATAGCAGTTCAAGGAATTCTAAAGATATTAAAAAATATAGTTAGATACGAGAAACAATTAAAAATAAGATTTAACCAAAGTGAAACAAACTAAATTAAGTGAACAGTGAATATTGCAACGCAGTGAGAAGCACCCAGTGATATAGGTAGTGAACCAAGATAATAAGTTAAAATGATAAAAAAAAAGTGATATAAGCAAAATCAAAGATTTTAAGTGTGCCCCTGCGTTGAAATAAATGTGTTCAAACAAGTTACTTGTACCAAGTAACTTCAAGCGCAGTAATCACTAATACAAATTAATATTTCACGCCCAATATGAAAACTAATATTACAAGCAACCATAAAAGACGAATACTAATATATACTGTGAATTAAATAAATAATAAGTTCCTTCAAAAAGGGGGACTGTCGCGTGTTTTTCATTCGCAAGATACGAATAGTGTAGAAAAAGTCCCGCTGATATTTTCCACCAATGAGAGATAAGCTACTGGCCTGTGATTGGTGGAGCACGATAGCTTGACTTCATTCTACACGACGCGCATCTAGCGGATTTTTGACACGATTTTTGATATTCTAATACATCCACAGTAAATTTTACGTCTACGTAATTAATAGCTTCAAAGTGTCAAAACCAGTATATTCAATTAAATATACCTGTTACAAACCACATACAAAGTTTTTGTCAGATCCCAAAGTCATGATATGGTGTCTGCTAAAATTAACTATTAATTTTCAAGGGCACGCTATATACCCAAACATGTGAAAACTATAATATGTTAAAATGCACCCAAAGAAAAAAACTAAAAATTCAATTTTTCATGGCGACTCAAAAATCCGCTGTATGTCGCTGGTCTCAAGTAACGTCTAGCTTCCGCCAATGAGAGGCAACTTACTCGCCACGTGCAACCTGATAGCCAGACCTCACCAAATACTGGCGACACCTAATCGGATTTTCGACTTGCAACCCAAGTGCCGAATATACCCCCAAACACAGTTTTGCCACTCGTCAGCCACAGATAATAAATGACACAGACTAAATACTACAAATTCTATATGCTGTAGAGGTCAGCACTCACGCCCTCGTGGTTGGCAGCACTGCGCAGCCCCTTCACTTCCATCGCCAGCGAGTGAACCTCCCCGTTCAGCCGCACCACCTGGCCAGATCATACCAACCAAATAATTTCTGATGCCTTCGCGGTTATTACACATTGGAATGAAACTATAAACAAGAAAGTCCAAAGACCGATTTGAAAGAGTAGAGAATTTTCAACGACTCAGCATTTTAATATGTTGTTTTATCTTTTTTGATAAGGAGAATTTTAAGATTATAATTTAAATCGTAAAAAAAGACACAGTTATTTACGGATTGTAATGTTTAGCCAAAAGAAATATATAGTCAGTATTCTCACTAAATAACTATATATGTGTTTATATTTATCGTAGGTAGTTTTCATAATTTATATTAAAATACTTAGGTACCTATATCATTAATAAGCAATTCTTATATCCCGGTCTTAAAATGTCGAATATTTTCAAATGAAAAGCGACATGGACTAAGTACAAATTTAAACAAACAAGGTACAGTTAACCTTACGCTCTAATTACATGTTAAACATTCAGTTTTAACGTCTCTATGTTATCTCGATAACTTGTAATCATTTAGCACTAGTTCATAATAATTATAAAAAAATCTATGATGACCTAGACGTCTAGAAGGCAAGGTTATTGTAACCCAAGAAAGCATCTGACAATGTTGTTTTTTCTCTAATCATAAAATGACATTGAATTGTTTCTCGCGCGATAAAAAGAGCGCTACAGTGAATTCCTGAGTAAATTAATTATTACCTAAATTACACATCTAGCGATATAATATGACATGCAAGAAGAAAAAGCATTATTATAGTATAGACACAGATTTTAGCAGAATTTAGTTTAATGTTCAGATTAAAATGTATGAATTACATACGACACATTAATAAGATACATTGCATGGTTGTTAGTATTTATGTTTACATAGAAAAACATCGGATGCATAATACATACCTTTGTCTGTTTACAAACAACATACAACTCGACGACATTTTGTATTTATAATACAATTATAACACCAAACACTGTAACTTATCATTATGACGAATGAACGTAGAAACGAAAAAATAATGATTAACACTGCGTTTTCTCTTATACCTCAAACTGTCGATACTTTTAGGGTGTACATGACATGCGAAAGTGTCGATAGTTTGCGTAACAATGGTGGCACCTCTAGTTACGTCAGTTTGACATCTGTCATTAGTGTCATGTTAGAAAAAACGCAATGTATATCATGTTATTTACCTTAGCTTCGCTATTGGCTAAGTTCTGTTTGCTCTTCTCTAAGTCGGCGGCCATGTTGAGTAATTTTTCTTGCATCTCTTTCTTCTCTGTTTCTACTCTTCTCCTCTCCGCGCCCTCTTCTCCGGCTTGACGCGACAATCGCGCCACCTAGCGACACAACTTCTTATGACAATCACTACATAGAATGAAACAAAGTGGCTATCGCTGTCTGTCCGTAATAACCAATAAAGTAAACACAATATACAAATAACAAAATAAAATAACACTAAAATATCTGTACTTCAAACCATTACGAGATATTTTTATTTGAAATTAGATACAGTGGATATATTTACAATTTTATATTATATACGTACATGCAATCTCATGCACTGTGTACACATGCTTAAAATTCCGTAACCCGTAAAAATAAATAAACGAAACACGAAATATAAAACTCGGAGAGTTTTTACGATTACTACTAGTGTATAATAAATAAAAGAAATCCATTGGAATGAAACAACTATTAACGGATTTAACTCGCGTATTTTTATTTTATTTTATTTGTAATTTAGATATAAGGTAGTTTGCATAACTGTAAATCACTTTAGCGTTAGACTATTGTCAGCTCAGTCGTGCTACGATTATGGAAACTGTAAAGAATCCGAAACGTCAGCTAATAAAATAAAATAAAAATACGCGAGTTAAATCCGTTAATAGTTGTTTCATTCCAATGTGTAATAACCGCGAAGGCATCAGAAATTAAAAGAAATCCAGCTAAAGAACTTCGATAAATGAAAAAACAACAATTACTAAATATTTTAACATGTATGTTACTTTAATTAAAACTTTTATGAGGCAAATATAACATTTAGCATAAAACGCGGTCCGAGGGAGTGATTGGAGTCATGACTTCCCCAAAGTCGTTTTCATCTGATAGAAAAACCTTAGAAAGCAATTATTTGTAAATGACTTTTTGACAACTTCCTTAAGCCTCAAAAACCCCGCTACTCTATCTTTGGCTGCGCCCGCGTTTAATAATCACATCTGCCACAATAATGTGAGACTAACTTCCAAAACTTCCCTAAACCGAACTTTTTTCCCCCCAAACCTTCGTTTGAGACCGCTCCTTTTTTTCGAACTGAATACTGTAGCGCAGTTGGCCAGCTAATGGGCCGTTACTGCAAAACCCAATGGGTGGCGAGCCTCCTGAAGGGCTTTCAAGCCTTTATAACCGGTCCTGGTAATTCTTACCGCGATAATATAAAACGAACCTGAGTCTCCAAGGACGCGATCTGTCCACTCCACGAGGTCTTGACGTCGGCGAGCGCCATCTTTGCCTCTTGCAGCTGCCGCGTCAGAACCGCTCGCTCGCGACACACCCGGTCGTACTCGTCGCAACCCGTCGAGCTCATTTCGCGTTTGTCTGTTTAAAAATAATACATAATATATATATTAGCGAACATATGAACCTGTTAAATTCACGAAAAAAGCAAGTTTTGCAAGTCTGTTTGGACACAAATTTAAACAAAAATCCGAGTTTAAGCAAATCAAGTTTTGTTTTTATATAGACAAACAAAAATACTTGGGTATAAGAACCATATCATCACAGACAGACAAAGGCATTTGGTGGTCTTTCTTACTCAGTAAGTTCTATTACTTACCATCATCGTGCATGTGATGATGCGCACTTTCAGGCGGCATAGCGGCTCTGACGACCGCCAGTTCATCCGCGAGGTCCCGGGTTCGAGCCTCGGCCTCGCTCAGCTTCGCCGTCAACTCTGCGCGCTCGCGGGCCCATTCGCGTCGAGATTGCTCTATTTCCTCCTAAATTAGATTTTTTCATAAGTAACAAATCACTGGGTATTCATTTGAGAAGTTTAATATTTCTGATTTTTTCGCGGTTATCACACACAAGTTTTTGCCCGCGACTCCGTCCGCGTGGAATTAGTAATCACAACATTTCATCCCTCTTTTAACACCTTACTTTTTTCGCAATTCAAAGTAGCCTATCTCCTTACTCAGACTCTAGAGTATATGTGTACCAAATTTCATTTAAATCTGTTCAGTAGTTTTAGTATGAAAGCGAGACAGACAGGCAGAGTTACTTTCGCAAGTGTTGTAAGGGGTTAAAAGGGCGATGAAATGTTGTAATTACTGATTCCACGCGGACGGAGTCGCGGACAAAACTTGTGTAATAACTCTGTGTGACTTATAAATTAAAATACAAAAGGCAATATTAACTCACGGTAAGCACATCGAGTCTTTCTTGAGCGCGCTCCGCCGCTGCGAGTCGCGTGCGGAAGTCGCTCAGCTGCTTCTCAGCCGCATCGCGCTCCGTAGCTGCCTTCGCGGCCTCCGCTTGCGCCGCCCGGGCCACTGTTTGAGCTGCCAGCGCCTCTTCGCCTAGGAAACATATATTATTAATAAGAACATCGTGATATATTGCACACCCTGATCTAAAAGGACTAAATCAAAAAAGTTATTTTTACAGGAGAGTTATTTTTTGATGATTAATATATATTGATGCTGGCAGTGTTTCTTCTTGAGGTGCCATTAATTTTTATTGAGAAAGCTAAAATATTAATGTGTAAAAGTTTCGCTTGGATGCTATTACATAATTTTAATTTTCATAATCAGTTATAATTAATCAATCCACATTTCTTAAGTGACAAACTTGTCTTGATCAAATTGAGACCTGAAATACTACGATCTTCATACAACAGGTCGAGCAAATTAAAAACAAATTTAAATTATCAAGTTCTGTAACAAGTTTATGTGGATAAACTAGTTTTAATTCTAAATACCTTGTACAGATGCTAATGACAATTTTAATTCCTCAATCTTCTGTTCCCAAAAGGCGTCTCTTTCCTTTAGCTTTGTTTCCAATTGTGACGAGTATTGCTGTTGTAAAGCTGCCTGATTAATTCTACCTCCAGTGCGGTCGGACAGATAAGACTCCAGTTGAGGTGAAATGGACTAAAAAGAAAACCATTTGGATATATTTAACTCATCAAATGACTATGAATAAGGTTATGTTGACAAATCATCATATAAAATGTAACTTACGTCAGATGTTGTATCTCCCGGGCCTCCAGAACTTGAGGGGCTTGCTGTAGACTATTTAACAAGAAATACATATCAAGTAAGCATAAATATCAATAGAAAAGTGATAATAAATAACTTACTAATAATTCATGAACCTATATTAATATTATCAACTTGTTTGCAAATCTATGTAAATAAAAATGAATCACCTTCCAATCAACTGCACCAAATTGGATAATTCATTTTGTTTTGTGTTTGTAATTGACAAGGTTTTATTAATAGAAGGAAATAAAAAGTTCTCCAGAAATTTAGAATATAAGTACATATTTATAAAATAAATTTTGTGGTACCGCCAGGTCAGTTAGTGCTTTGTAACAACTGGTCTTTATATTTAGCAAAAACAAGTCATTGTTTTATGACAATAGTACTAAAAAGACACAAAAACAATTAAATTGTATCACTTTGTAAAATGTAAGTACATGCATTTCAGTAGCTCTTAGAGATAACGAAATTAAGGCCAAGGTAAATAAGCAAAAACTTACAGAGTCATCTCGTAGTGAAATTCGACCTAAAAATGCACCAGTGCGCCAACTGTTTGTAAGTTTACTTATATCACTTCCAGTCTCCTCTTTTATTTTGCTTTTGAGGCTTGCGAACATCCTGCTTTCTCGGTGATACCACTGAAATACCACCAATTAGTAGTATAGGTACATTACTTCAATAAACAAAAGGAATCAATGTGGAAACCAAGAAATAGTTCAGAATAAATAATAAATGATGAAAGAATCGAACCTGTTGGCAAATTCCACTGATAACATGCGACAAATTACCTGTTTTAGCTCCGCTTACACAAGTAGATTATTGTTTAACGAAACATCACTGTACTACATAATATTAATGTCTTTATCAACGATATTTTTGATACCTAATCATTTCAATAACGTAAATAAAAGAGAATCGATTTCAATGAAATCAACAGTAATAAATACTACACGATTGTTTCGCAAATTGACTTGAAAAATATTATATTTGTGAGTGAAGTGACTCGATAACTAAACTGACGTTTGCTTAATAATGACAGTAGTAAAATTGTGTTTCGTTTCACTAAACAATGTTTGTGTCAATAGCAGTCTATGGGGCGCTAGTTTCTGCCTAAAAGCGCTTAAAATACGTTGCAATTTTAAGCAAAACGTGCATGGATGATTCGAAAATGCAAGATTTTGGAAATAAAAAAAGGAAAGTAGTAATATAATCTGTCACATTTAACAAGTATTTAAACGATTACAAAAAATGTTTATTTTTAATAGGTTGGCCGTTAGTGCACACTTTTACACTTTTATCAGGTACCTACCTATGCAGGCCTATATTAATTACGTAGGTACCTAGTGCATTAGTAATTTGCAGATATCTCAGGCTAATCAAATAATTAAAAGGCACACTTATGTACCTTCCTATCTAACTTAACATACTTACATGGATGATAGTATAATAAAATACGATTATAAGCACAAAATATCCACGACTGTCTTTTATATTTCAAAGAAAATATAGGGTGTATAAAATTGTAAAGTCGGTAGATGTTGTATACTGAGATTGGTACCTACAGTGTAGTCTATTTACACAGAGCCATTCATTAGGACGGCAACACAGTTGGTACCTAGGTACCAACTGTGTTGCCACAGTAGTTACACTAATTCCATCTAAGTAGGTAGGTATACCTACGTACCAGTTAGTTCTAGCATGTTTTAGACAAATCAATTATTTAGGTAGGTAGGTTCTTTCATAAAATATTTATTATGAGTTGGTCTATTATTACACCTTTAACTTACCTACCAATCCATTCGCACCGAGTCTGCAGACCGCCACAATCCAGATAGGTACGACATTTTTTCACCATATTTTTATTAAAAGTTAAGTGTTTGCACCAGATCTTTTTATTACTAGGTAGGTAGCTTTCCCAAATATGCGGTTTAATGTACCTACTTACTTAGTTATACCTCATTAGTCGTATCTACGTAGTACCTACCTAGAAAGTCTTCATCCTATAAATATACCTATAGGTATAGTTAACAATATTTAATCACAGCTACGGAATTTAGTAACTACTTGAGGGAACGAAATCCTTGACCTGGTTTTTAGTAATTGTTATTCGAGATCCATAGGTAGGTACAATGTATCACACCCCACGGGGCCCTCGCGCCGACAATTGATCGTGAAGTATTTTTTACGATCATGGTAATATTGGGGTGGCTCGAATATTTTCGTGTGTCGTAAAATTTAATATTACTGTTATCTATTCTAGTGCCTACTTTAGCATATTAAGTAGAATAGTAAGTAGCTACCTACATTACCTCCTTACTAAAACCTACCGAAGTTTCGATATTGTAGGTAGGTACTTTTTGTGCTACTTATAATACTTGGATTACTAAATTGTTTCGCGATCGTTGGATCAAGGACATAATATTATCCATATAGGTAAGCACCCACCTATCTAGGTAGATAATATATAAAGGACAGGAAAATACATACCTAGCTAATTATAGATTGCTGTCTCGTGTAACATGTCAATGCCAAAACACCACTATGATAAAAGATCGGCAAGCGCGAATCATAGTACCTAGAGTGGCGTTATTCGATGTTTGGTATAGACCTTATATATCGAATTCACATGGCACCCATGGGTACTATTGCTTATAGCTGCAGCGTATCGGTAGAAGTCGATACTTTCGATTTATCCCAAGGGAACTTTGCATTTTCTTGGGCAGTTCATGTTCTTCCAATTCATTTATAACAAAATCTAAATAGGTTCAGAGGTTTAGATTTCTATTATCATAGTTATAGTATTGGTTTGAAGGAGTCTCATTAACGACAATCAATGTCACATTCACTAAAATCGTAATGTAATTTTGAAACTAGCACACGCAGAGTTGAAATAACCATATCTGTAAGTACCTAGCTAGTAACACGGAGAAAAGCTTGTTTTTAAAACTAGGTTACACACCTTCATTTAATTTTAAACCCTGTGGGATTGTCAATAAAGTCGTATTTTCTCTACTAATTCTGGTTCATACTGAGTGCACATTTGCTAATATAGTTTATATCAATGAGTTTTAAGTTCTAATTAAGAGTGTCGAAATAACTCCTTTATTAAATCGTAAATAGGAATTTTTCGTGCAACTGTGCAGGTGCACGGGTTTCGCAGGATAAATATGGTTACCTATAGGAAACGCATATTTTAAAACCGAAATTTTACTACAATCTGTACCCACTTAATATAAGTAAGTAGGTTCATACATATTTACCTTAAGTAAACAACATGTAGCAAAATTTCCGTTTAGGGGATTGCAATAAAATAAACAAATCACATATTCAGTTGTTTATTATCTATACTGTACTCAAAATTGATCCGAAGATCACATCACATAGTAATTTCATAAATAATATTACAATGTCATGTACTTTCTGTGATTGCTCGTGAATAAAAAATGTTCACAATATTATCAATATTTTGTTCACTGGACCGGTTTACCTTTAAGTAGACTGTACTACATAATAAGATACCATTAGTTAGGTACTTAGAGAACTTACAGTGTATTTGATGAAAGATATAATAATCAATTATTGTTGCAGTTCATTTTTTTGTCAATATATTTACAGTTTTACATTTTTTTTTGTGATTTACAAATAAATTCTTGAATATTTAATTAGGTCATCATTATTCCATTTGGATTTATAATAACAGTACTTTATAGTTAAAAATATCACAAAAATGAAATATATTATGTGTAAGACACACGCAACATTAAAAATACAACAAAAAGAAAATATAAAATCCACTAGAAACCTTGGGCCAGAAGAGTCCCTTCTAAACAGGAAGGATACTTTCGATGTTCAATCTTTCATAACGGCAATTTGATACCATAGTCATCATTATCACTAATTAATTATAAAAGTAATCGATTGTCTTACAATAAATGCGTCAGATCATAAAATTTTGATTATAAAAATTATAGGCAACAAATAATCCAAGAAACGATAAATTTCAACAAAAAATAAATGACAACTTATATATTTAAAGAGTCATAGTGCCGTATTGATAAAAGTGAATTGTTCACCCTAGCCGTACTGCACGGACCGATAACAACCAACCAACCAACTTAAACACAAACGCAACGAGTTACTAATGAGTTTGACTCCGCTTCCGATATATTCACCTTTTATCGATATGGCATTCCACTTACGATACGACAATAAATATATCATAACACGCTTACACATTAATCACTTCTTTAATTCCGACGCTAGGAATTATTTCATAATATATACCTAAAAATATAATCACGGCACAAGTATCCCTCCGACTAAATTACTAACGTAGTGTCACTTTATCAGGATTTAGAATCAAATATGTATTATGTATCTTAAATATTTTTTATTATTAATATATCATTATCAAAATATCCACTAAATGGGAGGAATAAATCAAATTATTAATATTTATTCTAATATTAATCGCATGACTGATCAACAAAAAGGATATGGACTAGGAATAATATTAGGCATTAGGCTTCCATGCCTCCGGGGTGGGAGGGCGCGCGGCGCGGCGCGGTCTCAGTTCAGTCCGGCTGACTGAACTGACGGACTGACGGCCCGACGGACCGACGCGTCCGCTGCGCCGCGCTACACGCGCCTCGCCACTCCGCCTCTCTCTATCCGCATATCACCTCTACATACATACGACGAGATAAATTTGATCAAAACGTTAATACTGTTCGAGTCGAAAACAATAATAGCTATTTCGCAATGCTGTTCTCCCCGAGAGGTAATCGGACTCGATCGCCGGTCACTATTTTGTGCTTCGATAAACGAGGATCGACATCAGTTAAATAATGATTATCTAGCAAAATCTATCTGGAATAAAAGCCGACGTTCTACCCTAGAATTTAAATAGCTTGGAAGTATGCCTTCTTCATTTTAATATTGTCCGATAACGTTCATTGTATTTCGAATGTCTGTTTCTATCACTCTACGAGTGTCGTGATCTATGCTAACGTGTGAACTGGGGGCGACGCGCAGACGCGGGGCGTGTGTGCGAGAGGGAAGGCTGCGCTCGCCGGTGCTCGCAGCGGCGCGGCGTGCGAGGGAGACGGCGACAGACGCCCTGAGCTCGACGCGACCAGGCGCGCGCGCCGTACGAAACGAGAAATTGTGCTCCGGCGTCAAAAGTTTCAGTGCCGAAGGAGAGAAGCGGCTACTCTATTGGTGTTTCATTACTGGTTCACTTAATCTAAACTACTGTAAACTTGTCACCTAGAAAAACATAATCTTATAATTCATAAAAAAGTAACATAATTCTCACAAAAAATGCTCACGTTAGGTGTGGTGAGGCAACTTTTGACACCGGCCTGGGCCAGAAGCCGGGGCGCGGGCGCCGCCGGGCGAGCCCCGCGGCCTCCGCGCCGCCTCTACATTTTACATTGCCTTATATACAACAAAGTTTGTGCGACGCCAAACGGCAGACGCACCGATCTTTACAGGAACTCATATCGTATCTTAAAAAAAATAATAATATACAATAGTAATAAAACATTTGAAACCTCACTAACTACTATTTGACGATCTCGGTACGATCTCGATAAAAATTACTCAAACGGCTCCGGCGCCTCGAAATCTATTCATATCACAATCGCATGACCGTGCCTGATGAGTATCATATCCCGCTACTTATGTACACACTCTTTCCCGAAGACTCAACGAGCATTCAGCATTCCCGGCGGGAGCGAGTCGCGCGCCGCCGGGCCGCTGGGGCCGGGAGGCGCGGCTCGCTCCGGCCGCTCTACACTAACCGATATTCACTAAGATATCACCGCCTCAGCCGCGGGAGCGACAGTGCGATCCGGCCGAACCTGCCATTCCCGAGTGTGCCAGAGGCGCGATCGATATGGATAACGCGGCGATGCGGGGCTGGGGTCGTGGGGTGATAGATAGTAGGGATGGGGGGTGAATGGGGTGAAAGGGGTCGAGGGGTGGGGGGTGTAGGTAGGTTAGGGCGGTCTGAGGGCCGGCGGCAGCTGCACTGGGATGTGGTAGTAGCGGCAGGCGGCGCGGCGGCACGCGCCGGCGGCGGCGTCGCGGCACACCACCACGCGGCACCCGACTACCTGCAGCCCGCACCCTGCGCACACACACCGACGCACATATTATTACAGTGTACATAACGACATTCCTAATCTCCAAAACAGTGACAATGGACTTTTGGATGCATTAGAGCAGGTCAAGCTACCCTTTATAAGGTTAATTTCCATGTTTACTCTATATTGGATACAGTAAATATAAATCAAGAAAAATAAATAAGTCATTAGGTCGTTCAACATCTAAACACTACATCTAACATAGATCTGAATAAGTAAATGGAAACAAAAATAACTATTAATAATTCAAACTATGGATATATCGTACTAGTTCTAATTTAATGCGGACTACATCGATGTAAATTTTATTTAGTTCTACGTAATAAATGTAAACAACTTAAGTACACAGTGATCATGCAAAATATGAGGAAAGGGAGGGGCATAATAGTAGAAAAAATGATTTACAATTGTAAATAGGGGGTTATTTGAAATTCAAATTGTGCGACAATTACCGTCAAAACAAATGGAGCGTCGTGAAATAGCGCCATTAAACATTAATGGAATGAACACTACATGTAGAATTAATCTGTCTACATTTGGCAACAAGAAATAGTTTTTAATAGTAAAAAGTTTTGACAGTAAGCCGATGGGGTACTTTTAGATAAGTTACATGACTTATTAATAGTCAGCGAACAGAGGTAACTATGTATATTAAAAAATAAAAGTAATATGGCACGCACCTTCACGAATATGAACAAATCTGCAGGTAGGTCTTGTACATCCTTGTCGATTAAAATCTTGGCACACCGGGAGGGTGTCCAGTAACTGAAAATATATAAAAAACATATTAGGTTTCGTTATTTATGTTCATATAATAAATATTATTATAAAATAAATCATACAGTTAATCCTACAATGCACGAGGTATAATGACCTTGATAAAAACAATAGCCAGTAAAATAATGATTACATAGATTTTTATCGAAAGATGACAGGTAGAGCACTCCTTTAATCAGCATTCGAAAATATTACATTCTATAATTATTCATGAATGCTTTTATGCATTTGTGGTACAACACGTTACGTCATTTGTTATTTTTATGAATCACAACGACATTTCATTTTCATGGCCGACTTGTGGTCACCGCAGTAAAGGTTTCCCCTGTTCATTGCGGAATAACTGTAGGATAACTATTTATGTTTTTTCAGTAACTACTTCATGAACAGTCGGGTTTTATGAATACAATATAGAGATGTTTAAGTCTAGTTGAGATTTATCGAACAATTTTATAATCGACCCGCGTGATGTAAACCCGACGGTCTACGAATTAATTCGGTTAATATTGTTAATTCTAAATCTAATTCATCACTTTTTTTTAACATTCATACATCTGACATTGAACAATATCCTCATTGCACAGCCGTCTGAAAAATAACGCTGAGACAGTTTTTGTAATATCAAAGAGCGGTGTGAGTGACCGTTGTATTGTATGAAATGTTTACGATACGATGATATCCAATTGGCTATCTCTAACTTTACCGTTAATCAACGCGATCGTTACTATTCTAACCAGTCGATGGCATTATGCGTGTGTAGTTTCTCAGTCTCTATAAATAAACACTAAACGGGACACACGCAAGGCGGAATTGCAAGAAATGAAATCGTTTCGCTGCTTCAATATTACAAGAACTTTACAAGATTCGTTGCACAATATGATTGGTCCTTCCAAGCATTCTTTCATTTACTGGCGCGCCGGTAGTGTGTCACCTTTATATTGTAATATCATTTAGATAAGTAATAACTTTCCACAGTATTAATATTAGCCCAAAACAAGAGTTATTCCCGTACGAGGTTCCGTAACCGTCAAGAGGTGTTAAATTACGCTGCATTATGCACATAGGTATGAATATATAATATCTAAATGGCATGCAGAACGCTTGAAGTATAATCATTATTGCGCAGCCAATCTCATTTTAAGCGTGACTATATTTTACAAAAAAGCTAAAGCATGATGCTAGACAACTTTTACCAGGGCGAGGGCGTTCTAGAGGTATTGTAGCATCCAAAGTGTACCCAGTAAATACCAACTGTTGCTATAATAAAGCTTAAGAGGCTGTGTGGGGAGTTACGACAAGTGGCTGCATCGACTGTGATGAGTTTAGACGTCTTCCCGTGTCCTCAGGAGAGGCACAGTGGACGGTCATGCTTTCGGTCGTAGGCATGGTTATAATGTAAATAGACAAATAAATTTATACCTTTAGCTTACATGACAGTTCTGGACGTGACATGTTAGTGGTAGTACAAACTGCAACATAATGACCATTAGAGAGTGCGGTTACTGTACGACAAACAAAAGAAAAACCAAGTATTTATTAATACATCTACGTGAACACTTCAAATAAGCGTCAGATAGGCCTCAACGTAAGCGAGGAACGAAGCCGCGACGGCGAAGCACTTTAAGCTTTGCAAGAGGAAACTCGAAGTGAATATTTAAAAGGTAAGCAGATAAAACATAATCAACCAAATAAGGCAAAATAATAAGGAAAATTTACAATTTTGAAAAACACTTCGAGTCTCTCTTTTCACCACTTTCATTTCAACTACCAACTACGCAAAGTTAAAAAAATATATATACTGTAAGCATTGGAAATATTTCGAAAGAAAATAAAAAATAATGTGTTCATTAAAACCCCCTTTAGTAGCGGCTGATAGTTGACACTGTCAAGCGGTGAATTAAAATATGCTAAAAAGTTGACTAAGTATTAAAATAAAAGGCTAGTAAGCTTGGTTTCCGAGTGCATCATTGAGTGAAAAGAAAACTTAACGGTAAGATAGCTTCGGTGTCGGTCAACTTTTTAACAGTGATTAAATTTGCTTCATTATTATAATTAATAAGTAAAACCACCTGTACTGAAACTGCCGGTGAGTTGGTAAATTATTATTGATAATTAATTAGAAGCGTATCGGACAGAGCTCATTAGTCAAAGTCATGCTCGTGAGAAAGCGGCAAGTTTCAATAAAGGAGTCAAACAGGAAATCACTTATACTGAGGATATTAAAGTAAGCTGATTGTATCTTACCGGGTGTAAGCAAGGCAATACTGTAGAGTGACTTCTTCCACATTTGAAAGCAAGTATGTCTCACTATACAACTAAAAATCATCAACAAATAAGTTGTAGCATCAACTGTTCATTACAATATAATCAAATACAGTTACAGCACAAAGACTAGATGGCTGAGGTGGATGATGACATTGATACACATGAGTCGTCTGACAAGCGATGCCGTCAGTTCGAGGCCGCGGTGGCAATCACAGCATGCCCAAATCATCTGTGTCATCACATCATTGTTTCAAATTAGGATGTTGTTAGATATTAATAACAATTATATCATCATTATATGTACATACACGTGACCTGAAGACCTGTCAAGCAATAAAGGAAGTTCCTATATCCCACGTGGAAGTCACGACCTTTTTATTCAGACTTCATTTTATGCTTTTTGTACAGGTTTTGTAGTAAAGCTCACTTCACCAAGCGTACCTTGACCCGCTGTTGTGAATAGCCCGCTAGAGTAGTGATCGTGTGGTTTGGCTGTTTGTTGCACTATTAACAAGCGCTTAATCTACGTAAGCTCACTGTAAGCATGAAGAACTAAAAGTAAAACTAAATGTCTCTACTGAAGCAGAGAAAAAAGCCAGCTCAATGTGTATTTCAATTTAATTTATATCTCGAATTGGATGACTGATGGATCGGTATGGCTTTGTTCGACGGCGTCAGATAGGCGCCATTACGAACAATGATTTGTAAATAAAAAAACAAATTAGGCCTTTTAACAGATTCTATTCAATATCGTAATAATAATTACTAAAAATTATACTTCTAAATGTAAAAACATATTTCCATCATAGTTGACATCGTTAATTCTTAAAATATATTCTTATCAATAGTAAAATAATTTTGATAAACCAATTGAGCTCAACAAATAAAAAAAATGCACTTGCAAAATGTAAGTAGCGGCAAATTCGCAGATGTAAAAAGATAGACGAATGAGCGCACTCTGCAGTGGAGTCTGTTAGAGCGAGCGTGAGCGGAGAGAGCAGTGCGACTACTGCGAGGGAGCATGAAGTGGGACCAATGCCAAACGGAGTTTCTCCGGCGTTAATAAGCGACATGCGTCTGAACGCATATGAAGGAATGAACCGGGTAAGTTCGTGGTTAGGTGCAACAAGCTGGTGCGGGCGTGGCGGCACTGGTGGCACTGGCGTACTGTGGCGGTGGCGGGTTCACTCTCGCGGCACACGTTACCTGTCCGCGTTCGTCCGTGTAAACCACATAAGGCGCGTTCGTCGGCGCACAGCCTGCCCGATCCAACACAAAAAGCGACAAAAGATTTTGCAATGCGGACGACAGCCGAAGCGGTCATTCGGAAGGCATGTAACAGAAAGCGTTCAAAATAAATAGAAAGATCGTGCGATCGAAAATAATAAAGCGGTGGCGGCGCTCGCTGCGTCCGCGGCGCTAGGTGGTGAGCGCGCCGGCACACTGAGCACACACGAGGAGCTTCTAGAATAATGAGAACAATACCTGATGAGCCAAACGTATAGGGGTGGTGGGTTCTATTCCATGCGAAAATTAGAAGGCGGCTGTGTTAGGTGCGGGCCTGCTGCTGCAAGCCGGAAACCACTAGGTACGGGATCGACACATCGGCCAAAGCGCACCCGTGCGGACCTCCTCCGAGAACAAGCGTGTACGTAGCGGGATCGACGGACCAAGCGCTCAACTCTCAGTACGACGATACTCACGATTAACGACGATCGACAAGAGGTAATAAAAAAACGTACAGTCATGCATTCAAGCGTTATTATTACCGGGATCGTAGATACGAGAAATATACACGCATAAGATAATAACGGTAAGTGAGTAGAATACACAATAGAATAGATATAGCGTTACACTACGGAGACTTCGGCGAGAGCGGATCCTCTCGCGTCGTCCTTACAATAATACAATACAAATGTGACAACACGCCTAGCGCCTAGCGCTAACCGCCCCGACAGGCCGGGGCGCACACTCAGCACACGTAACGAGTCTCTACGGGAGACCCCGCGCCCCGCGCCCCTCCGCCCGCGGTCGGCCCGGTCTCGCCCCCGCTTATGTCGTTTTCATCTTTTTGTAGGGGTTGACGGCCGCAGCGGCCGCGGCCGCCGCCGCCGCAGCCGCCGGCGGCGTGGGCGGCGGCATCGCGTACATGTACGGCTGCTGGTAGTAGGCGGGCATGTGCATGGGCGGCGCGGGCCAGCCTCGCGGCATCATGAACGGCGCGCGCATAAGGCCCGGCATGCCGGCGCGCGCCTTGAACGCGCCCTGCACCTGCTGCGAGTAAGCGGCCGCCGCGTGCGCCATCGCGGACTGCTGCGCCGCGAGCGCTAGCGCTGCCGCGTAGTTCTTGTGCGCGACCTCTTTGGCGACGGCGGCCGCGTCGTGCGCCGCGTCGGCCACGCTGGCGGCGGGCGCTGCGTGCGCGGTGTGCGCGGTGTGCGCAGTGTGCGCGGCGGGAGCGGGCGGCGAGGAGGGCTGCGCGGGGGGCTGCGGCGCGAGCGCGGGCGCCGGCGCCGGAGCCGGAGCCGCGGGGGGCGCGGCCGACGACGTCACCGCGGTCGGGGGGGCGGACGATGCGGGCGCGGGGTACTCACATGACACGGGCACGAACGGCTGTTGAAGTTGCATCAGCTGCTGGTAGGTCGTCGCCGGCTGGTACACGGGGACGCCGGCTTTGTCGGCTGCGGGTCGTTTGTACGGCATCACACCGGGGAAGGCCTGAAAGGTGACGAGTGACACGTTAGTCCGGAGATGCGCTCGCCGATTCCGAAAGTTTCGGAGTCGGAAACGGAAGGATAGATCTCGACGCGTCGAGATACTTACGAAATTATCATAATAGAAGGATCCGACGCTCTTCATGTCCATCTGAAACGAGAAACAGACGGTTGAACGGAGGTCGTCGGGCGTGAGGGTGGAACGGTTGTAGAACGGGCGCCAGAGCGCGCGGCGACTGGCGGGGGCGGCCGGTCGGCGCGCGCCGTGTCGCGGTCTACGGCGGAGGGAGAGGCGCGCGGAGGGACCGTGCGGGAGGGACCGGGAGGGGAGGTGAAGCGTGCAAAGCTGGCGGTAGTACCGGTGGCGGCTCGAGCTCGGCGGGCGCCGGCCGTTTCTTGCCCGGCTCCGAAGTCGCGCTCGCTGCCGGCTGCTGCGCTGCTGCGGTCGTCTACGTGAAGCGAAGCGTCGCGGGACGGGACAGAAACAATAACGATGTAGTAGATGCACAGAATACACCTAAAGCTCGGCAAAAGGTGATATTATGCGATAGATAAAACTAAAAATAAAGTGAAGCGTGAGTGCGACGGAAGCGTGGCGCGAGCCGGCGCTGCGGCGAAACTGAACAAAAGAAGCTTTGCGAACAGAAGCGGCGTCGCGGCGAGCGAAACCAAGCGGAAGAAGAGAAGCGAGCGCGAGCGAGCGAGGCAAGAGCGTGCAGCCTGGTGGCGTACCGCGCCGCGCGCCTGCGCCTTAAGGTGCGCCTGCAGGTGCAGGGGAGGGTGGAAATAGCGGCAGGGGTCGCGGACGCAGCGGCCCTTGACGGCGTCCATGCACACCGTGACACAGCCGTCGTCGTGCGCGGCCACGGGCGGCGGCGGGTGCGCGAAGCGACACTCGGACTCGGCGCGCTTGCACGCGCCGCGCTGGAACTCCCGGCACACCTGCACCACCACACACCAGCATGTCCGCCGCTCGCGCACCTCGCTACTCTACT
Organism: Polylopha cassiicola; assembly: GCA_038024825.1. Classification (NCBI taxonomy): domain Eukaryota; kingdom Metazoa; phylum Arthropoda; class Insecta; order Lepidoptera; family Tortricidae; genus Polylopha; species Polylopha cassiicola. The sequence continues at coordinate 5,470,548 of CP149050.1, forward strand.
CGCCCACTACCCACTAGCCTGCTAACCGCTAACCACTAGCTCCCGCTGCCCTACTGGTTACCACCGGCGACTGGCGCGGCCGATTGCCCGGCGGCCTCGTCTCTATCACCTCGCTGCCGATCTCTACTTTAGCGCGCCCGATTTTTTTTTTTACAAATACGCGATAATGGAAACGGTTGAGTTTATTCGCATCGTCGATTAAAAGTTGGATAGCATGAAAGTTATGGAAATTGAATATCGAATTTGCTACTGGGGCCCGAATTCAGTAATAAATATATCGACTTCGACCGGACGCCGCTTTCGTGTTTATTTCGAATTAATTTAATGTATTCCAATTTAACGAGTTACGCATCCGTCGCATTTATTTGTACAATTCAACATCATGGATATTTTTGGTAGCGAAACATTATATTCTCCCTTTTGTCAATTATTTACTGTAATTTCCGGGTTAAGCATTCGGAAACTACATTGCAGGCGCAAAACAATTATGTTGTTGAAACACTCGAGTCGGATGCTGTGAAGACTTATCGAGTCTATCGGATGGCAGGAGCTGCGCCGACAATGTAGTTGTTCACCAGAGGGAGTAAGCGAGTGCTGCTCGCGAAGCGCACGCGCGCCACTGACACACGGGACGGGCATATAGGCTCCTCGGCCGGAACATGCGCCAGGGACCGAATACACGTTACACACTATATTTATTAAACTAACAAAATATTTCTTATTCAGCTCATTACAAATACATAAATCTTGACACTATCGCACATTCCTTTTGTACCGGATCTTGATGAAATTTCAGTGGTTCACATAGTCTGAGTTCACAAGTGAAATTACAGACGATAAAATGTAATCAATATAATTATAAATATAAATCATGTCATTAATGAATCAGTTTATCAATGAAGAGTACGAAATGGCGGTAGCATCTCTGAGATTCATTTTAATTTCGGTCCCCGGCATATAACAAGTGCCATTAAGAGGATTATCAGGAAGCACTACACGGGTGTGTTCAGGTTAGAAGTGTGTAAGGTTCGTTCTTACCTCGAGACGGTCGGTGCGCGGCAGTTTCTGCTGCAGCACGGGCTGCTGCATGACGCCGAGCGGCGAGGCGGCCGCGGCGGCGGGGTCGTGGCCCAGCATGGCCGGCACCAGCTGCGGCGCGTAGTACTGCGCGTACGTCGACCCCACGCCTGGCACGCCCGACAGGTACGGCGACGTCGCCTGTGTAACATAATACACAACTCACTTTCCGTTTTCTATATCCACAACTCATCACTAGGTACTTCACATATCAGTATCTCAAGAACCATCGCTTACGATTCGAGTACTCTCACAAACTTTAAAGCTAGCAATAAGTAGTACCCACAAGCCAATATTACAATACTTACAATAATTTTCTATTAGTCGTTTTCCTGTGTTACTGTTAGCCAAACAAGCTTTCGCATGCATTAACACCGAACTGTTTAAAATATTAAAATTAAGCATACGTTCTGTCCAGTCAAGCATACCACCGGCCACCGGTAGAAATAATAGGAGGTCGGGTCGGCCAGGAATACAGGTCGGTGAAGCGTTGTGTGCGAAGCGTGAATTGAGCGGTAATAGGTCTAAAGGATCGTGAAAGAGGGATGGGCCGGTGGTGGTGCAACGGCGGTGGTCGCTGCGGCTGTTACCTGCGGGGCGAGCAGGGCGAGACTGATCGGGTCCAGTGCGGCGAGATGGCTGGCGGCTGCGCCCGTGCCGCTCACGCCGCCCACCTTACACAAAACCACACAAACACGCTACTCATCGTGCGAGAGCCAGCCCGCACCCGCGCCGCGTCCTTCCTGCCTCGACGTTACCCTGCGCACCGCTTCCGTGACGACTGTCTACACTACTGTTAGTAGTTATCAACACCGTTACAATATTAACAATGTGAGGAGTACCGGTGCTAAGGGAAACCTCGAGGGAAGTCGGCCCGCGACGACAGCGATAGTGTGAACAGTGAGGGAATATATAGTTCTTGGTGATTAGATCAGCAATACCCGAATATACCCAGTTCATACATGTGTAAGTTTGGAGTAGTCATGCCACTTAGGGAACGAATTGTACAAACATGCTTAAGCAGTACGGAGCGATCGGCCACCAGCGACGAAGTTTGAGTTGCGCCTCTACTGACGAATGAAGTTCCAGAAATAACATTTAGATTACTTCCAATTTTGTTAAGTTTAATCACGCACTTATGGGAAAACTTTAAATTAGAACGCGGAACTCGAAGCAGGTCGCTTCTTAGAATAAGTAACCGAGCCACTATTAACTTTCAACTTATACATACTTGACTTGGAAAACTTTCCGCAAATGCGGAGTTAATTAATTTAATAAGTAGAAAACGTTGTCATTACCAACAAATATTAGATTAGTACCTGTTCAGATCGATTAAAATTTTAGCAGACGAGACCCAACTCAAACGAAATGGGACCTATTTTAAAACATCTACGTGTTTGATAATAAGAACGCTTATAATAAAATACAGAATAGCGAGTACACCGAAAGCAGCATGTGGCGTGCACAAAGTATACTTATCGAGGACCGATCGCTCAAGCGTTTAGTAAGTGTGAGTGTGAAAGGCGCGAAGCACTTACCACGGCGGGGACCTGTCCGGGCAGCACCTGGCCTGGCGTTAGACCCATCTGCTGCATTAGCGCGTTCTTGAGGGCTAAGTGGTTCCGACCGTTGATTAGCAGCTGGTCCTTCAGGTGCTGTGGTGGGTGGAAGTACTTGCAGGGTGGCTTCTCTCGGTTACACCGACCCTGAAATTCAATAAAAAAATCGTTAAATAAAAAAAAAACGAGCATCAAAGTAAATGTATTTCCTCGTGATGCCGCCTACACAAAGTAATGTTTCGCAACTTTCCATCCAATATGCTATTTTTGCTACATAAGTGGGAACCGAAAGAAGATAAGAGCTACGCGCCCCAGGTAAGCGACACTTCTAGCCTTTGAAAATGGCGGACCTCATTCGATATCATTCCGATAAGCAATAATGTATAACGGGGCGGCGGTGGCATTGGCGGCCGCAGTTTCGGCTCAATATCGGTCGGCGTGCGGAAATCCCTCCATGCATCACAATTGCTGTGATCCGGGCACGTAGCCATCAGAAATCCTCCACTCGATTTTTCCTTATAACCTCGTCTTAGGTGGTGTCGAATACTTGTGAGGCGGGCGAGGGCGGTGCGGTCGCTTTGCTCACTTTCGGCGTCAATGAGGCGCGAGATAATTGCCTTTCGGAATCGAAGCCCTCCGCCTTCGCCGCTGCCGCCGCACCCGTCTGCGATGATTTATTTACACCCGCGTAATTAACTGTCGCACTACGTGACGGGAAGAGCCTCGCTGACGGCTTATCGTTGCACGCCGAGCCTCTTGCACCATATTTTATTCAATGAAAAAACGGGAAAAGCGCTTATCGCTTCTTTAATGTAAATACAAACAAACACCATCTGAATATTCAGGACTCGAGCAAGGCACTCGCTTTTTCCTGATAATGTCTACTTGATTTATAGAAAGTTTTGTAAACATAAACAACCTTTTTTTATACATGGTATATCTTACAAGAAAAGTGTTTGCACTACGTTTATTATTAACGTAAAACTTTAGGAGTACAGAACAAAGTTAGATTATTTACGACGAACAAACAGAATGGGTAATCTTTAGCGGCCGGCGGAATCAAAGGCAGGCGTACTCCAAATTTCTCAGTTATTAAACTTCGGCGATGCGTGCTACAACTAGCTAGTGGAAGCAGTCGGCTGCATTTAGATTAACTTGTTACTGGCAGGCATAATGTTAGTTGGACGGTCCTCTCACAGTTAAGCTGGGATAAAGTTATTACTTCCTGTTACTCAGCTTCGTCTACTTTAACCGAGTTTCGATTCCTAGCAAACCATTTGTGAAACTTGATTAGATGATCACGTTCGATTTGAACTATTATAACTTGATCAATTTACTGTATATTATGTTTGATGGAAGAGACTAAGAGAGCCTGTAGTGTCTATGCAATTCATAGTTGCTATTTGTCGCTGGACGGATTTGACGCATTTACAGTGTGATTTTGTCCGTTGAATGAAACGTATTGGGGGATCTAAAGCCTGGTGCATGCAGGTGTATCGCAGCGATTAGCGTGACGGATGTCCACGTAGATACAAAATGGCCGTGTCACTTGAGATGAATGGCCCACGCCGCGCCGACGCGTCCCCTCGTGTCCCGGGCTGCCGGTTACCGCCTCCCGGTGCACACATTATGGCCAATTAATTGCTCTTCGATCACTTTACTATCAGCATAGCGCGGATTCAACCAAAAATGCCAAACCAAAAATATATTTTTGTGGCTGCGTGTTACACGTATTCAAACCAGAATTACTAACCTGATTTTGAGTAAACTCGAATTAGCAATTACGTTATTTAAAATAAACCTAGATATCAGTATAAATCCGTAAGGATTAAAACAAATCTACGGGGCAACCTTTCAATATTCCCTATTTGCTCAAGGGAGAGGGAATGGGAGGGTCGGATGGGCACGGGGTGGACAATAGCCGCCCAAAACTAATAACATTTTTGTGATAGTGGAGAAGCAAACCGAGCGCGTTTCTCTTGCCTTATTCTTTATGACACAACAATGCGCACTTGCAATACATAAAGGGTTAGTTGAGAGTCATAACTGCTTCCTGAAGATAACTATAAAGGAAATAAGGAATAAAATTCTAAGACGATCCTTTTAGTAGCTTGGATGACTAACGACCAATCGCCTATACCTACTACGGGGCTTATAGAAGGTGGGAGACAATTAAAGAAAAAGACAATGTTAAGTACTCCGTGGTACACTACTTTAAATGACCCCTTTTTTCCGAGTTGGCACCTGACTATTCAGTGCTTGATTACGGCAAAATGACATCAACGAGTGAAGCCGCTAGCCTCTTGTTATCGTAGTGCAGTAAAGCGGCCGAGTGCACTTAGCTACTATGACGTGTATAACGAACAACCCTCGCCTCGAGGAGCACCGGCCGGCACGCGCCAACTTCTCGTTCGAGGCGGCGACACTGACTACAGCAGAGTGCCTACTAATTGCTTCTTCTACTTCAACACAAGAAAAGGCGACATGCACAAGTAAATTAAACAGGTTCACCCAGATGTTAATTAATGAACCAACTTAATTTGGTCTGAAGCTAAGTACATATCGTATTGCTTTTGCGTAGATCACTTACAATCTTGGCAATCCGATAAATTATGTAATTCATTAAGTAGCTGCATATCGTTTTATGCAACCGAGTAGTTGCTGTGCAATTAAAATCTAACAAGTTTAATCACTTCGGATTAGTCAGGCAAAACAAATCGACGAGCCAAATAGGATGTCAAGAATGTATGTCGGGCGAGGCGTGCAGTCGTTAATCGATCAGAGCATTCGATCACGATTGATGGATTGGCGACACGCTGTCGGCGGAGCGCGGTCACGCGTGTCCACGTATTGATGCGACGCGTCGTACGCGCACAGCTATTATTGACTATTTTACTATTGGCTGCGCTACTACAAATCGACACACGAGAAAACAATGGGCCAGCAGATGAATGACGTGATCCCGTCAAGAAGCAATCTGAAGCCCAATTGTACGCACTGAAAACTGTGCCAAAAATAACCGCGTAACAGGGACAGACGGGAATAGAAATGACCTGTAATCCGTGCCAAATTCTGTAAGAGCACAGGTAGCGATGCCACGTGGTAGCCCAGCAAGAAGTTTGCCGGTAGCGGTGTGACACTTTTATGGTTCATGGGTTGAGATGAATCATTTACTAGAAAGTACGAGATTTAAAAAAATGTAGGTCGCTTCACGTGTCACACAAGTAACAAGGTATTTTTTTACATATAATTTGCAAGGACGAATACTATAGATTCTTGAGAATGACGTCCCAGTGGAGATCATACGAAGGTTTCTTATGTTCGAATCGCGTAAAAGAAGTAGGTAACGCGATCACAAGCCGAGATCCGGTCCCGGATGCCGCAAATATTTTTTCCGTCAAGCCAAAGCGAGGAAAAGGTGAAATCTAATTTGCAAAATTTTGTGGCTAGAAAAGGGAATTAGGTAAGCAAAGTCAATTCTGAAAGTAAGTAGAATTTGAATTTAAAATGATTTATAGAGGTGCAGGGGAGTGGCTAATGAGGCGTCACGCGGGAGGGGCGCGTGTTTACGCCTCGCGATCGCCGCGTACTTTTTATTTCGGTCTCCGGGCGCCGCCCCGTGCGTGCTGTTGACGTAGTGGCCAACACGCCTTCGCAATACACACAAGCAGTCATAAACCGAACCCAAAAACTCATCCACATTTGACAACTCACCGATAATCCACCAAAAACAAACACAGACCCAACATAAACTTAAGCCAACTGTATGTCGAATGTAAACTGTACTTTCGTTTATGGGACCGAGTAACAATTATTCTTGCCAAGTTCCCAACAAGTTTGCGCCGGTGTGCCATAGCTTAACGTTAAAATATGCATTCGTGCGCGGAGTTATCTCGGCCACTTTTACCGTCGCCGCCACCGGGAGAGGGCGGACGGTCACCCGTTGTTTATTCTAACTATAATATTAGTTAGCCACTTCAAAGCTTAAATGTAGAGGTACTTCCTGCGAATATGCTCTCATTTTGCTTGCAATTCGTGGACAATGAAATTGTTAGCTTGTTTTGAAAAATCGGATTTAATAGAGTGGACACAAATGTGGGTACGAGTTCGTTGGATAGTGTGTAATGTAGAGGCAAGGGAGGTGCGGGTTGAGATTAATGCAACGGAAGTAGGCGCGACCTCTCCAGGTGTTTCATTAAATTGCGCGCGGCGCCTCGGCCGGCTCCGCTCGTTCGGCCTTTATGAGCGCTGCAGCTCGAGGGCCATTCGGTTTAAGAACACCCCCGCTCCACTTTGTAACAGCCTTAATGAATCTCGTTACTTATAGGCTCGCGTAAATTGCCTATTTTACTAATGTGGCATTAAAAAGAAAAATCTTTATACAAGAGACCGCGTTGACTGCTTTTTGAAATATTTGGATTAAGTTACTTAATTATCGGTAATTATCAATATTGTATTTATCAATAATACCTATTTTATTTATTTGATCGTTACTTTTGATACATAGCCATCTAGCTTCATCCTTCAGAATTTGTGTCTGCTTTAGGTACGTGAACCATCAGATTGAGTCTGCTTTAGACTGTAAAAGCAGACACAATATCTGAATCAGATTATTCGCAAAAAAATAATAAACAATAGAACTCTATGCAGACGCAGCATTAAATACGGCAAAGGAGTTCCCCTCACAAAATTAAACACATGAAAGTGCCTTTGGATGCAATCTCGCAAAATAAGCGGGAAGCAAGACCGTGCAGTGTACGTAAGGTAAAACGATATGGAGAGACGTCAGTCGGCCCGCCGGCCCGGGTAACCAGTTTAGCCATGCCGTTGGAGTAATTAGTCTGAGCAGCTAGAAACTTGCAGCATACTGCATTTGCTTTATATACCTATTCCTTCTTACATTCGCGTAAGCGTTTGACATTTACTGCATGGTAATGTTATTCAATTTGGTAAGGAGCGAAGTAGGCGGTATTAGCTAACGTCAGTATGTAGGTAAGTATATCGAAAAAAAAAAAAAGTTTTGGTTTAAATTTTGGTTTCACTTCGTCTATGTTCATATTTTAAATTTAAACTATATCGACGGAACAGTTAACAAGATGTCGGAGAAAATTATTAGTAGGTGTTTTAATGTACCTACCTAGGTAGGTACCCACTTTAAATTTAATTTCAACAAATATGTGCGCTGATTGTACTTACACACATTATTCAAAAACACTCATACGTGATTAATTCTAGGGAGTAAAATTTACTTGAACATTTACCTACCTAATAGTGAGAAATTTGAAATAGTATACCGGCACTCATTAGTGAAATGCACCGCGATGACCGCGTGAAATTAGATCCGATATGAGAGTCTCAGCACTACACAGTATCTAATTGCATTTCTGTATCTGTATCTATTTAAGAAACAACATTTGTTAAATATCATATTTTTAATCACATATTATATTATTTTCATATTCCAATTAATCCATCAGAATGTTACTAAGTTTAATACGGGGATAATTCAGCTGGTATGAGATATATTAAATAATTTTAATTACAAAATAAACTTCACTGAAAGTCGGGCGGGGACGGGAGTGACTTACATAAGATAAGCCTTATTAAAATTCAACCCGTATACATTATTAATTAGCCGTTACGTTTGACTAAGGAGGATATTTGTTACAGTATTATTGTTAAATATCTACAAAAGATTCTATGATTATTCACATAAGTAACTAACGGGATCACAATTAGAACACAAATCGACGTAGACAACAGCCTATTTTAGGTTATAAAGAGAATTACATCGTCAAGAAAATGAGAGATTGTTAATAAACACGTGCCAAATCCCCACCTCCAGTGAACCAGGATCATTTTTATTATAAACTCGTAAAGGAGGCTCAGTTTTACCGCGGCAGTACCTAAAATAATACAACAGCCCAAGATAAAAGGCGATAACTGCAAGAGCGGACTAACTACAAAATAAAGAGCTTTTACTACGTACGATAAGGGAAGTTTAAGGGGAGTTTTCGGGGTGCGGGTCGGACCGATAAATTGGGCGGCACTTAATTATGATCTGGGACGGCATCTTGCAGCCGGCTAATGTCCCGGACTCGTTTAATGCGCGAACTTGTTGTCTCAGCTCCGGCGGGCGCGATAAATCTCCATCTGCGTCTGGTGCCGGTGCCGTGAGTCCCACCTTCCCGGCAACCGGTCCCGGGCCGGCTCCGCCGTGACGCGCTTAGGGTCAAGTCGGGGCTAGACGGGGCTACATTCTACACTAGTTAATGACTGGAATATAATGTAAGGAATTGACGTATCAAGAGCGAGTGATTTCTCGATCAATACTGACCGAAGCTAATATAATGTCACTTGTTACTGGATAAAGTTCAGAAAATTTAAACCTTTAATTAAATTATTGCGAAAAACAAGTATCTTTAAATACTATAATTAATATTAGGTAACAGCTTTCACTTGCCACATTACCACAATTATCACGCATCTGAAGAAAGTAAGTCTTTCGAAAGGGAAAGGTTGTGCATGGAACGCGTCGTTACATTGTTCTCCGACCGTGTCCTACACCTAATAAACACCCCGACAGCGTTATGCACGCCCGTGAATTACGGTCTAAGTATTAGGTATTTGCGTAGAATGTGGAAAAGTGCGTGATAAATCGGAACGATCAAATTTATGGCACGGCACTCACAAAAAAATACCACTTTTAATTTTATACCACGGTATGTGTACTTGCCACGTTTAAAAATAACCGCTACAAAAAGTCAAAAGCTAGGGATCGGAAGGGGCTTCGCTCACCCTCTAATCGAAAGCTCCGTCAAGTGTGAGAACGATACAAAAACAAAGGTTTTTCCAACCTGTCCAAACGCATTTCCATTGAGTGTAATAATTAGGGTTGTGATTTGATCGTACTCCTACGTATTTCAGTAAATTTGTGGCTTTCGTACCCCAGCAGGTTGGCGCAACATGAACCCTTACTAAGCATGGGTGATTACGTGGGGCATTACTATAACATATGGTTGAGTGAGTACATCAGGAAGTGGTAAGTACGTTATTGCATCGTATTACGTTAATGTGTAGGAGGCCGAACTGCGACAACGGCAAGCGCCGACGCGGGGAGCAGTCGGCGCCGCATTATCTAGGTATAATTAAAGCGGCCAAGACGCCGGCGAGACGTTACGCCGCCCTAACGACTTTTATGGCGTATGTAACATTGCCGGCACATAAAATAAATGTGCCGCCTCCAGCGCCCTGATATAGCACAGTATTCCCAGATTAATCGCCAAAATGTTTGCTTTCACGCTGTACGACTGCCGTATTCCGCCGTCTAAACGTAATGAGGTAAATATTGAAGGGCGTTATATTTTTTTTGCGTGCGTTAGGGCCACAATACGGGGAACTTTGTTAAGGTTTAACTTGGTGTTTTGATGAATAAATAAATCGTTTACTCGATGTTCCGTTATAGCGAAGACGAGACGGATATATCGCGCGTATCGGTGGTAGCGAAAAGCGGTGGCCGCCCGCTAGCCCGTCCGGAGTCGTCATTTAAATCTTTATACTTCACATTAGCTTTATAGGCAACGGGGAGCTTTCTCCGGAGTTAGCGGCGCCCGAGTGCACTTTTATTGAGGATGAAATACCGTAATTGCCACTCGGCGCCAAGCCGTGACTGACGAGTTTCGTACGTGTTAATTGTGCCATCACATATAGGGTACGGGCGAGACGATTCTTTTTAATACTGCATTTTTGTATCTACATGTCAAACTACTGTTCAATAAAATAGAACTTCTTTAGTCATCCTCATACTTTATTCAATGTAATGAACAGAGAAAGGCCGAATTAGATATAGTAATGAACTCCATCATGAGCTTACACAAAATGGATCCTTCCATAAAAAGGGAAATATTCAAAACAATAACCGCTTTTCATATCTCAATCCCCAAACAGCCATAATCTTGACAAATGACGGTCCTTCGAGTGTACTCGGCACTACGGGCCGCATTGACAAAGCCCCAAATAAACTGACGCGGACACATAAATAAGCATATTCGATGTTTTATTGAGTGGAGGAAATACGTAGGAAATAGTTTCCCGCGTCATTACGCAAGCCATCGATCAAAGGAGACACCGGTTGTGGTTTTCAAAATTTATTTTTAGAACTGTGCCGGTGTTGTTCGTTCGCGAGTAGACCAGTGGGGTTGTGTGGGTGTATTGCGTCGTGGTATGGGTAGGTATATTTTCGCGTGGTGGTAAACGGTGATGGCGCGAGGCCGACCATGCACGATATCTGCATTGTAGGACGGCATCGGCCGGCGCCGGCGGGTCTGGCGTCGCGGCGGCGGTGGCGGCGCATACATCAGGCACGCGACCGACCACCCTCCCGCACCCACCGCGTAACCCCCTCACCAATTATCATTGTGATATTTATTTTTATTGAATATTACAACGAAATCCATAATAACTGAGCCTATTTTACACGTTGACCATTTAAAATTCAAGTTAATAAAAATGTCGCTTTCAAATTGTTACCTAACATTATCAAGGATAATCAGAATGTTTAGTAAATGGATTGTTTTTATCTCAATCGAAGTTTGTTTGGACTTAGTAAAACATGCCTTAATCTATTATTTGGGACATTATTCATAGCAAACTATCTATCTATTTAATCTCTTTTAATCACTTACGTGTTTATATCATATGATGAAGAACACATGTCTAGCTAGTGAGATAGTAACGTCTGACTGTCGTATAATCAAACTATGAATTGATACCATTCCGGCCGGTGTTATAATGTAAATAAGTAGCAGATCGTGAGGAAAATTTGCATTCGTGACTCATGCCCACGATATGAAAGATGAATTGCGGATGTTTGATAATAAAAGCGTTTTAATGAAAATTGCAAAAAGGAATATATAAGTCAAGATTTAAATGATTTATCTGATCGATACTTTTTTATAATTAATTAACCGCTAGAAATATTATTATATAAATTAAATTACTCAAACAATATAAATACGGGACCCCAAATAATCAACGTTTTAAGTTAGTTATTTATTTCGCATAGTACTTAAAGCGAAATTAAGTAGATAGGGAAGCGAGCGATCGCTCGATCGGGTTCATAATTAACGTTTCTAATTACAGTTGTGAGGAAGTTTTAAGATTTACTGTGACAAAAGAGCTTGACGATTTTTTTTTTATAAAAACGCGCCCGTGTCTTGGACTAAATTGCTTTTTAAACCCTTTGGGCAGGTGCCGGAGACAGCTCGTGATTAGCATGTTTGGTAACAGAGGCTTTTTAATTAAGTCCACATTCACGGCGCATAAGTGCTACGGCTACGGCGTAGGGCTCGTAGCAATGTACGTTCTCGTCGCGTAGCTGGCGATATTCATTTGTGTTATATATTTACAAGGTCTATACGCACAATAAGATCGTTAGGTAGGTAATTAGAAATTGACATGAAAATAGGACAATTACAAATAATCCGCAAAAACTGTTACAGATTGTGGACCATTTGTTAGCTATGTTCATTTTTATAGTAACACATAACGAAATAATAACCGTAGATAGTAACCACGAATATAGATTAATATTTTATATTACTATATTTAAATTTTCTTTTAAAAAAGGCATTTCATTCAAGCTAATGTGGCAACGATTGGTCGTCAATTAGGCACGTTAATTGCATTATCCTTTTCGATCGTTTCGTTAAAAGTGAAGCGCAAACTAGCAATCGCCATTCCGAGCCCACTCGCCGCGTGAAATGTTGCATATTGATATTGGATCTGACAGCATTACGAGTGGACAACGCGGGGGCTACGTAGGTACTCGGCTATACGACTCCTGTCATACAAATGTGGGGTTGGCATCAGTACGGGTTACATATAGAAAATCCTATAGGTACCTATAAAGTAACTATTAGCTAGTTTCAAGCATAAATTTTGTACTGTCGAAGGTTGGAGGATAAAGCTCGATGTTTACCACGTCAGTTGACAAACCCATCAGGGTAGTTAGTTGATTGTGTGCGTTGGTGGAAACTAGTATTATTTGGGTTCGGCAGTCGGGAAGCCGCATGCGGCTGCAGTTGCCATCATCCTATGCAAATCCGGATTTACCAAATATCTCGCGCCGCCGCGGGCCGCCTCGCTATCGCGGCTATTACTCGTAATAACGGCGCGTTACAAATACCAGCCTCCGGTCCAAAGCAGTTTACTTTCAACGTAACACCACGCCTCTCCGTTTTGTTTTACCTTTATTTTTTAAAACAAAATGTAAAACGTGGCTCACGTTAGGACACTTCTTAGGGAGAGAATATGTTACGAAACAAAGCAATCAACGACGGGACTCTTAAATGTATAAAATTACGCTTAACACTCTTTCACGTTAAACATTACATAATACTTTAATCAGATTACAAGTTTTTCATTCCGATCCCCACATGAAAAAGCACTCCCCTACGTAGCCCCAGAGCGAAATTTTAAAGACACGATAATCTCACAAAACAGGTTAGCCAAATGAAGGGAGCAGACAGTCGCTGCGAGGTCAGAGGCTCAGGTCAGGTCGAGGCGGGTCAATCACTGAAAATATCCAGTCTATCCGCGGGCTTATAATTCCCTGGTCATCAGATGCCGGTCGATAGATGCGATCCCAACTAAATATAGAAACGCAATTACCGTCTGGGGAGAAGTGAGTAGGTACATAGTACAAGGGTGAACACTTACAAGCGTCGCGGAATATTAGTGGCCGGGCAGTGGCAACGGCTCTAGCCGAAGTTAACTGGAAAAGAATGGAGCAAACTGCTTGCACTCGCTCCATACTTGCGAGTTTTTCGACGGGCGAACGTTGAGGATAATTAGATTAGCGGCCGCCGCGGACCGACGCGAGAGTTTCTTTCACTATTCTTTAATGTCGGACTTTATATAGAAAATAGAAAGCAGAAAATTACAAAATGTTCGTGTTTTATGATATCCATCATTCAATTATCTCTGCTACGCATTTAATTTGATATGTCACTTTATAGACATCGCAAATGTAGAAGCCATGAAAAATTTAAAGTAAAACAAAAAATAGATATTTCAATAAAATGCTCACCTAGTTGCAATGGTTCCAATAATAGCTAACCACGTCCGAACAGAATGACAAGCGACTACAGAATGGGCCTCTGGCGACGTTTGCCTTTAGCTACAATTTAATTAAATAAGGCTTCAGATTAACTCGGTAAGGCTTCAGATGTAAACTACACCGTTTCATATTTTTACACCCTACGACACGGACGAACATAATAATATTATAGGCATGGTTCAGTAACCGCGATCAGGGTGTCACTGGATGCGCCTTCTCTACTAATCTATTGAAATTGATGAAATTATTTCGTCTTTTATTTAAACAAGTAATAAGTGAGATTAAGTAGATATATTAAGTTAAGAACAAAATATACGTATAGTATAACGTACAAGTTAAATTGAATCTTAATGGAGGGAAAGTAAAAAACATTTGCCATATCCAGTAGTTTTCCTAAAACATTTTACACAAAAGGCCATTAAACCATAGTGCACTTACCGACCGCGTTAATTTTACGTTTCAATCATAATTTATCACACCGTTCCCTAATAGCCGAGTATTACCTGAAACAAAAAACATCATGAACATTAGTCAGGTGTCGCTATTTGTTTGCGTCGAAGTCAATTAGCACGAACAATGTCTCTAATAATGATAACAGTGTCAGGAGTGACGAATCAAAGTTACTCCGGTGGAAAGTCTTGACTTTGATAATAATGGGGTTTCGCGGAAGAAGCGGTGTTCGGAAGAGCGGGGTGGGACGCGAGGGGCGCGATTGTTTTCTATGATAAACACCGGCCGCCACCCGCGGCATCCAGACTCGACGCTAATTAAACAACAACGGAGAAAATTAATTTGATTGTTTCGGAACTGGGCCTCATTGTTTTCGGCCTATGAACGAGTTACCTTGGAAAAATATTTAACTTACGCCTCTTAGAGCGATGATGGAGAGCGATTTTAACTTAGTCACGTTCTATTTTGTAAAAATAACGGCACGCGAACGGGCGTCGGCGATGACAAGCAAGAATAGACTGGGGTATAATGTGACGGCCAGCAAGGAAAAGCCTCTTAAGTGCAGCGGGTCGATGGTCTACGATAGTTCCAAGGGTTCACGAGTATGTTTTTACTGACTAATGATGCTTTGTAAGCACTGTTGACATTGTACGGAGTGTCAATACGAGGGACAAAATACGTACAAGCTAACAAATTTTATACATTCGTAAAAATATATTTCATCAAATTTTAATAATTCTGAAGAAACATACTTACAGATACTTATTACCTATATTATGTCTATATTATGAGGATACTAAATTGATGCAGAATTTAGTATACTGATTTTGTAATAAGGTTTTTTAAATTTTGGAAATAATGTCCTGAATAATTTGTTTTTTACATCATAATCTATCCATACTCTATAAGAACAAGGTCCAAGAGAAAGAGTCGATCTAAAAATTGGAAATAAACATTTATTTTTATATACGTGAAAGTTATTAAGATTAGACAATTAATAAAAAAATCAAAACAAGTGCGTAATAAACAGATCAGATCGTTACCCCGAAATATTCCCTTATATGCAAATTACAGAGACATGTTTAACAGGTCCTTGAGAGACGGTAGGTACTTAAGCTTACTTGAGAGGGTAATTTGATGTCTTCATAAACAGTTGAACATCGTCATGTGGGCATGTACATGACGGGGATGACGTTGATGTTGGTAATGGTAAGTAGGTAGTGATGTCTGCGACGTATGTGACAAATGACGGGCGCGTGACGTCGTGGCTCCCCACACTACGGATCCGCGTACAAGTAGGTATACCGTATACCCAATGTCTTAGATGGCGCGGTATCGCCTTACGCCACGCAATCCCCGCGCTCTCTTACGCTACGCGACATTATTAATGTCATGCCGTAATTAAGTACGAGCTCCGATATTCCATGGAGCACATGTTATAAGGATAATGTGTAACAAGATTATCATCACGACGTTCTATGAAAAAACAAACAAGTTACAGGAATAGTACATGTGATCTGAAGCTTTTTTATTTTACTGGCCGAGGTCAGTAGGTATACTATTTTTCTGTTCTTCGGCCTTAAAGCGGCAATTTTATTTAGCGCAGCGACCAGAAAGTTGGCGCTTTCTGGCTGGAGAACAGAAAAAAATATTTGCCGTCGAAACTAACGAAACGTCAATGTTAGGATTGGTTTTAAAATAATATAATTCGTATTGATATACACATTAACAAAGTTAAACAAAACAAAAGGAAATTAATGTTCTGTTTGGTAAAATATCTGCTTCAGCAGATGTCGGTTGAGAAGGGAGCGAGGGTTGGCGAAGAGGACGACTCATTAAAGGATGCGCGGTTCATCTCGTTTGGACCTCGATAAAAACAGACCGTTGTCCGTATGGGTTCGGTCCGCAATTAAACAAGAGAACGTCCTGCGCCGTCATTGGAAAAGCGCTGAACAAGTGAACACTATACCAGCTATCTAAATACTTCGGTCCGTCCCCGACACCCCGTCACTCCCGCCGGTTTAGTTGTCTCGACAATTTAACATCAATGTGCGAACTTGCTTGCGGTTTTTGCCAAACGGAATTCTCTTAGTTCACTTTATCGAATCAAATGCTTCACTAATGTGTTTAGTTGCGAGCTCAACTGGAGTTAATTACAGAATAGTGACTTTACAGACTCGTCCCCGCATTGTAGTTAAAATCAGAGTGATAAAACAAAGCTGAGATGGCATTTTTGGTAGGTAAATTACTGAGAGCTCTTTCGATCATTAGGCAAGGGTGGTGGGGTTAAACACAATTGGAATCAAATTAAGTTCATTCAGTTGCGGCGGAGCGAGTTGGGTTAAGTTGATTCAGCGGTATGGCCGACACGTGCGGCGCGCCGGCTTCTGTCTGCGCAATAAGAATAAGAAATGAACCAATAAATTCCATGTATCTACTAGAACATACATAATTGAGTTGCTAGCTACGAGTTCTATGTGTCGAAGTGTGTCAGAAAATCAGAATTTACTGGTCTCTTGGGTAAAAGTCTTTGCGCTATTGCAAAAGTTTTGTAAACTTGATGCTGTATTTCAGGTTTACTGCGCATTAATTTTTGGCATAATGTTTGCACTTTGCAATTTTAGCCGCCAATATTCTTTGTAATTTTAAGTGATTTGAAAACGTAACCATCGCATCGTCGGAGTCGAACTCTGTCGAGGACGCATGTGTTACGTCGAAAGGTTCATTATACGCTGAGAGTGTGCGGCAGGCGAGGCGACAATCGCTCGAATCCGAACACTTCGCGTCACCCCGCCGAGCCGGCGCGACTAATGAACTGAGTGAGCCTGCTGGACGATTATTCCGCTCCGTGTGCGCGGCGGAACTTACTGCCGGTCGACGACGCAGCCTCAACGAAACGACCCATTAATATGCAAAACAAAACACAATTAATTGGGTTTTAAAAGTTAACCACCACTACGGTCGACCGGAGCTCTTGCTTGAATCATAATTTATTACGGGAAATATGATCGTAGTCGCAGAGAATAATAATGGGTATTATGAAAATCCCGAAGTAAGCAGGACAAGTGATATATCAGGCAGTATAAAGCTAGTTTGACGCTTGTATCAAAAGTGGAGCGTTGCAGGGCATCCCGCCGGGGTTATGAGCTAAGCGGTACTAACTTTCACGTCGGGAATGGATGGCCGAATTAATTGAAATATAGAGTCGTGCCGGTGCGCGGTCGTGCGTTGGCAGATTGGGGGATTAAAGTTGCAGTAGAGCGGCGCGGGAGCAGGTGGGCGGGAGTAGGGCTGCCAGACGATGTGTCAATCACTGTCCTCGACTAGACTGCAGCGCAAAAGTTAAAATACCGGTATCTGACGTTGATGTGTATAAAACCACTTCGGTTATATTGCAAAAGTTGAGCAATAAAAACTAAAATGTTCACTAACCAATAACAAGGTGTGAATTCCGAGTAAATGTACCTCTCAAGATGTCAGCATAAAACAAAAGTCACTAAACAGTTAGTAAAAACAAACGCCCGCCAACCCTAACGTTAAGGGGCAGACAACGGGGGTCGGGGGTCGGCTGCACTGCGGCGTGGATCGGCTTGCCGAACACGAATCGTTGAAAAATTGCACCGAACGTCTTGGAGACGCCCCCTGCATCCCCGGAGCTGAGCTACATACAAATCAGCCGCTACCCCAGCCTCGCCGCCTGTCTCGGCTCGCAACACCTCGCCGACGTAATCTAACATCGAGGCAGACTTTTTAAACTTAACTTTACGTAATCTCTAAACGAGTTGCCGACTTCTTTTTTAAAATATTTGTTTTTTTTTTGTAAACTTTTTAACTTATAATGAATTGACGTTGTAGTAGGGACGTTGTTTTTTTAACTAAATTTAAACGCATACAACGCATGGTAGCTGACAAATAATTAAATTTTACGTGTCGTACACGTGACAGATTAATTTCACCCCTACCGTGGCTTTAATTAAATATGTAACGTTCAATTAGTCAAGTGAAGCTTCCCTAATAATCAACGATCCGTAATAGAGATAGCTTTCAGTATCTAGCTGAACGGATGGAAGTACGTCTGTACGTGAACGTAGTCTCCAAGCAGATATATCTGCTTGCTCCGGGATATATCCCGAAGCCTTAAGAAAGGCACGGAAAGGTCGCAGTGGAAAATATTGCTGCAAAGCTAAGCGCAAGTTTAGCAATGACTCGGCGATTTCGCGACATCGCAACGCAAGGTATCGGCGCTCTTCCAAATATCAAAATAAGATTATTTTTCTCTTATGTCTGCTTTCTGAGAATAGTGCGGAGAATGTCGTTTTGTTTTATATGATCGTCAAAGGTCTTTTGTTTTGGTTTTCAATAAGCACGGAAGGAAATAAACCGTACAATAACAATCGGAATAAACGCGACTAAATCTCTAAGTAAAGGCTTCAAGTGTACACTAAACTTTATTAAAGGTCCGGCAACGTCGAGGGCCGGGGGCGGCCGACCTTCATAAAACAAACTTTATGACAAACAATAACATTTATTACATAGCTGAGTATTAATGTGTACTCCATTTACAGCTGGGCGGGCGTCGCGGCGGCGCCCCTGCATTGTTGCCGGCGCCGCAAACATCTTTTGAGGTATAACTTGCCCCAATGATACTAGCTTAATATTATGAAACGTATAATCCTAATCTACAACCGACTTCACTGTGAACGATCTATTGTGCTGGCGGGGAGATATACGTCACATAATATATTTAACTACAACTATTACAGGCAAGTTTACATGTGATAGTTTTGTCTTAGTTATAGGTATGTGGATATTCTTCGCAAGTGAGACTTACAGATGCAATTGGATAAATAATAAGAACATTTGTAGAAAATACGTATTACTTTTATAGTATAAGCTTTAAAAATAGACAGTTTGAATACAACTATTCGATAAGAGGTTTATTTTCTATTTGCATCCGGATATAAACGTTACGTCAAACGTCTATAGAAAAGCTTAGTGGAAGGCAGTCTATAAACGGGCTTGCTCTTTTAGGAATATTATGTCAAAGAGTACCTACGTTATAAGCCGCAAAATTCCAAAAAAAAGTCTTACCAATCGTTTCAAGCGCTTTGCCTAAAACGGACTTGAATACCTAAAAGTAATTTAGGCATATAAACTTTTCGTCAAACATTGATCGCTCATCAAAACGAAAGCATTACGTTGCCGGCGATAGCAATTTGTGTTCCTAGTCAATGGAAATGATAAAATAATAAGCTTTGCGTCTGGCACGTTGATAAGAATTTAATATGTCATGCATTTGGTGGACAGGGGGATTGTATAAAGCCACTGGAGGACATGTGTCAGGCGGACGGTCGATGCTGCTTGTTTTTACCGTCCGCAGGAGAACGTGCTCACTGGGCATTTTAGAGATATATTCGGACAAAGAGCTCCATTTAGAAAACTGGTTTCAAACAATGAAGCTATGTTTATCTGTTGATGGTTTAACTTTCGTATTTTTTATTTTGATATTTAATTTAATTAGCGCGTTGAAAATGTGTCTACCGTAAATTATTAGTCAATTAGTTACATACTATTAATTTTTCCATTAGACTAAAATAATCGAAAATATAGCCAGTTTAAGTAAGTGACTTCAAAAGCTTTTTAATTCCATTTTCAAAACACATTTTTTACGTAACTGACAAACTATTTTTATTCGCTCAGCCAACAGCTCTATTCTGATTCCACATTATGAGGTTATGTTAGGAATAACAGAGCGAGCAGCGAGCCGGCATGTAGTATGGCTAAGTAACCGCTGGTCGTTAGCGTAAGTGGCGATCGCCCTCGAGGGTGCAGTTTGCGCGCGCGCCGCCGCCAATTACGAGACCTCCGTCGCGCCGCTCACTGCACCTATTCTCGAAAATTATACCAGCGCCCGGCGAGCATACTCAAAATGATGTGGAATGATCGTTAATATCCTTGACGTAAAATTGTAAAGAAACTTTCGAACTGAGATTTCTGCTCTAAATCTGTAACTTTATCAAAAATCGAATAAAACGAAAATTGAAAGTAAGATACGGTGACAACTTTATCTTCGTCGAGGTGTGTTATCAATAAGAAAAATAACGATTCGTTTCGTCAAACTGACATTAGTGATAATGGCATCTCGATCGAGCACGTCATCGATAGGCATCTGGGACGTCGATTGCATTCACGTGTAATGGTACGCAATAGTCCATTCGTAATGTGGTACGTAATAGTGACGGCTGGCGCTCGTCGATGCTCATTTGCGTATCTAAGTGGGCTCGCGGAGGCCATTAGCCAGCTATCGAAGGAGTCGTTACTGGAGTAGCGATAAGGGCTCGCCCGACACTATACTATGTTCGCAACGGGGAAATAGGTACGCCGTCGTACCACCAGTTACCTACCACTAATGTACTACGACAACAATATTTATGAAAATAGCTGATAAAGAAACTTTCGCAGCATTTTAAACACATATTCTAATGTATTAGTTACAGATTCGCGTTATGTTTACCTACTAAACATACTTCTCAATATTAAATTCTGCTGTTCATTTCACCCGTTTTCAGTTGAATTGATTTCTATATTCAGTAGGCAAATTGTAAGAGAATCTAAAAGTTTTAAACGTGTATCTGATTGAAGTCGAGAGGATTTCACTTTCGGCTCCAATTAAAAGTATATGAAAAATTGAGGATCAATTAAAATGTTAACAACATTTAATTACGCTAACGTTTAAAATAACGTAGGAGTAACCATTAAAATTACGAAAACAAAAGTTTACTTAAGCGTGCATAATTAATTGGACAATGGTTTGTGATTGATCGATGATCAAACAAAATATCAATACCACCTTCATTAATCAGACATGAAAAGAAGTTTTAGGGGTCAATGGTGCTCGAGCATGTTGATAACTTGGTAAGTTTGCAAGTACCGGCGCAACAATTATTTCATAAATGGTTGAGAAATGATATTGCAGAGTTATCTCGTAGATTTTAACGAGATTGTCGGCAGTCGGCGGTGCCACAGCATCGAACTTGGGCGAAAGCCTTCCACAACTTTACAACTTATTAAAAGATCTCTACGATTTGATATTAGGCCCGGCTTTACATTTTTTACCCATCACTTCTGAAACTTTAACTTTTATAATTTCCGTTTCCCATTACTTAGGTACGCGTAATACTGATAAATACAGGAAATTCGCAGTTGCGGCTTCGATAATAATATTTTTAATGTTACTAAAATTTATTTTTCGTCCAGATATAATGTGTATGTACCTGAATGGTTTCAAATTTCAATTGAAAAAATAATTAGCGGCAACGGAAAATATAAATGTACATTTTATAAATAACATTTATAAGTGAGTAGGTACTTCTTATAGGAAATATACTGTTTTGATATGTTCGCAAATGAGCACCTTCTTTCAGAAAACACTTCAATTGTAACTATATGAAACGAGAAATAATTGAAGCGATGACAATCTTATTTGGGCAAACAGGTTCGTTAAACTATTTTAACGAAGCTGTTTACCCAAATTAGATTTCCATAGCTTTCATTATGTCTCGATCTATAAGTCATTCAATAGAATTAGTAGGTACACGCTACCGTAACTTAAGTAGAAATCGGATAAAACCAATGATAAACTTTTACCGGGTAAACAGTAAACGATACCACGGCATTAGCTATTTCTAGTACTAAATGATCAGGGGTTTTCCCAGTTTTTGGACTATTTAAGATTGGTAAGTATCGAGAAACTTCACGACTGAGAACTTAGAAAAACTTATTGTGCACGCGTTCACAGTTTTGTAAATATAATATATTATAATATACCTAAGTACAGTATTTTACAATTACAGTATGTGTTATACCCGTAGGTAATAACAATACGATAATTGAGTATATTTAATAAGCCTTTATCCAGTTGTTATTTATTACAGCAATTACCAGTAACTTTAGAAGTTTCACGTAACACTGCGTAGTAACTAGGTAGGTATATAATCGACTTCAGTAAACGAAGATTCTAATTAGACACAAGATAAACATTTTTAAATACCTGTACAAAACACTTTCAGACTACAGTGCTAAAATACTTTTTATCATCACACAAACAATTTACTCTAGTCATTGTCTTTCAGATCATTTCGCGGTTATTACACATTGGAATGAAACAATTATAATTATTACCATATTCTTAACCAGCCGAGCTTACACTTCAGTGTTAATACTACCGTGCTGTAGCAAAAAATTCAATGCCATCAATCAGGTCATAAACGTGAATTTTGCAAGTAAGGTCACTTGTACAGTTTGAAATCTGAATGTCCAAACGTGTATGTTTTATTCAGTCTGAATAGTGCCGGGCGGCCGGACAGCCGCCGGTCGGGCCGCTCATTACAATACGGCGGACGGCGGCGCCGGCACGGCGGCTAACTTCTGCGACGGCAGACAACGCGACCGATTAAAATTTCATCTCTCTTTGTTCGGCAACGGGGATATCGGATCGATGTGCGCCGGTAATGCTCCGGCACTGCTGCCGATCTAATTGAATCCATCGATTGTGTGCATACTTAAGTCGATAAATATTAGCCAAACAAACACTCAAACAGCGTCTGTCCTCGGCTTTTTGTTGGAACCCTTCTATTTTCGAACATAGCTACGCAGGCTTACTGAAATGAACGTTGTGATTAATAATTTGAAACTGTAATAGCTTCCAAACCTAGGTAATAAATTGAGGTTAATCTTAAGTATACTGGGCTATAAAAGTTTTCGTAATTATGATGTTTTAAAAATAATAGTCTAAAGAATGGCAATGTAGAGTTAAAAGTTAATTATGGAGCAACAAATTTGATACAATGTTATTAAAATCCAACAGAGTACCTAAACATTTACATTACAATATTAATGGAGATAATATAATCTAAAAACAGCGCCCGAGGCTGATGCTTTGATGACATTTCGCATTACCTGAACGTAATTTTATGGCATTTCTGAACATTCTTGATCGCTCGAGATTTTTGAGACGCATAATGCTTTTGTAACGTTAAAACTCGACTCTGAGAGTCGTTGGAAAAATCTCTTCGAGTGGGAAACGAGCAGCCGGCGGGCGGCTGAGATCGGAGTGCGGAGTCTCGCGGCCGCGTGTTTGCAGAGGGCCCGTTCTCTGTCAATTAAACGGACGACGAATGGAAGCGATTCTCAAGTCGAAACCGAAAGAAATACTAGCTAAAGCTAACCGAACAATTCGCGGAACCTATCTGGGCGCAGCTGCGAGTTACAAGTAACGGACTCATAAATATACCGAATTGGACTTCAGTTCCGCTATGGGGAAGCTATCTGAATATCACGTATAGTGGTGCGTCTCGAGACCATTACTCAACGATGTAAAATAAAAAGTCGACAAAGACGGCCATTTGTTTTGGTATTACGCTATCGGGTTGCGACAGTGGAGCGGGAATAATCTCGGAAGCGAGTTCGAGTGTTGGTTAAATTTTTTAGCTCGATAACCTTTGATGGAGGGATCACAAATCTTAGGAGCTTATGGCTAAGTGTTTACCGGTCGGTAAAGATATCCTTTACGAACACAGCCGCGGAAGCATGGTTCGGTTGTCGCGGCTCAACTTGCTGTATACAACCGACAACGATGCGGTTAATTTGGAGGAATAAATCAGGCTTGCTTTATATTCCCGTCACAGCCGACAGCGGAGCCTTGGAAGCTATTACAGTAGCCGTAATGAGATTTAGAGCGCTCATATAAAGTTATTTATGTGCAGAACGCGGCCCCTGCGAGAATGGTAGGTGGCGGCAGTGTCTCAAAAAGCACTAAGTAGGTACAAAGCATTACTCCATTCTTCATTTTCTTATGAGAAATAGCCGCAAAGGGAAAACAAACCGCTCGTTAAAGCTAATTTCTTAACTCGTTAAAAACTGAGAACAACGTACAAGTTGCCTACCATGGAATTGGTAAATAGAGAGGGTAATTTCCCAACGAACACTTTCGTTGTTAAAATGGTACCTATTAGACTTTAGACTATTAGACTATATAGACTTTAGCGTTAGACTCAGTCAGTATCAGCTCGTCCTACGAATATGGGAACTGTAAAGTTTTAGAAACATCAACAAATAAAATAAAATATGCGAGTTAAATTCTTTATAGTGTTTCATTCCTATGTATTAATAACCGCGAAGGCATCAGAAATTAAAATGGTATTCATTATAGAAACCACTAGTTATGTATTTGAGCTTTTTTTCTCTCCTCCAGCGTGGTTATTCAAAGTACAAACAATATTTATGCACTTAGACAAGTACAGGAGACCATAATATCAGTAACATACTATGACGTCAGGACCGCGTTGAGGTTGTCGTATTCCATATCAAAAATGCAAACATGTATATTGTAGCCATGAGATTTTTCCTTAGTGTCAATACCACTGTTGTTCAGACCCCATATAATTGGCAAGTTTAATTTCCTTAGGGTTCTGTTCCTGAAAATAGTGTTGCTAAAATAATAAGCGACAATGCCTAAAACAACAGCAAGACAAACATTACTGGAAAAAAACGAGGAAAAACACTTTACCGAGGACAACGCGTGAACATAATGGAAGAGAACAAGTGACCGGCAAAAACCTTTTTATTATTATAAGCATAGGAAGTAATGTAACGGGCATATTATAAGAGCACCGTGTTATTACGAAGAAACGGCGTGGTGATACATCACACAACAACACGCCTTGTATTGTTTATCTACTACTCGTTACGCAATCTACGACACGTGCTCACTGGCACCGGCGAGCGAAGCACGTTAGAATTAGAAACAAAATAAGCAGGTCTAGTCGATTATAATGCGATGCGTGTCCTTATCGTGGGTGGCACGATGTGTTATCGAGGACGTATAACATTTTAATTTAGCTTCATCCAAGGTTTATTGCCGAAATGTACATTCAAAATGACAACGTTGCAGATATTTAACGTTTTAATAGTTCTATTATTTCACAAACATCCGACTGAATATATGTATGTATAAGACAAACCAAATAGACGCTAACATTAATTTTCCGGAGATAGAACGAAGCCATTAAAACCTGAGCTCATGGATAAAATCGAGCTTGCTCTGAAATTAGTCGATTCCACTCCAAACTCAGTAATGTATTCAGTGGGAATCCAAAATGGAATCTGGTAACGTCTATGGTATTTTAGAACTGAGGCTAACTCGAAATCGATAACCGTAGTTATTACTTATAGGAAAGTACCTACAACTATCGCTGACACGCACGCCTGTTTTGGACAATGGCGGCGCCCTATTATAATTATTATTTTTATTCGAGGCGGCATATGATCGATCGCGTGGAGGGTACGCGGAAACGAACTGCTTTGTTCAGCTCGAGATTAATCACATGGGTCTATATATGACGGCGTTGAGTAGAGATATTCATTAGCGGCAAGTGATCCGGGAACTTGGCCCGCTACACTACACTTTGTAGGAAGTTGATCAGTCAACACAAAAAGTGAAAGCAGCCGACAAATTTTGCTCTTATTGTTCACGCACGAGTTTGACTATATTGCAATAACACGTGACTAGTCAAAATAGAACCGACAAAACAATTTAAATTCTGAGTAGCTGAAAGTAGGTGAACATAAGTAAGTAGTACAACGTAGAAAAAGATCGTTAACATAGCTTTTGGGTTTAATTAAACAAAGTACATTAGCAACGACGGTTATTTAGTGGGTATTATTTTCACCCGAGGTTTGCAAATGACCGGATGTCAGCCCACACATAATAACCGCTAAACACAACACTAATGAATGACACAACATTTTGATTCGCACCTGCCTACCTACGGATATCCATTGAAAATCCAATGCCCCCCGTGTATGTCGTTTGAAACTCTGTTCACGTACGAAGTACAATTTATT
This sequence comes from Polylopha cassiicola, assembly GCA_038024825.1. Classification (NCBI taxonomy): domain Eukaryota; kingdom Metazoa; phylum Arthropoda; class Insecta; order Lepidoptera; family Tortricidae; genus Polylopha; species Polylopha cassiicola. The sequence goes on from CP149050.1 coordinate 5,496,657, forward strand.
CGGGTAACTTAAGGAATAAAATAAATTTCGCGGCCGTTTTACCTTTTCGCATGGAAAAAGGAAGAGCGAATTCAGTATGTATGGTGCCGTATGACGCTATGCTGACTCGGCGTTTCGACGTCGCGGCGCGGCGCCATGCGGGTCTATAGCTATGCCTCGCTCCGCGTCGAGCCGACGAGGCGCTTTTTAAAACCATGACACGAGTTTATTGTAAAAATATAACTCTTATTTATTTGAATTTACTTGAATTTCATATAAATTCACTCGATAAGTAGATGAACAGTGGCACTACGATTTTCATTCTAACGTTTTGTGCTTTATGTTTATTCTAAAATGTCTTTGCTCATGTACCTAATTGTAATAAAGGATTTGACGGCATAGTCGGCGTCAGCAGGTCGCGTCTCGTCGTCGGGCGAAGTAACACGATAGCGCAAACAAACGCTCGGACACCGCGCCTCGCGATGTCAATTAAGCTAATTAAACACACAGTGGGGGAGAGTGGACGCCGCAACCCCGGCGGCCCGCGCCGCGCTCGCCGTGCCCGTCTGTTCACTACCCCTAACGGACGCATCTATCCACAACAAATATCACAACAGTTGCGATTTCTCAGACGAGAATAAAACAAGCACATTCACACAAACAATAAACTAACTTTCCAACACATATTAAAATGAAAATAACGACTCGGTATTGTTTTCACTCGAAAACAACCAGGAAGAGGTAAACTTCGCAAATCAAAAGTCAAACAGCAAAATATGTAAACAATGGAGAATGTTCCGCTTTAGTGGTAAGTAATTATTCGCCTATGAAATTATGGAAATGAACGATGAAAAGACAAATAATAGAATGAGTGCTAACAAGAGATAAGACACGCCTTAATTAATAAAGTTAGCGCGCTTGTCTTGGAGCGACGCGGCGTGCGGTGGAGATGGCCGCGAGTCTGGATCCCAATCGGATAATCGCATTCGGCTAATTGAGCGTTAGATTGACGCTATCGGGCCTTCGACTGAGGCAGCGGGTTGTGCGGAGGCCGACCGTCGGGCGCCCCGCAGGTCCCGCTCTCTGATCTACCCGCTAATACGAGCAAATCACACGATCAAGCCACAAAGGGAACCTCGCGCACCGAAGAATAAAAGGATAATCTAAAAATGGGATAGAGCAAAGGAAGATGAACGACCGAGTTATGAGTGAAGAAAAATAATACAAAGGGTTTTAACCGTGTGTCAAATTTCGGAAAGTTTTAACGAGAGGGGTGAATGGAAGGGGAACGAGTTGCGTGACACGCAAGCTTTCGTCAATGTGCATTTAACTGTTATTGTTATCGCCAGGCGACAGCGAGGTTAGTAATGTACAATGTGAAAGCTCTACTCACACAATTTTGTCACCGATATTATGATAAGGAAGCTCCATTCTTCCGCCTTTGGTTTATTTATAGAGGTACGTCCGCGCGTCCGTGGATTACGCTTTTTTTTTCAATCTCGCGGTCAAGCCTCTTTGGGGACGCATTCTCTGGAGTAGTGCGAATAGGCAGCCGGTTACATATTACAATTATTAGGGTGTTCGTATAAGGCATTACACAAGAATCAAATCCGTACGCATGACGTATATATCTGATATCATTGCTGCGAATTTAGCTATTTAAAATAAAGACATCATTTGCATTTTCAATATAAATTTAAATATTGTATCTAAAATAATAATACCGAATATATTAAACATGCCTCTGCTTAAAATTTTTAAATAAATTATGAAAATTTCGTGTTATGATGACTTAAGATAAATCAAGGCTAGGCTAATATAGGTAGTTAGTTTAGCGTACATAAGTGTATAACTAGGCCTAAACAAGTGCATATTGTAAAGTGTTGTGTGAAGTTATCAACACTAAATGACATTACCTAATTCATATTGTTTATCCAACTTACGGCTTAAGCAAGTTTGAACTGAACAATGTTCCGATATTTAATTAAGTTCACCATCTATTGATGCCCGGTGCAGATATTTCCCGATAACATTAATTCGTGTTGGTTTTAATAGACCGCTCAGTTCTCTCGACTAAAAAGATCGGTATTGTTGTAATTGAGTCCTTTCACGCCTGTTAAGATAAAATAAGAAGCTGCGTAAAACTTGATATATGTTCGAGGCGTGAAAAAGGTTAATTATTTTGTGGTTCTGGTGATTGTAGTCAGACCAGCCGATCGAGGTCTGCCAGATAAGCCGACATTAAGTTTCCGTTTTATTTAACGTGAATTAGACAGAAAACGATTAGGCTAGTAAGGTCAGTGTTTTATTGTTTACCAGCGACCATGACCTGACAAGCTTAGGCCTCAATATTGGACGCCTTTCTTAACTATAGTGGTCACTATCTTTATAATTAATCGATATATAGATGACTAGTGACATTCTAATTTATATTGGTTACTTGAAAATATGAAACTGATTAATCACGAATCAGAAATCAAAATTAACAACCATAATCATTTAAAAGGATCAAAAGATGAATGAATTTAATTCAGCTGAATTTATAAAATTACCTTATAAAAAAAACAGACGTCGTTATTAAAAGAAGTCCCTTTTAGAGGGACGACTGAGTGACTAAGTACATTATAAAAAAGCGTATTTACACTCGACCTCGTGCGGCCGACGTAGAAACTTTCGTTTTGGGGCGCTTTATAGGCGAAAAAATTGAGAAAAGTTGGAGCGTAACGGCCGGTGGCGATGCGAAATAGGGGTCCTGGCGAGCGGTGAGTTTAATATAATATGTAAATCGAAGGCAGCACCGCGACCTCACGCGCGGTACTCGTTGTGCCGCGGCAGATACATGCCGAACTCATATCGCCGCAATGTAATACATCGAGGGTCATAAATTATCCTAGGAAAGACCAGGCACAAGTTTTACGCTGGCTCGCAGCGGATGAGGTTGCACGCGAAGGAAGTGAGAGCAAGGGTTACGAGCCTATGAATGCAAATGAGTGTCGCGCGGGCGGAGGTCGGTTTATCGGCGGACATTTACATAAAGCCCTGGGAGCCGGTCGGTAACTTACTGCTTATTGGTGGCTATCATATGTTGATGATAAGTACCTGAAACGAGGGAAAATCGTTATTAGAATAAAATTAAATTCAAAACACAATTATACTAGGAAACGTTGGATCAGATAATGATACCGTTAATTCCGTAGTTCGATCTCACGGAGGAATTGAAAACGAATTAGATTAGGCACTCGTATTCGGAGCGAAGTGTATAGGCAGAACAGGGTCACGTCGAGCAGTCGGACGATTCAACCAAACTTAATTTAACGTAGATCGATGGGACACGCTCCCTGATATTACGGGCATCTGCCCTTTGTCTACTATCATTAAAGTTGACCCATGGCGTCGAAGACGTCGAACGCTATCAACACAATATCTTTGTCCTTTCATTAACCGATCCTCAGTTCTACGTTCTTTCCGGTTCAGTATTTCTTCACTTTTTAACGAAAAGACGTTTCATTAACAAGGCAAGGTACTTTAAATAATATGGCAATAAGTTGTCAGTCTATATTTACACTAATAGCTGATGTCAATAAATTTTGTTTGTAGGTTCGGCTAGTTTTGTAATCAATATCTAATATAGATTGATTACTAATATTAGCTAAGATATTAAAGACTATTCTAAATGCAACCCATGACCCCGGCAACGATTTAGTGATACCCTCTAAACGGCGTGACTAATAAGGTGAAGGTATAAATGCGGTAGCGGCAGAGATTAGAAAGTACCTTGAATAAATTTGCAATTTTAATAGCAGACGTGTGGATGTTTGTGTTTGATAAAGGTCTGATCTGTCTGGTGCTAACTGCGACACAGTGGGCCGTAACTTTACGCGCTGTTTATTCCCTGCCAGCGCTATCTCGAGATCGGCTCATAAAACCGTCGGGCTCGAGCATTGTTTTATTATCGACCCTCGCTCCTGTAATCCTGCACAATGACGCCGCTCCACAATCTGTCGCCATTCATTAAGTCTCACTGACCGACTGTAATTTGAATCCGTTCTGTTGCGAACGTGTTCCACACTCTCGACGTGGGATTGAGCAGATGTAATGAAGGTCGGCATACTGCAAGTTTAACACGTTCTTTGTTCGGCGCTTACGATCTAATATTGAAGAGTTCTTTATTAATAGGCGACTGAACGGGGTAAAGTTCAAAAAGGATGCTTTTAATCGTGACAACGTATCTGGAACAGGCTACGACCCAAAAGTTTTTTGGTTCGATGTTTACAAGGCACCCAACTCTTCAAAAACAACGATACATCAAAAGTGAGTTACAAGTTAACTGGCGCTACCCGCGCGCGGCCCACGGCAAAATTTCGATTTAAGCTGACACGGGTACTAACCGCCCGCGCTCGGGCTTTCCTTGTTGGCTTTTCTACGAGACTTTTCAAGTTGCCTCTCTTACAAAAGTGGCCTCGTTAGACTGTTCCACGGTTACATTGAAAACAAACTGTATAAAAACTGAGCACACATTGTCATGTCCTAAATAAAAAACCTTTACAATATAATATCATGTTTTTCTCTGTGTATGGCTCTGAGCGATGACGAATCATACGAGTCGTAATTCTTAAGCGTTCACGTGGCTATTCAACAAGTAGGACCGTGTAAGAAGCGTAAGGAGGAGCGCTCAAAGAGGACTGTCGAAGGGCGGGGCTTTCAGAAAAAAAAAACCAGTAGCGTGACCTCAGCGCATTAGTGTAGACGTAACGGCCATTCTCATGTTGCTATGAGATTATGAAAGCATGTTTGTTCAATACACACACACAATATAGATCTATTTAGGGATATACTCAGTTTGCACGTTTATTGTGAAAACATTAACTAGAATGAACTTTACACACAACGTATTGCTGAGAAAAGTAGATGTTTAAATTTCACGCGGATAGACGAGTCCCGCGAAGACAATAAAGAACCTAAAGCGTACAGTTTAAAACTTTTCGCGAAGCGAAACACTAACGCGACGCCTCGAAAGTTGCAAGACGGAGCCGGCGCGCGGGGCAGGCGCGGGCTCGGGCGGCGGCGGGCGCGTGATCTCCCTGTCAAAGTAAGAAATATTGTCGCTCGGAAAGCCTGCCTTCCTTCCTACGCCTGGCGCGCTATATTCCATTTCCAGGCATACATCGCAAACAAAAATTCATAAAAACAGCTTGCTTTAACAGAATTCTGAACTGGAACTTTTCTGTGAATTATTTTCAAAGTTCACAGAAACACGGAACAAATTTTGTACCTTTATATATAGGTTTTATCCCGTGGATATCGCGCCTGCGCAATACCACTATATCCCAATAGAAACTTGTAATACTGTTTTACACTCACAAAAACGTTTTTATTTGAGATATTAAAGTAGACAATAACCACATTCAAATCGAGTTGTGAAGTTTACTTTTTAAAAGTCTGATATAGTAATTATAAAATGCAGAGATCCGTTAATGATGTAACAAAACAGTCGATCCGTTAATTTAAAAGTGATGATGCTTTATCAACACGTTAAGCCGGCGATCGGATCGCGCCGTCCTCCCCCGTCCGCTGAGCTAATCCTATTCCCGCGACAAATTAATATGCTCATCGGCAGCCGCGTCACTAGATTACGGCGCGTTCATAGCGCGATTGTATTTTAAGTGTATTATCCAATTTGGTGGATATTGTGCGTGTGGTAATCCGTGGTCGTGGAGCACATCCGAGCGTTTAGTCGCGAGCCGCGGTAAACGCTACAATGCCTGCATTATCGTACGCAACGATGGAGCGAGCTGGCGCACTTAATAGATTCTGTTGGTGCTACATCCGACGCGGTCAGCCTATAGCGAACTAACGGGATTATCGCTCAAATTTGAGTTTAGTGCGATGCCGGAATGAGCAGCACGGCCGTGCGAGTATTATAATAACATTACACAATTTTATGTAACGACCGGCTCCGATGCTTGTCTACCGAGGTGATTATAACATCGGCAACGCGCACGAGTCCTTCTACTTCAAATAGACAAGCTATAAAGCACGTTGTTTAATCAAAGTACCTACGTTAACATTATTAGCTAAGTTTAACTCGAATGTTGACAGCTATCATCCATTATCTTAAAGGATCTTTATATGTATAATCTTCTATAAGAATAGGAATTTATTATAACAGTGCACAGTGTGTTGATTACTGTCAGTTAAAATTCTTCCGTCAAAGTTACAAGACTAACCGAGAGCACGCGCTGGATTCGGATGGAAATAATTAAAATCGGTGCAAACCATTAAAAGCGCAGTTTATAATGGGAGAGTGCAGTGTGAAGAGTCCTCCATGTAGGCAGTTAAAGAGTTGGAGGGGCACACTCAAGCAAGAGTACTGTAGCGGCGCCACCTCGACTAACGAACCTGTCGACAGCCGACAAAACTACATCCACGTTATTACACGATAACTACTCACACAAGTCCCACAACGCACTTACTTTGTATTAACTATAATAAGTACCTCATCAAGTTATTATTAAGGGCTGCCAACTCTATAGTAAACACGACGTTTGCAAAAAAAGCATTTTAATGGACGGCGATAATTACAGATACAGTACAAATGTTTCTCGTAACATGACATTAATGACTACTGTTGATTAGCGAAATTATTTTTATGCGAAAATAATGGGTGTAGCAATCAATTAGCGGGAGACAAGCGAGATAAACGGTAAAATTTATACTGATTGGATTGAAATTCCTTTGTCATAGGTCTATTATAAAAAAACGAAATAAATAAATTTTCATTTATGCTCTAAGCGAGTCGTAAAAGACAAATGATCAAAAGCAAGACCCGGGAGATTGCGGAAACCATTGCAAGGTCGTTAAACTGGTTCGGTTTCTATTCGAGACCCGATACGCATCTAAACAGTTAAGGATACTTCACTTGATTAATGATACTGTTTCGTAAGTTCTAAACTTTGCTAAATGCTTATTATTCTTATTTATTTTGAATATTTTTTTAATGAAAGGTGTCTTGACGGCCTTACATCTTTATTTATGTAATATGTTAACAAGGTGACAAGGGCGATGGCCGTTTTGGTTAATTTTATTAATCCCTCATCATTATACTAAACATATTTTTCTTTTAAAGCTTTATAAGGGAGCAAAAATAAACACATAAATTTTATATAAGTTAGACTAAAACAGTTGCCACACAAGGCGCAAGTGTATATTATAGGGCGACTGTCAAAGGTTCACAGACGCCCAGGCAAGCTTCTAATAAATAATGTAGGCTGTACGGAGAACAAAAGCAAAAGAAGTGGCAAGGCCCGCGGCCGTCGGCGACACTTCATCTTTTCGCCTCGCGCTAATTGAGTGAGGCTTATCGCGTCGCCAGCAAAGTAACACAATCTAGACAGGGAAATGTACGTAAACGTTGTTTCACGGAAAAAACCAACGTTTATCCGGAATCATCCTTCAAGGTGTCTTCGTGATTAAATATTTACAAACATATCTAATAACTTGAACAAATTAAAAGTAGAAATAACAGATTAAAGATGGAAGTTACGGGTTTGAATACCAAATGGTGAAAGCATATCTGAGTTGAACGCGCCTATTTGTATACATGTCTTAATTATATTTTTAATGTTATGCAATTACTAAGTACCTACATAGGTACAACCTAACGAAACTCATTCACTCTTTTTTTTATTTCACAATAAATCAATATCTCATGTTACTATTGACGATTCACTATATGTAGGTGTGTTTATAAATAGTCAAGCATTTTAATATTAGACTTGAGTTATTTCCGAACACTACTCAAATTAAAGTGATGGATGATTCATAGTGACATTTATTTATGTTGCCTAGTGTAATGTCGGTCATTTATTCTGCGTTATGATACCCGTTGCATAAGATATTACAAGTTTTTAGGCTAAAAACGAATCTGTGATTAGTCTCAAAAAAAAAGTTTGTCTTTATCGATAAAAAAACAAGATAATTGAAAAAGATAGTAGAAAAACGGTATATTAATAGTTAACATACAAAGTAATTGGGCCTGGAACACTGCAGTAGTGTTAGCATCGTTTGATAGATGGTGATAAATCACGCTTAGCAGAAGATATATGGGCGTTGTCATCATGTCGGGTATCGGTCGCTGGTCGCAAACGAAACACATTGTCCTCTTCACGTGGCTAACAATTTTTGCTTTGCTTACATCCATCTAAGTCATTGTCGAACGTCGATAAATGAAATTTAGATAAGATCGAATCAAATTCTATCTGTTGCGTATTTCCCGTCCAGTCAAACATGAATTCCTAACAATAATATTTATAGCATCGAAAACGAAAATTCTCCTCGTGCCTAAGGCATGAAGAACTTAAAGCGATCGACTGAACTCGTATACTTTGATTGCGTGGAAATTTACGCGATTTATCTCACATGACTGGGTTACTTTGGGAATTGCGTATTGTAGATGTTCAATATTGCAAAACTACAACGGAGAAAGGGTCCCGTCTTTGCCTAAAACCTGGCGAAGCGCACGATGCGCCTCGGAACCGGTCCGGCTTGTTTATTTTGCACGCATTCCAGCCGTCCGGACGGGGACCGGGAGCGAGCGAGAGGCATTCCAGGACCAGTGCAGGGAGTGTCCTTGAATCTAAAACGTTTGTCGTAACTGAACTTAGCTACCAGTTATAAAAAGTTGCAAAACTCTGCCTGGTAATAGTTTTTTGCGGAAATAGAAACGAGTGGTTCATTAAACTTTGCGCGTACTAATCTTGTTATAAAGAAAAGTAGCTATCTTTAAAATAAATTACAAAACGGTCTTAGTTCTTAGGTAAATTACACAATGTATAGGTTATTAATAATAAATATATGTACTCCACATATTTGTCATGAAAATATTCACAATATTCATAGTTGGAATCAAATATTGAGCTTTGCTACAAATTGCTGATGTTAGAGGCGTGTAATGTAAATCCATTAGTTGGGAGTACGTCAACAGTGACCGTTGACACACGAGTCAGCCGGGCGGACACGGAGCGGTGCCTAAGCGGCGTACTCGCTAGCTTACTCGGGCTTATTTGCATACAATAATTTAGGGTGTTGCTTAGGGTGGAAATCTCTTCTCAGCGAAAACATATAGGTTTCGTGTCACGTCCACGATGAGAATTCACTTTAATTGGCAAATAATACGTAGGCCAATTAAGGATGCTGTCGGGTGGAGGCGCGCGTGACGCGAATCGCGAACGGCGGCGGAGGCGGAGGCGGGCTGCGAGCTCGTATTCAATTATGCAAACGGAGTCGCGGAAGGACAGGCAAGGCTCCCCAACTTTGTTGACCACCCCACGCTGTCAAGACTCATTTTTCTTCGTAAGGAAAAGGCAGCAGGTGGTGCACATTATACATGAACAAATGTAGTTTATGGAGCTTGAAAAGATTTTAATAGGGCAAATATTTCAAAAGTTTGCTCGATTATGAATCATCCCTTCGTCGTTAAATGAAGATTTTTATTTTCCGGTGAACATAAGCGTCGTTGGTAGTTCGTTTCGGTCTCTTCGCTTCGTCCGCCATCTCGCCTCGGGGACATCGCAATTGTCATGTAAAGCGCCGTCGTCAGGGCTGGAGCGTGGCACATCGGGCCCCGACGCGCTTCGCCCGCGGCAGAAAATGCACTTTCGCGAAACGATTGCCTGTCGATCCAAGTTATTCAGCGAGACGGCGGCAGAGCGGCGACCTAAGTGCGGATAACGATCTGCTCCGAGAGTGTAACGGGCGGTCGGCGATAGGATCGCGGTAAAAGTAGCGAGTAAGGAAAGTAAGTTGTGCTCCATAACGCTTCATTGTTCTGCCGCAGTCGTGCGCTGGCACCCGACAGGCGGGGCAATGACTTAACGGTGTGAACCTAATGCGCTCATGCACTCACCGACCGGACCCACTACATTACACTTATTTCGTGAACGTGCTTAATGTTAATTGCATTAGTTTCCCAATTAAAACTTACCTAGGTACTACATTTAAAAGTAGGTAGGTAGGTATAGTATTAAGTGAGCAGGTAGGTATTAAGCATGACTAATCAATATTTTTCTTAGCTTTTTGACACCTAACAAACGTATCTTCATCAATCTAAGTCAAGTTCGCACTTATGCTGACTAGTTTGTTATTGTTACTTAATTAATATAATAAAAGAGATCGACGACGTAGGGTTTTTTTTTTTTGCAATATCATAAAAGGGAAAATTAACCATAGATAATGTAGAAGTATGGAAAAGGACTAAGTATTGTGTAGAATCAAAAATTAAACATCATAAAACATCGAAATGAATTTCAACGAGCCCTATAGAATCATAAACACGCGGTCGTTAAAGCGACCGATATACGATCAACCGGGTATTTCCACTTCTTGGTCCAACTCCCATAAAGGGCCGTACTTTCGCTATCGGTTACGGTTGTTCATACGAACTGTGTCTGCGATGTCTAGTGACGTAAACTAGGTGGCCGGCGGCACGGCGGGTCGAATTCGGCGAGGCGCAGGCATGTTGTGAGGTGCCAAGGTCGTAGCTGATACGCGCCGCATGCAAATGAACGTAGATAAGTCTCGCTCATTACACTCGATACTCGACTCCGACGCCTCGGAGCGCTATTACGGCCCTATTCCAGCCGCCTTTATTACGCTACTACGCGGATGTGCCGAGAAAGGAGGTTAACGCCGTCGAATTACACGCATTGTTTCACCTAGCCATCGCCATGGCAACGAAACCTCGCGAACCCGATCGTCTGCCTCGCCACATGGAGTGTCCAGGGAAAATCATATGGATTTAATCATCGTGTGGAAAGTGCCGTTCAATTTACATATTGCTTAGGTGTCCGCCGTCTGGATTGTAAATGTACGTACGTAAGAATATTGTGCAAACACGGAAGGCAAACAAGTTCGTTATCAGCGGGAGTGGTGTGGAGTGGACCAAAGCGCGTGGAGTAAGTTTGAAGCTATTTACGTGATTTTCCACGTTGCAGGAGCAGGAGACGTCTCTCGGGCCTCACCGTTTAATTAAAGGGCGGCGGGGGGCGCCGGGCCGGGGAGCAGGGTATAATGGCGGCGCAATATCGGATGGAAATGCGCGGCATGTAGGAATGCGCCGCCCGTCGCCCTCCGCCCCTCCTCATTCGCGAACGATTCGTGGTATTTTTTATTGACGACTCTGGAAACGGTATAGTGGAAATAGACTAACCTGATTTAAACTTGACTAACTGCATTCGATACTACAAAATCAACAGTCGAAGAAACGGGGTTTACTTAGTGACGTACTGCAAACATACGTTATTATAACATTAAAGAAATACCTACTTAAAATTGCAAATTAAACGATTGCCTACTATAATTGTGACCCCTTAATACAATTCTACTTCTATTTAATTAAGTAAACCCTTTCCTCTGCACGACATTGAGTTTCAAAACATTAATTTCTATTAAAACAAATACTACTGATAACTTTTTAATTCACAGACATCCAGAAGCACCGCGATCCAAAGTCGAGAGCCGCCTAAAAATATCTGTTTTGCCTAATGGACACGGCACGACAGAATTTTTCATCTGCGCGCTTCGGTCGGTGGAAAGATTAAATTTAGAGACGGCCATTTTTAGAATGCACGAAATCGGTCCACCTAACTGTATACCGAATCTGAAAGCATTTTACAGCACTAACGTCTGTGTGGTATATATACCTAGATACATCTATCTGTAGATGAAGTTAAAGTCCATTCTCACCTACAAAGTGAATGTGTACGCAGGATTAACATTGGCTATTCGCAAATACCACAAAGCAATGAAGTAGGTACGTACCCAATAAAGACAACAGTGACTGTTCAAAGAGACCCTAGTAAGACTAGCAAGGAGCAGTTTGTATCAATTATTAACATGAACTTAGGTCAGTGAAGGTTATAAAGACTAGGTACGTTATTAATAGTTAAGCTGCAAGATTTTAACGTTCACGAGACGCGTCTTCTCATTAATTCAAATATGAAGGAGACAACAATATTAATAAAAAACATTTACAGCATGCTATATCATCATCGCATATCGTGACTGGCCGATACTTGCATCAGCGATAAGCGATAAGGCAGTAATTACTAATGAGGCAATCATTATTTAATATAGCACCGACAATAAAAAAAAACACAATAACAGTGAATCAAATACGTAACCACATAGATCACAATTAAAAGTAGAATAAAAACGGATCACGAGACAATACATTCGCTGGCAATATTTATGCGGCAATTACTTGGGGCAGGTTGGCGTTCAATTCAGGTCACAGCTGAAGTGATTTTTAAAAGTAATGCTAACGACAAACGAGTGAGCCTTAGCGCTGCATAAAGTTAATGAACGCTCGACAGCGAAACAACCGTATGCGATTTAGTGAATTGAATAATACCTATTGATCCGTGAAACAGCAATCAAAAATATTTTGAAATACTATACAGTAATATTTATACGAAGTCCTGTCTAAATATGACGAAGAAGACGAAGGTAGAAAAATAACTATATAAATAATAGCGGCCCGTCCCGGCTTCGCACGGGGAGACTTAAGATTTTTTTCATAGTTTTACGATTGTTATGAGTAAACTATAAAAGATAGACATATGCTCTCGCGGACTTTTTTAAAGATAATGTTAAGATGAACAATTCACCCGTAAAGCATTTTTGTATAACTTTAACTATATACTCAGCGCAAGCCACGGAAGGCCTCAGAAACGATACTTGTCCCCCGTTTTTGAAACATTTTCGGTTACTGCTCCGCAACTATAAGACCTAGCGTGATATTATATAGCCTATGTTACTCGGGGATAATGTAGCTTTCTAAAGGTGAAAGAATTTTTGAAATCGGTCCAGTAGTTTCGGAGCCTATTCATTACAAACATACAAAAATACAAAAATACAAATCTTTCCTCTTTATAATATTAGTATAGAAGTATAGATTAGTATAGATATAGATTTATCCCGTAACACAATTTACATACAGTATATCATTGTCAATTGCTCCGTACGAATGTCGGCAAAACATAAATCACGCAGCAGTACTAGATGAAAATAATGTGCTTGTTATTCGAACGGAACTCGCCGCCGCCGTCTCGGCCTCGTCTACTCGGCAACCTACGATATTCCCCGTATCAGACACTCGCCTTTAATTCCGGAGGCTGGTTGAACGATATCAAAACACCTAATTATATTAATATACTAGAGAATTCTTAAAAACGAAGCGTGATGTAACTTTATTGTCGGATAAAATGTAAGTAACGTTTATCTGACTAACAAACTAGTAAAATAAGTTTTTATATAGATTCGTTACACACTAACATAAGCAGTCTATGTCTGTTTATTATATTATTGAAAGGTCGGCTCCTAAAAACTTTGCAGACACATAAAGTCACGAAGTGGATGATCAAAGAGTAACGCTAGACGAATGAAAAGGTGAACGTCAAAGACTAGCCGGAGTAGGGCGCAATGTAGGCATCAAACTTGAATTTAATGAATAACATTGTAAGAGCCAGTCATCAATCGGCGAGAGTAGCTTTGAAGAGCGCGGTGGTCCGCAAAGTTCACAACCTGTGAAACAACTCTGACAAGGCGAACAAAGCGCGCGAGTCGAGATTACTGGCAGCTTTTAAACGCTCCGAATGTTCTGCATCGGAACACTTGGCCGACGGGTTTTGAAAACCCCTCAAGGGGACTAAAGCGATAGCTTTTGCTCTCGATTTGCTTGCAGTTGCTGTAGTTTTGCTCATTTGTGAGCCCAACCAGCGCGGATTATACGAGTTTGTCGAAGGGTTTTGCATTCACTATTTTTATTTATTTAAACCGAGTTTGTATTAGCAAAAGTTATCCGAGTTTAAGGAAACAATCAAATGTCTACCAGAACTTTTACGATCGAACGTATAGAAAATTGGAATAAAACAACTGTGATAGCTTTAACTCTCGTATATTTTTACTATTTTTTCGAGATCTTTACAGTTTATACATCATACCAATGTTAGACTATCGTCATCTTAATCTGATATAAATATGGGAACTTCGTAAACTTCTTTAAAAGTCAGCATAAAATCTATATACCAAAGTGAAATCTATTACTTATAGTTGTCTCTTTTACAATATAATTATGGAACACCTAAAAGTTACTAAATCATATAAAGTACAGATATTGTCGAAATCAATAAAATATCATTAAGCCGTTAATATAGACAACGTGTTTGGTAACAGAGAGAATACTGACATCAATATCTATTCCCAAGGAAAATTGGATGACAGTAAATATTTAGGCAGACCGAGCTCGTTGGTCAGCAAACAAGTGTAAGATTTATCATGTTGCGGAAATTAGAAGCGAGGGAGACTTCTGCGATAAGTTAGGCAAACACTACGCAGTGTCTTCATAGAGACGAAAGCGAATGAGTGGGCGGACGAGTTGGACCTATTTCGAGGAGTCGGCTAGCCGGCGCCGGCGGTTCGGTGCATCCATCACTGCCCACGTCGCGTGCGCACACTTTGCAACCAAGTCCCGATCCAACTCCCACACTTACTTTCACTGTCTTTAAACCATTTGCAATGTGCAGCTTATTTTACCTTTCTCAGCTATTTCCACACGGCCCACGCGGCATCGTTTATATTGTATTGTCTTCGTTTTGTACTTTTCGACTGACACCATTCAGATGTGATTGCGCAGGCAAACCAATGATAAGTTGTTTCGTTTATGTAAAGTAACGCCTATTTACAATGAGGGTAGGCAAAGAAAATTTGCTTCCACTTAAGTACTGAGACACTGACACACTTCGCTTTTTTTGATCTGATTAATAATTAAAAGACTACCTAGGTAATCTCTAAAGACTACCTAAAAAAAGACTTTAATTTTATTATCATTTTTTTTATCTTTTTCTAGATGAGTAGTTTGTGATTCACACAGATTTACCCCACAAGGGTCTAATATGAAATGAGTACCTATTGAGTACCAATATTAAATGATAATAAATTTATGCACCTATTGTACATGTTGAAGAAATGATAGAAAAGTAATTTGTGCAAGTACCATTGGATGTAGTTTAGTAATTAATCCGATATGGGCACACGCGAACCTTGCGAGCACGCAACCTTTTGAAAAACACAGTAAAATTGTAGGCAAGTAAATGTGCCACGAACAAGAATTCCACTTTATACATTTAACAAAAGATTTTCTTGGTCTTTTTTATACCGAAATTCAAATATTATTTCTTAACAAAATCCAATGATTAGTTCTATTTACTATATTACACATTAGTAAACGAAAAGAGCACATAATCAGCTGGATAATTAATCGAGACTGCAAATAAAATTTCATTTGTATTTAATTTTATGAATTCATATCGACAGCAAATAATACGGGTTTTTGGTACTTATCTACCGATCCAAAACAGATATATGGATATAAATAATATACAGTATAGGCTGACGTCATCTTTCTCACAGCGATTATTTCACAACTGGCGACGCGGAGACTATCGGCTGGATGACATAATCTAGGCTAAATTGAGAGCTATCTGTTAATAGGTACAATGTTCAATAGCCATTTTAAAATGTACAAGAGATTCGGACGGTATATTATGTCTGTAACAGGCAAATATTGCTTATCAATATCAGAGCCTCTACTAGAGACTAGTATTTGTGTATATGACGTGGCCGTTATGTTTGACTTCAATTGTTTTTTGTATGGTGCTTTGGAAGGCATCAGTTTCCAATTTGGTGACGAATTGTTCACAGCCTTCGCAGGTTGATTACGCGTGTGGGTGAGGTTAAGTGAATAAGGCAATGAGCTCGGTTTAATCAACACAACACGTAGCCTAATCAAATATGACCCCCTCGTCATATCGCGTAATTGAAGGCTTAATCACGGGAGACGCTCCACGAGGCGCGGGACGCGGGCTCGGGGTTGTTTGATCAGCCCTCGATTACGTTCGTCGGTGACAACTTTCGGAGAAGTTGCGAATGCCAACACCGCCGCGAGAAAATCGCGATTAATACGGCTTCTAGTGTCTAACCAGAGTTTTCGTTATACCTATTGGATGGCCGGGAACTTTGAAATTCCTCCACTGTTCTTATGTAATGAAGCAAAATCGATTAATACTTAATGGCATTGAACGATTTCAGTGGGTTGACATCGTATAAAAATATTGATTAATTCCTACACGTTTTTAAGTGCTATAATAAATATTATAACTGACAATCAACAATCTAAGTACCATTATATTGAAAGAACGGAGTTTTCACATTAGAAGATTAGGCGAGCGGTGGGATGGGTGGCACGAATGCCGCGGAGCGCCTCAAAGAGAGCGCGCTGGACAAAGCACTTGTTTACTTTTTCGTCCTCTCAGTTAAATATCTGGACGCTCCATCGCCAGTCAACAATATAAGCAGCGTCCTACGCCACGACGCTTTTTATCGAACAGATTAGTGCTGGAGCGACGTGCGCTGCACTATTTCACATTCTCCAAGGGATTATTTAAAGTTTTCCTGAGCCACCGCTCGTGTGCGGTTTTATCGCAGGCAGATTCTAGGCGGCAGTCGACTGTAGCTTTACTGTACTTTATTGCTCCATTCGCATTTTAAAATTTCGTTACGATATTCGTGCGATTTTGTAGGGCATTACGGGAATTCTAATGCTAACGTGAAATATGTACACGCGGCGTAGTTTAGAGAGGGGGGGGAGGGTGGGGGCAAGTAGAGATAAGCTGTCGGCAGTGTCGTGAGGATGGTACGACGGCGTCGGCATTGTGCGGAATGCGCCGATGGTGCGATACCATGATGCACAAAGCTCGCACAATGAACGCCGCCCGCCTATTGTTTAGAGTCTCGGACTGAACGCGATGCTGGGCTTTAAGCGAATTGCAGCAACGACCCTCACACTACTCGAAATACAACTAAGTGTTTGTCATATTTCTAAAACATCTCCACAGACCCGGTCAGTTGGACGACATACCTAACTAATATCACGTTCCAATATTGTCGGTGAAGAGAAGCTGTTGGCGAAGTGTTTTTTTTTATTTGTGGAGGATTGCCAATTTCGATATGAATACATAAATCAGTGACTTATTGCTGTAGTGGAGTGTTATGTTAAAAATAAATAAAATGGTTATGACTAGTCAGTGTGTGTAAACCGCCTCCCACCACGATACGATATGGATATGAGTCGTAGTCGTCAAATTGTCGTATCCTCGGCTGCATCTGACATCGCCAGCGAGCATTGGAACGGCTGCAAGCGCCCCGGAGACACGGTCGACGTAGTCGTTTGTCGAGCGAGCGAGTCCAACCCCCGATTTCAGTGCGTTTTATCTCTTGATCGCATTATTCAGCCGAGCATCAAAGGAAAATACGAAGGGAAATATGAAGAAATGAGAAAGTACCTTTTATTTATCTCAATTTCATTCTTAGAAAACGATTTCTCATATTGAAGTTTATTCTGTTGCGAATAAATTCAAATAAGTGGATTGTTTCCGAAAGGTTCTCTTAAATATTTAACTAAAATGCAACAGATGGTTTAAGAACAAGTGTTAAATACAGCATATGTATGACTGTATGTATTGGATCTTCATACTTTCCGATTTCATAATGTGTGGAATTCACAATCTCAGTTGAATTGACATTATCATGATTGCCTTTAGGCAATGCAACGGGTGCGTTTCTGTATGTCAATTCCATTTTTATCGTGAACCATTTACACGAAAATACGCTATCACGTCATTTTGCAGAGCTGATAACATAGTATCGCGTAACAGCCGCAAACCGCCTGATAATTGTATCAGCGACAGCAAAAATCAAATATACCTAAATACGATTCTCTCAAGGATCTTTCTCTCTTCTCTGATTTGTATACGAATATTTTTCTGAATATTTGAAAAGAACATTAAAAGTTTTAGTTATTCAACGATTAATAAAGATACGCACATATTATAATATAGCAAGTAGTATTAAGCAGATCAAATTACGTGCACGATTTTATTCGAACGAGGTACAATTATTCGAAGCAATAAGTAAATCGAAGCGCCGCGCCGAGTCATCGTCCTGTTCAATTTGTTCGCGCGATGCCAATTCTCATACAATGGTAGACTCTAGACGGTGGCGGCGGCAGTGCGGGTGACGTCACTCCAAGCTAGCCTTGGGATTGAGGTCAGCGCGCGGAACGGCGGCGGCGAAATGTCGCCACGAGGAGGGGGTTGTTTCTTGTTCAACCGGTAAGACAATAAATTGTTCTAAAACTGCTATGCATATAATAATACTCGAGAGAACTCACCTTGATACTGTCGTAGCATGCAGTAACTCGACCATTCTGCACCTCGACGGTCGCTGGAGGATGAGCGAACTTGCACTCAGTGTCGGGCCGGGAGCACTTATTCCGTTGAAATTCGCGACACACTTCGAGCTGGAGCCAGCGAGAGTCTTTTCCGTTTAGAAGGCTATTCATGTTCACCATGGTGGCCATCGCTGCCACTGAAGTAAGATGCGGGAATCACGCACGCAGTTACGTGGATCGAGTGCGGGGCATATGCCGCGGGGGGCGAGCGCGCACTGGCGCTCTGAGCTGACACTCCTTACACTTTCTGGGATCGAGCTTCTTCGGCCTCTGATCGGCACTCGCACAACCACACACTACTTCACACGCGTACAACACGCGGTTACCGCGCTAATGCAACGACTAGATTATGACAGTTTGACTTGCGTTGCGATGCGTTACTATATTAATCTTACAATTAAAGTTAGAATGAAGACACCGAAGTTGCAAGCTTATTTAGGCGAGTATTAAATTATTATCACACGCGTTCGTATCGATGTTGACGGTTGAGTTTAGTAGAGGGCGAGCGGTGCTTGGTGCGCGAGCATAGCGGCGGTCGGGGCGGGTCTGGGCGGGCGACGGTGGGGCGCGAAAAAAGCGAGATTAGCGGCTCGGCGGTCAGCGAGCAAGCCGGTGCGGTGCGGGGCTCAACTCTGCGAACAACAAAAACACACTGGTTACTCTCAAGCACAAGCGGCTACCGGTTAACAAGCGCGTATATGACAGCGCGGGCACCGCTCTCAGGCCCGCGCTCATTCTACATACGACATAAAGGCCCAGTCAAAATTCACGCATGTTATTCGTAGCAGCGGTATACAGCCGATTTTTTTTATCAAGTTTATGTTACAAATGGGCATCTCCTATATGATTTAAAGAACGTGTAGGAAAAATGTGATTATTACAGATTGAAGAAACTCATTTACGCACAGATACCTTATTAATTGTGAAGTTTTCCCTTTCTGCTGCTTCATCATAAAAATATATAACAGTGTACCTACTTCATTAAATTACAAGTAAGTAATTTATAACTTAACGACAATTGAATAGGAATTCACATACATGTCACGAGTACCTAAAACAGTGAACATCATTTTCAGTATTTATTCGAACTAATTAGGAAATGGACGGTTCGTTGGTGTTAAATTAGGGAGTGGTGGTGTCAGGTGAATAAGTTTGGAGTGTCGGGCGGCGTCGGTGACCGCGAAACATCAGTAACTGCGTTCAGCGTCCACGTGTCAGTTACACTGTATATTACGCCAATTCGATATAGGTACAATGAAATCATAGAAAACAAGTTTTAAAGTGGCTCTTAGACGTCACGAGCTGGAGTGAGGAATGCAGGACAAACGCCAATGTGTAGAGGAATAGGGCGTATCATCTCGCGGAAAAATTCCTCGTGTGGGCGCCCCGCCGTTGGAAACGTGGGGCCGAGAACAGAGAAAAACTCGTGAAACCAAATCCTATCGTAATGCGCTATTTAAAGCATAACCCGGTCGAAAATAGCACGGTGTGCGGCAACGCAACGTCGCGCTCTCCACCGTGCATAAATCTTCAAATTTTATTTTCGACGTGAATGCAAGCGGTGTTTTTATCATACCGCGCGCGCCCGTTCACTCCAGCGCCGGTGATCCGAAATGAAAACAACACAAATGTTTATATTTAGTAAGTAATCTGACGTGACAATTTTTTCTAAGCGGTGTGGTTGTTTGATTATAAATTTAATATAGTATTTTTCTCTGTTAACCCTTACTACTTCACGAATCTTTGTAGTTAGAACCCAAACTTTTCAGCTCTGCCCCAGCAACCTAAAGATTTTGCTCTAGTAGTTTAAATTTACGTTTTCAATTGAAGAATTATCCATCGATACGGACCCCTAGACAGAAATGGATATTTAACCTAAATTCAACGACGTTTGAATATCATAAAATGTAGCAATTCGGAATCACGTGCTATTTACGGGGCTAGTTGCTTGCTAAGATGAAATCTAATGGGAATCGGAAATGTTTTCCTATCCGAGCGCACGCATAACTACACGGATACAAAGCAAATGGATATCGTTTTATTTTGTGCATTAAACAAGAAATTGAGAATGGTGGCTTCAAAGGAAATCGGCGTCTGATTCCATTCACGGCGGCGCCGACGGCTGGGAGGTTCTTTCGGTGCTCGACGCTCACGGGGAAGACATTCAATAACCCAGTGAAAAGATTACCAAGAGCAATCAGACGGAAGCGAATCTAAATAAGAATCTCGTGAGAGCGGTTGGGCGGGAGGGGGTCGCGGGGGGAGAAAAAACAGTCGGCAGGGGTCTTTGTAAGATCGCCGATTCGATCACGTTACACTCGAGAAATTTATTACAAGGATAGTTAAAGGAATAGGTATGCGTTCTGGGAAAGACACGGATAGAAAGGGGGTTGTTAATTATCAAGTCAATTTTTCAAGACAACCGGGCCGCTCAACCGCATTCGTGGTCTTGACCGGGAGTCGAACCTGGGCCTCCCACCGACACGGGGGCGCTCTTACCACTAAGCTATCAAGACAGTGAGAATGCAGCTGTGAACTCACCAGATTATCATCAAAATGTAATTACATAAGTAAAATTAAATGTTTAATCTAACGCCTTTTTGAGGATAGTGAGATAGCAATCATATTTTATAACTTATTCACAATACTATGACATTTCGAAAGAGCTTACACATACAGTCGCGTTACCTTTCACTTGCTGTGCTCACTCGTGGCTGAACTTTACAAGACATTTGTACTCTATAGATTCAAAAGACATACGACATATTCCTTGCATTAGTGGCATTTAAAAAACAAGTTAACGACAAGCCGATACATAAAGCAAACCTTCAAGATATAAACCGTAAGTGGAATATAATAAGGCGTTAAAAACTTGGATTGAATTTACTTTGACAGTGAAGTGAATGTGTAGTGAACTAAAGTTTTACCATCGACAATAGAACGAATTGGGGATAAGGTCGCTCACGTTTATAATAATATATTGACCGCTCAAAAATAACCAATGCTTAGACAACCTTCACACTACGAACAAATACGATATTAGTTTTTATACACAGGAAAATATTAGTCTGGGACAATTTAGATTGTCCGGCGCTGAAGACTATTTGTATTACAAACATTGACAAATTGCGTATCAGCAATGCTGAAACTAGTAATGGTTGTCAAGACATGTTCTCTATTGTCTCCATTGTCCAAATCTACATTTGCCTGAGACGACGGCAATCAAGTCAAGCCCGGAGCAGTTAGTGGAGTGGAAGGCGATAAAAAACATAATAACCAGCAAGGTCGAGTTACAATAGGTAGACAAGCGGAAAGCAGGGCAGCAATGAGCATTCTGCGACCTTGGACGATGTCTCGCTCGGCTGCAGACGTTGCCGACGCAAAAACTACGTCGTGCTTCATCAACGACAAGACGCCAGCATACCGTGGTGATAATTACCATTTTAAATTCGTGCGCAGAACTAATAGCACGATTTGAAATTGCCTTTACTGAGGTTACCGGATTATTCACCAATTTATCTCTAAACACAGTTAAGTACGGTATGTGACGGGGAATGTTATTTGTTATTTTTTTTCTGTGTATCTGATCACGGTTTGATAATAAAAATAGTCTAGATCTAGATTATTTAGTATCTGGTCCAAGTTCAAGCAAAACAAAATAAAGTAATTAATTTTAGATATAGTACGTGATGTTATTACTTTATCTTACTTCCAAGTCATGGCTACTAGAGGCATCAAGAAAATTTCGATTGCTTTTCTTTGTTGACAAAGCAATCAACTCCAATTCAGTGGTTAACTTCCGTACGTCAAGCGTGATCCGGCACACGGTGCGTTTAACCGATTTCGGGTCTAGCACTGGCTGTCACTATTTAGCACGATTTGCAAAGCACAGCATTTCAGAACTCTGAAAGGCAATAGATTCTGTTTCATTGAACTGGAATTCCTAATATTATGGAGCGAGAGAGAGATCATGTAGAAGGAGCTGTAATGGATTAAGCAATCACCGGCTGCCATTAAATTGTCTATTGAGTGGTTTTAATCAGTAAATGGTACATTTAGATTATTATTATTATTAACATCGATTACGAAAGGAAATTCACGAACAAAAGCGGGATATTGCATTTTAATACCGTTAATATAAAAATATTTATTTGTTTAAACGGTATTTAAGTTTTTATTTTTAGAGTTCCTATAACACATAACTGATAGAAAGTATTATTTACTTATTTGACGAAATTTAGAAGAATTGACGTGATCGTAGCTAAAAGGAAGGTTTTCTACAGTTCGCTTAAATTTTAAATCATGACGAACCACCTTATAAATAAATGTCTGTTTAGGTCAAATACGCAACATTATCAACACGGTAAATGCTACAAATAAACTCGGTTGATGCCAACCGTACTCGTTTTAGTGTTCAGGGACATACATACCTATATAACAGAATAATGGAGTAAAGCATTTAAAGTCATAATTATGAGTAAAGATGGTTCAATTTTGTAAATATGAGACAGATGCTACATTTTGCGAGCTGTGGCATTCGGCGGATTCAAAAGTGATGTCATCGTTTGTTATTCCACACACGGTTCTATAATCGCCGGCCACGCGCTATAGTTGACTCGGTGAGGAGGAAATGTGCTAATACGATCTGTCGCTTTACATACTTCCACATCACCATTTACATACATCTCAAATTAATAACGGATGGACCAACAACTCCTTTTACAAAACGGAAATACTAAGATACTCAATGAAAATAATTTTAAATTTGAATTCTGTTCATTACCCAAATGGCGACCAAGTTAATCAAGCGCAAATTACATATGTGAAACAGCGAGCAGATGATTAGTTGCGCACGTAGGTCAGGTCCGGTAGCCAAAACAAAGGCCATTGTTTAACGAACTGGGCAAAGCAGTAGATCCCAACTGTGTACAGTAGTGCTACTCCCACATTCGGGACGTGCGCGAGGCACATTTAGCAGTCCCGGAGGACGACGGCGGACTGGTAATTAGCGAGAGAGGCGAAAAATTTGCGACGGCTTAAATTTACGAGGCGCAAATTACACGATTCGGACGCTATCGCTGCAGCGCGCCCGTTAATGTGCACGCCTTATCGAACGTGGTGCGCCGAGCCCGAGGCCGGGCCGGCGCCGCGCCGGCACGCCGACATTAAACTGATCGCATCGACAAAACATACAAAAATACAACACTAAATGCGGTGCTGCAGTAAAATGTTGGCAATTTTAGGACTACTGTGTAAATTTTCAACACAAAATGCTACATTTTCCACTGTAAAGCTCGGCGCTATGAACAAAGCCCAATACGGTGTGGTTTTTAAAGGTTTTGATTTGTTTCCAGTTAGGGTAAATAAACATTCAAATCACAAGCGTTAGTCCAGCACACCCTAGGACTAAGCCGACAACAGCCTTATCAATGATTAATTTGGCCGTATAATCTGGAACTTGGGCTGTGTGTCACATCCGTTTAATTTTCACCAAGATAAGATAATTAATTCCGATAGCGAGGGGCTTATCAAGTCGGCCATTTTGGTTTTTGTTAGGTTATATGTTTAGTAAATTTAACTGATTTCTATCTTATCGCGAGAAAAGTGAACTTTCTTTTGCATAATTATGGTACGAAAATTATCAGAGATTGAAGAGACTTTAGATACAACACTAAGCCCTTTTAGTCTGAAGAAGATTTAGTTTTAGAAAATAGTTTTGATTATATAGGGATTTTGCTAAATATTTACCGATTGCGATTTATATACAAATTATCTTATTTAATCAGTGTCAACATTTTTAGATTAGTATTTTGATAACGATATAACATCAACGCACTTACAAAGCGGGCTGTATGAAAAAGCAAGACTAGTATTCTAATTATTTTTCGATTTCAGCATTGAACGACCCAAATCAAGTCAGTGGGTTGACAAAGGAAAACCCTGCTAGTCAGGAATTATTACTCGCAGGAAATAACGATACCACAGTAAACATAAGCATGGTTATAAGTTTTTAGTTCTTAGAAATTCTACTAAAACAATTTAGAGTTATAAAATCCGACCTGGATTTAATAACATTCCACCAACTTACCTATTCAGATTAGTCGGCGAAAAAAAAACTTTAAACAAAATAATAATAACGTGGGGATTTCTATTGACAGTCACTTTTCGGTTGTTGGGCACAGAGCAGGTAGTGAAGCCAGCTGTTCGCGCCACCCTCTATGGTACGTTACAAACCATTGTAGTTCCGTTCATACGAATCTATTGAAATTTTAAAAAACATTTCGTTGGTTAAATTTACTACACGGAAATATGGACTTCGTTAGTCTTTTAATCATTGCCTGCACCGTCGACGACCAAGTGTGATGTCACTATTTGCATTAGGATTAATTAAATATCAGCAGTCATGAAGTACGTCACGGTGTAGACAGGAAAATGATTTTAGGATTCCTCAGGTACTAAAAATAAATATAATAGCAGGTAACTAAGACAATACTCAGTGGTATATTTTAGTGGCGAGGCATTTTAATAGGTTACTCGGTGAAAACGTGAACTATCACTTATGAGGAGTATACGTAAATAATTTGATTGCTTTGATAATTTTCCTCACAAAATTTACGATCTGTAGTAACAACGTTTTATTGCTTTATAAACGGTTCGAATGGGTTAGTCGCAAATTCCACAGCGTTGCAGTTACATAAATAATGAAGAATCGGACAAGGTAGGTAAGTATAAAATAAATTTGTTTATCCGCCTTTATCTAAACTGTACGAACACTTTAAATGAAAGATTTTGTTGTCGTAATCTCCAGTTTTACAAATTAAATTCAATATAATTCCGTTATAATTATTTCATTCCAATGTGCAATAACCGCAAAGGCATCAGAAATTATTCGATTTTAGTTTTGTCTATATTGGTTATTGTTAATTAACTAAGTTACTTATCACGATGAAGAAGGGGATAATGATATATTAAACCCATATTAAAAACCATCAAGTGTACGAATTAATCGCGCTTGACCGGTTTTTCAAGAATATACTTATAAAGGCAGGTAGGTACAAGATGATTAATTCTGATTACGAGAAAATGATGCATCAACGAAAATAGGTGTATTATAACATGGAAGTTATTTTAGATTACACGCCGACTGGTTTTAAGGAAAAGACAACGAGAAAAGTAAGAAAGTTAATTCTAAATGTTTTCGACTGGGTAAATAGAATCACTGGAGTGAAAAAAGATTAAATCATATTTTGGGTAAGTTCTTAAACAATAACTTAGGTAGGTACCTATATATCCCTATATACTGAATAGGAATGCAGTTGACGGAGACTTTTAGAGTAAGAGGTTGATAAATTAAATACACGTTTGAATACAAGTAGGGATAAGAAGGACCACATACCTAATACTGTTAACAAAGAACTGATAGGTAATTTAAATAAAATGTTAAAATTGACATCTCTTAAAACTCAACGGATAAATATAATTTCATCAAAGACAATATTTGCTTTCGAATACTAACACAAAGGATAGACACTTGAGTATATTTTCAAAGTAACGATATTTTAGTCAAAATACAGGAACTTTATGAATTGTTATGAACAATCGGGACTACTTTGGAACACAACCAGCCACCTACTAACGTAATAGGTACCAAGGAGTTGAGTAATGAGGAAGGAAAGTTTCGTCAGGGGATTATGAGAGAGTTCCACTCTGAGAAACTTTTACATTATTGGCAATAATGATGGAAGCTTTGACGTTCGAGATGCGGGAAGCGATTTGCGTTGGCCGCTTTGCAACTGGATGTCCGACCAGGCGAAAGCTGCCATGCGGCGAACAGCGACAACCATGCCGGAACGAGCGGCGCCAAGTTTAAGTTTAGAACCCAAAAAATCAACTCAAAATACCTCTCGTTCCAGCAGTCAGAAAAAAATTACCATCGAATTTCGGAAGCAATCGCCGTCAATAATCACTTAATCCACAAATATAAAAACACAATAGATAAAAAAAAACTCAAAAATATACACGATAAATGCACAAACTAAATTTCACAAACTTTCACGATGCACACTTGACGCGAGTTCCGAATTCGAAGATTATTCTTGTCGCATTTAATAGAATGAGCGTAACACTTACATGATGAGGGGTAAACAAGCCGGGTAGGGAAGTGTGTATGTCCAAAAGTTATTAAAACATAGCAAGTTGCACGTAAGTTAGGAGAAACGATTCGCCGGTAGCGTAGAAGTCGCGTTCGCGGCCAGAGCGGGGTGGCACGCGTCGTGATCGGGGCACGAGTGCGGTGCACAGAGCGGCGCGAGTCACACAAGCGCAAGCGGAGTCGGCGGGCGACTGACGGGAGGCGAGTGGCGAGGCGAGGGGGCTGCCGCTGCGCGCGCACCCCGCTCCCCCGCCGCTTACCCCGCGGCAGTCTGTCCCCCTTCCTCCACACCACGTTTGCCCCCTCGCCTGCCGGTCGCCTTATCACACCGCGCCGCTTCCTTTCTCCTCATGCAGTTGCGAGCTTTTCGCCACTGCCATACTTCCGCCTGTTCCGTCGATTGTGTTGAGCTTTAGCCGGTCAATGTATTGCACTGATTACTTTCAAATTTAGATATTGATCATCTTTCTTTCGTGTCTCAAAATGCAAATTGTCAACTCATGATAAAAAAAAAAAACTTTTTTTTTTAAAGTTACGTTTAATAATTCAATGAAAGTTCTTCCGAAAACAACCTAGGTACAATATATGAAATTACTCAATTCGTTGCAAAATTCGAGTAAGTCGGCGGAGCATGTCCTTCGTATACTTTTTTGCCAGAACCTTTCCAATCTAGTTTCAGCCAATATTAACGTACAAGTAGATAAGACTACCTAGAAGTAAGGAAAGATTAAAATCGTTACGAATTTGCTAACAGGATTTCAAATCACCTATCAAAAAAAAGATCAATACATAATTACACAACTAACATTAAACAAAGCACTATTCTTTAATGTGTAGATATAAATTATGTGATAACGTGTGATTACTTTGTAACATAAGTGGTCAAGTGGTATATTGCACCTAGCAACCAAAAACCATGTTAGAAACCGGTGTCAATGCAGAACAAAAGGCATTTTTCATTTATTATCTATGTTGCAAGGCGGGTGAGGCAAGGAGACATGTGCGAGCGAGAACACCGGCGCGGGCGCAGGAGAGCGGCGAAAGTGCGCCGCGAAACGGGTTTGCGGTCGACTCGTGACCCGTCCGAGGACAAGCCTGAACCACTTCGCGATTGCACACCATATCCCACTTGGGGTTTTAATCATTATAACCCGAAAATAAAACAAAATGGCCGCTAGGATGATTACAAGTGTTGCCACTTTGAATTAGCATCGTTATGCTTAGTGGGGCAAATGAAACGGTTATTTGTATTCAAAATTCGAATAAAGTCATAAATAACAGATTTTGGACTTTGACGACCCGGAACTGAAACTGAGTTGTTTTGTACCAACTTCAGGCATCTAGTAGGATCAGCCAATCAGCATTAATCATTGAACGTGGCTGACGATAATAGTATAATATTATTAATATTGTACGATGTACGTTTGATTTTGGTAGTATTATCCGTGTGCTAAATAAATTATCACCCGAGACTGTCAGTAAATAGGTATACGATATTCTCACTTGTGTTTAAAAATGATTGGACAATTTAATTTTTACGCTGCCAACATAGCAGCTGTTTACGAAACATATAACTTTAATAGATTTTAAGTGCTACTCGACCTCAAATCACATCTAAGTAATACATAGCATGCTGTTTTTCAACGTAGTACAATATCGTAAGACTCAATAACCCAATAACAATACAGAATGTATTATGTAAACGTTAAACATTAAAACCTCATTAGGATATGACTATAAGGGGATACAACTGAAGCATTATTAGCATACATTAAATCAGATAATTCTAAAATTATCGATCGCTATAAATAATAGCTGAATGATAACACGTCCACACACTATCAGTTTTGCTTACTAAGGGCGAATTGGAATTAAATAGCAAAGCGACAATAATAAACTTCTAGTTAGTACTGGTGAGTCCAAATGCATAAACCGATCAAGCCATAAAGGGGTTACGTCTTCCAATTCTATTTCAAACGTACTCTATTTTAAATACAAATTATAGATTCCTAATTAAAGTATAGCTGGATGTCGAGATTCAAAATCAAATACATATTTATTAAAATTAAAACAACTTAGAAAACTTGCGGATTACTCAAACTTCATAAACATATATGAGTGCGTTTGGTATGGCATTAAGTGGAACTAGAAATTCCGCTGAATCTGCCACGTGCCGTACATAGCAATATATTTATTTGCATTCGTATGAACTCTGAGAATATTGGAGTAATAATTGTCGTTATTGGAATTCTTGTATGGAATAAATGTCTCAATAAGAGTTGGGTGCTGGCGCTGCGCTGCAGTCACGAGCGGTGTGATAGTTTTTGCAGCGCAATCCACAGAGCGTGACGTCTAAAAGCTCGTTTATACGCTTTTTGCTGTCGTTTGACTCGATATAATATTTTTTACAATACAAACTATCATCTTATAAACTCAGAAGCGCAAATAAATTACTTTGAATCTTCCGAGAGCTGTGTAGTTCCGACGTGATTTTAAAGTCAAAATTTTTTAGAGATTAAATAATGTACAGGAAATACACAACACACCGCTAGCTTTATTGCGTTTGGCCGGAAATGTAATGATAGCTAATTACAAATAATAATAGCTATATCTCTACCGATTGCGTTCGAACAAGCGCATCGCTCTGAATTTATATTACACATTAATTTGGCCGTTAGCGCATCGTGTTTGCGATCCTGTCTATACTCGGTCTATCCCAGCTTATTACCTACGCTACATAAAGTTATAAGCTCGCTCGTCACACTGACTAA
The DNA here is from genome assembly GCA_038024825.1 of Polylopha cassiicola. Taxonomy (NCBI): domain Eukaryota; kingdom Metazoa; phylum Arthropoda; class Insecta; order Lepidoptera; family Tortricidae; genus Polylopha; species Polylopha cassiicola. The sequence continues at coordinate 5,525,905 of CP149050.1, forward strand.
ACAGCTTAAATTCTTCTCGGGTGAAAGACGCGATATGAGCACAGCAACAGTGCTAATTAGGTGGCGTGTTTTTAAACGATTTTTTCAACGTCTAATGAGTGGCCAATGATACCGGGACAGCTGTTTCGTCGTGCCACCCGCTTGCTCACAATGCGTGCCGTCCGGTCCGACTCTGACACGCGAAGCAAAAGTGTTACCATAATAATAACCAATCAGCACCCCCATCTATACGCGAATTACTTACTCTGAACGCGCTGCTAAGTATCTACATATATTTAAGCAAATTAAATTAGTCTGGCTTTGGTAAATCAGCCGATTGGTTACATTAAAATAAGAAATGCATGTAGTTAGCTGGGTTTGGAATGGAAGATGCGCTCCGTTGGCGAATTTCGGAATCGCGCTCGCGATAAGGTTCAACGACCTCATACCCGTCGTTCATCTTATAGCAGCAAAAAATGCACTGCCCGTCCCACGCCGAATGTCCACGCACACTAATGTAGGTCCGTACACATACATGTAGATATATTGCGTATATAAGAACACTGTTACCAATCGCTGAACATGTAATCGCACACCGCGGTTTGCCTTGTGATAACAAGGAGAACAAGACCATTGTCCATAGGGACAATGTTTAATGCTGCTGTGAAGAAAATTTTGCTTAACAGAATCCCTTAAAAATTGAAGAGAAATAAAAGAGACTTGTAATATGCAATGAGACCAACAAGTTCACCTGAATGCTATTGTATGCCAAGACAAGGAGAATGTGGGTATAAATTCTTCAATGCAAATGCTATAATTAAACATTAATTATATAGGAATTTACATCGAGGTCTATCAAAACACACTGTCCTAATTTCCAGACGCAAATGAACCGTTACTGTACTCATTCATAACCGTCTGCCGTCTTAAAAGTTAAGCCCATCGTTCAACAATAATAAGCCAGTGGGGGTGCGCCCACGCCGCTCATCTCTTCAACAGTTCATTGCGCACGCGTGGCGTTTCCTGTATCATTCAGATCATCGCTATTTGAACAAAGATCACCCACACGGTGACAAAAACTTACATAGTGACACCTTAAAAAAATCACAATAAGAATTGAATTTCAGCTTCATTTCAGACAACTCGTTCATCAGCAACTAATACATCTACAAAAAATATACTTAAGTGACAGAGTACTGTTTAGCTAACGAGCTTGAGCTCTGCATATTGCGAATAATAAACATAGAAGTAAAATTTGATTTTCCGCGGGGCAACACAGCAGGAATAGCGCACAGCATCTGTGGGAGCAATCAGGTCCTTTCGTTAAGTACCTTTTTACGAGTCGTGAATCCGACTCCCACGCCCGTTCAAACGGCTGCAATTTGTTCAAAGTATCAGAGAACTCAGGTTGCTCTGCCTGCTCCGGTGTCTCAAAATATCAATTCAAGGTTTCCGATTACATTTTGCATGAAACAAGGGAGGAAAAAAATCTAGTATTGTTATTTCCGCAGAAACGCTTTGGCAAACAATGAACGTAGGTGATAAGACAAGAGTTGCTGCGAAATATTATAATTCGCGAGGGTACCGTTTTAAATTAAACGCGATTTCGCCAACAAAGAGGCTCAAATTCTCGGTCGACTGCTTGCCGCTGTGTATCCAGTATCCACACACCAATTAAGCTAAATTAAATATACGAAGAATTTAGAAACTGGTTAGCTTCCTTGAAGCGCATCGGTGTAATTGGCTAAACCACGCCGGGAGCACGAAGAGATCACATATGAGTTATTTATTGCGTTTTTCTCATAGATCTTAAAGCCGACAGTTACACTTCAATAGAATTTTAATTGTTTCTTGCTTGCAACTTTGTAAGTGAAGATTACACTTCACCGTAAGCCACCGTTATGAGTCGTTATGAAAGCAGACAGAAATATTTTGAGAACACAGCAAGCGATATCCGTATGTTGGTAAAGCTAACTTTAGCACATCTTTTACACGTACTGAAATGGGTTCCGGAACCTTGATGTGGGCGCGGAAATGACTGACTTCTATTGGCATCCATTGTTATTCGCTGTTGTAATATCGAGGAGAAAACTTGTGAGAGAATTGGTGATCAATATAGCATCCGATCTTTCAGAGGAAAAAATCATGATAAAAACAACGCTATTTTAGAATTCAACTGTAAGTACATCTTATAATGACACAAGTCGTTATAGTTTCATAAAAAAAAAGTATTTACGATTGTTAAGTGGAGAGATTCGTAAATTCTATTAATTAGTCGCATTCAACGTCCCCGTTATAATACTTTCGAGCATGTTTTGAAAGTACGCGAGAAGCAAGTTATTACCCGAATTATTCGCTAAGTAATAAGAAACGCAGCGAGAGGTGCGCCGTGAACGCAGTGCTGCTAAGTGGCTTTTAAGGTCGCTTACCTCATCCCGCCTCTCGATAGACTATTTTGTACGCATTTAGTCTACTGGTTATTTGCCGTACAATTGATCATTTTTTGATACGGTCATAGAAATATGTCGTCGATACTACTTTTATAACGCGTTGAAGACACATTAATAGTTTAATATATAAGCAGAATGACAAAGCTAAATTTACTTCCATTCCGTAGAGAAAAGTAAGAAAAAATACTGTTACAAAAGATTCTTTGTGCTAGAATAATATTGCCAATCATCGCTTTTTACCTGATACGCATATCTGGGTATAGTCAGATACTTAATGGATTCAGTGACTCACGTTATCTCGGGCATTAAAATGAAGTCACGCACGTCTTACTTCTTAAATATAATCACACAAAAACTTGCCAATCGCTTTTGGTCGGTACATAGACTACGATGTTAAACATTATTCAATCTTAATTGACGTGTAGATGACGTGCATTGGGAATTGCTGTATTTTTAATAGTCAAATTAATTTCACGAAATTATAAAACTAAATGCAATATCAACCTGAAACGAGATCTTTCATCAATTTGCTTTTGTTGTTGAAATGAGGAGTTGAGGTCTATGAAGTTTAATTTCGTATGGATTGCTTTAGAAATGTCAAGACCGTGACCGTTCGTATTAGGCGCTTCGTTTCTCCTATCCTATATCAATACAAGGGTTTTTTTTGTGTTTGGAGCGACACGACTCAGTCGAAGTGACAATAAGACTTGATTGACTAATAGAGTATGTTGAACTTGTCATTCTCAGTGAATCCTAACTTGTTTGCCTTATATGCACACGTCACGAACCAAACAAGAGATTAGACCCGATTCTAGGAAATTAAGCTGATTGGATCAACGCCACCCAGCCAAATCGACTTTGACACAAAAAAGTGGTAGGCGCTGGTCTTGACAAAAGAATAATTTTAAATTACATTATGTGAGAGAAAATCATCACTACAAAATGTAATGCACCGTGCAGATTATGGAACGTTATGCAGAACGGAATGTAAAACCTAAACAGGTAAAGTGGGTAGAAGTAAAACTTTTAAGGCACTATTTAATAACAGACTTTAGTAACGTAATAAAGGTTTAACATAGTTGCTCTAACGGCGGCATCTGAAATGGTGTTACCATTGCGGAATAAGCTGCATCGCGTGTGCGATGCGGTTTGACTCGGTTGCCGCAGGTCGTAAATAAGGGCGTCTCATTGTGGGCCATTATTAATGAATCTGCCGCCCCCTGCCCCGCGCCCTCGACCCCAACCCGCACGAGCCTGAAAGCCAAATAACAGGTGCGTCTAACCCCGTTCGCACAATCTATTTTCGATGTCTTATAACCGTGCGGAGAAGTGTTCGTTGCGTTCCTGCTCTAAATATTCATACCATATGCCAGATATTGAGATTTGTTTGGGCGTCATCTGCTCGACATCGCCGTCTCTAAATAAGCGCGGTCTCGTGTTGGCTTTGCGAAGTTTCATTAGCCGTCTGGGAATACTTACTTAGGGTATCATGTTGCTTGAATTGTGTGCGGAATTTCCACCTCCCGAAAGGAATTTGTCGAGATAAATCCGGTAAGGAGATTATGAAGGTAAAGAAATTAGCGATTGGGTGAGATTTAAGGTTTGAGGGGTAACGGAAGGTGATTCCCAGTATTAAAAGCTTCCGGGGCTTGTTTGAAGAAATATTGGTTTTATTATACACTTGTTTTTTATATTTCACGTCGTAAAGTAAAAGGGTCCGATCAAAGGATATTTATGCTAAAATATTCCCAGTAAGAACCAGGAATCATAAAAAAGTTACTCGATCAATTTTGCTAAATACTGAATAACTAGAAACTTCGATCCGATTAAGTTGATAACTTTATATTGATATAATTTATTCTCCGAAGTTAAAAAGAACAAAGAAGATAAATTTTCCACAACGATCTCTCTCTTTGAGGTATCGTCGTGGTGGGACACGTTAGTTGTTTTACGAGCTCGAGCCAGGCCGAGTGCATGAGGTTTTCCGTCTGTCGCTCTATTATTTACTCCTCAGAAAACTGCTTTTCATATCAGGAGCAGCGGGTCGCAGCGGGGATGCACAAAGATGCCGTTCCAGCCCCTACCTACATTAATGCACTTACTTTATGAATGACGTAATAGTAATATTGTTCCGAGCTCAAATTTGTGTTCCATGTTTCAGTGCAATCAGCTTTGTTTAATGGCTGCGGAACTTAACTAGTTCCATTATAAACCGCGGAATAGTGGTTAATTCAAATAGACAAAAACTCGTTAAAAGGATTAGCGTGACGAATGAACTAACGATAAGCCTGGTTGAACTTAAATAGAACAACGGATCATTTATCATAGACATCTACAGACATACCTGATGGTGTCATTCGTATGTCTAATACGGGTACACAAGGACACGGCTAATTGAGGCATAACAGAGGCGAGGTCATAGTTGAGTTGAAATAACAAACTATAGTTCGAGGAGCAGAATGCGTGAATCACAGGACGGGTGACGTAATACAGAAGGAAGTCACCACTTGTTTAGAGTCAGTCTTCCTACGCTTCCTACGCATGGTCGCTTCTTAGTCCACACGGCTAAACGTCGTTTTAATCCAGCGACATTTTTTAACGAAATAAAAACAAATGGTATCTTTCTCTCATACATTCTACAGTTCACACCGAGTTACCAAAACTCCACAAAATGTGCATCAGTTAATTTGAAATAATGTCCAAATGAAATATCATTGCAGTGTAAATGCTCCGTGGAGGTGGGGTGAGCACCCCATTGCGATGCAAATAATCCGACTGTATTTTAATGTTTTTTTTTTTTTTTAATTTAAAGCCTACAGGTGCAGAGTTTTAACAATACAAAATTGACTAAATAAAGAATTATTATTACAGCTGAAAATATATTTGTAACAGTCCTGTTGGTGTTGATCATTAGCCCAGATTTTTCCGATCGAGGCGTCGTTTCTGGTAATTAGCGTAGTGGTGGTGGTGTGACGTCATCCACGTGTCTAATTTGATTACATCCGCCGGGCAAGGCTGCCGCGGTTAGCGTGGAGCGCGGTCTTGCGTTGCCGAACAATGCCCCAGAATACGCGTGCTGTTTATTTAACGAATTATATAAGGCAGATGTTATGAAAACAGAATGTTAAGAAATTAACAGAATGGCAAGAACTAATAATACTACCACCGCTAAAAATAAGATTAGGCAGTCATTTGATACCAATATTAACAAGTCAATGACTTCAGAATCTTTAAATAACTTAAAACATCTTCCAGCTCATTACACTAGCTCAATTATATAATATTACTAAATCCATCTTATCCATACGAGTAAAATTCTTTAGTCTTTTACATAATACAGAGGGAATTCGGGGTTAAATGTTGAGTAAAAATTCCGTTACAAATTCTCACATTTCCTACTACTCTATACGTTTGCGAGGATTATTTGAATTATAAAGTGAGAAGCGAGTGCAGGCAGAGTGCATAAGATACCTCGACTATGTAAATGAGCGTGAAGCTGCGTTCGGTAAGGGCGAGTTTACACCTGCGTGCGCCGGAATACGACCGGTCATAGGGTAATTGTATGATTACTCTGCCGGGTCATAGTTCAACTGCACTCTTCACCAAGCAAGCAAGCAAGTAGTAGTAGTAGTCCTAAAATTGGTAATCTTTCAGGGAGTATAGTTGGAACTTAATCATCTTGATTAACTTTGCGAAATCAACAAACATTTGTTATGAACACAATCCATTAAGTCACAAAGCTCCCGTCAGACCACCAGACGAAATTAAACAATCTAAACAATAAAGCAGATTCTGTGGCACTCAACAGATAGTGGAATTACTTTAACTTTTACAACGATCCTGTGACCGTTACTCAAACTTCGGGACGGCTTTGTTCCGAAACACGAAACTAATTTATTCGTATAGCGGCGTGGCATGCCGGCGCACTAAATAATCGAAGAGCAAATTATAAATGCGTAATAACGGTCAAGTCATAGTTCAAAGATTAGGGCAGCGGGTAACCCTTCCTAGGCGTATCGACGCAAGCCGGCGAGTGGCAAGGTGAAGAAGTTCAGAATTAAATAGGATCAAATCGTGGCGGGTTCGCTGCACGTTCAAACAATTTGATATTTCAATAATAGCCGTTACCCTTTATGCGTAATCGCTGTTCGCCCAGCTCTTTTGATTTGTAACGAACGTACGCATTCCTCTATTGTACTTATTTCAATATAAAAACAGTTATCATTTTTGTATTATTGATTAAAATTGATGCTGACCTATAACAATAATAAATATGTATCTATTAAATATTTTAATATTACTGTTGTTAGTAAGCAGCAATCAGTAGGTTTAAAGTCATGCAAATGGTTTGATGCACAAACACATGCCGTACAGTTTAACTGGTGGTGTGCATGTCGTTTGAAATGCTGGCATGATCGTTATCGCACACTGATCCACCTGCATATCTTGGCGCAGTAATCGTCACATGGCGGGACTTGGCCGACCGACCGAGCGTCGCGTGCGAACTCTCTAATTGATATCGATGACGTTATGGCTCGACTAATTAGCCACCTAACATAGCACTGCGACATGTGGTTCCAGAACACTAGCAAAGTTCTGTTAGCTAGTGTTTGTTCCAGAAACAAAACAGAGAGAAGCTAAAAGTCTTCATCGGGACAAGACGACGTTAAAAAGATTGCCATTGCCAATATTTAGGTTATGTTCACAGCCGTCAATGAAATCAAAACCCCTTTTGAGTGCACTCGTAAATTTCCCCTCGGCACTCAAAAAATCTTTCGAGCCGTCGGAGTGTGAGATCATCGTCGTGCTCTAATCGGTTGGCGTCGGTTGGTCGGCGCGTCCAAAACAATAACACAATCGAATTAGAAGCTGCGACGTCGAGCGGTATCAATCACCGTGGGCGGCCTGCACGACATTGGACTTCAATTAGGCGGGCGGCGTGTGATTGTTCCTCAGCGCCAATAGCGTACCTACCTACACCGGACAGCGGGGCGATGTATGACGATATTGGTGTAAGTGAATTTATGCGACGACACGACATGCCAACTTATTCGCAAATGCAATGATAAAATTAATTTATGGTCTCGACGCTCGTTACCTGTCAATGAATATAACGATAAATCAACTCAAGTTATTGTTACTTTGAACAATCGTCTTGCATAATTTTATGCATGTAAAGCGTTGACGCTCCGCAGTTCGCATATGGTTTAGCTTTGAGGCAATTATTCATAGAATCATTGTTTAACTTGTCAGATGATAGATTCCCTTTATCGAGGCAGCAAGGAGTGCAGTATTATTCCGCTGAGGCTGTAGAACACTCGACCTACTTATTGAGCTTGTCGCACGCGTCCTCGTTAGCCGGAAGCACGGAAATGAAGAAGTGGCCCAATATTTACTTCCACTTCTGACCTCTTTTCATTGTTTATTGCCTTAACTTTTAACCAATTTATTATACGCTGGTTTTATAGTTCACTATACAAATGACTTTCCTGTCGACTCTGATAAAACTACGCCCAGTAAAAATTAATTAAGAAAAACGTTCTAAAGCAAGATTCAGTTCGCGATATAAGTAACGACCATGGAGTGTGGTCCTATTATGAAATTACGTACAAATTAAATCCGTAACCGTGACGGGGGAGACGATAAAAGATAGCTAATTAAATTGTTAATTAAGATTGTCGGTTTTGAACTTCAAGCACGTAGCGACGCAGCCGTGTTTATCTAAACACAGTCTTAGAGACTGAAGACAAGTTGAATATGGTTCAATATTTAAGTTTGTTGAAATATATTTATTTTATAATATATTATAGGCTTATCGTGATTATAAGTGTGTACAAGAGTTCAGGCGTACAGGAGGCCGAGTGACCGCAAATGGGTCGCGGATTAAATAACACTGCACCGATTGCAGGTTTCTAAATATGTACAAAGCAATATCATTGTGACCACAGGTGGTATTTCTCAACCTAGCTCGTATAAAGATCGAGTTCGTAATGGCCGTTGATTTTGCAACAGGAAATGTCTATGTATGTCCTTTTGGCAACAAATTTTACGCCCGATTTTTGTAGACATATTCTCAAAGAAATGTCTCGTAACCAGTACAAGAACACTTGGACGCAACCACAAATAATTTATTACCGGCGAAGTATCTCGAAATGTATTGGCCAACTAGCTACTACAGTAAACACGTTTTATACATTTTATGCTATTTGATCTAAGTATAAACAGGAACAGTTAAGGAAATCCCGCAATGAAAAGCAGGAATTCAGCAAAGCAAAAGATAAACACAGTCTTATAATTTTTGTACTGCTCAATTATAAAAACGGATTGAAATTTTGATCAAACTCTATATTCCATTTAAATTTATATCCGGTATATCAGATACTGTTTATAATAACTGTCTGCGTAATGTTCAATTTGTCTTGTTTAATTTAAACTGGGATTCGACTCAGACTGTAATAAATAACTAATTAAAGATTCCGAAGATCATTACCGAAACCACGAATCACCGAAATTGCCTGGCATTTGTCGCCACAAAACCGCCATCTATCAAATAGGTATCGGCGCTTCTGGAAACAGGCCTACACAATAGAGGTATGCTCTCCACGGACCGAGTCCCTCAGAGTTTGACATTAATTGACATTCATCTGAAAACCGATGGAGTTTGCGTGTTAATTGATAAATCACGACAGAACTGACTCTAGCGCAAATTGTGTGCAAAAGTGAAATATACATTTCACTCGGTGACAATAAGGTCATAAATTAGAGTTGAAGATTGCTTGTAAGATGAAGTAACACAACTGTAAAGGGATTTATGCGAGAGAGCTTTTTTTTTCCACTGTGTAAATAATATTTGTAATGAATTTTGTTTTTGTTTAAAACTTGCACGGCGGCTACACCTATCTATAAGGTCTTCTTGCGGTCAAAGATAAAAAGTAGCAAAAGCCAAAAGGTCAGCGCGATAACAAATTTGATTAAAAATTGAATGTACGCTAAGATTAGAGAAGACTTTTTAATCAGTTGCGAACACGACTTCATTTTTACGAGCTCCGTCTTAACAGTTCTTTTTTAATTGCCTCTCGACGGGCCCGGGCCGTGTAATGCGCAGTTTAATGATCCTTCAAAATGTAAAATGCATTACTGCACCATCTTTATTTTACTGCTCGCCAAGATGAATCGCGCCAAGAGTAGGTGCCGTGCTCTGCATCACATTACATTTTATAATTATGTTATAAAACATTTTTCAAGCGCGCAATTAAAATACTTTTTACAATATCATGTAGGACTAGGTATTGATAGGGCTTAGGTATCTACATGTAAACAATAACGACTGCGAAAAAAGTGTTTAAAAAGTAGCGGCTAGGGATAGATCGATTTCAATCAATTCAGATCCAACTACAAATAGACGTAACTGAATCAATTTGTTTGATTTGCACCGCATGTTTTGTTTCGAATAGCTATAGGAATAAGTTATCTATCACGAATGCCAAAAAAATTCATGGAAACACGTATTTCAAATTTCTAATGATCGAATAAATATATATACCATTTGAGTCATTCTGTAGTTTCACAGATAAAATGAGATTTAAGTTTTTAATATCTTAAATCTCATTTCCCCCTAACCTAATACAAAATTTATCTTAACGTCCGTGGGTAATCCAATGTCCCTATTACAGTATTTTAGTGTTGTCATAATATTCGCGACACTGATAAAAGTTGAGTCTCTTTTGCTCGAATTACGCATGCACCCTCACGGCGTTCGCCTGTAGCTGGCACTTAATTAGAATATAAATATCTCCAAGAAGCGTTTAAACTGACCTGGGTTCTATTATTATCTTAATAACCTGCTATTTCGCAATAATATATAAAAAAAGTTTCTATGCATAGGTAGGTGGTATCTATCTATGATTCTCAACATCGAAAGCATAAATGACTCATACAAATAATTCAGTAGTTTTTAAGTATCGTTTTATATTTCTGAAACAATCATCACGTGTTAAGGCACAAAAATCAAAATGATAGGATAACATATTACATAATACTATTAAACACTATGCATATAAATTTATGGTTAATAAATATATGCTAAATATAGCAGAACAGCATTTGGTCTTACGTAAATATTATTATGCTGAAGTAAAAGTAACGAAGCGTTTATATAACTATATATTTTCGCAACAGAAATAAGTGCATCGAATGAGCGTCAGCGAGGCGCCGGCGCAGGGGAGCCCGGCGGGTCGCGCTCTCGCCGGCCATGTGTCCACATGCAACAATGGACCCATACAACCGGTCGCGAGACCGTTACAGATGAACCGACGGCCGAACCGTGAATATGCATGAGCTCTTGACTCGACCTCGGGTTATTAGACCGCGGCCACGGAGCGTGGGACCGCTCCTGAGATTCAATTGTGATTTGACATTAGTCGTCTAGACACATCGAACAAGACGACCGATACTTTCTATTCACAATTCGACTGACTGTTAAACAGAATACCGCTGAAAACCGTATTCTCAAAGTTTATATAATACTATATAACAACATGAAGTAAATAAATAACATCTCGGAAACATTGTAAGTGCAGACGTAAGAAGTCAAGTCAGAGTGTCAGAGCGGAGCTACTCTCGGTCATCAATCAGGCAAGAGGCCGCGGGTCAGGCTCCCCTGCTCCCCGAACCACCTGTCGCGCCCGCCAGCAAACAGAAATTGCTAATCAGTCACTAAGTTAGGCCAAATCTCAGCTTGACAGGGGGACCCGTTCGGTGAGGGTAATGGTATTTTGACGAACAGGGGTATTAACTGTCGCGACACGCGTGTTGCCCCCAAATGCCACTCGATCCGTTTCCTGATGTTATTTTACACTATTATTTTAGATCAGACTGTTTTGGAGTATGGTCACTAAGAACAGAGTAACGGTTAATTTAGTAATCACATGATCACATTAGCACTTATATAATATTGCCACTTTTAAGGACAAACATTGTAAGTTCCGATACGCGCCACGTGCATCGTTTATGCAAATGTTAAGTTATTTATAATTTGAATGTTTAATTGAAATTAACTTGTCATGCCCAGTTCTTTTATAATTTGTCAAAAAATAAATGTTACCGCTAAAATTATTACCTACACACGTATTTAGATTTTAAATACAATGAGCTTAAATTAATAGGTTTTATTACAACAAAAAAGTAATCCTATGTAACTCTTACCCGTTGAACAAAAGAATTATTGCTCATCGACCGTGAGGGAATTCTCGCGTAAAATAGCAGACATTTTTGAAATAGCGGTAGCTTGTCATTCGAAGCGTTGGTATCGGAGTCCGGCGAGCGGTGAGCCACGCCGCGGCTCGCGCTGGGCGATCGCTGTAAATTTCATCGCAATCGTGAATGTACACGCGAGACTAAAAATAAACATGGCGGCCACAACGGGCGTAGCCAAGCGATACGCAGATAACTGCTCCATCCATCCAGTGCACTTCGCCTACGAATATATCTGTCGTGTCATTCACGGTACTTCACATGTCATGACTCACGTAAGATGTTAAATTGAAATGTATCAAGGCTTTAGCCAAATGACCTACATGTAACACAAAATTCACACCGACAAAAAACATACTGTATGAAGGCAATTACGATCTCAAGATTTTTAGATACCTATCCGCGATATAAACTGAATGTTGAATTATACGATTTATACCTGTGGAGCAGAGTTATAATAGCTTTAAAACTTTTTCGCGGTAATAATTTACGGTTTGGTCTGACAGGCCCGCTCGAGATCAGGCACGCAGAAAGAACAATTCTAAGCTCTGACAAACTTTTCAATCTCTTATGTACGAAGCGAGCGTGAGTTTACATCGATCTTCTCAAAGCTTTACTTTGCTTAAAGCAAGAACTTGAAGATTACGCTGTCACTGCTAGAGCCACATTACTGTAAAATGTCAAGAAATAGAATCACATTTCATGATACAAAATTGTGTGTTCAAAAATATTTACGTCACATTTGACTGCAAACCGTTTGTCATCTCGAGGCGTTATATTGGAAGCGAAGCCTTATGGAACCATGAGATATGGCGGCGAAGCGACTAGCACAAAAATGTAATGCGCTTACGTCTTAGACGTCACGGAAACAAATGGGTGCGGGAACTTCAGAGTCGTCGGGGAAAAATTGTCTACATCGAGGCGGAAAATCATTCAGTGATGTTAATACGCAAAATAGAACAAAAGTGTGACGACTAGAAACAAACTCGATTGAAGAGAGGACCGGAGCAATAACGTCGGCGGGCTTCATCTCGGCCAGATCACGTTCGTGGAACAAAAGGAACGCGCCGAGCCGGCAACGGTAAAACGAGCAAAAAAACCTACGTTCAAATGGAGCTTTTCATACTTGACAAACTCTATGCACTCATCGAATAAAGAAAAGCCGATACACAATCATCCCTTATGCATCAATTAAATTTTATTGTTAGGCGTTTCGAAAATGTATATCCGTAAACTGGCACGACAATCTCCTTTTTAATCATCAAGATTTTTCTCTTAATGTCTTTCAAACAATAAAGTTACTAACTACCTACTTCCAAGTTATATCATTTTCAACAAGGAAAGCCAAACGCGCGAACACAACTGAAAGTTGAGAATGTGCAATGTGACAACTCCATACAGCATTAAGAATACATTAGGGGCGAGACTTGAGGCACGGAAGAGATCGCATTATTTCGTGATTTATCACGCATCTGATAGCAAGGAGAAGGTAGAGTACCTACCTACAAGTTTCAACGCAGCTCTAATAATTTTACAAAAAAACTATTTCAAGGACATATGTATTATAATAGATAATCATTGTTTTGGCTAGATAATATCGAAAAGGTATTAAGTATTTCTATCTTCTAAAGAAAAAACCTAAAAAAATATGTCGTGATGATTTTATAATAGCTTTGCAATCTGTATCAAATCTCTGTATCAACCTTTCGTCGCGCGCCGCTGTGAGCTTTCAAAATACTTTCAGTGGTCGATCGCTTCGGATATGATAACTTACCTTATTTCACGATTGCTTTTACTCGAAATAATGATGCGAACATTGTACAACAGACGCAGATAGAAAAATAGTAAATTATTATTAAATGTACCTTGATTTACTTTTATCTAGCACTTAAACCTTTCAATTTGAATGGGTGATTGTGGCGCGCCACAGCGTGCGGTTGCCAAGCGCCCGCAGTGGAAAATTTGGCGGAACCTAATCGACATCGCGCCTGAAAACTATGCATTTTAAGGCAAATCAATCGATACGCGGTTGGTCGCACGTGTGCTAGTTGTTTATGTGCCGCAAAAACCGCGAAGTTTTGCGTGACTGCCAAATGTGAAACTCCATCGTATAAAGTAGCTTTTAGGACTCCCCATGAGAGGAGTTAGGTTAGGTTAGAGGACGTAGGGTACAACTCACAGGGCATCATTATCGTAACAGTCAGTGGTCGCCGCCAATTTGTGCGGGTGTATAACGAGCTGCGCGGCCAGCGGTCTCCGGACTTCGTTAATTGAGCCCTCGGCTCATCAAGTCTTATGTAAAATTTAATAATATTCAGCAGTCGCCCCGTTCCACTTAAACGGCTGCTACTTAAGAGCGACCCGCTAAGCTGTTACCCACTGCTACTAAAGACGGTTTGGTTGAAAGGTGTGTAATAGGAAAAATCGGTCCAAATCTTGAACGTAATATAACTTTGGTAAAAACAGTTTAATAATGTCGGTAGAGACAGTATGGCCCGCGGTAGCGTCGGGTACGAGCCGTGCCTGCTCCGGTCCCCATAAATATTTTACGGTGCACTCCTTTATGGCATTGTGATTAGATTGTCGTGCTTGGAGCGCGACACGGATCGACGCCGCATTAAACTTTCAATAAGGCGAGGTTGTCTCCGGCATCTATCTTTGCGTAAGCATTGAATACCACTTTACAGAACGAATACGTCATGACGCTTTTATAACTAACTCCCGATATATCATTGCTATTAGGAAATCCAATGCAAAGCAAATTAAAGCGGTAAGACTTACTAAATCACTTGATTGATGCTGTTGAAGCATTTGCAGCATAGTGTTAATTTTCTCTGACATGCTATTCTCAAATATTAATTTTGTTTTCACCAGATTCTGTCTTAAATTAAACGTGGAAAATTCCTCCTCGTCCACTTTAATAGGAAAATGTTAGTGTAGCTCGAATGAAAACTTAATGTAAATCGTACATTTGTTACAGAGGAGGTAGTTCGGCTCGTCGAGAGTGAACATGAGGACTCCACACGGCAGCGAGGGGCGCGTGGTAAGGTCGCGTTACGCCGTTTGAAAGTGAGATGCGAGGCGCCAGGAGAGCAACAAATTAAGTCCCGGCGGGGAGCGCCCGCGCCGCCCCCGCGCTCCCGGGCGGTGTTGAGAGGGCAACCCGCGATAACGTCTCGCCGAAGGGAAAATACGAATATTTCCAAGAAATTATATAGCACAAGTCGTGAATACACAACTTCCGTACGCGACTTAATGAATGAGTGGTACCTTAGGGTATTTTGACCAGCGTAAATTCGCGGTGAGTTCTGTTCATCTACGTACGTACGTACTTGCGTTGTAATTTAAATTTCGCATGTCAAAATGATAATCCACAGATCGGGATGCTTATTACACTATTGGGTAAATACATTTATAAATAATATACATGCGAAACTCCATAATATTATCAATTGAAAAGAAATAAAACTCTTACCGCGACATAAACTTTATCACTTGGAGTCATAAATATTTTGTATCAATATAACTTCCCCCGGTGGGGTGCGTAGGAGCCGTTTTTCAATGTTAATGTTAAGGCATATTATTCAATAAAATGCTCGCTTAAATATATTATGTACTTGCGAAATAGAAACAATATGAAAGTTTAAAATGTAATATGTAACTCGAGTAACTCGAGACAATTCATGCCAATCGTATATAGTAAATTAATGTATAACTCCATATTTAAAGAAATATATTACTATGTACCTACGTTACATATTAAATAGAGAACTTAGAGAGTGCGCCACTGCTTTTACTTAATATATATATTATTATGTTGTAGGGATAATATTCTACTTGAAACTAAGTAATCTCTCTGTTTAAAGAGTTAACATATACTCCAAATTTTAATCATAATTGTATTATATATTAATAGTCCTCGAGTTAGGCTCTAATCAAACAGGTGAAAGTGCGGAGGAACATGGTACGATGAAAAAGGCACATTTATACTATACTAATATTATAAAGAGGTTTGTTTGTTTGGATTGATTAGGCTCCAAAACTGCTGGACTGATTTCAAAAATTCTTTCACTGTTGGAAAGCTATACTATTCCCGAGTGACATAGGCTATAAAAAGAAGGGGTCCGGGCGAAGCCGGGGCGGGCCGCTAGTATACTATATTCTGAAAGAATACATTCCGTGGATTACTAAATAATGGACCTAAGCTGTTATAAATTACCCACATCAGTGGATGATTAAGTATAGAAATAAAGGACTGAAATCGAATTATCTGAATGAGATTCGATAAACTTCGAAAATAATATATTATACACTACGGGTAACATTTTAACGTAAATAGCAAAGAGGTGATTAACACAGCAAAAATTAACTACAATAACATTTCCGACTGCCATGGAAACAGTTCCATTACGTAAATTAAAACAATCAGCAAATTAAATGTACTATAAAAGTCAATGTGCTTTGCAGTTTTTTGCATTTGCATAGCTATTAAAGGGCGGTAACGTAAGTAGCCTTTTCCATAATATTACGAATTTACATAGGATTCTCACGGCTTTAGTTTTGTAAGATTCTTGACATTTGTAATATGGGCATTAGTTTATTACTTATCAAAGTATTTTTAAATCCAAGATTGAGCCTTGCGTTATCATGAGCGCTTACTTGTTCTAGACGTAATTTTAATACAACATTTTTCCTGTTATTATGTAACGTATAATGGCGAAAACTTTATCCTATAATACGATCAATATCTAATGGAAATTAATTAAGACTGAAACTAATAGGTATCTTTCCTTTAAAAATCGATAAATAGAGGACGGGTTAATTTGCGTACAAACTTTATAATATGCTAGTAAATTTTACTTTGTTTCCTTATTCATTAACACTGTATTTTCTAGGAAAAGGCTTTATTTAAAGAAAACAGTGGGGTTTAACGAGCGAATTGTGCTTAAAAACAAGCACAAAATAATAAACGCGCGATACAGTTAATGACGGGCCTATAAAAAGAAGAAATCTGCCAATAGCAACGCTTAAGCGAGGGTATAAAATTAAATGGGTAGAAGGCGTTTTTACAAGTTTATCGAGCGTTCCGCATCGGGTAGACATCTAATGGGCTCGCAGGCGCCGCGCGCGCTGCCCGTCTGTCTCGGCGGCTAGTGACGTTCCTCACCGACTTTCGCCGAATTCCCTCCAAGATAACGTCATTGCCACACCTCTACCCCACGAAAAAAATGTTAATAGATAAACAGTCCAGTAGAAGTGTGGAGAAGAGAGCGAGAACAAAAAGGTCGGAATGGCGGCTACTTACAGAGCGCACCGCGGTTGGCTGGGCCCGGCCCCCGCTTTTAATGCGGATTTATCGACTCAAATTAATCGTGTAAGTAGAGTGCCGCCCGAGGAAACTTGCGTGAAACGCGATAAAGGACCTCTATTCGTTCGAAAAGCCGTTCATTGCGATTTAACTAAATTGACTTTCGCTTACTGTAAAGCTCGCTAAAGTGAGAGCATATGCAATTAAAGACTTTCGGCTGTTACAGCGGTTGTTATTAGGTGTTCGGAACATAGACGATAGATGTTTGTTCGCTCGATTGAGAGTTTGCAAATAGCTTCCAAAGAGAATTAATCAAGTTTTATGATACGGCTTCTATAACTTAGGGACGAATAACTGGATTGTCTAAACTAGGACAAAGGCTGGTTGGCTAGCTGGATCGTGTTTCTAGTATCAGAACAAGGTTGCTACAGTAAAGTTACATTTTGTATATATTTAAACAAAAAAAACACGCATTGATATAGGTTTTTGGGTAGATTACTTTTTAAAATAGCCAAAGCTTTGTACTTAATGTAACTTCAAAAAAATATAAGCTAATACAGCTTAAAAAAGTCCGTAACAATAAAACATTTACTGACATTTATACTTCCTCTGCCGTCTTTAAATCTTGGAATCAAAGGTGAGAACAAAAGGGTCGATCCCCCCAGAAAATTGCCTGACCTCGTTTGATAACATACCATATAGGTATATCACAGACGAATAAATGGGTAAGGGATAAGGAATAATCGTTTCAAATTCTAATACAAAAAAATGTCGCAAGAAAATACCTATGTTATGAAATAGAAAGTAAAAATACCGCTTTACTGAAACATTAAGTGCACGCATTTATATAATATTAAAATGAAATATTATACCTTTTAACATTTCGCATAAATTGATCTAATCGCAAGTAAAACTTGTGTACTATGGGTACTAGATAACGGTTAAACATAAATAAATACATAGGTAATATAAAAAATCCAAAACTGGTACAGAAACCCAAGTTATCAAGACTACTATTCATATAATTGATATCTGCCTCCAGCAGGATTCAAACTCGCAACCTCCGTGTTCGTAGTCAGGGGCTCTGACCACTAGACCAACAAAGCCGTCAAAAACGATAAAAGTTGATTGTATTTCCATTTGTAGTATTTTTATTAATAATTTCCCGTTATAAATACAAGAGTAATATTGTTTTACGGTGCGAGATGTTTATGCATTGCGTAGGATCGTTGCCGTCGAGCTGCGGTGTAACCGGCTCGATGTCGAGCCGGCGGTCCCGGGAATGACACGTCAGCCCGCAATCTCATTTGTGCTTCCTCGGCACTACAACGACCGACACGTAGGAAATTAGGTGCGATTAGCCAACGCAACTCGTGGACGTTAACCGCCTTCCTAACAGCTTGCGAATAAATAGTCACCTAAGCGAATCACTTGACAATATCTATCCATTTATTACTGTGTTTTGTACTTCGCCAAATAAACATAACAAAAGAGGAAACCACCACCCCCATTCTTTAGCAGACAAATAAAAACGCAACCCAGTAAACATGACGACAGCAGTAACTTACATTTGATGATCCACATAGTTCGCTTACTAGACAAAAGGGCGCTACGAACTTTCTGAACAAAATGCAGACTGCTACGTCGTAGCACGACGAAGGACGCAGTGTCTACGACACAAAGGTTCAAAACATTCAATGTTCGATTACATTAAACTTGATATCAGTAAAACTAAGCGCTAAAATAAAATTTCTTAAAGAATCTCGCAATTTAAGAGTTCGAAGGAAAACTTGAACCGAGAATGGCAAAAATTCTTTGTATCTGCAAGCGGTAACTTACACTGAGGAGTAGTGCAATAGAAAGTAATTTGCGATAGATACCGAAATGGAAATGCTTCTTTTAACTTTTGGAATAATAAATTCTCAAGAAATAGCGGTGTGTTCTTCAACGGGGAGTGGAGTGATTCCGAGCCGCTTACACAGGCACCCCGGCTCCGGACTGCATAATACATTGCGGCGAATGCACCACAGTTTGATCCCTTTCCAGACAAGGTAAGTACGACTGTACCGAGTGGAAAGTTCTCTTCATGTTACTTCCACTTTTCTTCCAAGTGCGGACATCAACTACTATAAGGAGCTTTAAGGTTTCAACGTCCATTGACAAAGTTTCGAGGATGACAACTCTTTGTCCTTTACTCTTAAAGAGTACGAATATCGAGTACAAAATGAATCGTTTATTCGCGTCGTCCGCTACATCAATTATTCATGGCTAATAGTTTCCTTGACTTACATTTGCGACAGAAGTTACAAAGAGGGATATTGGCGTTTAACAATACTTTAAAACGCTAAAATTATTTTATGGAGAGGAAATGGATTCCGTATTTGATAACACAGTTGGGAATGGCACAAAACAACCTTTGGATTGTGGCAGTGGAAGATAGAATTTTGTTCCCGGACCACCTCTAAAGCTCGTAAAACTCTAACGGCCCGTGGATAATAAATATAGGATACTGTTTTACCCCAAAGAATACCGAAAAGAGCAGGGGTTGTTCCCGCCCGCAACCATTTCATCTGTTATAGACAAATTATTATGTTTCTGAATACATTTTAAAAATCAAATTGCTTAAAAAATGAGAATCAAAGTGAACATAATTATTTTATCGCTGTATTTAGCCAAAAACAGGAAGGCGGGAGGTGAAAAATATAAGCTAGGTTGTTACAATAAGCTGTAAATAAATATATTGTATCAAATATGATGTGATTAATGTTTTAAGATGTTATAAATAAATAGATTTATTGAAACGTAATGCAACAATTCTTGACTCAGATTATTACATTAATGTCGGGAGGAGCGCCACAGCCGCCACACTATCGACTACATCAGTGATCTAGGTACGAGCACACTAGAATTTGGCTGGAGTGATATCGAAGTGAGAGAGTGCGAACCTAGGTACATAGTGTTTGTAATATAAACAGAGAGCAATTGGAGGTACAATAGTGCCACAGGTATGTAGGCTTGACGTAGAGTGGAGAGGCAATCTGGCATTTATTAATGCGAACCGCCTCGGCATTCGTGGACAATGGCTTGTTTCTCGGGAATTGTACTCCACTACGATGGGCTCGGTATGCGTACATACAAAAACAATGAGACGAACACATGGACCCACGGTCATTCAGATTACTGAAATGAAAAACAAGGTCAAGTGGGGAAAACTGAACAGTTTATATTTGTTTCAAATGTACTGAAACTTTACGTAAAGTATAAATTTGTCCTCATTAAAGTAAAATTTAAGCATTATTATATATACCTATTTGTGGTGAGTTTGCCTTTTCCCCGTTTATTAAAATGTCAGAGATATAAATATACAATTACAAACATAATTAAATTTTATTCATTGTAAATTCTGCTATCGTACATGACGATATTTATTTATTAAAAATATTGTATTAAATATCACAGGTTGATAAAAGAGACCCGAGGAATGAATAATTTTATAATTAACACTTGCAACGATTTTATAAAAGTCATATTTTTACAATCATATTATGAAAGGTATATATATATTTTTTTACTTAGACCAAAATGCAAAGGTGAAAATTATCAGGCGAAATCTACGGTACGAAATATCGAGAAATCTTGAGCCATTTTGCTGAGCAAAAGTTACGAAAGATAAGCGAGAAAGATCTTGGTATTTTGCCAAGAGAGTAATCATGAAAAATATGACACGCAGACACGGCAAGATATTAAAATACGAAATAAATTTTCAACCGGGCAAAAGTAACAAAAAGTATTAGTAGTAGAGTGGACCGATTTAGAAACCTATACCGGCCCAAACGATGTAGTTACACGAAATCCATATGGTTGTTGTCAACACTTACTTTTGAGAGCTCCTTTACAATGATATGACTCCGGGCCAAAATCTGAAACAATAAAATTACAAAATTAGGTTAAGTTTCTTACAAAACATTTAGAACATTTTGCGTCCTGAAAAAGTTCGTTCTTGCAACGAATTGCTTTATCTAGACTTGTGAGGGCAATAAATTGTTAGGCAGCGATAAAGGGGGTTGGACAGTACAAATTTAAAACATGTAATACGCTCGGACTACGCCGTGGCGTGTGAGTTAAATTTTTCATAGTGAATGTTACACCATTTAAAGGTTTAGATGATACACGTGAGATCATACGAGCTGAACCAGTTATTATTCTAAAAAGTCTTAGTACTAAAAGTAATACTTTGTTGTAGTTGGAAATACCTATAGCGAATAACGTGTTCTAAAATAAAAATGATCGATTGAGCATTAAGACAGTTCACGTTAAGTAGTTACTAAACGATTTTAAAATACAAAGTTAAACTTTGCGAAAGAGCAATTCATGTTCTAAATGATATCAAGTTTCCTCGCACACATTGCCGCGCGAATATAAAACTAAGCCAATTAGAAGTTTTCCAATATGCCCGGCAAATTATAGCAATGTTAAACTCGCAATAGCCCTTAAACGTGGCTTCTTGCTAAGTTCGCCTCAAATTGAAGTTTGGAGCGTATATACGTCGCACTCAAAACTTATACATACACACTTATACATCGAACTGGAGATTCCTAAAATATCTACGATATAGAGTGTAGTTACAGATAAAGTTACGTAAAATAATCTCCGTTAAAACGCCAAAGGAACGTATGATGCAAGAAGTTTTAGTACGAGTGAAGCGTAAAAAACGCACATGCTACATGTTTCACCACATTATTATAAGTAAATTTACTCGTTAGCGCGTAAATGTATATATCGTTAGTAACCCTACCTGCTCCACGGAGTGCGTTTATTATTCGGGGGTGTCATGATTCGCACGTCAACTCACCCACGGAACAGTTGTTCCATAATATAAATGGGGTAGTAAATAATCATCATAATCCTAAGCCCTGATACACCAATTCATTAACGAACTCGAGACCCGGAATCCAAATAAATTAACAGTCTTAAGGCAAACATCTCGACGCAAATGTGTAAAGTTTTAGTTGTAATATCCCAAATCGCGAGTTAAAACATATTACCCGGCAATATTTACTGTGCATTCGCGTCGCTATTTTAGTAACGTAATCCCATTTAGTAACGAGAAGCGAAAAAGCAGCGTCGAAAAACTCCATTACGGGGCGGCATTCGTTTCACCGCGGTGACACAATGCGCGTTAACCGACAAAATGAGAGCGTCGCAGCTAGTTACGGAAATAAAAGCCGTTATTATGAATCGCGCAACATTGGCGCGGCAACGGCGGCAGCGGCGACGGGTGGAGCCAGGTAAACACGGTTATTTGCATTACACGCCCCGGCCCTTGGCTAGGATTTGTGACATCCGCCGGTAAGCTTCGCGAGCGCTCTCCCGCACAAACTCTAATTATTGTTGAATTCATTGCGGAATCGTACCAGTCTAAAGTTTATGGAGCACGGGAACAGTTATTCCAATTTACAACAGGCAATAACCAACTCACTAAAATCCGAATCCATTCGGTAGCTGCTCTTAAGAGTGTGTTGATTTTTAACAAAAATAAAACGACAGTTAACTAAGTCTAAGCCTGAATTAGCGTTTGAAACACGTTCGTGTGGAGGCTAATAACCGTCGGAGTGGCGAGGATAAGTTAAAGTAAGCCGCGTGAGCCGCAAGTGTGCAAGTTTCCCAAGCAGAGCGGGCGCGGGCGCGGGCGGCGGGCGGCACCGTAACGTGTTGTGCGCCTTTTCAGCGACCGTCTGAAACGGCGGAATTCTAAAGCTTGAGTTGGCTCCGCGGCAACAGCGAGACAAAGGGGGCTGACTAACAAATGTTTTGTTGCTATCTTCACGTTATTGAGTTGACTTTGACATTCGACTGTGAATGTAGGTTAGCAAGTTTGTTAATTCGGATTGAAAGTATAGTATAGTAGGAAGTAATCGATTGCAGAAGACACGTAAGAGATCATAATCTGGGTAATGTATTTATAAGTATGTATATTGGAATGCAGGCTTCAGTGCATTACCCAAAACATGCACAAAG
Source organism: Polylopha cassiicola (assembly GCA_038024825.1). Classification (NCBI taxonomy): domain Eukaryota; kingdom Metazoa; phylum Arthropoda; class Insecta; order Lepidoptera; family Tortricidae; genus Polylopha; species Polylopha cassiicola. The sequence continues at coordinate 5,548,912 of CP149050.1, forward strand.
AATTCTTGGTATTTAGACTTACATGAGATCTAATTCTCATATTCAAAACTACGACATTGGATATGACGTGTAGGTATGTATTTATTTCGTTATGATTATGGCTTAATTATATATATATCGAGATTACATGAATGTAGGTAAGAATAGAAGCAGTAGAATAAATAATGAATTCAAATCAAGTTTAAATTTAGATACCTACTAAAATAAAATTCAGCAGCAACACCGAACTGCCTCATTTAAAACACAAATTGTGAAATATTTTGGAAATCCATAAAGACGCTAAACTTCTTTACTCCCTTAAAAACTTCAAAACAAGAATTAGTGAAGTTATATGAGCACGCGCTTTCGGAACTCAATCGATGTGCGCGGCACGTTGTACGTAAAACTCGACAAAAGTATGACAAAAGCACGTGCGCGCCCGAACCTTGCAAACTTCCCGAAGGACACAACCACGTTATTTAAGGGCGTTCCTGAAAGGCAAGGTGTGCACATCTAGAGCCCAGGGGAATTCAGTACGCTTTAAAGCTGGTAATTTGATGTGAGTCTTTCGAGATTTTTCCATCTTCCCGGGTCGTTCAGGGAGCGCGCGGATTAGGCCACGCACGGCATGGGCGAGGGCGGCGACGACGCGCCAGATTAATGTCGCGAGCTTTGCGCCAAATTTAAAATGTCACGTTCCATTTTTCCAGCCAACAGGACCCGTTACCGACACGAATAGTTAACATTTTCGAATGTTGCGCTACCCTCCATTTAAAATAAAATTTTATGCAAGGATAAAACCGCATAGAAATTATTTCCTAGCTCATAAATAATTCATTTAAAAAAGAAAGGAATTTAACATTTGTCGGTTACTGTGGGTTAGTAAACCTAAGTTCAAAAACCAATTGCGTAAAGGATATCACTACCATTCGCTAAATTATCACCCTTGACACAAAGTGAACAAGACCAAATTGACAAAGGTCAACGTTTCGCCTGTCTACATCACACACATACAAGTCCAATATCTAAAGTGTAGGCAACATGGAAACGGGTCGTAGGAAAAAAGACAAAGTCGTAAAACTGGCGCCCACCAATCGCCAAATAAGGCCGGGCCGGCACCGTCGAGCCGAGCGCCTTCGTCCTTGACTCCCAGCCAAATGACATAAGTTGGCCCATGGGCGCGGATTCTTAACTAATCGATATACAAGACCAAGTGGATGAACAACCAACTCGACGGATTGTCGACGCACCCACGCGCACCTATTACCTTGTCAGCCAATTTGGTCATGATTCCATAAAAATCGCTATTATTTTGGCACCGCCAAGCAAAGGTTGAACATTTGAATAATGCAGATATTATTCATCCTCGCAAATGTTGCTAAAGCAAACGCAAAGTTAAGCAATAACAATAATTAGGTTGTTGACAAAATGTCTTACTGTTGTACGCAGGTATTTCTAATATGACGCGCGACAAATTATTCGCTGGTTCGTGTAAATAAGTATGTTTAAAGCAACAACTTTTCCAATTTTCATACTTCCCCTGAAGGCGGGCGTTCATAAAGAGCCTTAATTTTAATAATTTGACGTTTATGTTGTATGGAGTGCGTGTCCGTAACAGCCGTAAAATTTGCGTGCTGCTATAGAATGGATGCCATGGATATGACATAAATTTTCAGCTTTTTATGTATCCTTGAATTTTGATATCGTTAAACAAAGTAACAATTTTGTCCCCGTTTCAAATTTCCAACTTGAACCAATTCAACCAAATCCTTTTTGAATGTTCACGATGCTACTAAACATAAAATCCGCTCGTGCAATTAGTTGTATATTATGTATATATTTACAGCTTGTTTTGCATTGTTGTCTCGTCTCAGCTTTTTAGTCACCGTGTAAGTGGCTATTTCTTTTCCATTTTAGTATAAACTTAACAATATACCCTTGCAACAATATATCTCGGCAGAGATATCCTCATACGGATGCAAACAAATGAACGGTTAAGATAAATCAGTGACTTCATTGTCTCTCGGTGCTTAGTGTTTTACATTGGTGATTTCATGCGACTCGCTGGCATTACATTACATAGATGTTACTTATATCTAGAAAGTCGATTAAAAAAAATCCTGTTATATTTTTTTTACACTCGATACTATAGAAATTCAAAGAGAACATTATAAAAATCAACTGATGGATATTTCATTAAAAAAAACCTGTATTTTAATCGAGGCGTTGGCACATTCGTAAACACCTCACAAAGTCTGCTAAAATACTGTCCATCTTTTTGACGTGTTGCCGTGGCCAGACCTATTGCTAACTAAATCTTAGTACAGAGACCATGCGTGTACAAAAATATAAAAATAGGTCTGTAGTTCACAAAGGTGGTAATAAATAAATATGAATATGCAAGATAAACATATTTGATTGTTAAGTTGCTGGATTAGCATTCACGGGAGTTGCCAGTGTCAAGTTCATTGGCAACAAGCCCACGTGCTCGCCCCCGCCGCCGCAAGGTGATTGACTCTTAAATACAACTTATTAACGACATGTATGGATGTATGTGAGTGATTAGTGTTGGCATTTAGTCTGGCATGTGGAGCATTTGAACTGTAAGCATTACTCATTTAAAAAAATGCTTCTTGATTATGTGGCTCAAGTCCAGAAGTTATATGTCGTGAAATATAAGCTTTTCGCGTGTACTTATTCAAAGTGTATATAAAACTAATTCCAATTCTACATAAAATTAATAGACACTCGAATACACATTTCACAGGCAAGATGTGATTTCGAGGGACGGTATTACTAAGCAAAGGTCGTGTAATGGAACCGATGAAGTGAAGTCGTGAAGACAAGAAAAGTCAGCCGATATAACAGCTAATAAAAAATGGAATACTCCTCATTTCGTGGAACCGTACAAATAAAAAGCACTTGCTGGAAAATCAATCGGTGTCATCACCTCCGATCGCATGCACGATGATGTCCGAGCTGAGCTAATCAATGATTCAGCTATCGATAAACGAACAAAGCGCATTAGTGAGGCGATAGCTAAACGTCCACTTCGCCGGTGAGCAAACACGAAGGCGTAATCCGTCGTGCGCCACTTAGCGGACGCCGCAAGCCTCGCACTCTAATTGCATGGCAACTAATCTGTTTGCGATCCCAACGCATTCGATTTAGGATTTAAAACTCATCGCGACCCTTAATGGAGTTCAATCGAAAACTTTAGTTGTAATAAAAAAAAAGAAAACTAGGTGTCTAGCCTCTTGAAGCTTCATACTCCCGGTCACGCTGATTTTTACTAACAAAGTGACGTCACGATCCCCTAACCGCCCGAAGTGTGACGCGCTTATCTTCATATTTGTTGTTTTATTGGCAAAAATATATAACTGATTTTGATTATATTTACCTTGTTGCCTGGGTTAATATAGGCAAGGAATATATTAATAGAGCACTACTTAAACGACAAGATCATTGTTAATATCAATAAGTAATTTTATGAACACCAGGTGCTACAATATCAATAGAAATGTTTTATTAAACAATCGATACAGCTTAAGAATTCTTTACTGGTTCCCACACGCACGCAATTAATGACACTATGTTTGTAGAATGAAGACATTACAAGCAATTTCAAAGATATTAGTTAATATTAATAGACGTCCGTTGCAAGAATAAATTTGCATAGAAAATGCTTGATTTCTTATTCCGGTGACTAACCCAGTCTGCAACAGTTTTAGCTGTGCATTGTGGGCAATCTTGCATGTCGTCTGACAATGTGTTTCTATAAATATTTATTGATAGACTTATTTCTTATGTCTCGACTTCGGTACAAAATTACACTCTGAGTAATCGAGTGAGTCTCCTCGACGTGCTTCGTGATTTTGATGCCATTCTTTGTATTCTACTTGCAATTTACAAAGAATTTTTGGTTGTTTTCCATATGTAATCATTCGAAAGGTCCGAAAAAGCGATTAAGGATAAGAAGTTGTTAGAACATGTAATCTTGTTGAATGCTGTAAATTGATTGCAGTTGAAACTATTTAACTCGGCCGGCGTACGGTGGCTCACTTAGCCTTGAGACCGGAACAGCCAAAAGTATGAGTCAGTGCGGTTATTGCAGCATCGACTACTTTATTTAATATAAACGCACTGGTATGTTCTTAGAAACAAACGTGTTAACAAAATAAAACAATAATAAGATTGTGCTTATAAACAAAGCAATACTGTTGGTAATTATATTTAATTAGCTCGCGCGTGGAGAAAATTCTTGAAACATTAGGTCTCATTAACCACAATTTCATTGCCGTAAAGATTCCTCTCTATTTACAACGGATTCATTTCACTGAAATAAACGAGCATTCTGAAATTCTTTTTCCAATAAGTAATTTCAACGAATAATGACATTTACATTGGATGTATTAGATGAGGCTAACAATGGAGCCCGTTAACTAGAAAGTGAATCGAGCCCATGCTGCGAATGTTCTATCTGATTGTATCGATCTCGGGTTCGTTACACTCGTTATTCTCGCAATTACAACGACCAATGGATTTTAACTATAATACTGTATCAAGTTTGTGGAATAAGTCTCGATGTGCGATTTTGAAATACCGAAATAATAATAATATATAAATAGTAATTAAACAATACATCGAAACTCGTACAAAGATTTCGACAGGTACGGATAAACACCGAGTTTTTCCACCCACTTTAGAAAGGAGGTCAATGTTCACATTCCGGACGCTGATTTTTAATTCGAAGACTTTTATAGCTTCTGCCGCAACATCCAATAAATTAGCCCCTTACGGAAAAATGGGCATCTGCTTCTCTGGAAAAAAATCCCTTCTTGCAAGTAAAAGGACAAAATTTACGATCCGTGTTAACGTGGGTAGGCGGACCTCGCCCACAAGTCGCATGCAAATGGGTCCATTGGAGCGAAGCGATGGCCAGGCCGACACCGGCTCCACTCCAGATTAAACCGGAGCTCCCGGGACACATTACAATCGCGACCCTTGCTATCAAAAAAACAAAACAAATATCGATAATTTACACCAGTCCATCGATTAAAATGATCAACTTCATAGTTTACAATCAAATCGACATTAGAACAGAACCGATAAAACGTTAATTAACGAAATTAATCTATAATGTAGCAATTTGGAAAACATCAGAAGTCATCACGTGTTAATTATTTAAATTTTATGTAAATTCTGAACTGCAGGAATTTGTTTGAATAGAAGAACTGTATGCCAAAGCTCTATCCCTAATTACACACGAGAGCGAATGTTTTCTAAATACAAAGTTATTTAGTACTCCGTATTAACGTCTCTTGAGCTTGGATTAGTTATGCAGAGGATAGCACAAGCTTGCTAATGCGACACCCGATACGCTTAACTAATGTCAAACCAAAATGGATTTATGCAATCACAAATATCTAAATAATTTCAATCCGAAATAAAGTCCTAACATAAGTCATATTTTTTAAAATTCATGAACGTTGTAATCGTTTTCTTCTTGATTTAAAACCCATATAAAACATGGTTGTTGATAATAATGATAAGTTATACAGCAATAAAGCTAGAGAGCACGTACACAAGTTGGCAATTTATGATGCATCTAATCCACACATGAAATAAAGAAGAAAATTTGAAATACAGAACACTAGATCATTAAGCTTCACATGTGGAAATTTATGGCAAACACATGAAGAACTTGTATGGTAGCTATAAAACAAGTAAATTCATGATCATGTCGCGCGGCAGACTTCAGGCGCCACACGCACATTAAATATAGTACGAGAATCGTTCCCCTTGAGAAGTCTATACTAATATTATAAAGAGGAAAGATTTGTATTTTTGTATTTTTGTATGTTTGTAATGAATAGGCTCCGAAACTACTGGACCGATTTCAAAAATTCTTTCACCTTTGGAAAGCTACATTATCCCCGAGTACCATAGGCTATATAATATCACGCTAGGTCTTATAGTTGCGGAGCAGTAACCGAAAATGTTTCAAAAACGGGGGAAAAGTATCGTTTCTGAGGCCTTAAAAAAATCTTAAGTCCCCCCGTGCGAAGCCGGGACGGGCCGCTAGTATTTAATAAACTTATTGCGTACACTAAGTAACTCCGGCAATTGCAATCCAAAATTACTAGGTAATCATGTAACGACTCGAGCATTATGCAATTCCAGTTCATTGGCAGCAAAGTAGTGTATAGATATTAATCTGCCTGCCTGCTAATGCAATCGATATGAACATACTTATTAGACCACAACCAAGGATTTCTGCTTTACCTTTTAACATAATATCATACGCATTAAAAATATCAGATAACACAGTCATCATCACAGTATGACATTGCACCGTTATTGATTGCGGCTGTAAGACGTATTTAGAGCAAGTGTTTATATATTCTTAACGTGTTCAGCATAACATAATGCGTTAGCTGTATTATATTGAAATATAACGCTTGTCTAAAGTGGAAAGTGGAGCAGCGCAGTGCACTTTCTCCTAGCAGAACGACCCGGCTGCGCATAAGCAGCGCAAATTGAGTTTTGCACCAACGTGTAACCATATGCCTTCTCTTTATCCTTTTCACCTGTCTGCGTAAACTGTACCGCGTAATACACGTTACTAATCTGCAGAGCAGACGAAAATGTGAAATTAGACATGCATTATGCGCTTCTGACATTAGAAATGGAACTATAAGTCTGGAACTAATGAACGCTCCGCGAATACGACGCCGACGTTCGACTTGGTTCATATGCAAACGAACAAGATAATCAAATGAATAGAGTGACAATACATTTTGATTTATGGCTAAAAAATAATGAAACCTACATATTCATATGAATAAAGAATGTTTTCCTATTTAATATAACATTAGAATTAGAGTTGTTTTATTCTAATATGTTATAACTGCGAAAGCATTTATAACATATTAGCAGAATTAGATGTTGTTTTTTGTTACGGAAAAATATCGGACGATACTTAACCGCATCTGAAGCTAATATCTGTAACACAAAAGGTGTTTATGAATATAATCAAAACATAAGCAATAACAGTGTGTCATGCCATATCAAATGACAACATAGATGAATATCATTTACGCACGCAGGTATAATGTTTCCCCGTGCAGCCATCTGTAAACATTAAGATTAACAATATTCGAGTACGAACAAAGCGGAAAATAAAATGATTAAAATAATGTCCACTGTCCCATTTGTAAACCTATACCAATAACTTTTTAAAACGATACAAAGAGTATTGCAATGAAATTGCTTGAATAATCCTGAATTTAACTGCGTTAATCTCTGACATGGTAGTAAAACGAAATTGAAGTGAATTAGTAAAAGTGGGTAGCGTACAGTGTAATAATGTTTCAAGTTGATAATTAGTTGAACACTCGGCACAATCTTTTATATGTTTATACAGATATGCTTGAAAGACAATTCAGGTTTGCAAAATGCTAAATCTTAAGTGCACAAAACATGGCGAGCGACAACGACGGGGGCGATGCAACGGGATGCACTTACTATTCTCACAAACCGGTTTGCGAAAGAGCCCTTGCACCGACGTCGCCAGGCAAGTCGACCGCGCCTCGTCTACAGACGCTCGACTTCAATCACCTGCTTTCGTTATTTCGCTAAATCATAGCTCCATAAGAAGTTTGACTCACTAAAATGTTATTGATCTACATATACCGTGATCGTATTTATATATATAAAACCTTACGTTACCTCGCCATTTGAGTCTTGCATGACACGAATCAAGATTCAAGACTTTCAGTATCAAAACCGGATTGACTTTACAATACCTAGGTACTTTCATCGTCCTCATTGGTTGATAGAACTTTTTATAAATACCTGAATCACCAAGCGTGGGCCAAGGTTCAAAATAAGTGAATGTAAATTTTAGATTGTAATCTTAAGAATATATCGACAGCCGTGTGTCGTTCTTGCAAGGGAAGGACGAGTGGGTGGAGTGTGCGTTGCGTTCCAACTGCATTCAATTGCATCCAAATTAATTTTAACACGTTTTACGTGTAGGGTTCTTAACTAACCATGTCATAAAATTTTGTATGACGATGTAAGCGTACATCGAAACGTAAAATATGATGATGAGTGGTTGATATATGTACAATCACTTGATACCTACGTTTTGGATGTTATATATGTGTTTATGTATTATTATCCGTTTTCCAGTACTCATAGCACAAGCTTTACTTATTTGGAGCTAGAGCAATTGATGTGAATTATCTAAGGATTTCTAGAAATATATGTATTAAAGGTTTTTGATTATATAACCAGAATAAAACCCGTTAACCTAATCTACTGCAACAATAATATTACTGTGTCGGTCTATGTTTTATAGTTACATACATTATAGTTATATACCTATACATATATGATTTGCTCTCTACATTTGATACAATACAAGACTCGTGCTTCATCAGCCAAATCTAGATAAGCCAAGCTTGAAATTCACAGAAGCATACGTTATGTATGTCAATAGATGCACACAAATTAGACTACGTACATATATAACAATATATGTCCATGAAGTTGAACAAAAGCTAACTGCGAACGGAAATAGAATAGAACTATACACATATACAATGCTCAAGTTCGTCAATTAAGCTTCACCTTATGCTATATAATAGATATATATCGATCAAATACGTTTATTAACTCATTTAATTATAATATTATCTTTTAAAGAATCCGAAACGTCAGCAAATAAAATATAATAAAAATACGCGAGTTAAATCCGTTAATAGTTGTTTCATTCCAATATTATCTTTTGCTCGCGACTACGTCCGCATCAACCCCTATTTCAACCCTTTAATTTTTTTGTAACAATGGTAATGGATTTCATTCTACCTATTAAGGTAATGCTATTAATTAATTGGTCATACAACAGTCTATATCAATGACAACCCCTGCAAACAAGGAGTTTGAAAAAATATTACGTCACTTATAAATTAACCCTTCGACGGACATGACTCATTACGGTGCTACCAGGAAATATCATTAAATTTTCACGATGGCGTTTTATGTTACCCGCGTCGCCGGTTTCGCGACTTCATGCATATTTATCAAAATAACAGTGCCGATTGAAAGGCTGCATACAAACACGCACCGAATCCCCGAACGGGGGGGCAGGATAGTTTGCTGAATTTGAGTCTACTGCTGTGGTTTCAAGGGTGTTGGGTTTTGCGCGTGTGTTTGGTACCTAAGTTTCGGACGCCGCGCGGTCGCCGTCCGTCGTCTCTGTCTGTCATTAGCGAACGCACCCCAGCCGTGGGGTTGGGTGAGTTCCGCGAACTCGGTGACTCAGTCCACTAGCCGACGGGAAAACAGCGCTCGATCGTTTTGATAACCACTTTCCATTCGCTAATTGCGTGTTGCGCTTTATCGATCGGCAAATTGGACATTCATTTGCCGGTAAACAGTGCGTGATTAAACTGTACCGAGTTTACTTGTGAAAATACCGATGATCAGGGTTCATATGAGTGCAGTAATTAAAACTATTGTTTTGGTATTGTGCTTGTTTCGTACGATTTAAGAAAAATGTACTGACTAGATTTTGCTTGCGACTTTGTCTGTATAATACCTATTAGTATTTCGGCCATTATTTATATAAATGATGTATTTGAAAATCTCAGCCAATTCAAGGCTTACATCGTGTTTCAATTGATTAATGACATAACATGTATAATCTGAAAATACATATGCGGCATTTCACATAATAACCACATTAATCTGGAGTGCCGACCCTTGTCCTTATAAACGTCTGGCCCTTTGAGTGTTCACCATTGACGTAACCTCGACACTTCCTTTAATATATTATAGGGCAAACACCATATTAAATAGAAACGATGACAGACATGATTTCAAAGTACGTACACAATACATAAGTAAAATTTCAATAACCGGCATTTTAAATTAAACCTTAATAATACTGTAGTTAGTATTGCAGTCCAATGTAATTATATACATGTTTATTACGTGCCTTTGTCTCGTTTAGATGGATTGTCGTTTTGTTAAATGCAACCCCATTTAAATTTAGGTCACAACTCGATGTAAAATAACGAATGCGATTTCCCTTTAGTTATTATTTTATGAAACACACAATCTAAGAATAAACAGTGTCAAAGAAATAACCTTTTCGAATTGTTGCAATAGGTAAAGCTGTCAAACTAAAAGTGAAATTAGAACTTTCTCTAGCGAAACAGGAACAAAGCGGCACCGGGTCTCTGGAGAGCATGCCATGCCAGGTGGCTCGCATCGCTATATTTCATAATTGGAGAGAAAAAAATAAAATAAAACGGTCCACTTCATGCAACAATTTTTCTCATTGTGTCAGCGATCCCAGGGGCCTGGACAGGAGCGCGAGCGAGGCGGTTGGCGTTAATTTCCATAAACAACGAATAGCTACTGCCCAGTCAGAGTAATGACGAAATCGTATTACAGAATTGCACAAAAGCCCTTCATTATTTTCCATTCCTTCAAATTAAGGGAGCTACCTAACAATTGATAATATTTATTTAATACTTTTGTATAGTCCAATGAAAAAATTATCTGTTCGACGATAAAATGTAAATAAGTACTTTTAATTTTGACTTATTGATAAGCTTTGTTTCTTCGATGTTCATCTATAGGCTTCTGTGACACAGTTGGCGTATTTCCATTCATTGTTTTCGTATTGACTTGGCATTAAGAATCAATCAATTTAATGCTCGATTTCCTGCCATCTGTTTCTTGCGACGATCCTCATTTTGTATTTTATTTGAATTTCAAAACGTTCGATTGTATCACCCTTTGTAACAGTAGATATCGTTTGCATTAAAAAGGTCAAGCGATTTTCAGCATAATACGCATCATAGAGGAAATGAGGCTGTAGATACATTTTATTGTGTATCGTTCACATAAGAAAGCTCTCGTTGGGACGGAGAAGGTGCCATAATATATCGAATAAGAAAGTTTTCTCATCCAATTTGTCGCACCTTAACATCTTTTATTCCTTGGAATATATCCTTCAGCCCTTATTACTCCGCAATATAGACCGAAAAGTAAGAAAATTGCTTGATCCGTAGTATTGTAGAAGTCTCCCGCGCTCATAAAACTCTCACATATTTCACGACAAATAAACTTTTCATCCTATGAAATTTTCTTCTCGGGAGGCAGTTCACTACAGGTAATATTTCAAAACATGTGTCATTCATAACTTTCGCCTTCGCAATGTCTGTCGATGGAGCTCGGGCGAAAAGGTCTCAATAATAAATTTTTCGTGAGCCAGCTCCGTTATTCCCCGCGAGCGAACCCAGGTACGTTTTACGGCCGCACAAGGGAAAATAAACGAAAAATAAAATAAAAGTCAAAATGGTCGACATAAAACTATTTGCACGAATATGGCGCACAAAAAAAACGTCTGAAACATAAACCGGACATGAATTGGTCATGTTTAGTAATGAAACCTGAATGTGCATATTTTTAGAGTGAAAGGTGGTTGGGTGGAGTAAATTGCGAAATGTCGTAATATCTACTTCTCAGAACGATGGTGATTGGTTGTAGTCCTTTAGACTTCATGATTGTAAAAATTTCAACATTCGAGACACGACATATCACGACTTAACAATACAAATCAAAACTTACTGGTTAGATGTGTTGTACCAATAGATACCTGCAACAAAGATAATTAATTTAATTCAGTTGGTTATAAAATCTGAGTTCGATGCACTGTAAGTAACCGTACGAGCTAGTTTTATGACCTCACAAACATTATGGCTACCAGTACAATATATGCAATTCGGTTATGCAGCGTTGCCCCATAAAATGCTTAAACAACTCTGGCGAAACTGCACAGCACACTATATATACAATTTCAATCTCTAGATTCAAAAAACTGTACAACAAAGGGTGACATGACGGTACAAATAAAATAAACAAAAGATTTAATCTACAACGAACAAATATTATTCTCGTTTATTGGTTGCGTAAATTATTGTAGACTTAATTATTCCATTTAATCAGATCGAAGCACATTTATGAAGTGTAAGACATAGACGTTGGAACATTGAGCGGTTGCTATCTGTTTTGGGGTAAAAAGGAAGAAGCCCTTCCTTGTTTATAATATTTGGGATATTAGTGGACATTGTGGTCTGAAGCAGGGTCTGCGAAGGAAAATACGGCGAAGACTGGAGCAGTGCGGCGTCGCGTGAGGCACCACATTAAGGCGCAGCGCACGATATCGCCGCAGTTAGTCGTGCCGACCCGCTTCGCACGTATTAAACTACTTTATATACTAGTAACTAAGCTATTTTCCATCTAAAGCCATTTTACAATGCGGATTCATTATGAATTCAGTAAGATTTGGTCGTTGCAGACATTAAGTTTTAGGAAGTCATAAATCGTGCGGATGAGTTATTGTCCATACTTTATTATATTGCTTTGTTTTGGTTTTAAATGTATCTTCAACTATGTAGGTATATATGTGATTAGATTACATAAATTTTCTTGTGTGAAAACGATTATTATTATTATAGCTTTCTATTTGGGTTTGTCTAATGTAAATAATGTCATTACTAACCACAACACCATTAATTGCTATTAGCGGCTGACTGATTCGGCATTTATGTGGGAAGCATTGTTCAGTTTGCTGCATAAGCTCATTAAACCAATTATAGTTTAATAAACAAAATAAAACTATGTTTGCATAATTATTTCGCTGTTAGTGAATTTACGCAGAAATTATCAATGTATTGAGATTGATTTACTGACTTTTATGTAATATTATACCGTATACGACTTGTTACGCTTTAATCCACTACCTACATAAGGAACTGTTAAGATTGCTCCACATCATTACTACATTTACAAATGGTTATTTTTATTTAACTTTCTTGGTGCGGTACATATATAAGAACTGTAGCGGGTCGAATGATCAAATATTGCAGATGTTTGTCTATTTATATTTATTTACCATAATTTTTAAAAACCCTTGAATATTACCCTACCTATTGCAAATGTGTATAATATCATACAAAAAAAACTGTCTCCCACGTGTACAAGACGGATTTCTAGAATATTGTGTATAGATCTTTTTTCAAAAGTTGTTTGGACTTTTTGTGACGTTACTGTTTACACCACTGAGTGACGTCACACCCGAACTTTAACGCGGTTTTCTTACTTGATATCTTATTCAGAAGTTAAGGCATGTCCATTATTTTATTTTATATGAAGCAACCGGCCGATCAATTCTAATAATATTCAGTTTAACGTAGACTTAATTGGTATTTTGGAATACAAGAGCTTTTCAATAACAATAAGACATTAAAGAATTGTGAACTATTTGTGACGTGAAATAGTGTCGGTGTCAGAGGCCAGGTCGGAAACTCGCCGGCGCAGCACTGAAAGCAGACAGACGTCAGCGTGCCGTGAGTGACACGTCCTTCCGCCTCCCACCCGTTGGGTTATAACATGGCTCCTACGTCCACTGGTACACCGCTTCACAGTTACGCTGTATTCCAGTATTCTACGAGACTTTTAACTATGTACTTACATATTTGACATAAAATGTCATGTATCGTTCAAATTTGTGTAATCAAAATACCTGATAGAGACAATCCTAAAATCACCGTTTTGACCCTATTGTTAGTTCAATACAGCAAACAAAAACATGACATGCTCGATATAGCCGTCTATACCTACTGTAGTCTGTAAACCGCCGCGGGGCGTAGTTTACGTTTGAAATATGTCAATTTTATTTATAAAGCACTTTCAATTCGGCGTCATGTGATCATGAAAACCGTGAAAGGGAAAGCATAAACCCTCCATTAGATATTACGTATACGCACGTTGAGATATAGGTGGTGTAAGTGTGTTATAGCCGTATAAAATGAAAGTCGTGTTACGAGTCCTGAGCTCTAATAAATATGGAGCCCGAATGCGACCCTAATCGGGAAGGCAAAACGGCAACAATGCAAACAGGCGTGGTATCAAATTGTCGAGCATGCAAACACATTAAAGGGCGCCGAGCAAACGACGCCTAATGATTATCTATACATTGGGTGCGCTTAAAAAAAAAGAACGCGGTAAACGTAAATAAATGAGACATATTTCATTGTTCTTTGTTTTAGGAGGGCCGGGCGGCAGCTGGGCGGCGGGAAACGTCGCCTATCTGACGCCGCACCTTTTGTCAGAAGGCGTTGACCCAGTTCGAGTGGCGCTTGGCCGCTGCCGCGACCGTGTCAAAAGCCGTCTCCAGTTTAGTGTTTCAATGTCAAATCAACTCCAAATCCCTTAATAACAACCCATCGAAAACTTACTCTATTCCATGTTCTAATGGAGCTCTGGTGACCCAAATCGACTGAGTTGCAAAGTCTACGTTTCGTATTGTCTCTAAGTTAAAGGTGGTAGGATAATTGAAGCTTCCGCCGCTAATTGCGTCAGTCAGAAGAATACAAACACGACGCTGATTTGTGGCGGAACACGAAAGTTGCTTCGCCTTTGCCCATTTGCAAACGCTAAGCCACATTCACGCGATTAAAACGGCAAGTTTCTGTGGGGCCGATCGCCGGAGCGATAGGTCGCGAGGTCGAAAATAGCAGCGCGAGGGCCGTGCCTGGCGCCACCCTGCGCTCAATGTCAACTTTCAATCACAGGGCGGAGGAAGGAAGCTCCGTGCGGCATCGCGGCCAGCCGACAACGAGACCCTAGGACGAGCACCACCGCAATTACAGCGTTGCCCTTTTTTATGACACCGCACCTCCCCCGTCTCGACGTAGTTTACATTCTGTCAAGTTAAGCCGCTCGTTGCCGAGTGTTTCCTGACAAAGTAGAGACACTTGTCTTTCGTGCTGTTGACTTTAATTCACTGCAAACGAAAGCTGGAGAGTTGTTTTCGAAAATACTTTACGGGACGACGGGAGCAAAACCATGAAAATGAACTTAAATGAAATAGACAAAGAAAGTAAACGACCGGAGAAACAAGGGTCTCATGAATTAACTAAGATAAAATCTGTTTTGAAGTTGTTTGCAAGGATTTATAAACCTTTTTAAAGTTTTTATTAGTCTTATAGGTACTGTATATAAACGACCTGATATCTGCCATTTTTTGTCTGTAACCGAATCTCTACTTTGTTTAGTAAACTGTGAGTAAAGCCTCTCCGTGCCAACAATCGCTTTGTCAAGCGCAGCGTGACAGTAACCCGGGCTACAGGCAGATAACTCGGAAATAAAAAATAAGAATGATTTCTGAGTGATCCGACTCTTTCCTTGTTCTATCTTCAAATATCTGAAAATAGTTTCATGAAAAATTAACTATTTCGAGTGAGCTTGTATAAATTCCTTTCATATTTCAACATAATTATAAACAAGTCATGTGAGCAAAAACATTGGAATATCTACTTGTAATAAATACTTTGGACAGTAATTGTTTCATTGGTATTTACTAAACATTAATTCAATTCCTAAATAGCTCCTCGATCATTCGCTTGGTGACATTGTTAATTGGAATTGCAATCAACTGCTTAGCCTATGACTTTTGGCAACCGGCCAAGTTGGGAGGCGGAACCGAAAGTGCGTCTAGCCGCCAAGGTATACGAAGAATGAGCCAGACCTCACATCGCTCGGGGCGAAAACTTTCACCTTCGCCAAACGTCTTCATCAATACGTCAATTAGTGCGTACAATGAGCGGACCATCACAGGTGTCGTGCCCGAACCGTTTGCCAGCCCATTAAGCAAATAACGAGCCCACAGGATAAACTTGGAGGCAGTAAAGTTTATTAATGGCTCGATTACAAGCTCGGCCCAAGGTGGAAAGAAGCGCTATCAATCAGGTGCGCGACGGAAGCGGCACCTACACCCTCAGTAACGCTAATAACAAAATTCCGACACCCCTGTTTGTTCCTCCTGAAGGGGTGAAGATGAATATCTCAGTGCGTTGCCTTTTGGTTACTCGTTTCAACGCCGAAAAGGACGAATGTTCTACATTAAAAAAGATATCTGTAAAAAAAACAATTATTTCAAAAGGAAAAAGCTTTGCCGGCAATAAAAGCCACCGTCGTTTATCAACTGTAAGAGAAAAGGGAAATACACTTAAAAGATTTACAAATAGCATGTCTTATGGTTTCTTCTGATATGATTAGTTAATAAATACGTATTTTAATTGTATTATGATCATTAGGTTCATTTAGCTATGGCTGAGAGTTTTGCCCTAATTTAAAATCTGTAGATACAGTTAGGTACTTCAAATATACCCTGGCATTATAGGTGCTAATATATCGACAGTACCTACAAATTGGGAGATAGTAAGTAAGTAAATATTTAAATAATTAGCAATGAAATTATCGCTTGATTGTTTACTCAAAGTTGGTCATTTGAAACTAACCAATTCTGAGAGGCTGAGTCTGAGAGGCAGTAGAGCGCGGCTCGCCACTATCCGAATGGCTCAATTACAGTTAATTCGCAGCGTACACACATCGGTAGCGAGGTGCATATATGTGCTGCATCCACATTAATGTATGTAAATGCATGCGACCGGCCGCCCGCCGCCGCTCACAATATTGCGACATTAAACGGAATATGGCCGACGAGACGGACAATTTCGACAAAAGTCGACATTTGCAAACGTTATGCAGCTACTCATCTGCATTTAACAGCGTATTCGAATAACCATTAGTCATGATATTTTGGGAGATGTAGATTTATCTCATAATAGGTTAGGTTCGTTATGAAATTATTTGGGAAAAAGGTACCATAAAAAAAAAGACATTTTGTTATTATCTTGCTATTGCGAAAAACGTTATATAGGTATAAGTCATTGGAATGAAACAACTATTAACGGAATTAACTCGCTATTAAATTATTATTTAATAAAATATTATTCGACGACGTTTCGGAACCTTTTTACTTTAGCATTAGACTATTATCAGCTCATTCGTGCTACGATTATTAAATTTGTGAAGGTTCCGAAACGTCAGTGTAATAACCGCATCAGAAATTATTATGTTATAGGTAGGTAAGTATAAGTCCCTATGCTTAGTCTACGTCATAACCTTTGATTCTGCTCGTAGATAAGATTGTGCAACCACCGAGGTAAAATTAATCTAATTAAGGAGTTTTTTTAAAGCATACCTAGGTACCTACGTTCATCACAAAAACTACAATTCCCAGTTAGGTAGATTAAGTATCGATATACTTTATCTGCCTGAGATCTCTATTTTTCGAAATGTCATCATTTAAATATTTATATACTTAAATCCGTTATAGTTGTTATAGTACCTGACTGGTAGGTATTTTTAAAAGTATTTAAATTTTCTAAAGATATACATATTACATAGGTACCTATGCTGTAACATGCGTAGAATTCAATAATGTTGCGGGATTGAACTCTGTGCCAAATTTCATCGAAATCGGTTCAGATTTTGGTGTTTATAAATATATATCGTCAAGTTGTGTTTAAGTATCTACATACCTACATGTAGAGTGGGCACCTACCTATATGTAATACGTATCAATACATAGTATAAAACAAAGTCGCTTTCGCTGTATGTCCGTATGTATGCTTAGATCTTTAAAACTACGCAACGGATTTTGATGCGGTTTTTTTTAATAGATAGAGTGATTCTTAAGGAAGGTTTATAGCACCCGTGCGAAGCCGGGGCGGGTCACTAGTATAATATATAAGTACTGACTTACACTCTCGTAATATGATATCGACCAAGATTCACCTCTAGGAAGCTAGAGGAAGCTGACTAATCAAGGATACCTATCTAGCTACTTATAACACATACCTACCTATTATGTACCTATCTATTGTTATTTTGGCTTGGCTTGATACCTACCTAACCTGCTAGGTATCTACCTAGGTAATATCACAGTTGAGTTAGGTAGGTAGGTAGGTACTTATATAAAGTAAAGTAAGTGGGTATATACCTAGTCACCTGAAGACGGTGTCTTGACAGGTCAATCGGGAGACTACGGGACAAAACGAGGGAGGTTAATGCCCTTACTTACTACCTACATATATATACTTACTTAGGTATAAGTAGGTACAAATATTTGTTAGTAGTTCGGGACAATCCTATGTAGGTACCTATTTATAGTCAATTCACGTGATTTAAACATTTGCTCTACAATGGTAAATAGGTATTATAGTCATAGATAGAATTATGAAACTTTGGATACAAAACAACTTTTCTAATAATTCTTTTAGTAGGTAGGTACCTATCTACTAAATTAAGCATTCAAATTAGGTAAGTATTACAAATAAATCAAGGTGTGCCTATGTCAGTATAAAATAATTGAGAAACAAAACAATGTTAAAGGTGCCAACAAGGGATGTAAAGACCTACCTATGCAGTTTACAGACTGAATAAACATTGGTACAAATAGGTACTTACTCGGGCATCTACTAAATGTATCTACTTATACAATTGCATAAGTACCTATAATAAGTGCCAAAAAACATGTCATCGTTAAACTACTTTGGATAGGTACCTACCTACTTATCTGAATAATTGCTATGGAGACTAGACGGAATTCTAAAAATCGCAAACACCGAAGAGCACGGTCAGCTAACGCCCTCAATGAGATAAGGCAGTTCCATTGTTTTATTTACTATCGTTGCCATAATTAACGACCACATTGTGATGGTAATTGGTGAATCACTGTCTGCGTTTTGGTTCCGGCAACAATCGCTAGGCGTAGGCAAGTAGATACGCGTTTCAATCACATTTGGCATTATCGTACATTATACACCACTTTGGAGCAAAATCTAATTGGTTTATTTTAAGTTCAGTTCAATATTGACGGCAGATGTTTGTACCTAACAGGAAAATTGCGTCAAGGTAGAAGACCTTATTCGCCGTACGTTGTTATCAAAAATGTTTCGCTTGAATTCATCACGAACGGTACTCAAAACTATCATATCGAGTATTCAACGTTATTATTCAAATGCACTGTTATTATAAATGGACAAACGACTGGAATTGAGCATCGTACGCGATGTCAGAGAGGTTATGTTCTCAACAAACAAAAATAGTAAGGCGTTTACCTCGTGTTTTCTGATGTCCGGAGGTCAATAGCACTATAAAACCACACAGTTTCTTTCACGTTATGCAATTTAATAAATATTAGTTAAAAAACGGGTTTGCATCACTAAACAATAACAAAATAAAACAGAAAACATTGAAAGCGGACACAAGAAGCGCGACACGAAACGGCAAGCTAAAGCAGCAGCTGACTGTGTGAACCGCGCGCTACAACTTTGATAGAGCGTCGTAATGTGCGCTGCGTTTTGATCGCTGCGTTAAATTATATAAAAAATATGCAATTTAAACCTAGAACGGTATGTTACAGTACTGACAATGAAATAAAAATATTTTCTATATTATAATCTATGAAAATATTCATTTTGAATCTTATTATTTCTTTAAAAAATACTCTATTCTTAATTCCTCGTATTTAGGCACGTATTCTAAAATTAAACGTTTAAATTAAATACTACACACTAATAATAATACAATATAAAACAATTCTCAAAACAAAAAATCGTAACAGTTTTAATGTTGGACGCCATTACAAGGTTAATCGGCGGGATGCGCAACGTGGAGGAGTAGTGTGGGCGCGCACCGGGCGTCAGCGGCATTGCCCTCTAGCGGGCATATTGTGAGTTATCGATTCTTGCGTGCCGTCGAGCCGCCGAGCGCCGCGCCGGCCGCCATTGGCTCTGTTCAGTAATTGGTTTATGTTGCTTGTTCGTAACATGAATTCAAATTTAGCGGGCCGGGGCTCTCGAATGAACAGAAACGAGTGTTTGTACGGGGAAATTACCCGTTCCAGATAATAAAATCTAGTGAAATACTATTCAAACTTTGTTTAACTCAGTCCGTGTATCAAACAAATATACATTTGTAGATACTTTTGCCCTTGCTTTCAGGAATAATATAATAAAATATAATTTATTAGGTAGCTACGAGAACTGATTGAACGGAGGTTGATTTAGGAAAATAAAGTAACTCTACGTATTATTAAGTAGGTAAGTACCCACAATACAAAACAGTCAGAAGTAGGTAGGTGTCGCAAATTTATAATTACTTACTTAAGTAGGTAACTATGTCTTAAAAAAGTTTTTGTTATTACACTTAAGTAAGTACTTAAGTACCTAGATTATATTTTATTTAATTACATATTATTATGTAGGTACCTAATTTTATAAGTACTTACTTACCTAAATATAGGCAGCTAATTACCTAGTAGGCAGTAACCTATTGCAGTGAAACTATAACGGATTTAATTCTCTTATTTTATTTTTTATTTCCTGACGTTGCGAAAACTTTGCAGTTCCTATATTCGTTGCACTTCTGAGCAAATAGTCTAAGGAGAGAATAGTCCAAAAATATAAACCGATTTCAGTAAGTTAAGAAATTATCGGAACATAGTAACATACAGCACAGCTCGCCAGTTTGATTTGTTCCTCTTGCCTCTTGGAGGTAGGCACTAAATTGGGAGGGAGGCGGCTGATATTTATGCACGTTAATAAGAAGCCAAGCGCCAGACAAAGCCTTCCTTACCCATTTCTACGTATGGAACAAGTAACGGGGTTTAGGACAGGAAATGGTTATTTCAGTACAAAGGCACACATATCATATGTGTAAGTATTAAATTTGTGAATGCATTGTTTTGAGTAGGTCGGGGGTCTGGTAATAGAATGAGAGTCACGTTCGTGTTGCGTTTGGTTAACTCTCAATTTTGTGTAATGTAAAACTATTTTAAAGTGTAGGTTAATAGGCTTTTTCAAGTACCTAAGCATACTGTAATAATTACACGTATTAAGATTTCATTTCAAGTTTAAATAGTACGTTGTGATACAAGTGTGGTAATTATTATATATATACGAGGCGATAAAGTAAGCGCGAGTCGGAGAGGAGCGCGGTAATAGAGCCGAGTATGTAATTATCAATCCACACTATTTTCTGTTACATTTTTTTTTTACTTGTTAATAAATGGCCCTTTACAGGCAAGTATTTTGAAAAATAAATCAAAAAATAGATTTTATTAAAAATTCGTTACTTCACTGCATTTTTTTTCTGTTTCACTTGTACTTTCTAACAAAATGTGGGAATTCACGAGCGACTGGTATGCTATTCACTATTTTCGTTCCGCCGAATATTCGCGAGAAGGGAGAAAATACTTCAATTCCCGTGAGAATATTCCTTACCTATGTTTACAATTTAGTTTTGTCTCCCAAAACAGGAATGTCTACAAGTTAAACATTAAATAAGTGTGGATCTATCTAAATAAAACATCACATACACGGATGTAGCGACTTACCTCTTCCAATATCTTAAACAAGTTTATCCCTTCCCCTTAAAAGTTACATCAGAATGTTTAAATCATATAAAGAGTAGCGAAACACGAAATTACACGATGCCCGTTTGTTTGAGGAAATATTATTTAAATGAAGATTTTCAAAGCGAAAAAGTTAGGGGAGGTCGAGTCGCATTATGCATCGCGTGCCTGACACACCACGCGTGGGGAAAACTTTTGCACTTTGCAAAATGCATAAGAACTTCGAAACACTCGGTCCGGGAGTCGACACTTCTTAAAAATTCTCAATTTTCCTTGGGGGTGACGTTTGAAAATCCTGTTCTCTTTTAAATTTCTTTGGTTAAGTTATAGGTGGTCGTGGAACACTTTATGTGTTTGTTTTATGTCCACTTACCGAATACATGTTTAAACTAAAACAAATAAGAGTAAATGATATGTGCGATAGTAAATTCTGGTGGAGGATAGTAGTGAATATTGCAGGTCGGTGTGCAGTATGCGGGGCACGTAGCGCTGTCTGCGCGGCGGCGGGCGCGCTGTCGGCAGTCGGCACTCGCCGACCACCACCGAACCAAACCTACCCAGCTCTTCTATCACCGAACCTCATTTATCATTTAAAGGCTCACTATACAGAAACTACTCACTGCCGCACGTGAAACTGACTCCTCTAAACGCTCCCCACTATGACAAATCGACTTCCCCCTCAGATAAAACATTTTACTAGTCGACTCAAACGTCGGGCTCGACGGACTCTGTAGTTTAAAAGTTTTAAACCCTTAATCCGAAAAAGCAATCTGCAAAGAGGCAATGGGAAGAGGATTCCGTGTATATTTATTGCCAGTCTCCGAACCATTCCTCGGGTGATTCGGTACAAGCAAAGTGACATTATTTTTGTAGTAATTTCAGCGAATGTCCTTTAAAATATTCAGAGTGCTGTAGCTGTGCCCATTAACGTGCCCGGTCGCAATTCGGAGCGGGGCCTCGTCCGCAAATGGCGGCTATATCATTAACTTGACCCGCGCAACTATCTGCCCCGCAAGTTTTTCCCGATATTACACCGGAGAGGTATTCGCGACAACACCGCTGCCAGCCAACCACCAACCCTAAATTACACACATGCATCTCGGAACATACGTGAGGGTAACGAAAACTAATAAGTAGAACTCTGCTCCGCGCTTCCAGATCCCTATTACTTTTTGTTTTCCCTAGGGTATCATTTTGATATTTTTTTGGTATTGCATCAGGTGTGTGTACCTACCTATTCCTGGTGAATAGGTACGTATAGATATCCAATTGGTGTATAACCGAGTAGGCATCCAGAATTTGTGACATACTTTCACGAAACTTAAAGCACGTTAAAATTTAAACGCAGCAAGTAGATCCAGTGAAATGGCCTCCATGTACCGAAAGAATGAAGGAACCTGTGTTGAGACTACCTCTACATAAAAGCTGCATATGTGATAGGATACGAAAATAAGGAGGAGGTGCGGAATTCTTAACGAAACTTGTGCGAGGGGATTTCTCGGCTAAAGAAATAACGGTGAGAACTCACTAGCTACGAACAAACGCATACCTGAGCGGGCGCGGTTCTTTCAAATATGCAGAGCAAATTATAAGGCGCCTCGCGAGGTACTGTTCAAATTTAAATTGCACTTCAACTTTTAAAATTAGATCTCGCCCATTCGACTTTTACCGATGAGAGTTACAAAACGGTAATGCTCTTATCAGAATTCCTAATGCATTACTGCATGTTGAATTACATGTAGAGTACCAACCACACGAACAAAGTAATTTAGTATTACTGCCTGTTATTAATATACCTAATGACTCTATATGGAGTTTCCTGCTTTATTTTCATATTGTTATAAGGAGTAAATAAGGGTCCATTTTAATTAAGTTGTCACTAATTATCGTAACAATGCTGTATGTAGGTGGCCGCCGGTTAAATAATGCACCGCAGTGGACCTCCCCCGGCCTTTGCTCGCTATCTAAGAAGAAATTGTGTTCGCCGTCGGGGGCTCCAACCCTTAATATGGAAATATGGCTCACTACAATGAAATGGTCCATTTAATTTGCGTTTAATTTAAGTTTAGTAAGGTTGCTCAAGAAAAACAAGTTTTCTATTGCGAGAAGCGAAATAATTAAAGCAAAGTTACCTATAAGATTGTGTAATATTCAAGAAGATGGGAATTTCAGGTAAATATTAATATTGTATTAATTTAAAATAAGAATATTTATAAAGATACTCACAAAAAGCTGGAACGACTCTTAACTGAACCTTAAGTAGGTACCTACATTTAATCAAACAACATACGCTATCAATTGAGCCATTGTGCTAAAGTAAAATAGAATCACCTACTATTTTTTTCGAATACTTACTAGAACAGTTAACAAGACTATTTAACGAGCACAGCCTTACTCGTAATAGGTACTTGAGTTCTAATGCCAAACACATTATGTAGCTATTGGTTGGAGCAATTTAAAGTTCATAGTGGGCCGCAAATGAACGTCCACAACTTAGTCCATCCACGCTAAATTATAGACAGGCTCCTCTACTCAAGTAACCTGTTGACACTATGTTAACTCAACATGTATTTTAGGGGCCGGCTGACTTTGTTACCCAACTTCATTCTCCGCCTTCTCAACAACCGGATTTCCGAAGTCATATTGAAATAGCTGTTAGGTTCTGAATCGACCAAGTCTATGCGGTCTGTTATTAACTTTGAACCGTCCAGTGGCCGTGAGCTTATAAAGCGAAAGTTAATCGTTTGTTGGATCTAGTGCACCGATATTGACGATTTGTCTTTATGCAATGTGGAGTTAGTTTAAAAGGAAGGTAAAAGTTCGATCGATGCCGATTCCGGACATTGGCTTGGGATCTTGAAGGGTAATGTCCCCTAAAAGAGTCTGAGTCACGTGATACATGCAAATAATTTCGGGAAGTCTGCATCCTGAAGCCGTTTCCTCGGCTGAGAGCGTATGAGTCCCGGTGCTGCGCTAGTTTAGTTTGAAATTTCATTCTTTTCGAACACATATCTCGACTTCGTCCGGGAATCTACTTTACATTTCTCATCCTAATGGCCATTGAGAGAAAATTGGAAAGGAAGTTTCGTATCGTGTCTTTGGTTTTGGTACCATTTTCACCGGGAACGTTGTTTCATATATAAAAGTAATATGAAGGACCTATAGCTGAAGAAACATACGTCGGTTATATACTTATTTAAAACAAAACGGGTTCATATTTTCAATATTTCCGACATAAGTAAAAAAAATGCTTTGCTTATAAATAACAGGTGTAATTCCTAGAAATTTGTTCGAAAGTTCAAGCACACTGCAACACTTTACCACATCACAATGCTATTCTTATTCACCGTTGTGTGACATAAATCTTTGTTATGAAATGGTTTTATTGAAAACTACCTAACGGCGCAAATAGTTCTTGTACGGAAGGTACTTACTTATTACTATTACAGAAGTTACGAGTATTCTGAACATCTCGTCTCACATTTTAAAGGGCCGTAATTTTCAAACCGCCAGCATAATAAGAATATACTTGCGAAATTATACATCTAAATTCCTTATTCGTTTCGCGGAAACTGAAATAAATGCTATAAATTACCGCCGGCAGGTGAAATAAAGAATAGAGGGCGATGCAATGTTTGCCTGGAATTCCATCTAAGGGTGAGTAGAGGGGGCGTAATGTGTGGCGGACACCCTTCCTGAGGGTTCTCTACCTCATGATGCCTATGGTGCCGATGAACCCCTATCGATTTGTCCATTTCCTAGAACTGACGTAATTGCAAATTGTCCGTGTCGAACCGTACCACTTCTGAATAAAGTGCGCCGTGCATTGTGGTTGGAACACTTTGATGTTCTCCAAATCCATACATTTTTAATTTACTTCCCCTGTAATGTGGGACGGTAAACCCCGTGCAATAACCCTCCATATTAACGTTAATAGTACGCTGTCATTTGTTTTAGTAACCTATTTCAGTTTGATAATTTTATTAACGTTCATGGTAGTATTCAATTCTTTATTAGACAATTAAATTGAAAATATCGACTTCTCCTTGGATAGTAAACAGAGTATTGAGACATGCAGCAGAAAAAATCGATTAGAGTAATAGTGAAGTTCATGGTAAATACAGATGTTCCACTCATCAACACGGGTCTTTATTTTTCCCGTTTGTCGTTGAAAATATACCGTAATGTTAAAATCGCTAAGCAGTAATAGTTCACGTGCACCTTCAATTTTACTACCTACATTATAGATTCTCAGGGGTACCTAATGGTTTATCCCAAACAGTCCGCGAGGGAGTCTCGCGGTTCTGCGCCACCCAGTGGTAGTGGTTTACTCTCAGCGGCCCGCTCCGCCTTAATATACGGTAGTTACCATGCCGCCCGCAGTTTGTATTCATTACCCACCTGGAGACCGCCGCTACAAGAGATTTAATGCCTCGCACAATCACTGTTCTCATTTACCACTGCTCAAATATTAATTTAATTGCTGAGTTATGAAGGCTTTGTTGCTATCACGGAGTTCGTACGGCTCTCTAAAGTGGATTAACTAATTTGAATCGCGTTCGTGAGAACGGGGCAATTTGTTTTAGGGTGGATAGTGACGAGGGAATAAATTCGCAATTGGATCAATAAAATTGGGTATTCGGATAGGTGTTGTAATAATCCTATGGGAATTCGGATATTACTTTCTTAGTGGTTCTTCTCAATTACTTATTACAGTATTTTAAGCTATATAGAGAGCGTATAAATGTCCGTATAAATTACACTGACAAGTCGACTGTTGTGTGTAGTGAGCAAGCAAATTAGGTGGTCCAGAGTAAACGAGTTATACCGAAGTTGTGGCGGCGCGTGCCCGCATGGGGACCGTCCAGTAGTTAACTTCGACCTGACATGCCCACACTGCATACAGATTTACAACTTTGATATGTTTTAAGACTCATATTTTAACTAGCTTTTCTTTGTGTCCCTATATGTGTTCGTCGTACTCTTTTAGAGTGTTATGGGTTTAGATGATTCCGTTCCTTTGCCTTCACTTAAAAAAGCATTACATAGTTCTATTTTCTTAACTGAGACATTTCTTAGTATTAAAGAATCGGTTTCTCATTTCGTAGGCACGTATATAATTTATGATCACAATTAGGTATACTTACTGTGATTTTCTTAATTTAAAGTTAATTAAGTAAGTACTACATGGAGATTAAGTTTAAGAAGATAATACCTAATAAATTATTTGTATCCTTCATATTCTTAAATGAAATGAAATATTGACAAGTCTAATTTTATAAGTGGATTAGGTACGTAACTAAATAATAATATAAATAAATAATAATATTATCAACTAACTCCTCACATTTAAGCATGGCAATATCTGTCACAAGAATTGCTGTTCATTGTAACATGTACCTACATATAGTCAAAAAAGAGAATTAAAAAAAACTCAGTCTCTATATCCATCTTAATTTTTCCTAAAACACTCCTGCAGTGTACACTAACTGTATCTAATACTCGCGAAAGTCAGACCGCGGCGTGGGCCTAGTAGAAACTAGAGTGAAGCAACATTAACTAGCAAAATTATCCGTCGTAATCAACACCGGCTCTTAAAACGACGACCTTCAAGATGACACTGCCCTCTAGCAGATTCATAACTCTGTTTATTTGCAATCTAAAACCTAATTAATTCCACTAGTCGCCGTCTTAATTGGCAGTGAGTGTGAGTCACGGTTTCATTATTATATTAGTGGTACCCGTGAGTGAAATTTTGTCTTTGAAAACTTTGACTCATTCCCGTGGAATCCTTACCTCGACGTCCTTCGTGGCGTTACCTACTCTAACGAAAAACGTAACTATACCTAGGTAAGGATTATAGTTAAGGAAAGTTACCTATTTGATATAGTTTAGCGGCTTAATTTTAGCAGTTACTGGAAAAAATAAGAATATTACCTAATAATTTCTGAAGCCTCCGCGGTTTTACACATTGGAATGAAACAACTACGTACGTTTAACGAATTTAATTAGCGTATTTTATTTTATTAGCTGACGTTTCTAAAACTTTACAGTTACCATATTCGTAGCACGACAAAGCTGACGATAGTCTAAGGCTAAAGTTTAAATAAAAAAGGCGAGTGAAATCCGTTATAGTTGATGTCTCATTCCAATAAGAATATTGTTTATAAGACTACCTATAGGTTTAAATATGATGATATTGCGGTTTAAAGAAACGTAAACGGTTGTTCTCTTAGCTGTAAACAAGTAAACGTAACATTTTTAACAGAAAAGCAAAGAAATTCGGGTAATATTGTTACTCGGGCGCGAAAACATTGCAAGAGGCGTTGTGCGTGCCGCTAACACTCCTTATAAATACTGCTAAGCCCCTGGCTTCCCTAGCTAATCTTTCGCGTGAAGATCGCCATTACCCCGCCATTTATTATTTCACCCGTATTTTTCTTTTCTAAAGTCAAGTCGAAACGTGCTTCATATTCTTGGAGGATTTTTAACCACTCGTTCTTCGCGAAGTGCGGCTGAAAGAATTAAAATCGACCGTTTTCAGTGGCGTGCTCGGGCATGGAGCATTTTAAACGCTTTTGAATTTTAAATTATGTTTAAGCGGTAGTTTTTTAAGTTACATTCATGTCAAAATTTCATGCGGATATGTGGAGAGAAGAAAAATTGTGGAAATTTTAAAATATCGTGAGTGCCTGACTAGCAGGGAGCAGCACGCTCGCCAGCCAAGCAAGTGTATTATGAAAATTGTAGATACTCAATAACTTATTCTATTAGGGTCAGGAGACACTTTGAATATGCAATGAGCACATTTTACCTAAACCGTCATATAAAAGTATAGAATGTAATGCGGTGCCGGGCTGTGTTTGCTTCCATTATGTCATATGAACTTCACTGACAACTTTGTGTCCATATTATATTTTAATAACATTATGTTCTCTAGCTAAATTTAATATTTACGTGTTTGGTGTAATATAATAATGTTAGTTTATACGTAATGTGGTCGGATCTGACATCTTTCTACACCATCTCACGACAAAGCGACGTTCACCTATTTCAACATTATTAGGCACAGAATGCTCGGCATACATAATCTTTTTTTTTAATTACGTATAATCGTGATATATCCTACCAAACAATAATACAGGACTTCAGTTCACGCAACAAGTAGGTTCTATTCTACACACCCAATAAAAAGCAAACTAAATCAATTCAGCCTTAGGTAATTTTATTAGGTAAGAACTAAGAGGTAACAAAGGCTATGTTAAATAAAGCGGTGTGCGTTACTACGGCAGCCAGTAACCGAGTAAGTTATGACAAAGTGAGGCAGTCTCAGGGGCGTCGGGCCGCGGCATGGCGGGCCCGCCTGCTTCGGCACCGAACTCTTAAATTAGCGCTAACTTAGACTACTTAGCTCGTTCAAGTTTTGTTTGCAGACGCCATAAATATTCGATGTAGCGAACGTGGTACAATACGAACGCCGACTGCTCGCTGCATTGTACAGCGAATCAAGACGGCCTTTGTACTGCTTAACAGTTGATTTGAATTTTCGCACTTCCATTAACTTAGTATTGGATGTTAAATTTATTACTGTAGATGGGTCACATGTAGTCTAGATTGCTCAGCTAGCCTTACCTTTACATACTGCCTGCCTTTATTCGATTTGTAAATCGAGGTAACCTAGGTAGGTACTATTTTTTCAATTAATGTGAGATTAGAGGTTGAATGAATTGTGAATTTTCTACAAAATCTTATCGTTTATCCAAGACATTATTATACATCGCCCTCGATTAAAATAAAATCAGAATAGATCATTTATTGCTGTTTCGCTACGACGTAAATTAAGGATAAAATAATTACTTAAATTAATGTGATTTTCGGAACCGATCAACCGCCCAAGACCACCCTTTTGGATTTATTTTATTCATTAATTGCTTAATTAGGTACCTATTACATTTAGATAGATAGGTACTAAGGACATAGCACCCTGTAAGAGCATTGCAATAGTCCTATATTATAGTGATTTAATTATTAGTGTTACATATTTACGTAATAGCGTAGATAATTTTATAACGATGATATTTACTTACATTTTATCAACCGACGAAAAAAACGGAGGAGGTTCTCAATTCGACGCGTATATATTTTTTTTTTTTTATTTTTTTTTTTTATGTATGACCACGCATAACTTTTTACAGAGTGGTTCGATTTTGATGATTCTTTTTTTATTGGAAAGGGTATACTTCGAAATTGGTCCCATTTAAATTTGGAAAAAAAATTCCGACCCTAAGGGTAGAAAAATAGGGGATGATTAAATTTTCACGCACCGATTGTAAAAAGTGACCATGGGTAACTTTTTACAGAGTAGTCCGATTTTGATAATTCTTTTTTTATTGGATAGGGCATACCTCAAAGTTAATCCCATAAAAATTTGGAAAAAAGAAACCTACCCTAAGGGTGGGAAAAGGGGGGTTAATAGCAAAAACAAGGTAGGTAGCTATTTTAAAAATAATTAAAAATTAAGCATGTAATAATTTGTATAGATTATGGCCACAGAAAATTATAAAATAATAACTTTTTAATAAAAAAATTTAACCGCCGAAAAAAAACTAAAAGGCAACAAAAAACAATAGCGCACTGAAAAGAGAAAAATAATAATTTTGTCTTTTATAACGACTATTATTTTGGTTGTAATGTCTGATATTTTTGGAGTCGGTGCCAGCCTCAAACAAACTTGAGCACCTTAGTGAAGAGTTGAGAGTGAAGAGTTGCTGCACCAGCTGGCACCAACTTCAAAAATAACAGACATTACAACCAAAATAATAGTCGTTATAAAAGACAAAATTATTATTTTTCTCTTTTCAGTGCGCTATTGTTTTTTGTTGCCTTTTAGTTTTTTTTCGGCGGTTAAATTTTTTTTATAAAAAAAATTGCACCTGCCCCCGATTGCTTTTTGTGTTCTATTTGTATCTGAATCATTCTTGACCACTAAAAATCTCATAATATACTGTGGAACAGATTTAGAAATTAAATTTTCATTCAATGGCTAACTCCAAACGTTCCACGAATGGCTATGTTTGGTCAACCGGTCGGAATGGAAATTCAGATGCGTAGTCGTATTGAATGGTAGTGGACGAGCCAATAATTCGGTTTCGCGGTTATTTTAGCCCATGTAGGCAGCTCCGGGCGCAGGTGGTCGCTTCCAACTGTAATGATCAGATCGCACTAGGTACGGCACAATGTATGCAATGTGCACTCGCTCCGTCCCATCTACTCACTGCATTAAATGCCAGAGCCCAAATTTAATCCGGAACATGTTTCTAAAATCCTATAAAGACTGACCCCACTCAGCAGATAATCGACGAAGAATATTTAAAAATGAAGTCCGAGTTGTCATGCAAATTTCTACTTTGTCCAAAATGGAAATTAATGTCTTACTTTCGAGTAAAAACAAAAAACTCGTTCTTTAGTCTGAATAGGCTAATTATTTAATTTTAGCGCAAACGTTATTGTCATTTCTTTAAGTAAAACATCAAATTGTGCCCGTTCTATATTTACGTTTTATTTTTGTTTGCATAAGCTTGACTAATTTGTGTATTTATCAGTGTTGGCAGCAGAAAGCATGGTTCAGTTAGACTGCAGGTGCCCATTCGCTGCAACTTCGATTAATTCCCATAACGAGGCAGGTCCATCACGCGGCCGCTCGTTTGTCTCCGGCCCAGCTATAAATACATCAGCGCACTTGCAATTTAATCCGTCCTGTTCCGCTTCCGAGCAATCCTGATCTCCTGTCTCTCTCCTACATTTCTACTTCCACAATCTACGATTCGGCTCAGCGAAAGTTGCGGCAATTAATTGCTTAGGTAGGTAAATTGTTGAACAACACAGACGATATTTAATATAAGATGTTCTTACGACCTAGTTCGAGGTGGACCGTTCTTACTAAATAGCAACCTAAATTCTTTCTTCAGAGTAAGGTGGATATTGTCTGACTCTACACTCAGGGAAGTAACAGTAAGCAAATTTGCGTACAAAGCGCAAAGTACTGGCGGGATCGTCTTTGTATGCAAATATTATTACAGGAGTCTATTGAAGGACCACACCGAATTCACGTATTGAGCCGGAACGCTATAGTAGTAGCGACTGATCTCGTAATAAGAGATGAGCACCTATACGGAGTACTTTGTTCATATCTAAATAAGAACAGAAATTTTAAATGTAGCAAAAATAAAACTAGTAATAACAAGTTTTACCTATAAAGGTTGGCGTATTAATGCTGCGACCAAAAGCCTTATGAAGAGATAATTGAACTGAATAGCAGAGTTGAGCATTTCATAGGCAAATCTGTTCTATGCGTGTTAACATGGCTTCGGGGTTATTGCGGTGCATCAATATATGTGAGAACGCGTAGGTATGTATGGTATATAGCATCGGGATACTAGTTTGATGCGTCTTATTGCATCTCAGATACGTAACAATGGCTAGTAAACGAGGATCAATATGTATTGCGTGCATGATTAGGCCACTTAGAGGATCAATTAGGTCGGTTGAGTTTACTAGCCCGTTACAATTCTAGTCATTCACGTCACTCCCGTCCGGGCACTTGTATCGGCAATTGTTATAAATCTACGTCTGATTTAACGTCACTTTCTTAGTTCTCTTTTTACTAACTAATGATTTGGCAGTCGGAGTGTGTTAGGATGCTGTAGCAAATGAACGCGTGCAATTAGAAGTGACGATGTTTGGCGAGCGCTACGGGACGCAGGTCAGCGGCGCGCGGCGGTATGCGGGACGCTGCTGCTTGGCAACTGACGGCTCTCAATCACACCCAATGCGTCACTTGTAACGCTACAGAACACCATATTATCTAAACTGCACTCTAATCACCTGAAATACGACGCAAGATGACAAATCCTAAAAAGTAGGACGACCGATGGAGTCGCATCTTTACATTCGAGACTTTTCATTCACGGATAACGGTGTCCTCGGAGGTGACAACGGGTAACAATTACGCCAAACAAAAGACCTTAAGATTCTAATTACGAGTGGATCCTTTCATCCATAAACCCTGATCGGATACGAAACCTGGCTATTATCGCGCGCCGTAAACATTTCTGGATTTCATATCCGCGGCACGGCCGGGCCCGCCTCGCTTATTACCTCCGCGCGGAAAAGAATAACATTGTTTTGGCACTTTTGACGCAAATTCCGGATGCCTACGTTCATATTGTGCGCCGTTAATATTCCGTGCGACGCGTCCGACCTTTTTTATTTGTATCTAAAATTGAACATTTTGTCGCGACAACGAGCGTGAGCATCGTTCCCCTTCGTCTTAGGAGCGATGAAAATACTGAGACGATATTGTTCAGCAAGGATCGTGCACTAATAACGGCATAAGCGGTTTATAATAATTTACGATGAACACCTGTGTCGAATTAGCTCGGTAGATCTGCGGACACCGACACGTCTTAGCTAACTAGCTTTTTGCTTCCCGGTAGCGCCGCCGTCACCGCTCCTACCTAAGCTTAAAGGGTAACAAGGGAAATTTGCTTTAGTTTGGATTTTTTTTCTATTAAATTGTTTAGATATATAATTAAAATTATTTAATCACTGGAACTACGAGAAATGATATTAAGTTTGTTAGGCGAAGTAGGTGAGTAAATAACGTCCATTAAACAAAGAGTACAAAAACAGCAAATCAACAAATGGCGGGCTCGGCTGTTGGCGGCTTTGGTGGCCGTCTCTCTTATTTAAGATTGTCATTATTCAAAGTTTCGTGAAACTTCCCAGAAAAAAAAACAAGGATTTTGCCTTCAATATGATCTTTGCGAATCTGCTGAAGTCGGCTGCTTTTATGCTGAAGTGGCAAAGTCGCAAAGATAAGGGGAGGAGCGGACAAATTGTAATAATTGCGAGACGAGATAAGAAGTGACACCAGAAAACAAATGAAGGCGGGAATTTAGCGGAGGGCGAGCGGGACGCGACGCAGCGTGACGTCACATAATTGTAGCAGCCGACGTGGTAACCCCATTGGAAACCTGACAAGATTTAATTTACCTTTGCTAATTAAATTTCCGTTTCTATCTAATGAAGTCTTAAGTGACCGAAAAATCTAAAGACTACTAATCGTTTGGCTATCCTACTAATATTATAAACTGGAAAGTTTGTTAGTACGAATGGATGGATGGATGTTTGTTAGGTGCCTATACTTTCACCTAACTACTAGGTACTTGATGAAACTTTACAATAAGTAATATAGCTAAACAGACAGAATAACATATTAAGTTCCATTTTAGAACGATATTGTAAAGTACCTACTCTTGGTGCGTAGACAAAGTTGCGGATAGAATCTAGTACTTACCTAATTATGCGAATTGCTTATACAAATGTAATGAAGGCGTCAGAATAACGAATAATTGTATTTAATAGAAGGAATTTCAGGCCCGGACGGGTCCCGCGGGGCCCGGGGCACACCTCGGCCGTCGTCACCGTACTCCAAATTAAAATGATAAATCAAAATCCGTCAGACCGCACAGAATGCTCGTGTAAAACGGAGAACTTTACACTTACGCCCTTTTCGTATCCCTGTGATATTTACTGTTTAATGTTTATTTAGTATTATTTATGCTATATTTTAAGAATGTTAGTTGAAATATTTTTTTAGATAAGTAAGACGGATATAAATTTATAATAACTGACGATTTTGCGGATTTGGGTAAGTATCTATTTACAAAATTGAACAAACATAAATAACAAAATAATTTCTGATGCCTTCGCGGTTATTACACATTGGAATGAAACAACTATTAAAGGATTTAACTCGCGTATTTTTAGTAAGTATAAAATAAAATAAAAATACGCGAGTTAAATCCGTTAATAGTTGTTTCATTCTAATAAATAACAAAGTCGGTTGTCTTTAAACCATACAACTGATTTTGATTTAAGTAGCTTTTAAACATTACTTAGCTCTTTTCTGTAAGTACCTAGGTAAGTGTAGATAGTTTATTTAACTAAGTATAAAAGAGCTTCTAATAAAAGTAGAATCTAAATTACATAGTAGAAACTATAACTGTTATAGTCAAATTCTATTAAAAAGAATAAAGGTAGTAATTTGATCAAAAGCAATAGGTTTAGAAAAATATGTACTGCTGTCCCGGGAGCGGGGGTCATGACCCCTATATATAATAATATACAGGTAATTGGAGCAGGTACCTACATAGCGTGTTACCCTTGACCTTTATTAGACAAATACAAATAAAAGTCAGCATGTAACGTCAGTATGTCACATGCGATCGGACTGGGAGTACTAAAACCGGAACCAACCTAACACACACACACACATAAATAACATAACATATACACATTTATATATATATATATATATATATATATATATATATATATATATATATATATATATATATATATATATACTAGCGGTTCGTCCCGGCTTCGCACGGATCCCTATTTTTTTCAATACCTATATAATAATATATAATATAGCCTATGTCGCTCACGAATAGTGCAGCTTCCCAACAGTGAAAGAATTTGTCAAATCGCTCCAGCCGTTTTGGAGTCTATTCGATCCAAACATACCTTTCATCTTAATTATATTAGTATAGGTACCTATGTCACGCACGAAGTGTAGCTTTTCAACAGTGCAAAAAATTTTCAAATCGGACCAGCCATTTTGAGGCCTATTCAATACAAACAAACAAACCTTTCCTCTTTATTATATTAGTATAGATAATATATCTACATCTTCTTGTCTATAAAAACAGTTGTGCTTTTACTGTGCACGTTTAGTAAAAAGAAAAGCGACCGGGTAAATATTCAAAGGATATTCATGCAAAATTATACTGAAACAAAAGGTAAAGAATAAAATATCTCATTTGTGCTAAACTGTCGCTTGTTTGTGGGTTAAAACGCAACTGACTCTGTAGGATTTATGCAGGTGCATGCGGCACGAATAATTTCTCGAGTTTATTTTATTTTAATAGCATGATGAAGTGTTATTTAGATATAAAATAAGTAGGTACGAGTAGTGCTTATCACTACATAGTATAAAACAAAGTCGCTGTCTCTTTGCCCGTCCCAATGTTTGCTTAAGTCTTTAAAACTAGGTACGCAACAGATTTTGAAGCGTTTTTTTTAATAGGTAGATTCAATTTACTAAGTAGCCCTAAAATCTAAGGTCTTAGTGAAAAAGGGCATACGTTTCACACGGTGAAAAAAGGGTAGGTATAAAATTATGTGCAATTTATACGTTATTTATACATTAGGTACTATATATTACGTTAATCAATAATTGTATTTTTTTGCTCAGGTATTTAAGTGAGAATATAACAAGAATATAAAACTCGCAAACAGTAAACAGGGGAATAGTCAAAACAGACAAATAATAGTAAGTAATGTAAGTAAGTTGCTAATCAAAACAAAATGAAAATTCCGACGAGTTAAAGACCTCAATTTTTTTGTCGATAGAACAAAAATTTATTACCTAATGCAGGAATAATATGACATATTTACGCATATAGAAATAAATCAACCAACCTGGACTAGTCAATGATTCTTCATGTTTTAACATGCCATGTCTATACTATGATCTATCATCAGTATATATAGATATAATAACGACCTTAACACCAAGCATGTTATCCAAAACGCAAAATTAATTGTTTGTTTTATCGTAACAGAGTAGGCACGGCAAAAAACCACCATTGCTTGTTGAGCCGTATAATTTGCGTCCGTGTCACATCACAAGGTAAACCGTAAATTATCGGAGCGGCGATATTGACATTACCGTTCCGCGAATTTAAATAATTCGTTTGATTTCAAACACGCCATTGAATGGACTAAAACTAATTGTGTGGTTAATCGAGATGGGCATCGCTTTGTTCCGACCTGAACACATAAACCACGCTCCTACACATTGGCGGTTTCAAGTAAACATAACGCACTGATTTTGTGTAAACGTTTCATTACCATGAAAATGTGTGTAAGTTTTATATCGTTAAAATATATACTTTTCACAATGTCGGAGTATACGTCAAATAGGTAATTGCATCTTTTCTGGAAGATAAAAATATCGTATCAGCTACAGATGACTTTATAACCAATATTATTCAAAATAGTAAATCTGAAATACTTAATAAGTATACCATTTGGTGGTTTTTAACTGTTATATAACTAAAAATAAGCTAGCATAAGACTTGTAATTGCTATAAAACTTGCAATTAACTTACTCGAGACTTATTTGAAAATTGTAAATGAATCAAGCTAACGTATCAATAGAAGGTATAATAAACAGAACTCTTGCGGTGGGTTTTTTCAGAAAATCGCTTGTGAAGCAACCCATAATGTTTTATTAAATGTCATTCGCAATATAATGAGGTGCGAAGGATCTAATATCGGGCGGGAGAGCGCTACAGAAATATGTGCGAAGTGTTATGGAGTGGCGTTGTAAGTCAATGAAGCGGCAAATGGGGTGTTCTCGCTGCTCCGACGAGGGCACACTCTAATAAATAAAATTATGCCTCAGAAATTACAAGAATACGCGCGCCGTAGCGATCCCCAGAGATTGGATGCTGGAGATTTTCATCGATATCCTCCAATAATGAATCTAATAGTGTCTAAGCTTTGAAGACGCTGTGACTCTTGCGGCGAAAAAATGAGATTGCCTCCCTCCTTGTCCAATGATATCGCAGATAACAGAGACGATTTGCCGATTGCAGATATTGAACCAGACGATACAATTATGTTGTTATGATAAAATAAGTGACACAATATAATTACCTACATAGAATACATGCAATTAGTGTCGGCTTTAGTTTACGATAACGAGCATGGATGTAAAACATTTATTTGTCTGTTGAACTTAAGATATATTAAAATCTACGTCATTCTAAGATGTCGGCAGAACGACCAAACGGTAATTGGGATAAATCAGAGCAGCTTATGCGGCGAATGGAGTTTACTCATATCAGTTTCAGCTTTATTACGCAGGAGGCTTATGTCGGAATCTATGTCTGTGTCATGTTGTATCACAGGGGATTGTCTCCAAGTCTGTGTAATAAATAATATTACGTGGGAGAAATTATTGTGGAACCAACCCTTATATCGCGCGGTGTTCGCATCCCCAACCCTTCATACAGTAATAAAGTGAGATTGCTTATATGCTTAGCATTAAGGCGATACGTTTCGCTTAAATTAAGACCAATTTGCAGTGGTTTTGCCTCGGAATATGGGAACTCAATTTATGAGTAACCGAATGATGTAATTTGAACGCGTAATTGATGATTTTAATTGTATTGCGCGAGAGGAGTGCCGACATTCCAAATACACCGATATTGTCACTGGAACTACGAGTAGCTTTACGTTCAACACACATTTAATAGTTTTAGATTGAATTAATTCAGTAACAAGTACTTATTAAGTGTCAGACATACATATTTAATACATACGACTAAATATTTTAAGTAAGTTATAATTTTGATAGTAAAAAATATAGGTACCTACCTAACTGTGTAAGAATTAGCTATATTGCTTGTTTATTTGTACATGACCAACTGTGTAAGAAGATCAGCTTCTAACACTTACCAATAGTCTCAGTAGGACAAGTAAAATCAGTGTTGCCACGTTAGTATCAAATCTTGAAGCTTCGGTCAGGGCCGGGAGCTATCCCTGCATCATTCACGATAATGGGCGAGCTACGTCGCGGCGTCGCCTAAATGTAAATCGGTCTAATTTATACGCGCGATAACGTCGCCGTACTGCTGTTAACTGTAATTATATTGCCAAGCGAGGACGTGTTGATCAAAACCTCTGATTAAATGCCGCCGTGTCGACTGGAGACGTCCCTGGACTGTTCTTATTGTATCGTTAAAGGTGTTGAAATAAACGGTGTCCTAGTTTTTGTGTTAAGCTTATTTGGTGGACGAAAAAGTTCGGCTTGTTTCAATTTGCTATCACATATATAGGTACCTACACTAGCTTCTGCCTTCTGTGCACAAAAAGCCTTTCTTAGTGTTCCCCTACGTTACAAAATTCAAGTTTTAAACCCTTATACTTTAGACTCTGCGTTGATATCATAGTCATTATGTTAGCTTCTCTTTTTTATAGTATATGGATTAAATTTTTACAAACCTCTTCACTTATATAATACATACCGTATTATATTTCCGTAAAATATATGGATACACAATACGTGCATCAGAGCACCGTCATAATAACTTATTAATCTAATGACTGATTCGACGTTATTGTCGTAGATGTATATAGAGACAATACTCCAATGGGCAATCTATTTGAGTAATTACGCGTTAAGGGCCATTGTCGGCCATCTCGTGCACGTGAAATGAGCCTTGTTCTATGCCAGCCGTTATGTGCATGCTTTTGGTCGCCACAGCCACATGCGACGGGGCCCAGGAGTGTCTTCAATGGCGCTCTATACAACTTTATTGCTCTCGTGTCTCCTGCGATTCGTACATCGGGAATTTGCTAAAAGAAAATCGCTTGCTTCATACGGTCACAGATGCAATAAAAGAAATCTTATTTCGTAAGACATTTTAGATACATTTTCATTTCGGAACGTGGAAATGTTTCCAAAGTAAAACGGCTTTATCTTGAACTTTGCCGCAAGTTAAACAATTTATGAAACAGATATTAATCAGAAGAAAACGTCTAGAAATGAAACATGAAACGCTGTTTAATTGTACCAGTAGATTAGTTAACAATCTCCGAACCGAAGTCTGACTGCGGCTTATCTGGCGCCAAATGTTTCAAAGCAACTTTTAACGAGTTTAAAGTTGGGCCAAGTGTAGTGCACCCAAAGCGTAGCGCCGTCTTAGCTTAAGATTAATTAAACAAATGCACGATGGCTCCTTGAAAACACTCCGACATGTCTCGGGCTGTCGTCGCCAACCTTTCCCAAATTAAAGCCATAAATCAAAATCCAACCGGTAAGAAATATAATAACGAGGAACTAAGCGGGACTACACAACTCACTTCAGGGATTCTTTCCTTTGCTTTTCCACTCGCCGCTGGAGCTCCCCGTGCGGCCCGCAGATTGAGAATTTATTTAAATCACTGCGATGTTTATCTGGATGCAAACTTTTATTATAAAGAAAGATAAATGTAATGAAAATCTCGGAGTAGTTTATGCTATAGGTAAATATAATTTATCTACATCAATCTTTTAACATATACCCGATTAGTCAGCGTTATAATTGACAGCAGAGATGGTAATAAATTTACAAATTAATGAACTCTCATTAGTTTAAATATTTTAGCAATAAATCTGTTTTCAATTCAACCTTAACAATTTATTTCTACATCGAACGTGCCCTAACATCCTATAAAACGATCTGACTTTTATTTGATTTACGACAACAATAAAACATGGCCGCATAACGTAACAGATGCAAATTGCAACGTCAGCAAAGTCCGAACGAAATAATTTTCATTTTGGTAAGAGTAATAAAACTGAATACATATTCAATTGGATGACAAATAAAATCGATTTGTTTTCAGGCACTCTGAAATTTACAGCGGGAAGAAGGTAAGTTTGCAACATCGGGTTCGTTCGGGGCGGATCGTAACTCAGTCGCGATTTATGTGCGTGCGCCGTTGACGCGCTAAAAGATTAGTCGCTACGCCAAGCAACGCCTACGGTCGCCTCTACGCCCGCTCGCCTCCGCTCGCACGATCGCACACGACACTGTTATTTGGAAAAATGCCATCGATTGCAAGCGATGCAATTTTACCCCGCTTAAAAATGATTCACCTATTCGACGCACTTCTTGGGATTCATACTTGAACGATTTTCTTCCACGTGTTTACTTATCACGAGAGAGCACTTTAGACTTAGTATCTCGCAGGGTTGCCGCAGTATTT
This sequence comes from Polylopha cassiicola, assembly GCA_038024825.1. NCBI lineage: Eukaryota > Metazoa > Arthropoda > Insecta > Lepidoptera > Tortricidae > Polylopha > Polylopha cassiicola. Next base: position 5,589,131 of record CP149050.1, read on the forward strand.
ATAGAATAGTCCTATTTTATTTTTTACTATTTTATTTTTTACTATTGTTTTTTTTATTATTAGTATAGTCAAGCAAAAGCATAAAAAATCGTTTTCTTTCGTTATCATACCGTACTGAATGTAAAAATGTAAAAAGTGAAAATAGAAATAAAACGTATACGTTTTAAAAATAAAATAGTTTTAACTAAGACATAGAAAAAGAGTAAGTATAGTATACCTAATCTGGAAGTCAAAATATAAAAACACTAGTCTAGGGTAACAAAATTCAATCGAAAAATCTCTTAGGAACCTATTCGAGATGGAAAGCAAACACAACAGTAATAAGTTCTTATTGCGTAGTCCGCCAGAAGTTGGTATAGCGCAAAATATATTTGCACAAAAGCACCGAAAATCGCTTGTTTTAAAATGAACGCCTAGAACAACGGATGTAGGACGCCGGGGCAAGTTTACGACTATGAAGCAATCCGGGCAGCGCACTTGCAGCATCGAATTTGTTTCCAACCGATTCTCCCGACTATTGCATAGTTCAACAGCCGTACTATATCAAGCACTGACACGACGAAAATGAAAGGTACGATGTACGTTATCCTTTTTTTGTCGTTTTCTTCTTTCTCTTGTACCTATCTATAAGTTCAAATTGTATAAATCAACATTGACATAATGTTGAGTTTTTTTGCAGCGATACTTTTCAGCTATGACGGTCTTTCCGAAGCGCTAGTAAGGTCATGTGACGTGTTCAAAAAAAACTGAAATGTAACTTGTATTTTTATCAGCTTTTAAAAGTTAGATTATTTGCCTACTCAAACAAGTAGATATATAATAAAGCTAGTAAGTGCAACGATGCTAGAGCACTTTCTAGGGATTAGCACTTTCTATCACTAAACTTGTGCCCGAGTTGAGAACAGTTTCAATACTTTGTTGTCGCACTTTGTAAAAGAATTGTAACTTTCTAAAGATTATTCACTTTATCGTTTCAATTAAATGTTTTTATGGTTCACTCTTACAGCGGTGCAACATTCTAACGGATAATTTCTTGTTACACTAATATTTTTTGTTGGAAATAATGTCTCAGGTATCACAAAAGTTTTATTATAAGCTGTAAGGCGATTTGGTCTAATAGAGCCTCTATACAGTTTATCAATATGGAACTTGTGAGCTACTTGGGTTATAATGTTTTCTTTGTGTGGTCAAAAATTCGTATTGACTTCATACTCCATAACTAAAGCACGTATACTAATAATATTCTCTTCTTATTTTGACGAAGCACTCTCACATAACAATCGCGGCACCAATCGACCAGCATCAAATTGCACATCAAGATTTAAATACAATCGTAATTTTATTGTGACCATTAAATTCATAGCAAGTACCTACTTACAGTAATAATTGCGCTCTAAATTTTTATAGGTCATATCGAGACCGGTTGTGGTCACACTCATTACCCTATGGGGTTCGAAGTGGAGTGGGCGAGGGGGGGCCGCGACTCCGTGGCGACAGGCGCGGCGGGGCGAAGGAATGTAATATCAGTAGAGTAGTGATATTGCGGTTTCTAACTCGAATGATCGTCTGTACTGTCACACAGAGATACATTCAGATAATTGTTTGGGACTGCGATGTATTTTGTAATGCAGCTATTAAAATATTAGAGACTAGCTTCTGCCCGCGACTGCGTACGCGTGGAACTCCTCCTTTTTTGCAGTCGGTTAAAAAGTAGCCTATGTCCTTTCTCAGGCTCCAGACTTTCTTTGTACCAACTTTCATTCAAATCGGTCCAGTCGTTTTAGCGTGAAAGCGTAACAGACAGACAGACAGACAGAGTTACTTTCGCATTTATAACATTAGTAGGGATATTATATTAGTAGGGATAATTGCTCATTTTTTTCTGGTGTCTTAGCGATGTTAGGAAACGACTCAGAATGTACTTAAAGCTAATATATAAAGGAGGCTAATAGGATCAGTCAATTACAATTGTTCGTCAAAGTTCAGACGAAATCGCTGAATCTTGAAACTTATTTATTTTGACTTCAGACTATATGTGTATTTAGAAATACATTTAAGAGGATTGTGAACCTGTTAATTTTCATACAAAAGGCGATAACGTTTTACACCCAGTAAATATAGTTAGATTTTTATAATTTTTGGATATGTTGTAGATATAATGAGAAACTACGTCTGTACGTTTTGATTTTTAAGAAATATTGCTTACGTTTTGATTTATATGCATCTAAAAATCTATATATAGATTTTTAGATGCTAATAAATTTTAGCGTTATCGCCTTTTGTATGAAAATTAACAGGTTCACAATCCTCTTAAGAGACGAAGCAGGGAAAACAAAATTCATCTTTTTTAAAAATAAAACGTTAGAATATAATTCTAATTAGAAGTTGCTTTCTCCGTTTTGTCAGAAATACATAGCTATTTGTAAAACTGCTCATTATGTCAATCATCGTTCCGTTTGTCATGTCGGTAGGCAAGCGTTGACGGACGCCTCAGAAAAAAAAAACGTAGTCTATAGTTTTATTTGAAGCAGCACAAAAGAACGAAAAATTCGTCATTAGTCAATTAAGTCGCGTGTTGTTATTGGAAATGGACATTTTGACAAACAAACTGGAAGAGACAATTGTGCAACATCGGTCGCGATGCAAAAACATTGAGAGGGACAGGCGGCACTTTAATTGCAATGTGCTCGTTAGCTCTGATCCGATTTCCTGCGCCAGTACTGTTTTTGTCCACAATACTCATTCCAGTTTCGATGACGGACATTTTCTTTCGGATATAGAATATGTTCAGTATTTTTCAGGTATAAATTTACGGAAGTCCAGTACAAGATATATCGCGGCCGGATAATAAACAAAACAGGAAAGTTTTGTAATATAGCGGTTCTATGATTAGCCGGTTTGTGACAGTTTTTACCTAATCTACTTTTCTGCGGACAATTAAAATTTCACGAGGGTCGCAGTCTTAACCTTATAAACATGAACTTAATGGTGGAAATTATGTATCGACGTTTGTATTTTTGAAAGTTGTGAACGCAGTTAATACTCAATGCAGTAGGGACCTCTGCGTTGAAACCACAAACAGCATTACGCTCGCCATCAAACTCATTTATCGGTCATTGGATTTCAGTTTTATTAAATACGTTCAATGCATTTTTATTTTTTACTTTTTGTCTGACAGTGTTTTAACCAGTTTTGAGTTATGGAATGGTATAGTAAATGTTTTCTGTTTAGTTCCTTTAAATGGTTTCTACGTCTCTTTATTAAATTATCTACAATATTTTTAAATTTTTTGAATACTTTCAAAGTAACGGTTGTTTTGAATGCATGCATAACGGTATTGCAATGGATACGCGCTCATACGTTAGCCACATTGTTTAAAGTTGAAACAAAATTTAAGGAGAAACTCTAACATTTACCTACTCGTTTTATCAACAAATACCAGCAAATAGAGCACAAAATCTTTTATTAAGTTAAGTACAATTGAATTAGACTGCTTTCCGATTACTTTCTTTATGGTTGAACTATCTAGTTACTTGTGTAGATAAAACGCAATTTAGTGTGCTTTTAATTCTAAGGTTACAGTTTTGGTTTAGCACTGATTTTGCTTAGTGATGTCAAGTGATTTTATACGTATGATTAGATTAGATTAGATTTATTTATTTCTCAAAATTCATACAGTACAATTACACTATTATGTCGAATTATATGCATTCACATTGAGATCGTCAGAACAAAAATAAAGAAAAAATAATATGAACAAATTACATTATAACATTAAAAAATACATTATTATGTCAAATTATATTCACTCATATTGAGATCGTCAATACAGATTTAACTTACAGTATTTACAGTATCAGCAAAAATTATAATTTTATTACAATAAATTTCATTATGCATAATATAATGTCAAATGGCTTTTAGTGTCAAGTAATTTAACATTAATAATAAAAATAATTTATTTATATTTTTGATTAAATTCGTCAAGAGAGTAAAATGGGTTTTCCAATAAAATGTTTCTCAGTTGGCGCTTAAATGCTTCGTCAGACGGCTCGTTCTTTATCACGTCAGGTAGGCGATTATACAGACTCGGTCCAAGAACACGGGGATTCTTTTCTGCAAGGGCCATGCGACGGGGGACCGTTCTCAAACGTCCAGCAAAACGACTTACTTTACCAGAGATACATACCACTTTAAATTGATCTAAATTATTTCTTACAAACATTAATAACTCGAATAAGTATAATGAGTAGTGCGTCATAATGCGTTGAGCAATAAACACGTCTCTGCACGACTGTCTATGTTTCGCCCCAACAAGAGCACGCAACGCTCGTTTCTGGATCACCAGCACCCTACCGGCTTCGGTGGAGTTTCCCCAGAGGAGCGTCCCGTACGACATGATGGAGTGAAAATGTGCAAAGTACACTTGTTTGAGTGCATCGGCAGAGATCAGTGGTTTAAGCTTACGCAACGCAAAGACCGCACTACTCAACCTATCACAAAGTTTGTCGACATGGCTCATCCAGTTGAGGTTCGAGTCTAGCATAAAGCCAAGGAACCTGCTCTCACTGCATAGCGGCATTGGACTGTTCAGGATGCATGGGGGTAATTTAACGCTTCTTCCATTAAATACTATCACATTTGATTTTGCCATATTCAATATCAGTCCATTTGCAGAGAACCATGTCTGTAGTTGTTCACTGGCTACACGTATCCTGAGACTCAGCTCCTCGTAGTTACGAGCGCTGACCACCACGGTAGTGTCATCAGCGAACAACACAGACAGGCCAATGGAAATGGACGATGGCAAATCATTGATGAATGATAGAAAAAGCGTATTCCCTAACGCGGATCCTTGAGGTATTCCCAATGACACTAACCCAGATTCAGAGGTAGTGATTTTGCCTTCAATCGTCATCCTAACGACTTGTTTACGTCCCATAAGGAACGACGCAAACAATGCATGGGGAATATTTTTAATACCATACAAATCTAACTTACTTAATAATAATTCATGCGAAATCACATCAAAGGCTTTGGATAAATCACATAAAATAGCAGCCATTTTATGCTTTCCATCCAGGCCAGTCAATATACAGTCAAATATTTGGTGTGCTGCAATCGTCGTCGACTTGTTTTTTCTGTAGGCGTATTGTCTGTCCGTCAGTAAGTCATTTTCTTCGAGATGATGTATTAGGTATTTGAGTAAGTACATATTGTGTGTGAGTATAATTTGTTGAAAAATTTGTTACAATTATCGTTTTAAAAAATGTTTTGATTGTAAGCGTAACTGATAACATTTAAACTGTATTCTGTCTGCTATTTATTTTGTAATTAGTTGTCACCCGATAGTACACAAATCACAATATAAATATTAATAGACTTGACAAAGATTATTCAATATTCATAAATGTCAGATACAAATGAAAGGATTCCGAGCCCGCGTATTCCCGGTTGCAGCGATAAATGTTGCGTACAATTGCTTGGATTTCTGTCCTCTTTTATCCAACGTTTTATTATTTTAAAGTATTTTAATTAAAGCTGACATTGTTTTGCGGAAGAAGATTATGACAAGCCGTCGACTTGACACAGACAAAAAGATTTCCCTGAAACCTTTTTGTTCGAATGCAGGGTTGGCCGCTGGAAGAGGGTTGCAAACTTAAATAATCTTATTAAACGCTTTATTTTCAGACTTCAACAAGTGCTGAATATTACTGTTATGACAGTAATATTCAGCACTTGTTGAAGTACTCACAGGGTACCTGATGTTAGAAACGATGTAGGTATATTATAGTCGAAGAATGTATTTCTGTATTAATCGAAGAGTTGGAAAGTACGCTATGTATCTACTTAAACTATGTCCAAGACGGTCAATAAAGGGAGAGGATTACTTCTAAACGCCATTTCGCTTAAAAACCAATTGCTAAAATATACGCGGACTTTTTGAATTTCAGTTATATGGTATGCGTCTATATTTGGCGAAACATTTTTGCACGCCTAGTGACCCGTCTTGTTTCATTATCAGTGTTCTTGTAATTCAAATAAATTGTCGTTAAATGTTTTGTAAGCAAGTGTAAGTAGTGTGACAGGGCAAGGCCGGCGCCCCGCCCCGCTCTGGCGACTCGTTTCGCCGGATCATTGTTATTTATCTCGTAGCCTCCCCGCTTTTATTCGTTCGTGTCCGCCTCGGTTTATTTGTCTTCAGGTTCCGAGGGTACATTAACGTATTTTTCTTCTCTATTAGGGAGACGGTCGTCGGCTCACCTTCAAAGTTTACGGGATCCGCGGAACCCCGAACCTCGGCGTTGTTTTGCTTGTTTTTTATTTCAAAGATAAGTCAAATAAAAGTTGACGATTGATTGTATTGTAGGAAAAGTCGTAATCACACAGAATGGGGAGGATTTGTGGTGCGTTAAAATCAGAGTCAGTCTCGTTTACGATCGACTCGTGAAATTTCTTCTGTACTTTTTTATGGATTAGCTATTCGTTCTTTGATGTGATCGCGACGTTCTTTCAAATTGTTATATGAGTTATACTAATGCTCAAATAGTTATTTTTTATGACAAAGGTTTTTATGGCATTGTGAGTTACAAGGCGCTACGGTTCTATTATATTTACAAACTTTACGAACCCTGCGCATTCATAACGTTCGTAGGGAGAAAACCTAAGTCAACGTCTCAGTAAATAAACAGTGTTTCGTTCTATAATAAATATATGGATCCACTATTTCAGGACGTCCTTCGCACGATTCTCGCTAGTCAACATGGCTGGAAATTATCCGTGATGATATTAACCTGGATCAACATCATTTACATAATATCGCCGGCCCGTCGGGCTAGACGGAGTGACGAAAATACTGTGACATAGTACCCCTAAAATAGACTACTGCATGATTTCAGAAACACGTTTTAAATATTTCAGCCAGGTGGATGGTCGAGTCTAGTTTAAGCTATTTATTGATAATTTGTTTTTTCATTCGCATACCGCCGCCATTAAAATATTTAAGATAAATCTTTATGATCTTTTTGATTTTATAGTAGTATTTGGGTACTAAAGACGTAAAATATATCTAACGGAAATATTATTTCACTCGATAAATAAGATAACAAATAAAAACGTAAAGTGTTATTTTAATAGTATAGGCGCTATTTTAGAATAACAAATTTAACATGTGATGAAAACTAAAATTAAATAAAATTATATTAAACACGAAATAAAATATGCTAGCCCGCTGCTCAGTAAAAGACGCGTCGTGCACACTCACTTCGCAACCACGACAAAAGAACAGTACTTAGCTAAGAAGACAGAGTCAAATTAGGCACAAAAGCTCCATTAGCGCGGTGGCAATCTCAAAATTAAATTATCTCTTGCAATAACACAGTGGGGAATTACGAGCAAATTGCCAGAAAGAATCCATTCTCGTAGATCGGTTGCATGAAAATTGCAACAGCCGGCAATAGCAGCGGCAGCGAAGCGCACAATTATAACGAGACCGTATAAATCAGAATGAGTTGTGGCATGTTATTAGGGCTATTCCAGCACAAAATAGGAAGACGAAAGCGGGCTCGATGAGCAACGTAAACTTTGCCCAAATAGGATGCTTTTGTTTTTATAATAGATTCTGTGATTACTTTTAGCCAGCGAGCGCTAGCTTACCACCACTTAACATAGTTAAAGAGCAATATATTGTGTGTTATATTATACTTATTTGTAAGTTCAAATGTTAGGAAATAATTGTTTAGTTTTTATCGTTCTGTAAAACGTGTTATAAACGCCGTACTTGTTAAAATTAATTCTATTTGGTATGAGTAAACTCCTCCTTTTTGATTTAATAAGTAAGTACATAATTATGCTTACATAATAATAACTCGACTCACAAGAGTATAAGTACCTACTTATACTTATACTCTTGTGAGTGGAGTAAGTATCTTAACTTATAATAGTCGTACAGAAGATAGTTTTCCTACAACTACCACTTCAAAGTACCTCTCTTTTCGATTTTAAGTAGAATTAAATGATCAGGCTCCTCCATCTCGGAGCTCTCATGCTCGTGAATACAAATAGATGCTTACGGGACGTACCTTTTTGCAAATTATCTCTTTGCTACAAGACGGGAACGTAACCTGAAACAAGGATTGCAAAGGTAAAGTCGTTGGTGGATACCGTTACTTGTTATTTCGGTACTTAGTTTAAATGATTCCAGAGGCGCGTGTACGATAAGGGATTAAATCCAATTTCAAATTCAGATCTTTGTCTTATTTGCTTAATATTTTTTTTTATTTAAAATAAAGTACACTATCGTTCTAGATACTTCATTGCTCTGGTATAGGGTAACATTGGAATGTAACAACTATAACGACGTTTTGCAAATTTTACAGTTACCTACCATATTCGTAGCTGAGCTAACGATAGTCTAACGCTAAAGTTCCGTTATAGTTGTTTCATTCTAATGTGCAATAACCGCGAAGGCATCATAAATTATTATGGTATGGAGTAATTTTATTATACCTATTTGAAAAAGCAAAAAACACGACTCAATAAAAAGTTTAGTTAATATTTGCACATCTATTATAACCTGCCTACTTTAAACAGTAATAACTTTGCCTATTTGTAGCTGTACGTATAATAATTATTTCTAAAATGTATAAAAATAAAATTGTAATTAAAGTCTCTTCTATGTCGTTACTTATTATCCTGACATAAATATCTATAGGCAAAGTTGCATTTATAACGTTATTTAGGTATTCACAAATAATGAACATCACAATGGAAAAATGCCCTAAATAACAGAAAGAATGTGAAATAAATGTATTGGAACATAAATCAATTTTAACAATTTGCATTGAGTAACAAAATCCATTAAGTTAATTCGTTTTTCTATAGAGGAATGCAGAAACAGGGGGGGCGGGTAGACATGACAACTACCTAATGGACACCGTATAAGGTTAAATTGCTCGGGCTGACGCAATTGTATTTTGCGAAATGGAATAGGTAATAATGAAATATTTAAAAAAACACGATAAAATAAAACGAAATATTTAATTTGCACACATATCAACTCGGCACTGGATCGGCATTTCTTAATGATTTCCTAATATACTCTTCTACTTAACTACCAACCATTGCTTTTTACTAAGGGCCGCCATTCTTTGTATTGAACATGAAACAAACTGCTTATTACACTATTTGTGAGTTAGTTTACGATGACAATAAAATATGATAATCATCAGGCTACGTGATCCAGACGAAATCCTTTTTATTTGTATTTACGAGTGAAGAGGGCCTTGACCTCGCCTCAATCGAAACCGAGGCCTGGTGACGTCATCGGAGAAAAATAACTTTCCTCAAGAAAATGGGGCTTCTATACTATCGTGATTTGCCAGTGGGCCTGGAGGATAAACCCTTCTGTAAACACAGGCGATTTTATTAAGACTGATTTGTTTGTCTCGACGATAGTACATAAGACCTTATCTTGTCTGAGAGATCTGTATCTATTCTGTCGTTATTATTGGGTAGGTATTGCTCAAGTTCTTCAGGTTGGTTTCTGAGTAGGTACTAGTTAGGTACATATTTTACTAATACCTATTATTAATGTGATAGCATGACTTTCACTGTGTGACCCCCAAACTACATACCAAGCTGGATCCTCCCTTGATAATTATAGAAAATACTTTTAATCCTGAAAAAATAAAGATCGTAGGCGTTGTTAGTAGATATACAGAGTTCCGAATTACATCGAGCGAAAGCGCCGGGCACAGTTACTCAATAATAATAAAGCGATAAGAAAATCTCGTCAAGCCAGATAAATGTAAAGATTCCATATAAAGAAGTATACAAGTTGCTCCAGACCTTATTCTGTGAAAATGAAGTCGCCTATAAACGGCCTAATATGGGAAAAATACCTTTTCTCATTTTCCTTACAAACTTTTTAGAAGCATCTATTATCATTCGTAGACATAATAGCTACATGGCCAAATCTTCCATAGTAAGGAGGCTATTTGATATTGGTAAGCCATTTATCTATCCCAGAGTAGAATGACTCGCGTTTTACAAAGTAAGAGGGTTAGAAGTAGGTTAGGGCTCCGTCGGAGGGCATTTCAATCGGTTGTCTTTGTTTAATAAGAGCAGCGGTGCATGGCGCTCGATGCGGGCGCGGCGGTATTGCCGGCGCCGCGCCGCTTGCCGGTCGCCGGTCGCCGGTAAACAACGCTCGTTCGGGCGGCAGCTGCGCGCCTGCACCCGACGCGCAATATCCCTCTTACAAAATAAAGGAATTCCCCGCGACGACAATTGTTCGCCTTCCTTACCCCTATCCGAGAAATACAAACGCACGCCTCCGAATGACTTTACAAAAATTTGCATGGCACCAGTTTTTTTTCTCTATATTTTCACGTTCAGCAAAAGCAATTTTTGTACGTCGCCCGCGATACGGAGCGCGGGAAATTGCACCCGTTCCACGGTGAACGGAGAAAACAGTGCGAATGGAGTGGCGCAGAGTATTGTGACGCGCAGAGGCGGCTCATTGCTTTTCGGCGGCTCCATTGCCTCTGTTGTGTTTTAGACAGTTCAATGAAATGGCATCGAGACTCTACCGGAATACAGAGTACACACTGTACGAGCTGCCGTAGTATTATGAATAATATATTCGCTCTTTGTAGTTCAGTACTAATTGAAAATAAATCGAGTCAATAAGTTTTAATTAAGATGCAAAATAACGATTGTCATTTTTTTACCTGGCTTTGATGTAGAGAACTGAATGCGATGTTTCCGAAGTATTTCAAATGATAAAAAAAATCTTAATGCAGTGGGGGTTATTTCGCAGTGTTGTATTGAATTAGAGCGAGTCGCCGCGCCGCCTGCACAGCGAATTATCTTCATTACGCGAGACAACACGGTAATTGTTAATTACTTTAAGATGTAAACTCTACTCTTTTCCCTGCGATCTGATCCTTACCCTAATGTTTTTGTCGTTTTACTTTCTTGAATAGAAAGTCGAAGGAATTGTATTTTAAAGTCGCTAAGTAAATACAAAGATATCTCGTAGTAAACAGAAAAAAATCTGTAATTGTATAAGTACTACACACTAAATAACAATAGAAACTGTAAATACTCTATCATTTATAATAGTTATTAAAATGTATATTGAATTTCACTTTAATTTCTTTCCTTGTGCCAATTTCTATGGATATTAATAGCAACACGCAATCATGCCGAGGTTTCTGATTCCTGGTTATAAAATTATATATTTTCCATTTCTTTGTTCTTACTTATTATTAACGTATTTTATTGTTGTTTTACAATCAAAATTTTACGACTCTTAAAAACGGTAATGACGGCGTTTTCGGCAATCTGGCGTAATTAATTTTATGGGTGAATACGCAACGATGTAAAATTGTGTAACAATCAATTTTGTATGCGAAAACGAACAATTAAAATATTATCGATGTCGTTGAGTAAATAATTTTAAAGGGGTAATTACGTCCTGGGAAATGTTAACAATTTGCTGATTTCCAAATGAAATAGATATATTTACTATATATTTCTAGTTTACGAATTAGTTAGCAGTTACTAAACTTATTCATTTTAATCAAAATTTCTATCTTTTAAATTGAATGACTGTTACCCCCCCTGACTAAAAAGCTGAAACTGCCTTTGCTCATATTTCAAGAAAAATATTTTCAAACTGCGTCAACATTTGTTATTATACTACAATAACGAGTTTTTTAAGTTACATAATTCACAGAAAGTTAAAATATGAATAAATTGATACGTCTATAAAAACATACAACACATATAAATATTTATATAAATATACATTATTATTATCACCATAACTCTTCAGGTCAGAACATTTCAGTATAAACTTGGTACCAGCAGAGTTTTTATTAGAATATTTTCAATGTTACCGCGGATTGATCCATTACACCAGGTGTTTATAACTTACTAATAAACAATTTCTTAATAACAATCTCGATTTAGACTGCGCTAGAGATGTGCCGTGCCGGCCGCTCGCCCGAGACCACTGACCTAATTTCAGATACACTATTAACGGGACTCCGTTAACCAAATTTATATCATGACACTTTTATAGTATGCACTTAACAACGAACGAATTTAAAAATAATCTTTGGACAATCCACACCAATTATCTAGTCCCATTTTAAGCAAAGCTTGAGTTATGGGTACTAGACAACGGATAAATATACATAAATACATATAAGACGTCCAAGACTTAGGTACAGATGCCAGTGCTCATCACATTGACATCTGCCCCTAGCGGGATTCGAACTCGCAACCTCCGGTTTCGTAGTCAGGGCCTCTGACCACTAGACCAACAGGCCGTCAAAATATAACTGTAAAAAATATACCCATTTTTATACCATGTCCATTTTTTTTTAATATCCCAAATGAGGATGTTTTCAGATGAAACCGGGCTTAAACGCCATTTTGTTCAAGATGCGTTTATGATGTCGATCTGTTCAGTTTTCATTTCTATATCGATATCTGTAGTTAAAATTCGTACCTATATAAGTAGGTATGTACCTAATACAACTATAATAACTAACTATTTGAGTACCTAGATATATAAAATTGTTATTGAAGACAGTAATGACAGTTACTTCAAGTTAGGTCACAAATGTACGAAGAACCATGAAACCAATACGCGAGTTAAATAATTCTTCTATTTCTATGTGTAATAACCGCGAAAATATTGCAAAAAACATAATTTAAGGTCCATGCATTTTCTTTATAACTGACGTATCCATTTATGTTTACGTCCTTGATTTATAAATAAAAACGAAGATTAGGCTTCGGTTAATTTACTCTAAATTGAACCGCAAAAACCGCAAAGAAATATCGAGCAAGGTTGTGCGATGTACTAATCACGATAATTTGCTACCAAGGCATTACACAACACAACTCAATGCCACCGAAATAAATGTACTTATAGAAACAATTTTTGATGCATTGCCTTGTTTCTGTCTTTGTCATTTTGGTGGTATACAGACAATCCCTACTTCCCTACTAATATTATAAATGCGAAAGTAACTCTGTCTGTCTGTCTGTCTGTCTGTTACGCTTTCACGCTGAAACTACTGAACCGATTTAAATGAAATTTGGTACAAAGATAGTCTGGAGCCTGAGAAAGGACATAGGTTACTTTTTAACCGACTGCAAAAAAGGAGGAGTTCCACGCGGACGAAGTCGCGGGCAGAAGCTAGTAGGTATATAAAAGACATTATGACATGAACTAAGTAACAGCCTACGCAACGATCATGGGTACTCCATAACTAGTAACATAACTAAAACAACAGGCAACAAATCGAGCTCCATTGTATAATACTGATTGCCATTTTAGAAACAACTACCTACCTATAAAAAGTATGAACGTTCTAAAACCAAATTACTATAAAAAGAATAATACTATAAAAGAGGTTGAATTGGCAACACTAGGAATCAAACTTTATCTTTTATATAATGTATCTCGTGTCTAATAAAATTAAGTAAGATATTTTTGTTAGGTAGTTATTTTAAAAATGTAAACATGGTTTTGTAATGCTCAATAAAACTTTAGTTTTCTCTTATGTCGAATGTTAACTTTTACAAAAATACACAAATATTACTTGTCTTTCCTCTCTATTTATCTCTGGCAACCCTAATTTCTGTAATTTCTCTAAAATAATTATGCTAATCATCGTAAAGCGAAGAAAGGAAGAGGGGCAATTGCTTAGCAGTGGGACACCAAAATACAATTATGCGTATTTGCACTCAGCGGGTTTTGAACACAAAACCCTTAGCTTTATTATCAATCATTCCCTAATTTAAGGCAGATTGCCAAAAATTTATTGAAATTTGTTTTTTAATATTCCGTGGCTGTGATTACGTATCATGGAACATCACTAGCGATGACGCTAATTTAAATTCATTCTCTGGCGACAGTGCTAAATGATTCGCCATATTTTGTTTACTTTTCGGAGATATAATAAATAGGTCGCTGAGAAAATATCTGCGGTGGAAATCTCTTCAAATATAATTACAGTACATAAGCCTACTTTCATATAATATATCACGTTTAGGTAGGTCGTTAATTTTATAAACGGAAATAAATTAAAACTTGTAATAGACTAGGTTCTCCTTAGTTTAATTTGCTTTTAATTTAAAAGTGCATAATAACAATTTTTGTTTTAATTTACATAGGTATTTGTATTCGGAAGCGAAAGAAAGTATTTTTAGATTAAATTTTGAAGAAATAAGTTTGTAGAACACATTATAATAAGTGTGTAATAATGTGACTTAAATGGGTAATATATAATTAAATTACTTCAGGCGTTTAAGTGATAATCTTAAAAGTTTAAATCAGTTACTAGTTATAAACTAATTTAAACTTTTAAGTCTAATACGCGTCTGAACACGTTCCTTATGGGAATGTTATGTCACAAAAACCTCTAGTTGGAATTTTGTGTCACAAAATTGTCTCGATCGCGATTGAGTATATTTATAATTCAAATTGCATGGGATAATTAACGCTCGAGTTAATCGTCGCTAGGAGCGCTGTTCATTATCCCATACAAATTGTAGTTTTAACGGTGTTAACGCTAACTTGGTTTTGTGACATGTACCTAATCCTCACTAGCTGTAGTAAGCTAGAAATTCAGTACCTATAGTAAATTAAGGTGAGCCGATTTCAAAATATATATACTTAGGTAATAGGTAATTTCTAATGCCTTCGCGGTTATTACACAATCGAATGAAACTGTAACGGATTTAACTCACTAATTTTATATTATAGCGTTACCTGACGATAGTCTCTATTTATGACTATCGTCCACTCAGTTGGCCTACGAATATGTGAACTGTAAAGTTTTCAAAACTTCAGCAAATATAAAAAAGCCCCTTAAATTCGTTATAATTGTTGCATTCAAAAATATATTATTATAATATATATAGGTGCTTGTTTTACATTGGAATTTAATTGCATTTTCTATACCTTACTTTAACAGCCTTCTATCAACAACTTTATGCTTTCGTAGCAGACTGTAAAAAAAATATCTTAAGCAAGTTAAATCCGTTACAAATGTTTATTCCAATGTGTAATAACTGCGAAGTCATCAGAAGTGGTATTCAATATGTATCTAAAGATTCCTCTAGTGCAGTTAAAAATAGTTCTAATACTTGGTTACAAGGTGCCACGAGACCTGTAATTAACCGCGGCGCTCAACGCAACGTGATAGAACCAACAGATATCATTAAAAGGACTAACGTCGATCCAATTATTTACTTTCATAAACTATTCGAACTATAAGGAAACCAGGTAGAAACTTATACGTAATCTTTATAACCGTTTTATTAGATTAGATTAGATTAGATTTATTTATTTCTCAAAATTCATACAGTACAATTACACTATTATGTCGAATTATATGCATTCACATTGAGATCGTCAGAACAAAAATAAAGAAAAAATAATATGAACAAATTACATTATAACATTAAAAAATACATTATTATGTCAAATTATATTCACTCATATTGAGATCGTCAATACAGATTTAACTTACAGTATTTACAGTATCAGCAAAAATTATAATTTTATTACAATAAATTTCATTATGCATAATATAATGTCAAATGGCTTTTAGTGTCAAGTAATTTAACATTAATAATAAAAATAATTTATTTATATTTTTGATTAAATTCGTCAACAGAGTAAAATGGGTTTTCCAATAAAATGTTTCTCAGTTGGCGCTTAAATGCTTCGTCAGACGGCTCGTTCTTTATCACGTCAGGTAGGCGATTATACAGACTCGGTCCAAGAACACGGGGATTCTTTTCTGCAAGGGCCATGCGACGGGGACCGTTCTCAAACGTCCAGCAAAACGACTTACTTTACCAGAGATACATACCACTTTAAATTGATCTAAATTATTTCTTACAAACATTAATAACTCGAATAAGTATAATGAGTAGTGCGTCATAATGCGTTGAGCAATAAACACGTCTCTGCACGACTGTCTATGTTTCGCCTCAACAAGAGCACGCAACGCTCGTTTCTGGATCACCAGCACCCTACCGGCTTCGGTGGAGTTTCCCCAGAGGAGCGTCCCGTACGACATGATGGAGTGAAAATGTGCAAAGTACACTTGTTTAAGTGCATCGGCAGAGATCAGTGGTTTAAGCTTACGCAACGCAAAGACCGCACTACTCAACCTATCACAAAGTTTGTCGACATGGCTCTTCCAGTTGAGGTTCGAGTCTAGCATAAAGCCAAGGAACCTGCTCTCACTGCATAGCGGCATTGGACTGTTCAGGATGCATGGGGGTAATTTAACGCTTCTTCCATTAAATACTATCACATTTGATTTTGCCATATTCAATATCAGTCCATTTGCAGAGAACCATGTCTGTAGTTGTTCACTGGCTACACGTATCCTGAGACTCAGCTCCTCGTAGTTACGAGCGCTGACCACCACGGTAGTGTCATCAGCGAACAACACAGACAGGCCAATGGAAATGGACGATGGCAAATCATTGATGAATGATAGAAAAAGCGTATTCCCTAACGCGGATCCTTGAGGTATTCCCAATGACACTAACCCAGATTCAGAGGTAGTGATTTTGCCTTCAATCGTCATCCTAACGACTTGTTTACGTCCCATAAGGAACGACGCAAACAATGCATGGGGAATATTTTTAATACCATACAAATCTAACTTACTTAATAATAATTCATGCGAAATCACATCAAAGGCTTTGGATAAATCACATAAAATAGCAGCCATTTTATGCTTTTCATCCAGGCCAGTCAATATACAGTCAAATATTTGGTGTGGTGTATTATGTCTAAATAGATAATTAATAAGTAAAGTCAAGCAATTGAGTCAATAAATTGTGGGCTAAGCTAAAAGCACATTGTCGTAACAGCTATAAAATACTTTTTAATAAGTATTAACACATATTTATAAAACCCTTCCCTAAATTACAAAAACATTCCTAGATCTCAAAAGTAGATTGACAAAAATAATAATATCTGATGATTTCACGGTTGAAACGAAACAACTATAACGGATTTATCTTCTGTCTTTTGTCTTATTTGCTGATGTTTCGAAAACTTTACAGTTTATTAGTTTCAGCCCGTGGCTTCGTCTGAGTAGTATTTGTACTTTGATTATGTTATTCTTTATTGCGTTTTCATACAAAGTAATATCCATCTCCAAAGGTGTTATGAAAATTTTTTTTTTTTTATAAATTTTACCCGAATCTGTTTAGCTATTTAAGCGAGAAGATATAAGTAACAGATAGACAGAATTACTTTCGCTTTTATATGATTTCTTGGAGTTTAGCTATTTTCATTAGGTACATGAATTATGCATATAACTGACATTATTTATTCACGCACATTTTACATACACCAGTATATAGGAGACATGAAAAAGCGGCCGACATTTCCCGCAATGCGAATACCGAGTGGAGTATGGCTAAGCGCCGCGTAATAAGACGACAAGGGAGCCTACAAATCATAATAAATTCGGAGAACTTATTAAGTCAGCCGCCAACAAACAATGGAGCGAGTTATTGGCGATCTACCCTCGCTTTATCTAGCCTCCCCTCGACCACCCACCAACAAATAGAGCAATCTTTGTTTTATCGGAAAAAGCTCACGGTAACAAGAATACACCAATTAACGCAAGCAAGAGTTAATAAAAGTGACTCTCTGCGCCGCTTAAACAGCTCAATAAACGGGTGACGGAAGTTTGTAAAAAGATTACGCTTGTTTTAGTTAAACTCATCGTGTTAAGGAGTTTCCTCGACAGCTCACGAGAGTTTATTTAAATTATTATTTCGACAGTAAGCAGATCTGTCTTTTGCAAAAGTGCGTTAATAATTTGCTGCTTTCGCGGTTATTACACATTGGAATAAAATAGCTGTAACCAATTTAATTCGCGAATAGTTAGGGGATTCAATATTTATATTTAACTTAAATGCACAACGTAAAATAGTATTCAAGAGGTGGAGGTTTTGTTGCCATAGGTTATTCTACCTATTAGGTTAAAATAGACCGAAAATAAAATGTAGTCAGGTGCTAAAAAATATACGGAGTAATAACAATAAACTTACATAGGCAATACACATACCTAAATATGTTAAAAATATATACGTTATAATCCTAAAATGTTTAATTTAATTAGTACAAAACTGAGGTGACTGTTGGACTATCGTCAACTCAGTCTGCTACGAATTAATTTGAATTTAAAAAAAAATATTGTAAATTGAGATAATTGGTTTATTTTTGCTTTTGCTGTATGAAATTGCACAATTTAAGTACCTACATTTCCATACAAAACCCTGTGAAATATAAACGACACACTGGGATGTTTTAATGTTTGAAATGTCATGTGTTATTATGCTTCCTACTCGTCTACTACTGGAGTGTAGTGGAGAAGCTTTGCCAACATTATTAATAATTATTCATTTTGGCGGATGAATTAGTCCAACACTAACCACGCGTGTAAGGCGGCGAGAAATAAAGACCAAGTGCGAGTCCGACTCGCGTGTAGACGGTTCCGTAGGATAATCTTAATGAGTAGAGAGGGGCGGAAAAAAGTATAAACTGATACGCACTCTGAATATAAACATAAATGAATCAATCACAGACTAATTATAGGTTTTCCTTGAACTGACATTTTTTCGATTTGTTTTCAATTTTTTTTAAGTCTAGTCACATTTCATGTAGGTACCTACTTAGTTAAATTACACAAAAGCCTTGGCTTGCTTAAAAACTAGGTATATTTAAATTTGACATTTCGAATAAGAAATATTATAAAGGAACGTAATAAGAAATAGTATTTTGGGTAACTCGGGTACCCAACGTCCAAGACAAAATGTCGTAATTAATCTTAATACGAAAAATTTGCGAGCGCGCAACATTTCACAGCTAACTACCACGCATGACTCCGTTTAATTAGTATTGCAATACAGATCTAGGGCAAATTGTAATAAAATATTTATTATTGGTATTACACAAAGACGACAAAAACGTATCATTAAGCTAAACACACAAAATCGTAAGCAATCAAACGAAATAGCAGCAATTACAATCCCAAACTAGATGATATGGGATCTAACGACCGTCCTTCGACATAAATAGGAAGCTCCGGTAACGGCTCGCCGAATAATAGTCCAAATATCGTTCAGTAATGGCAAGAGTCCGGCAGAAAGTGTGGGGCAAACAATAACGGGCAAAGACAGCGGCACGTACAGCGGGCGTCTTAGAATTAATCAGTTAGTCACACTTGCGGCGAACTAGGAAGAGTCGATTAGGAGGGCACCTTGAGGATTATTGAGACATCGACGGCGTGCCAGCTGCGGCGGCGAACTCGCCGATATTGCCGCGGCCAGGGCTGCCCCTAACTTGTTTACGACTGCCCAAGAATTTCCAGTTCCGACTTGAAACTCCGCCGTTCGATCATCCTTATTGGAAAAAGGGTTCTCGTTTCCTCCGGGCGTTACTCCCGTTGTAAGTGCGAGTACCGAAGTTATTTCAGCAGTTACATTTTGGAATGATGCCATACGTTTCTTTTATTGCGTGGGATTATTTATAAGATGGTAAGTCGTCCGGGTGTATTCATGAGCATATTTTTATTGGGATTATATTTGATGGTTTGATTAATAGGACTGTAGGTATAATGAGTTGTTTTGTAATTTGCAGTAATAAATTAACTTAATTAAGGTTTATCTAGTTTGTTTGTTTAGAGTGCTGGTGCCCTAAAAAGCAGCACATCAGCAAGTAAAAGATAAATGTGGATTCAGTGAGAGGCCGGCGCCCGCGGCTGGAGGGACCCGCTGTGATTGCGATCTCAGCGCCCGATAGCGCGGCGCCGTCGCAGCTCAGCTCTCCTAAGTAAATACTACATACAAGCCACGAGTAATGTACTTCACGTAATTTAAAACTTCTTCATTAAATTCCGCGTTCTTATTAGTGTTAGACTAAAGCTAAGAGTATCTTTGATTAGACAAATGTAGCTAAGTAAGATTAATGAGTTCCGAAACTATCACTAGCCAGAAGAGAGGAAATGCTTTTAGTAACATGCAATATGTAATGGTACTTTCGTAAGTTTCCATGACTTTATTAAAATATTTTTTACACATAGGCCATATTTATAACGATATTGTGTAAAGTACTCATCGTGCGTAGACGAAGTCGGGGGCAGAAGCTAGTCCTTCATATTTGTTTCATTCCAATAATTACGAAATTTTATGTCTAACTAAATCAAATGACGATCGTCTTGAATTGACACCGTGTAGCGCATGTTTGGCGAAATTTTAAGAATAGCTGAAAAAAATGACGGTCTTCTCCAACTGACACAGCGCATGTCTATGGGGAGCCTTTATAGGTACTCGCCAGACACGGTGCATCCAAACGCAGCGTGTCGTTGCGGGCAGTAACTAGTGCACGCAGCTGGACCTGCGGCGGGCTACAATGTTTGCGCCGCATCCACAACGACCCGCCACTGGACACTCCGACCAAATAATTTATAGCCCGGTTAATTATCTGCAGGAATCTCATGTGGACGTTTTTTGCCTTTTCCTTGTTGATTTGTGCACTGCGTTTGGAGTAAATAGCAGCGGGGGAATGTTTTGGTGAGATGCTAAGAAACCCAAGTTAAATTAATAAAAAAAAACAACAACAACTATAAACGGATTTAGTGTTAGACTATCGTCAGCTCAGTCGGCGACGCATATGGAAACAGTAACTGTAGTTTTCGAAATTACAGTAAATAAAATACTCCAGCAAAATTCATTCATTAATTTCATTCCAGTGTTAAAACATTTATACACTGAAAATGCAATGAAATCGAGTAGTTACAAATACTTATCATTCATATTCCAGGATAATTTGAAATTGAAAGAAAGTTCTGTTTTAAAACACCATAAAATTAATATGCGCGATGTGTATCAGACTAAACAGAGCCAGAGGAAAAGTTAGGCTATTTCACTGAACTTTGGCTTAGACTTTATATTCATAAAGCACGTTTAATTATTATGTTAACGAAACCATCTTTTGAATAAATAGTAGACATGGCCTGTCAAAGGGAATGGAATCTTCGTTAAAAGTCGTCCCCAAACCTGAGAATTGCAAATTACTTTTTAATTAACAAAATGTAAATAACCACGTTCTGTCAATTTACAGTTTAGAAAGCATTCTGGAGAGTTTTTAAACTTTTCCCTAACTCTAGCTTTCTTCAGTCTAGGTACTGACATTAATGACATTTATTAATATTCAGAGATAAATACTTAAACATAAACAAAAGACTCAAAATTCTAAAACGCCGTGTAAAGAAAACAAAGTGATATGCACAATGCCCCATTATTTACGAATTAAGTTGTATTCGTACGAATGTTTTGTTTTGAATTGGCAAAAGTCGTGTCTGGAAGATGTTACCGTGTTAAATTATGCAGAAATCAATTCCTCCCGTTCTCCCGCCATACTGCCTGATAAATAATACATCTGTAATTGCACCTGGCATGGGCCCCGGTATATTTGGGAATAAGGTATAATTACTGAATAAAATATCATAAATAAACATACATGTAGATATATTATTTGGTACAAAATTAAATTCTACCCGAACGCTATTGTTATCTAAAGACATTGCTACAAGGAAGGTAAAATACGATAAAGGCCACCACCAGTTCCTTCCTGATATAATATTAGATAGTTATCTAACAAATAAAAGTATGAATATGAAAATTTCCTGATAGTTGGAGCAGGTATGTTTATTTGAGACCTCGATACGCACCGGTAATATACAATGGCAGGACCTTATTTTTTTAATTATCTCTGTAAAGAATCATCATAAAAAATCCTGTCACCTGTAGGTACATCTGACACTTAGGGTCTTACATAGTGTGAATCCGAATCTTAATCCATAAATCCGGTGCTTTACATGACACAATACATGTCTTAAACATTCGATTGATAGTTGAAAATCAGAACATGTGCAGATGATAATTAAATTTTTATATGAATTTCACTCCGTGCGTTCGAAATGAATATATACTTAATTTATATGATGAATTCCATTGTGGATAGACTGTGTAAGGTCAGCCATACTTGGATAGTTTACAGCGTTCTGAACTAACCGTGGTTGGTACTATATCACGTTAAGCTCGTAATGATCAAGAGCACTTAGTATCTGCATCCGTTATTAATAGTATGCCATAGTGTCTCATACACTGTAGTGTATCTATAACATATAGATAGTAATGTTGGAATTGGAAACATTGTTATCAGGTATTTCAATTGATTGTTCAGTACTCATGAGTTTAATTTAATATTATACATAACTAGCTGTGCACGCGACTTCGTCCCCGTGGAATAGTAATTCTTCATAAGGCTTCATATTTTCCCCGTTTTTTACATATTTTCCACTGTTTCTTCGCTTCTATTGGTCGCAGCGTGATGTTATATAGCCTAAAGCCTTCCTCGATAAATGGTCTATCCAACAAAAAAAGAATGTTGAATTCGAACCAATAGTTCCTGAGATTAGCGCGTTCAAACAAACAAACAAACTCTTCAGCTTTATAATATTAGTAGAGACTAGCGGCCCCGGCAGACGTCGTCCTGCCCGTACGATTGTTTCGTCAAAGATCTGTCAAAGTCTTCTAACTGTCACTTCTTCATAAGGCTTTATATTTTCCCCGTTTTTTACACATTTTCCACTGTTTCTTCGCTCCTATTGGTCGCAGCGTGATGTTATATAGCCTAAAGCCTTCCTCGATAAATGGTCTATCCAACAAAAAAAGAATTTTTGAATTCGAACCAGTAGTTCCTGAGATTAGCGCGTTCAAACAAACAAACAAACAAACAAACAAACAAACTCTTCAGCTTTATAATATTAGTATAGATTAGTATAGATAGATTGAACGAAAAGACAATTTAGTATTATTTATGAAGTAGAGATCAGTGTCTTTACAGTAGGAAAACTAAACATAATTTCTGCATTGGAAACGTTAAAGTCTCTTAGGTAATTTTAGTGATAGACTATTGTCAGCTCAGTCGTGCTACGAATATGGGAACTGTAGTTTTCGAAATATCAGCAAACAAAATAAAATACGCGAGTTAAATTTGTTACAGTATTTCAGTCCAATGTGTAATAAAACATAATTTCTATATAAGCTGTAGAAAATCTATATAAGAGTGTTCGTACTTACGTACTTTAATTGCTATAGGATCATAAAGTACTTACCTAAGTAAATTATGATGGATTTAGCCAGAAATTTCTTCAAAAGATAATTCCTCGAACCATTTATCTTTACATAATCGTCCTAAAATTTTGCGTGTAAAGAAATATAATTTCACAAGGCATTTTCGAAAGGGAATATGATAATGACCTTAATTATTTTACATAATCTAATTTTGAAACTAACTTCATTATATCAAAATGAGGCGAGTAATTACTTAGGTACCTATATATTTCAAATATTTAAATAAACTGGCCTGCCTGTTAATTACATTTTAATAAGCAAAACAGTTATAAACCAAAATTATAACAATTCACTAATAAACTAACCAACAACTCTCCGATTAAAATCAGCATCCAGATTCTAAAAAACTAATCAACGAGAATAGAGAAATATTTCGAAATACCGAGGTGATTTATTTATTCAATTTACAACAATTTATGTCCTTTACGGCAATATGTTGGTGGACATAACGTGAAGTGACGTCATCGGTGATGCCAATATTGGAATCCAATCAACGTGATTGACGTTCGAAGCCACACTGATCTTTCGGTTTTGCAGTTTCGCTAGGCTATTGGTTTGAATGAAATCTGCCGTCTACGTTTAAGAATTGAAAGATATTGACACAAAGTTTAAAAACGTTTAAATCGGTTTAAGTTTTGTCCTTAGTAACTGAAATATCAGTTAATGTACTGAGTTAAGTAAGTACCTTCTTTAAAAGATGTAGTACCAAAGATTATTAGTTATTTAATTTTTGTTAACTGTTCTTCGAGATAGTCTCAATTTACGAGTAATTTGCTTGACATCTTGAATGGTTTTATTAAGTAATTCATTGTTTACTAATAAAGGCGTATATTTTACCCGATTCTGAATAGAACCTACGTAAAAATAAAATATCTCGTACATCTTACGTGTTTTCATTAAAATAACCTTAAAATCCGAGACGATACGTAATACTATAAATCTAAGTAGTATTTAAACAAAAAGCAAGCAGTACGTCGTAGAAACAATAACGTTGACTTCCTGAGACAATATTGCGGAGCATATTGTCGCGAGTAGGGGATGTCGCCGCCGCCGCTCAGCGCTGCAGGTAATCGCTCCGCGCTCACGTATCTGATGGAGTTTCTAAGCTTCCGAACTAGTTGGGCAACCGTCGGAAACTTTCGACGCCGCTCGGTGCAAGGTGCATGTTCCTACTTGTCTCGATAAGGAGCGGGATTCAGTCCTAAACCCTAACATACGCCGGCTGTGTCCGTTAGCGGTACGCTTACGAGGCAATTAAAAGTTTCGCTTGAAATATTTCTTTAAATTACTTGAGGATAACGAAAGTGATTAACAAAGAGTTGTTTATGGGATAGGTGTCGAGCTAGGTAGCACTACCGAGTACGTATTAATTGAGGGTTCGTTTGGCGTTACGTCGCACTTGCGATGCCAGTCACGACACGGTGTGAACTTGTCGCGGGCGGCGGGAGGGCGCGGGCCGCGGAAGACGTCGCGTGATAGGAAGCTCCAGCGTCGCCGAGGCCACGAGACTTATGAGGATTACGAAAAAATGTGTATTCGATGACATTTTTCGGGGCCGACCGTAGAAAAAGATGAAAATAAGGAATTCTAAACGTGACTCGAATATCTGATAAAGCGTCACCTATTACCGGTCTATGTGCGTTCTTTTCGCGGTCGGGCGAGCGAAAGGCGCTGAAACCGAGCGTGACGTTCCATTCCTGATATAAAAATGTAAGTATGAAAAAGCTTTGTTAAACGCGTCTTGGCTTCGGCGAAGTGGCAAAGTTTGAAGTGGAAAACTTTTCATGGAAAAATCTTTGCGGAGAACGATTAAATTTTATGGATATTTGTACTGTTTAAAGTGTTTTCATGGACGGAATGTCTTAAACTACAATTCATATAATACGTATTTAGTTTTAACTTTAATGTTTAATTTTAAAATTGACAAACGATAAATTAATTACAGTTGATTGTGTTGTTAAATATTGAATTTGCAATTACTAGTGTTTTCATTGTCGAA
The DNA here is from genome assembly GCA_038024825.1 of Polylopha cassiicola. NCBI lineage: Eukaryota > Metazoa > Arthropoda > Insecta > Lepidoptera > Tortricidae > Polylopha > Polylopha cassiicola. The sequence goes on from CP149050.1 coordinate 5,614,398, forward strand.
TAATGTGCAGAGTGTGGACCACGCAGTCTTTGTGGAAGATTATTTTAATGAAATAATTAAATTAGTGGGAGTGAGGTGGACAGAGACGTTGCCAGAATATTGAATGGGAAGTGTCCCCGCTTTGTGATTTCATTTGGAACCCTTAGAATACTTCCAATTACGCTCGCAGTTTTAAAAAAGAACTTTTAAGAAGTAAGTTATTTAACAAAGTAGCTACGTTGTTTGTTTTAAAGTGTGTAATAAGTAGAACATTAGTTAAAACCATTAAATATCTGTAGCTGAATAAAACTGTAGACTTTATTAATATTATAATAGACCTATTTATACGACTTGAATTAGGTAGGTACTCGAAAGGTAGGTACTTCTTAATTTCAGAGTTAGTAACGCTGTTGACAAGTCCCGCGAAATAGTTATTCATTTATAGAAATTCGAAAATCGAATCCACGTGGACGACTAAATAATCCTTAAGAGTTTGATAACGGAGAAAAGAAACATTTGTACCTAGAGATAAGGAAAAAAAATCGTGTTCGTCGGCCGCAAGGCTCCCTGGGAACATTTAGTGCCGACTCGGACCCTCGTTACAATCAGCGCTGAATTATTTACCAGGGCCCAGCTAGCCGGCCCGAATTGATTTCTGCATAATTTACAAAGAAGAAACTGCAAGGGCGAACATAAAAACCGACAATAAAACCGACGCTGATTACCTCAAAGAATTGCTCAGAAAATAACATCTCAATGCTAAGCGTTGTATACGATTAGGGAAGCACCTACGTAGCTATTTCGGCGTTAGCTAAATCGCTGGACGTCCGTGGATAACTATTAGATAGTTGAATCAAGAATGAGGGAGGCAAAAATAAAATCAGTACAGTATTAGGATTCGGTGCACGTAGCGTATCGGAGGTTTCGTTCGGGGCGGCTGCGGTGCGGCCGCTACCGCAGTGCGCCGCCCGCCGGCAGATACTACCTCCCACTACCTGTTCTAAGACAATTACCGCTACGTAAGCGGAAAATTGTTCGAGACCTCTCTCAAACGTGTTTTCTAATCTAAGGAGAGCGGGACTTGGGAAATTGATGCCGTTTTTATGTTTTCAATCCTTGAATAAAATTAAGAACTCTTTTCAACTTTTCATCTATTATAGGGTTAAGGGACATAGTCATTATTCGTTTATAGAATAAACAAAAATGAGCACTGTTGCCAAATTTATAATTAGTGGCATACTATTAAGTTAACGTACACAAAATAATCCGCGTCGAAAACACTGACGCCGTATGAGCATAGCTAACAATTAGTATCCAACAAAATGTTTTCACAAACTTCCGCCGCCGAAACTGCGTCCTGTGCAATTTGAAACAAAGCGAGTTGTCTCGGCGAACTATTTTACGGGCAATAAACTTTCAGAGAGAACCAAAATTATTCATTTTCTCATCGATATTCTGAATAACATAAATCTCCGAATCATTCAAGTTTAAAATGATATCATTTATATTTCTCTTACCTTTGATTTATAGTCGCGAACTAAGCTTCTTTATTTCATACTTGTTATATTTTATTCGATATCGGCATAATAGAGTGTATAAAGACGGATAAAATTTCCAGTCGTTTATAGTTACTATGGAAACTTTGCTGTCTCCTCGAATGTTTTTCAGCCAACTATTAGTATACTTCTATGTATATTCAAATTAACGACTCACGTACATACCTACCTATTCCTAATTCCAAATATTCTACAAGAAAAAGCTTTCTTTACTAAGCAGCTTGAAATGTAAACTCAAATACAATTATTCAAAAAAGCTACCGTCAAATTAAGTAAAGTTAAGCAAATTAGATTGCTCGTAACACTATTAGTAAGGTAAAAGTGAGCTAGCAGTAGTGTAGTAAGGAATTCATCGCTTAACGCCCAAGCTTGGCCCATTAACAATAAATCCTCTTGTTTGGGCCCCTCCCTATAGTTCCTCTGCACTCTGGCTGACGTTAATCAGCTTGCTTTTAGATCCAGTCTAGATTATATAATCTGTCTAGATAAATACGTTTCCCATTTTCACTTCGATTCCGTTCTACAATGAAAGCTGGTAGCTTTTAATGTTTAAATGAAAGTTTAAGCTGAGTGTATATATGTATAGACACGGTAAGTAATATTGACTATACAGCTAAAGTGGCGGATCTAATCGAACAAGAAGCGGACATTTTCTGTAAATATTTGTTACTAGTTTGCCCGAAGTTCATTTTCGCATTACAACTTCTCTGTTATTTAATTATTGTAACTTTATGTCATTACTTGGCTGAAAACGGTGTGACTGAATCATTTAAATATTAAAACGTACTCGTTCGGCTTTAAAAAAAATATTATAATTTAAACTCCAAGCTTAACTCCAAAAATATTAAGTAAAAATACATAATATTTTCCGAATTATTACCGTTGGATTTATGAAACGTTAATACGACCGTTTTACGTGACTTAACCCTAAAAAAGGCAAACCCGGTTTTACTTTACTTACACAAAGTTTCAAACCCGAAATACAGACGGCCACAGGCTAAATTCGAGTTGTTTTACGAAAAAAGCCAAACTACGAAAGCAAAACGTAAACTCGGTTTCGTAACAGAAAATCTCCGGAGAGCTCTGTTTTTAAGCTGCACAAAACATAAATTTTACAGCTCGTTTAAGTTTAGCTCATTATTTCATTATCTTCTTACAGCAAAAGATTTCCGTAAGATTGTAAATTCAAGAGTCGTAATCGGCACTTGTATATTTTTCAAGAGTACCTATTAGTTAGGTACTACAGTGTTAGGCACTCAATTAATTTATGTTATTACTAGCACCCCGCCCCGGCTTCGCACGGTTTTTTAAATATTCAATATCCTATAATAATATGTGAATGTAGCTTTACAATGGTGTTTTTTTTAAATCGGCAATATTCTTATGATTCCTTACTTTCCTTGACAATAAGGAGATTACTTGGCGATATTATAGGTATATATTGCCATATTAAATATTTAGAATGTACGTATTTCAACAATAGTGACTTTAAATAAATAGTCTGTGTTTTGAAACGTATGTTGATGTTAATGCAATGGCTGACAATTTAAAATCTGCGTCCACGAGAAAAATTTTATCAGCCAAATAAATTTAAATAGTAAGCCGTGATTTAAATACAATACATCCCGCCGGACAAATATGGCAAATGCATGTTATTTAAATCCACATTACAATTTCATTTTGTAAGTACCCGATTAAATAATGATAGGAATGTTTAAATGATCGAATTACTTAATCATGATTGCATTGATCCAGTTGTAAATAATTGCGGAACGTGACTTTTTGTGAATAACTACGCAATTGTGTGACAATTGATTCAATAATGCGTCACTTTTAACGCTTATATTTGCTTCCTTAAATCAGATTGTATAGAGATATACACCATTAAAACTTCTTATATGAATACTACTCGTAGAAAACGATTAAACATACATAAATATATTATTACTAGCGGCCCCGGCAGACGTTGTCCTGCCCGTCCGATTGTTTCGTCAAAGATCTGTCAAAGTCTTCTGTCACTTCTTCATAAGGCTTCAAATTTTCCCCGTTTTTTACACATTTTCCACTGTTTCTTCGCTCCTATTGGTCGCAGCGTGATGTTATATAGCCTTCCTCGATAAATGGTCTATATCCAACAAAAAAAGAATTTTTGAATTCGATCCAGTAGTTCCTGAGATTAACGCGTTCAAACAAACAAACAAACAATCTCTTCAGCTTTATAATATTAGTATAGATATAAGGCATAGAATACTTCAGTACAAATGGTGCTCATCACAATGGCATCGGAACTCACAAAGTTATGTAGGTACACAATCATTTGGCATGGTGATCTTAATCTGATGATAAAATCAGAAAGTGGTGGAACTCTTTAGCCTATTAATAAAACTTCTATCAGTAGTTTAGGCTCATGTGGTTGATGAGTCCAACACAGTTGAATGATATAGGAATCTATGAACATGTAGGATATTGTCGACGTACTAAAGTCATTAAAAATACACAACAGGCGTTAGAAAAGAATTATACGATAAGGCAAAGACACGAGCCGCTAAGAAATCTCTCGGGTAACGACGCTGTCTTGTTACTCGGTTATAATAACGCGTATTTCCATAAAAGTACAACGGTTTACATATACAGCGTGCGATGGCACAAACCCGTATCATTGTATGGAGCCCCTTGCCATTCCGGTCACGTTTAATATTTCTTATTTCCTTTGTTTCATTTCTCCTCAAGCCAGGATGACATCAAGCCTGCTATCACAGTGTTTTTTGCTCCCATTTTGCGACTCAGGGATTTTTGTACTTACGTTTTAGTTCACTGCCGGATTTCTTTGATCTTGTGTTCATTTATCAAATTTGACTTGGACGAGATATGGATATTATGGTATCTCTTTAGCTTTCATGTGATTCGCGAAAAGTTGTGTGCCAAGAATAAATATAGCCTTGATATACCTACTCTTACCAAATTCTTGGTGTTATATACCTACGTAAAATTGTAGGTAGGTAAGGGTAAATCTTGTTTTATTTTTTGTTTGCGTCTCATGAGCGTTCAAAAACATTTAGGTACCTAATTAATTTGTAATATGTTTTTGAATATATACTGTATCTAAATACATAATAAACATTTTATTTTATTATTCGTTTTTAATTCGTAAACTTTTAGATTAACTTTATAATATTACGACTTTAAGATTAAAAAAGGAAATACACAAATATCTTTTCCACGAATAAGTTAGTAGACTTGTCCATGTAGATACTTGTTTCGATTCAATTCGAATCTTGAATAAGAAATCTCCAACTTACGAATTCTGATGAAATGAAACAATATTTTTTGGCGCAATTCTCAGCAAGTGATAGGTTTTGTTTAGTTCCGTTCTCGAGATTCGCATGATGGCGAGGAAATCTTGGATTTCCTTTGGTTACCTACTGAAATAATCCGACTCGAGTTCATCGTCCTGTAAATTTTCAGAACGTAGAGAGCAAATGACGTCCAAACGAGTCAGCATACCAATAAAGAGGGATTCCATTAGAAACAAAGATCTCTGGCCATAACGGAGCTATATCTGTCTCTACTGATAAGAGACAAGGTAGTGATCACGGAACTCTCTGTAAACCTATATTGGGTCTAATTCAAATTTAGCATATTCTTACAAAAACTCATAAGTATAATCAGAACGCACATGTATGTAGGTAATACTGAACTAGTAAACGTTTTGTACATTTCGCCGGTATAGCTTCCATTTGATATTGGATAGCAATTTATTTATCATACATATTGCGGATGGAATCGGGAACCGCGTTACAGCAAAGGTTTCTTTCTTGCCGAAGAAAATCATGGAAACGTGTGGTGAATTCCGTGCTCACCTGACCGCGGCGACTGTTGTCGTTTAGTGCTTAGGAATTCTCTTACAAGTAGCATATTAAAAACGTAAATGTAAACGAAGTTTAAATTTTTGAGCAGCGTTGGCGTCCCGACTTATGAAACATTAACATAATTTTTTGCCGGTTCTTTTTTGGCGCTGTGTGGAGATAATTTCTTGAAAATATATTCAACTTTAAGTTTACTCACTTAATGTAAATATTGTGTGACATTTCCCAATGTACTGATTTTTCTTTTTGATACGTTTTATGAAAGTTTTGTTATGTACAATCATTATTGATTCGAAATAAAGTACCTACGTAATTATTTCTTAATATCGGCCAATGTTGCGTATGTATTGGACAACAAATTTCATAGCATTACCTATTTTATTATTATGAATAAATTACGAACAGAATTATTATCCGTTTCAAATTAGGCTACATTCATAATAATGTGTTTTCATGAGTGCTATTGGCTAAAGTAAATGGATACGTATAGGTATTTCAAGCACTGTCCGTCGGTAACTCAGTACAGGTATTAATTGACGAAATTAACACATAGAATTTAAAGGACATTTGTAAAAAGCGAAAGTCTACTCTACTGCTAACAGAGTCTACTCCGTAGCCTACTCTATTTTGGTCACTGCACCTTTATCTTTGGACTGCTACCTCACTCATCAGGCCCCTATAGTCACCCTCCCGCCACCTTTGCCATTTTAATTCTTAAACACCTCATACTTAAAATAAAATTAAACACGTCCACCGTTGTTTTCCGATTCACAAAATGGAAGTAAGCTATCAACACGCTGGTACAAGTCAGCGTTATAATTTAAAGAGTTTGGGTCGCGTTCACGGAAGTTGGTAAAAAGCACTCTCGAACTCCACATATCTAGACGGTAGTTTGTGGGTTTAAGTTGAAATTTATGCTGTGTGAGTATTCAGTGTGTTAAGCAAGAAGGAGAACACATGAGTTGGCGGCGCATACATCACGCAGGACGTGGCATATCGCTGCGACGGCGACGCTGCATATGCAAGCCGCAGCCGCGCCGTTGCCTCCGTTCGCGTCGCCTTCTGCAAACACCCATCTCCATACCATGTAATTTATGAGACGGTAAATATATTGATATTACTATGATTTAGTGGCAAAAGAATGACCATAAACTTCACAATCAATTGTTCCTAGGTATTTTATTTATATGCCCAAGTTACCTGCTTGTATGTCTGATGCACATTCAATTTTAAGTGTTTAAATTAAGAGAAACAAGTAGGAACATGGCCGTGCCGCGACGTCGCCTAAATAGACGGGATGCGATCGTAGAAGGCGGTTTTGGCGCGCACTTTGTAATAAAAACTTTTGTAATTACACTCATTTGGGGCAAGGACCACGGCGTTAACGCGATGTCGTGCCAAAAACGGCTATTATTTTTATAACAGCAGCTCGCTAACTTCTTTGAGCTTTTGCCGCCCGTCGCCACATACATTTTGTATTTAACGAAGCAAGTGTCTTTTATTCCTGGAGCTAGGTTTTGAGGCCGCACTTTGCTTTGCGAGTCATATCATTTTTCTGTGAAATGTCCATGAAAGAGAAGAATATAACGACTTTTATCCTAAGGATTTTTGATCGTTGTTAACCTAGTTTAAATAGGTACGTATAATGACATAGAAATGTATTGTTGAAAGTTACCTTAGAATGTATAGTTAAGGTTTTTTGAATTTAATTCTCGTGAAATTCAACAGTTTAAAAAAGGTAAATATTTTCAATTACCCCGTAAAGACATTGTATTTTGCCTGGATACTAAGTGGTTATGTCCTTCTGTATGTTTCATCTTTCTGCATACTAAAATTTATCAAAATCAAAAAATGGTTTAGTAGTGAAACCGCAACTAAGAAAACTTTTTTCTTAATTTATTTTCGTGAGATTAAGCTTGAATCACTAAGAATTACATTTCAATTAAATAACGTTCAAGATCTTAATTGCTTCTCTCTTAAATATGCCGATGTTAATCTGTCATATCATTCTTGACGGTAATAATTAACAGTAAAATAATAAAGATGTCAAAGATAACATCACCGAAGTTGGGTCATAGAGCAAGAGCCAGCGGCCCCCAGACTTTCGGTAAAGTATAAAAGCTGTAAGTTTGTCAATGTATGCCCCCAACACAAGTAAGAACGAACCCCGTCTATGAAACTTGGGTCGCGGTGGCTTTGGCAGGTATCAGGTAATAAAGGTGTGTAAAATTGTGTGTTAAATTCGTTAAAGTATAAAACTCAGTTTTTACATATTTTACGTATAATAATCCTAGAAGTAACCTTGCCGAAACCCAGACCCTTCGTACGGTTGCAACCCTCTCCCAGACGCCCTTAAAGTTTTATTTAATTGTTACTATACTTACGGTATAGTATAAAAGCTCAATTTATATATGTTATTTGGAGAACTATCAAATGATGATTTCTTAATAGTAGGAATGTGAAAAAATAATCGATTAAAAATCGATTATTTTAAAGTAAAAATCGATTTTAAAACGTGATTTTTTTTAAATTAATAATCGATTTTTTATAATCATGAAATAAATGCTCCCCGAACAGTTTAGTTGATTCATTTTTAATAAAACATTCACTAGATGGAGTTAGACGATGAACTGTACTACTTTACCGACATTCGTTTGATATGTTATTCATTATTCGTTGCTGAAACTTCATTTTTCAAACAATTCAAATTTGAAAGGTTCTCGTGTGAAAAAGTTTTTAGTGTTTTAAAAGTCCCGTTTTTTATAATGTCTACGACTAAAAGAACTACAAGTAAGTATTCAATATTGGCGTCAATATTTTCATGTTGACAATAAATCTGGCAGTGCTAAATGTAAATATTGCCCTAATTGTATTGTTTTAGTTATTGTACATAACGAATTTTCATAATAAATCTAGAAAATAGTTCTCATTATCCCTACTAATATTATAAATGCGAAATCAACTCTGTCTGTCTGTCTGTTACGCTTTCACGCTAAAACTACTGGACCGATTTAAATGAAATTTGGTACAAAGAAAGTCTGGAGCCTGAGAAAGAACATAGGCTACTGTTTAACCGACTGCAAAAAAAGACTTCCACGCGGAAGAAGTCGCGGGCAGAAGCTATATACAATAAATGATAGATCATGCGCAGTAAAACGCAATGGACCGAACGCTGTATTTCACTCGCACCCGCTGACACATAATATGTCCCTCGCGCTCGCACCTACATTAGACTTTTGATGTATTGGCAACATGAAATTCTTAGTCAAAGTTCAAAATTGTCCCTAAAGACCCCAAATGACGGTATGTGTCAGTGGGTGCGTGTGAAATACAGCGTTCGGTCCATTGCGACGTTTTACTGCGCATCAGCTGTCATTGTATTATGTGGTACGTATACCGTAAGTATAGTAACAATTAAATAAAACTTTAAGGGCGTCTGGGAGAGGGTTGCAACCGTACGAAGGGTCTGGGTTTCGGCAAGGTGACTTCTAGGATTATTATACGTAAAATATGTAAAAACTGAGTTTTATACTTTAACGAATTTAACACACAATTTTACACACCTTTATTACCTGATACCTGCCAAAGCCACCGCGACCCAAGTTTCATAGACGGGGTTCGTTCTTACTTGTGTTGGGGGCATACATTGACAAACTTACAGCTTTTATACTTTACCGAAAGTCTGGGGGCCGCTGGCTCTTGGGCTATCAAATTTGTGAATAATTCGTTTAGTAAAATTATAATCCGGACACGGGGAGCGTTGTCAGCCCGTGACAAGCTACGACTTGGCGGCGCCCGCTTGTAAAAACTTTTCTAATTATGTACATTTTGTAGCGAAGAAGCGCGAGGACTCCAGTGGCATTATATTTTCTAGTTAATTTTGTGGATCTGGTGTCAACACGGCGGCAGCTAACAACGGACTGTACACTGCATGCGACATGGCAACGTAATTGCAACATTGTTATTGCATACGTTGCACATCATTGGATGGCGCCGCGTATTACTGTCACGCTAACACTAAATAGAAGTATGTTGCAGTACGCTATAGCCGCAAAAATATATTGCAGCTCACTCGTGCTATGAATATGGAAACTGTATTTTTTTTTATAAAAATATTTAAAAAAACGCCAGTTAAATCCGTTAAACTTGTTTTAGTCCAAAACATAACATAGGTTAAATTATAATTTGTTTGGGTAACCGATTAAGTTTTCTTTGAATTTTAAACTACATCCAGAACATCGATATAAATAATAAAAATATCATTAACTTAAGTAGATAATCTATTTCAGTCCTATGAATAATTACGAAAAAGTAACGTTAAAATATTAGCTTTTAAGTAATTCTTCTGTAAGTTATTGTCTTGCGATGGCATTACAGTCGAGAACATCGTCGATGTGACGCGCCGCTGACGGATCTCCCGCGATACTCAGAATCCAACAAACTTTAATGGAAATTGACACAATTTGACATCACCAGAATAATGATTTACAACCAATCATCGCACGGTTCAAAATGAACATAATGATTTGGAAATAAATGAGACAGTTATCAAGACATGTATAAAAGTGGACGTGGAAAGCCTTTTAAGTAATTACAATTGAATTAAAGTTCTCGTAAGGTACATTCTGAGTATGAAATAAAAGTCTTCTACCTGAGGGATTAGCACGTAAGGCTTTTAACAAATGAGAAACCGCATTCACATTGTCGCTCTTTCTCTTATTGCTTACGAAACCTGCTTGACCAACTTAAAGGATATAAATTTTCCAAAATCACATTTAAGCTCACTCCAAAGAGGTTTTAAGGGCACGCTCATCCCGTAAATACCGTACTTTATACATAGAAACAATTTTATGAAGCGAATACGCCGAGTCCCTAGGGTCTCCCATACGAGAGGTCCCGTAACACGGTCCGCCGTAAACAAGAGAGTGGCCTGTTACTTTTTACGCGGCACTTGTTTCGTTCTCTTTGCTATTCTTGGGAATATTTTCGAGCTATTGTACAAGTTGTGGCAAGTAGCGGGAGCGAGCGACAAAAGCATTTTGAATACCTACTCATATATCGGGATAAAATAAAGGAGCAAAGGTTTGTATGGGAGATTACTTCTGTAACTACTGGTCTGAAGTTAAAATGTTCTTCCTTCAACCGGCTATTGTCCTAATTTATTAGGGATTAGTCTAAAGAAAGCAATAGTTCTTGATGCCTTGCATTTAAAACGGACAATAGCTAGTCTGAACAGAAGGCATGAGAGAGTTACGCTCTATTCTAACAACACACGCTACCGCTTAAGCGTGTTTTCGCTTAAGTTTATATATTGTGTGCTTAAAACGAATATTTTACAGCGGGCTGAGACGAGCCATCCTGAGTTGCTGTGTCTGCATCATACAGTTTCACGTGTCTTCGGGATTATGAAACTCTCGTAAACTTGGACTAGCCTGAATTCAAGCAAGTGCGGTATGCCTGAAGTAGGTAACCACAAAGCACCAACCGTACTAAAAATATAATGAATACAAAAACAAACTACAATACAGGCAGGAATTAAGGTATAAAAATAAATAGTTCGGTACTACCATGGGTATGAAACAATTGTAAAGGATTTAACTCGCGTATTTTATTTTATTTGATGAAGTTTCCAAACGAAACTAAAATAAAATTCACGAGTTCAATCCGGTAGATGTTTCATTCTAAAAACATCTGGGGTAGGTATATGAAATGTTGACAAAAAATGTTGATAAGTTAAATTCAAGATTAGCAATTGGTTTAAACTTGAATTGAATTTATCAACATATTTTATATTAGTCCTTTTTAATTTATAATTTTGCAAATTTTCCAACATATCAATAAATTTTTAAGGAATCATCAAAAACTCTATTCAAAAGGGCAAATTGGTGCAAAGTGTTCCGCCTTCTGTTTTTTTAACATTATAAAAGATTCTGCAAACGGATCATTAGTCCGTTTGAAATGCGCTCGCGGCCGTTCTGATTAATCATCGTCGTGATTAATTAGTGGCCTTTGGAAAAGCTCGGTGAGCGCATAACCCTCTTGCGGTCTGCACTCGCCCTTACGGCTTAACAAAAAGACAGATAGCCATTCCGTATTTTTTTATTAATATAAGTAGCGTTTTGTAGTGGCTGTATGCTTATAAAATATGATAGGAGTTTATAATTATAGGACTAAGGACATTGTCAGATAGGTATATGTGGACCCCTTCCATCCTTAAATGTTTTAAACCTTAAAAGAATTCTCTGAGGCTGAATCTACTTCATAAAATAATATGCGCGAGTACTTACGTATATAAAAAGGTGCACTATAGAAATAGTACCTACCTAGGGTTAGCAGCTAGTTACGCACTGCCAGTCCCCGCGCATTTATAATTATTGTTAGTGGAATAAAGTTAATTAAGATATTATTAACATGCTGGAATGAAACAACTGACTTTTCACTCTTCTACCATCATACAGCGAACATCGGCTCGCTGTATAAGCTAGTGTAATTAACAAATGAGCACTTTAAAAATAAATGAACTGTTAAGCAAAATACAACAATTATGTCTCGAATTTAATAGCTTTACATGTTACTATTTGGTAGTTTACTTACACTATTGTGGCCTAAGGTTTAATTCATAACCGAGAGGTAAAAGCCTCTAACTCAATTTGGTTTGAAATTGACGGATGCCCTTAAAATACGTTCTAAATACCTCTGTCCATACACGACGTAATCATCAGCCTATTATGTACCCAGTTTTAGCAAAATAATCACCAAAGCTCACACAGGCACGCGTCAAAGCTTGTGAGAGCCAAAGTATTAATGGGCAGTTGTGTTGTAACGCTGTAACCCGAGCTGACAAACGTGCTAGGTGCCTATGCTATATGGTATGCAAGCAATGATTAATTACAACCTTATTGCCTAGACAGTAAAGACTACTTCACCTGCTTAGGTAATTTTACTATTCTAATTGAATAAATAAAAAAATGCAGGTAGCCCCCCGTGTTAGTCACCTAAAAGTAATTCCTTATTTTGAAAAATCTAACAATGTAGGTACCTAGTAAATAAAATTGTAAAAAAAATGTTGCATACTATTTTTTATGTCATAAGTACCTAATTGATGAAGAAAACGTAGGTAGGTTTGGAATTAAACGAGTGAACGGATTTAACTCGCCTATTTTATTTAATTTGCTGACGTTTCGGACCTTTGTAAATTCCACAATCGAAGCATGATTTGCTTTCTTAGGTCAAAACAATTGCTTATTTAGGTACCTACATTTTAAAAATAATGGTTCGTACAGGTCGTTTTTGTATCTAAACCATGTATATTAAAATCAAATGTAGTTTATTTGATGAGTGGAATTATTCAGTACCTAAGTAATATAAAATAATGAATTGCATCAAATTCTACAAGATAATTGATAGCATAATTATTATTTTCTCCTATTCAATACACGTTGATTATATACAATTATTTTCTTCATCAGTAACGACAGAGCAATACAATAAACCGTTCCTTTAAACGTCTGATCACAATAGATCATAATTAAACAGTACTGTGTAGTTTGTATTCCTAATTGAATTAGCTGATTATCGTTTAGCGATTGAAAGCGAGCTGTAATGACGGTAATCTTCACCGGGCGCATGTAAACACGATTACGGGGTTGTTAAGAGAACACACTCTAACTGATTGCCTTGTTCATTGAGTCGTTTGAGGCGAACGAGCACCCACGATTTATACCCAAATAAGCTGTTACTCATATTACAGGGGGAGATTTAAATGTCGCTTTTTTAAAATGAGCACTCCGCAGCCCACACTGTTTGCGCGGGACCGCCATGACTCATTGTCAGCGAATTTAATACGTCGAGTGCACCGTTTATGTGTAAAAAAAACTGCAGATTCAATTACAACTGATGTACGCCGTTACCTCGTTAATTACGTTCAACGATCCAACTTAATTCGAATAATTTATGGCGGTAGACAAAAGTTGACTATAAATAAATAATGTTTGCAAACTCTGTGCGATTAAGTAGAAAATATGACATTGCGTCGAGACTGGATGCTTCTCGGTCGACTCATAATAACAATAATTACAAAAGTTTCCGACTTCGGTCTTAACTGGGATGCTGTACTCTGTACCATTCATTTGTATTTATGCAAAGCGCATAAACAAGTTTTAATGGCGTTCCATTTTTCAGGGTTCCGTGAATGAATTGTTTAAGCCGAGAGTCATCCAGTGCCACTTAGTTTGCTCAAAGCGGGAAGACGTTATGACGTCATGAAATTATAATGTAACTTAAAGAGACGGTACGTAAGTCTCTTAAAAAACGTGTTTTCCGAATTCAAACGCCGATATCGAAAATTGGGTAGGTATTATAATAGAAATTTTGTGATTTTTTGTTGAACTGTAAAGTTTTTGAAACGTCAACATATAAAATTAAATACGCGATTAAAAATTTTAGAGTTATTTCATTTCAAAAATAAACAAATCTAAAACCATTCAACCGTCTTCACTTTAAAACAGTGTCATCCCCAATATTTTTATTTTATGGGAATCCTGTTTAAAATATATTATATTATATTGCTTAAGAAGCGAATGGTATCATAATCTAGGTTTCAGCAATCCTAATCTAATCGAATTTAAATTAATCTAATGTCAAATTATATATCATCATCAGCCTATCACCACTGCTGGACATAGGCCTCTCCAATTCCATTGCTCCTCTCAAATTATATATGTTGATCGTTTAAACAAAAAACTATACAATAGGTAAATAACATTAAAATATTTTACAGAAATTATACACAAATTTTTAAGCGCTTCTTCTTGTCCCAAATGTAAAATATCTACAGGATTTGGCCACAAATAAGTTGCTGCAACGGCAGGATGGGTCCATGCAGTATTTGTAATTTACGATCTCACTGAAAGTTTAGTGGATGCGTTAATCGACCTGTCACTGTTCATAAATCCAGTGCGGGTTTTAAGCACATTTGTTACTCTACAATGACTCTGTATTACTTAATACGTTTCGAATATCAAATGCCTATAGTTTTTTTTATTTTATATTTAAATACGCGATATTGCTACGTAAAAGGACTAACCAACTTTAACCTGTACAAAATATTAAAGAATATGTACAATAATATATATACTAATAATTTCTGAAGCCTTCGCGGTTATTATACATTGGAAAAAAACAACTTTAACGGATTTAACTCGCGTATTTTATTTTTATTGGCTGACGTTTCGGAGCCTTTACAGATTCCATAATCGTAGCACAACTGAGCTGACAATAAAAGCCAATAAAAATAAAATACGCGAGTTAAATCCCTTAAAGTTGTTTCATTCCAATAAAGGTACTAATTTAAAAGTAGAAATTACTTTAATGAAAGTTCAACTTTCATTTTATAAATGACGGTTTAATCTATGTTCAAAAATAAATAAGCATCGTAAGTAGCTTAGCTATGTTGTTTTTTTTCGTCTGTTAGGTATTTTATTCTATACAATCTAAATAGCAATGTACGGAAATCTATTACAAAGAAATATGAATACAATATTCACAGATATAGATAGGTACAAAGTAAAGGCTGTAACGTAACCCACCTTCTAGTCCGAATCTTGTCTTATTTACCCAAAATATACAAAATTTACCAATAAATAACACCTAAATTGTCTTAAAAAAAATGAATAAGTACTCGTTCTAGTTCCTTAAGTACGGATATAACAAAACTTCCTGTTTTTTCTGTAACTTTAAACATTATGTATTCAATGTAATTGAACTACATTGCATACTTAAAAATAATAGAATTTGCATTTAACGTAGGTATAATTATACGCTGTTGGTGTCCCGTATCTGTACTAATATAATAAAGAGGAAAATTTTGTTTGTTTGGATTTGAATACGCTCCAAAACGGCTGGACCGATTGGAAGAATTCTTTCACTGTTAGAAAGCTACACTATTCCCGTGTGACAAAGGCTACTCAAAAAAAGGGTTCCGGGCAAAGCCGGGGTGGGCCGCTAGTTTATAAATAAAATCATTCAAACCTACAATTATTGGATGCATAGTTACTTCAAAATTTTCAGACATATGGGTACTAAAACTAAAAAACCATTAAGGTACCTACGTAGTAGGTAATAACAACTAGGCAGCGACTTCTGATACCATAAGAATATATCTAAATTATCTGATACCTAAAAAGGATTTAAGAAAACGCATATAGCTACCGCTAAAAAATTTCCTAAATGTACTTGCTTATAATCTTAATCTATGAGCTAATATGGACTCGTATGAAGCTCTACAGCAAGAATATAAGGTATCTAGACCCCTCATTTTTAATATTCCAGCTTTTAACTCAGGTTGTTTGCAAAAGTTACCTCTCAGCCGAAATCTCAACAATTACCTGAAACAAAAAAACTCTTCATTAGACACAAAGGCAAGTTATAGTTGAATAACGCCATTCAAAGAGCGATGAAAGAAAAACGTGGGGGGTTGTGTTTTTATCGGAACCAATCTCGGCACTTGCCGACTGACTGCTCTGAATGCACGTAATTGCATCGTCATTCAGATGATCGCTCTGCCTTGATGCGGCTTTCCATAACATGAGACGATAAGTTACTTATAAAAAAATATTTAAAATAAGTATGTAGGTAGATAACACTTTTCTTAACCTTCGCTTTTTATAGGAATATGGTAAACAAAGTAGGCAAAGACTTAATGATAACCTTTTTTGTTTCTTATATACCTTTACTTTTTCCGCCTTGTAAGTGAATTAAGTTAATGTTACTTGTTGATGCCTGTTGTATGTTTCTAGTAGGACATATAATAATGAAAATACGAATGACCTATTCAATATTTTTTGAAAAATAATTCGATAGTTGATAGTTGATAAGTCTATTTCTCGAAATGTCTATTATTGAATAGGTGTGGTTTTGAAATATTTTTAAAACCGTATAATTACCTAGAAATTAAAAATTACTTGTGACCCGCCCCGGCTTGACACAAGTACTATAGACCTTCCTCTTCAAGAGTTATGCATAGAGACGGACAGACAGCGACAGTAACCTTGTTTTATACTAAGTAGTAACATCAAAAATCATGTAAAGTGGCAGTGACTTCAACATAATATTTTTTTGGTCTTGGCATAAAGTATAGTTTATACTGTGGAAACGAGCCACAGGCTTGTCTTGTTGACTGTGCTCGTAGGCACTCGCTTTGTGCACGCGGCCTTACGTCAGACATGTCCCATTGTCCCACCCCGTCCGCTTTCATGTCGGCAACAAGTTTCGACTCGCGGGAAACCCTTTTTATAATTTTTACAAACGAAAAGAACAAATGAAGCATCCGTAATTTCGGTCTTGAGTAATTAAAGCCTTTATTGTCGGCGTACAATAACTTTTGTTTTTATGTGAAGAATGGAATCGGAGATTCAAATGTCGGTTATAAATTATATAGCAAATGGCTACTTGAAACTTTGGAATAGTATTCTAGAATTTACGGGAATAGTGGCTCAAACTTGGGGAATGTTCCAGAATATCTGATTATGTATTGATTAAGTTTTTTGTTACTTTTATGGGGGATAAAAAAATCGTTCAACCTCCAAATAGTTACCTACTTAATAATTTTCAGATTACACTCATTTGATATTTATATATTGTTTATTATTATTTTTTAGAAAAGCTTACTCGAGTCTCTAAGTAAGTCTCGAGAATTATCTGTTATATTTATTATGATTTCACTGTCAAAGTCTACGACAAGTGCTACGAAATAAACGCTACGGTGTTGCGATAAGAACTATGTTGTCTTATTGACGGCGTACTAGTAAAATCATTATTTATAAGGTAATTAGTAAATATAAGAAAAATATAGGGAAGCAGTAGCAGAGGTGATCATCTTTGTTTATAGTCAAAAAAGAAAAATAATTATTTTAATTTATAAAACGGATCATCGCGCCTTCTTGGAAGCTTAAAGAATTTTGAGTGAAGAAAAATATTAATGACTTAATTAACTGGCGACGTTGAGTCAAATTTCTAATTTTAATAAGAAGCGCCGTAAACTTACTTTGTTCATTAAGAAATTTCATTTATTCGTAATGAAAATTGCTAACATAACGCGTTTTACTCGTCTTTTTGTAGCATCGCAAAGAAAATTCTGTAGTGCTCTGTGAAGGAGTTACTTTTAACTAACATTCCGAAACGTTTTATTCAATAATTATTTTAAATAATACCATAGAATGTACCTACTATCGACAATCTAACACAAACTTTTAAAATCATACTAAAAAGACATAGAAAAACGTATAAGTATACAACGTATTTACAGAATCAAACATGTCCGGAATAATAATTTGTAGGGTACAAAATTTCAGATTAGACAGATACCTGTACTAACATCATTGCATACTTATTAATTTGCGATAAATATTACTTAAGCTTACAAAATTCGATAACACTATTGAATTTTGTAATCTCAACAAAAAATAAATTATAATTACAATATAAAAATTGCTAAGGAAAATTTGTGTGATAATACAAATTAGATTTTCATGGCGCAGAGTAATCCTAACAAGTGGCCATTTAAACTCCGATGTACTTTTGAGCGGGCCGTTTATTTGCATTCCGCGGCGGTCCCGCCGTCCATATTTTCATTTTCATTTCGAAAATCGCAAGAAAGTGAACACTCAGTGAAAAAAAAAACAGACAAAATGAAAGAACTCTGTGTTTTAATGGGTTAATTAGCCGGCGATCCTCCGGTCGGAGCTTTAATTAAAATGAAAAATTTTCGTGCCTACACCGAGGGAAATAATTGCTGGCTGGTGCCTTTAGCGTGGAACTATTCAGGTGAGAGGAGAGCAAATAGAGTAACACTGCTGGCAGAATTAAGAGTAATTTAATTTATCACTGACGTGCCGGGAATGATAAATAAAAACTCCCGGTAATTCGTTTACAGCGCGCAGTATCACTGCACTCCCGAGATATGACAAGTGCGATAAAATAAAGGGCTTATATAGTCCAATACAGTGCCGAGTAAGATTTTTAGCTTTATTACCAGATAAAGACATTACTTAATAAAAAAAAAGTCAATAGCATACATTGAAGCAAATGCCTATTTACTATCTTTTTGTCCTCTTAAACGGCTGGACCAATTTTATAAAATATCGTGGTAGATCTGAGAATCGACTAATATCTATTTTTCATACCCATAAATATTAATAATGATCCTAGAAATTAATAATGATCCTCCCCAAAGTTTATTTTTTGTACATACCTATATTTTTATTTTTTAATGGTTCGTCATTAATAAATACATACAACCCTAAATTTTCACCCTTCTACCATCAACCCCATTTTTTTATTAAAATTCTAGCGTGGTTCGCATGTTCGTTTTCCTATCTATTATATAAATAAAAATATAAAAACATATTTTATTTGTATTTAATATAATAATACATATTACCTACTTATTACAGACTAAAAGTTACTTACTGATTCTACTACGTAGAATACGGTTACGCGAGTCAAATCAATTACAATTTTCTTTACTTCAAATTGTAAAACTGTGAAGGAATAAGAAATTATCTAGAATACTGTTTAGCTAGATAATCACATTAGAATCTTTATATTAGTGCAGGCGAGCCGCGACCAAGCCGAGACGCAACGCCCACCCTATCCACTAATGGACCGATTAAAAATGTAAACGTCGTCTTATAATATAAAGTTTCTCGACAATGTAAATTGATTAAATGACACAGAGGTTCAGTATTGTGTTACATTCAATTAAAAAGACAAGGGCACGGGGCTCGTTAATCATAAACTTTTTCGCTTAAATGTGGTTTACTCAAAAACGTCGCCCTTTTGAATCGGATAGACGGTGTGATGAATTTTTTCAATCCCTTTTGAGTTCAGCTTCAGGACCTTTTTCAGCTCAATGTCCAAGTAAACGCCGAGTAAGTTATTTGCAACTTAGCAGATAGCATATCCAATTTAAAATAAGTTTTTAGCTAGAAAGTAGCGTACCGTATTTGCTGGTCAACCGTAGCGGGTCACTATTTTTACCTCAAGGTTTATCAAGTTGTCAGTAAAATATGTGTATAAATAGATATTCCTCGTACCTTCAAATTTAGTTAAAAAGTTAGTCAAAGGCTTTTTTTGATGGCACATTTGTAGATGCCAACCACATTATACATTAGATTAGATTTATTTATTTCTCAAAATTCATACAATATAATTACATTATTAGGTATGTCAAATTACATATAATAGGTAACTACGCAAAATACCTACGGCTCTTCAAATTTGAATAAGGCAATTTTAATACAGAAAACTAGAAAGCTCCTTACGAACATGCGCATAAAATATCAATAACTTACTCCACACACGTTAGCGTTCATCGTTTTAACTGATTGCGTTCTTAAACCGCAATAAACTATGTAAATTGTATATTTGAATTTACAAACAACAGCGACGAGTTGGAATGGAAGTCGCTGGTCGTGGGCGGGAAAAGGTGCCGAGTCAAGAGGTAGACTACTGTACTATCATCTATGAGGACACCTTCGATATAAACATTTTACAATTCTACTCTATGGTAGGTATAAATTGTACCGTAACCTGACGTCACGTGCCCTCGCTCCCGAACTTTATAAGCACTTATCTGTGTATTTTTTTTGTTTATTTGAAAAAAGAAAAAACACGTGTACAATAATCTAACTAACGGACTAATAATAGTTAACTCCACATACATACATAATTTATTACAAAGGTAATCTACCAAATAAGCAATAATACTACGCACAATATTAATTCACTTGGAAAATTGTAATTATAAATTAGATATGGTTTTATTTTATTCCAAACTTAATATTTTTACTCTTCGAACTACATTTAACTAACGTTAAATTTTCTTTTGAGCGCCTCTAGTGACAAGTAACTGACTATATCGTCAGCTCAGTTGTGCTACGATTATGGAAACTGTAAAGTTTCCGAAACGTCAGTCAACCAAATAAAATACGCGAGTTAAATCCGCTTATAGTTGTTTTATTACAATTATAATAGATCCGATAACTTCACAGTTCTATATTCGTAGCATATCGAACTTTTTCCAAGTGTCTCAGTATACAATTATACGCGAGTTAAAGCCGTTATAATGTTGGAATGAAACAACTATAAACGGATGGCTGACATTTCGGAGCCTTTGCCGATTCTATAATCGTAGCACGACTGTGCTGCCAATAGTCAAATGCTAAAGCATATAATAACTGCGAAGGCATCAGAATTTTTTCCGTTATAATAGTTTCACACTAAACAGTCCGCTGCAGCCCGTAGCTTGATTCAGAAACTTAAAAGTGGCGTTTTCAGTGTTGTGAATAGTGTACGATAGTGGGTGTCAGGCGGGAGAGTTATGTGTCGCGGTGCGCTTTAATTGTACTACACGACGTGCCGCGGTTGCAGTCACCTGAATTAAATGCAGTTTTCTAAAGGAACTAAGTAATGTGTTATTGTTTCTTACCTATATATAATTTTTCTTATATTCGTAGTTGAAACGGCCATCATCTATTTATACTAATCAATATTAAGAGTGGACTCCACCCATTTCTTTTATAAAAAAAAAAAACTTGATGAGCATTGAAAATATATACGAGAAGGGTTCATAATTAAATAATTACTATTGTTTGTACTACGTTTTATTCCCGATAATTTTATATGTGAACATCGTAAAAAATTAAATCAGTAGGTACATGAATAAAACAAATAGCTACGGTAAAAAAATATCTTAGCCGTCAAGATAATTAGTGTCCATAATATACCAATCTCAATTTTTTTTTAAATATAGGTAACGAAAAATAAATTAGGAGATTAAGTAACTATATTATAAGAATATTCTTATACGGAAATTAAAACCCACAGGTAACCCAGCATAATAAAGTCTAATTCCAGTAATCCCTACTAATATTATAAATGCGAAAGTAACCCTGTCTGTCTGTCTGTCTGTTACGCTTTCACGCTAAAACTACTAGACCGATTTAAATGAAATTTGGAACAAAGAAAGTCTGGAGCCTGAGAAAGGACATAGGCTACTTTTTAACCGACTGCAAAAAAGGAGGAGTTCCACGCGGATGAAGTCGCGGGCAGAAGCTAGTTAATTATAATGAAAGACATAAATAGTAGCGCAACTAAAGCTGGTTATACACGGGATTATATATCGGGTGGCGGTCGCGAATTTGAAGACAATACGGCGACAGTTCCGCGCACCCAGTTAGATTAAAACAATTTGTTACCGCTCGCTGTACGGAGCGCAAAGTAGTCGCATTTTGCCAGTACCATAATATACTACAAATATTGCTGTATTATAACAATAACAGGTAATTATAAGACGGTCTGATGGTCTAGTGGTCAGAGCCCCTGACTACGAAACCGGAGGTTGCGGTTTCGAATCCTGCTAGAGGCACATGTTAGTGTGATGAGCACTGGCATTTGTGTCTGAGTCTTGGATGTTTATATGCATAGCTAGTATGACCATACTAAAATTTTACTTGCATTATACATTTATACTAAATGGAAATTTATTGAATTACGATTCCTCATATAAAACATCACATTGATTCTTCACTTATTGGAAAGAATCTTGAAAGTGTAGTAGATACATAATATTGTCACTTTTCAGAATTCTGTGAAGATATATTTTTACCCTAGATAAAATGCACCAAGTATTTACATCAACGTCGCAATAAAATGCATCCTAAGTTATGGGAATCATTGCGCTATGGAAAAGCAATATGCGACATAATATATGTATCGGATATATATTGCTGAACTTGTGTATGGGGCTTGACCTTTCGCAATGCGGTTGCTAAGTTATACGGATCGCAACAAGTTCACAACAATATTATTAGCAGCTTGCAGTGGTAGAGGCAGAGCTCACTTTCAAACTTCACGCCACAGTAGGTATCTCGGTGTTCACAGTGTTGTTTTGGAGCATTAACTAACTTGAGAGAACGCCAAAAACGGAAACATTTAATGTTCGCCGCCACCCGCAGTATTGTCGCTGTACCTTTTACACGCCAAAAAAGTTCAAACGCCTACAATAAACCCCGCGACATTCAACTAAAATTTACACATAAACGAGCTGAATCGTGTAAATATTTACAGTGTCTACGACTTCGTTTGCGTTTGTAGGATGTATGAATTGTTGTTCCTAGTCATCCTTCAAAATAGTTATATGGTATGTTTCTGCCATTATTTTCACGTTTATAACTAGTGACCCGCCCCAGTTTCGCAAAGGTGCAATGCTGATACTTATCAGTATTTCACTACAATAATATTATGCATATTATATTATACACATAAATCTCCCTCTTGAATCACTCTATTTATTAAAAATCGCACCAAAATCCATAAGCACCGACGAACAGTGGAAAGCGCCTATGTCGTATACTATTTATATATAAGTAGCGAGTTATGGATGAAAAATAAAGCCTAAAAGTAGGTTTTGCAGATCAGTATATCCTACAGGCGCAAATAAAAATCGTATGAAGCACTTGAGTTGAAATTTTCCCATTTAATTTCAGGTAAAGCTATGTTAGCTATTAGAGGCGCATGAGCGAGTATGAGCTTATATCATCACAAACTTCGTAACATATTGGTCTGATGTACGATGGCTATCTTGTTTGCTTTTATCCTTATAGAAAATTTCGTGCAGCCGGAGCAATGCATCTGCGACGCGAGCCTTCCAATATCATGTGGATTATCCATGGCAAAAACGTTGTAAACTAAAACACGGCCCTCTTCAAACTAGACTTAGTGGTCACGGAACAGAGTTCCTATTGTACAAGCTACGTACTGAATTTTTATTTTGCCTAAATATTGGGAACGTATTGGCGGGGCTATTCCCGGTAAGATAAGGATACAACTTGCATAGTGATGCATTGAATGGATTACACGCTGTCCAAGAATTCGCTTTGTACATTTCTCGAATAACAAAATTCCATTTGGTAATAGCCTTAGTATATTCAAAAGTCTGAAAACAAAAAAAAAATGCTCTTTGTTCTTACATTAACATAAAAACGTAGGTATAGGTACTTGGTTTTTATTTATTATCCAATGAATACTGTTATTATTCTAACATAAAATATTCATATAGTGCTATTAAACAAAGCGGTGCGTAACAATAGTTGCAAGTGCAAACAGAGGTCCATGTCGAACAGCCAATATAGGTGAGTATTGACATTTCAGGGACACCGAACTGGTCTAAATTCTTGTGTTTGCTTGACCATACTGGTGTTCTATATGCATGGGCCGGCGGGCGCGTTAGCCACACTGGTTTGACAGCGCTGTAATGGATTGTTTGCCTCCGCGCGGACGTCCGCCGCCGCCGTCGATCACTGACTTCGACCTAATTACATGTAAATAAATACAGCGCCGAACCGCCCCGACTGATCCGCGTGAGTTAACCCTCTCGGTACTCAACCAGGCGGACGCGGGGGTCAACCTTCAGTGGTCTTTATATTACGTGATACGTTTAGCTTTTGTTTACAAACTTATACTTTGAATATTGAAAAATGCAGCTTTCAATTTCTTAGGAACAGTACACCTGTGGAAGCTAAGAGGGTTGTAGTATATAAAGCAACAATCGAATGTACATAACGGTGTGTAGAACCGGTATATAATTATAGTAGGTAGATACGGCGGCGACGTATTTCGGATACAGGAGGCAGTGGTCCCGCGGGTGTACTAAATAGGCAGCCCGGCGTGCGCGGCGATATCAGCTCTGGCCCCTTATTACAAATCATTCGATACCGCGTCCTACCTACGATTAAAGCTGCTCTTTTCACCACTACTGATAACTTTTGAAAGGATGGCACAGGTATTGAATACTCTGTGATATATGAAACCTCTGAATGTGGATTACCTTAGTATTTTATCCTGGTGCAAGATAAACATGTGTGTACTTAACAATTTTCATTAAACTTAGGTACTTGAAATATTTGTATGTCGTCAAAAGTAAAGCTTTTAATAACCATTACGTGGTACCTATTTAGATTCCTTTCTAGATTACGTAGTGCATATCTCTATTTTAATTGTAAACGTAGGTAAAAACAACATACCTATGAATCTTGAAGAATGCGACAAAGCTCAGTCGCGGGACACAGTGGTCCAACATAAAATATTTTGCAGCACGGGTAAACGCGCCGCTCTAACTTCCAATACAATATAAATTGCACTTTGAAAATACCCTGTACTCCAAACTGTATGCACGCGATTTACGACCTTAATGCTGAACGCGAACGCGTAGTTTGGAGAAGCTTTACAACGGACGTGGAATAGTGGCATAATACCGGTAATGTGGTGTCGCCTTTCTGTGGCGAGATAAGGGTACGCGACATTGACTATTCAAAGGGTTGCGGTCTTCAAAATTTGCGCTCAATAAGTCCAAAATATCTATACACTACCTTTGAGTTAATGCGTAATTTGCCTTTAGTGCCCTGGATGTTTTTCCAAATAAAAACAACGTAGGTTTATTGGAATGAAACAGCTATAACGGATTTAACTCGAGTATTTTATTTTATTCAGTCAGTGAGCAAATAACATAAAACACGCGAGTTGAATGCGTTATAATACCTCTATTATGCAATAACCGCGAAGGCATCAGACATTATTAACCTAGGTTTATTTTGACTGAAACAAATTTAATCATTTGTGACTAATTTGCTAAAATACAAGCTTGGTTACAGTTTATTGAATTAATTATGTTAACTTAAAATGTTAACACGCAGTTTCAGGGATAACAAATCGGCTAATTGGCTCAATTAAATTATGTTTGTGCAACATTATACACACAATGTAGAAAAGTAATTATTTACTTACATTACAACAACACGCAATAAACAAACGTCCGTAAACTAAGTAAAATGTACATATAGAAACTGCATTAAAAACAAAGCGGCTACGATGCTAGATCCCCTACATGGTGGTTTATTTATTTGCAATTTGTAGTTATCGCTTTTAAGTAGGTACCTTAATGAGGCAATAACAATAAATAAGGACCCAAAAGTTTTCTCGGCACCTCACCCTCGGGTACGGCCGAGCCTTGCTGGAGTTACCACCTTATACTTATTTGAAACTGGGTAACGTGTACGTAGTTAAAGATATAATACAATACTGCCTGAACAGCAACGGGATATTCAAAAAGTTTTAGCTTGATAGGAATTGAAAATGGAGCTATTCACTTAGAAAAATACTGCAGTTGGAGAACTCTAGAATGTGAAACATGAAAGCCTCTGTCCGTTATAGTTGACATTCCAATAAGTACCTAAGAATCAAAATTTTATTTTCTAAATATTATGTAATACGAGTAGATACTTACTAAGGTAGGTAAAATTTTCCTAATTTTTTTTTTATTACAAAAAAGCTGAGTGTAACAGCATGATGATCTAGAACTAAACTATCATATTAATAATTAATCCATTCTTACTATTTACACAAGTAAGTGATAATAATAAGGTATATATTCAGAAGCTAATATTACCTACAACAGTGTAGTGTGATGTGAGGTTGGTTGTAAGTTTTTAAATAAATATTGAGTTGCATATTTTCAAGCCCAGCCAAATCAGTGACAGTGACTATTATGTCCACTGCAAACTTCATCGATTAATTATCACTTCTCACAAATTGTCAGTAGGTAGGTACTACGAGAACAACCTGCAGTGCGTTTAAAACGAGCAGATCCATTGTAATCGATATAAAAACCGTCCTTTGTTTTACCCCTAACACCATCAGCGCTTTCCACTTTAACATACAAGTTTAACACTGCATGTAGAATCAATGTACTGTTCAGGTGTACAGAGTCTCCCCTGGGCGCAGTAAACTCTCTGGCTTGCGGTGCAGCGCGATAGAACGCGGTAACTAAGTAAGTATAGAGGGTATGTACATATGTACTCTGTGTTATTACTAAATGGAGATGTGAAATTAGTATGGTAATGAAAATGATCGCTTTAGTACTGTAAGTGAGTCTTTGATGTTTGGTTATTGCAGATTTAAGCCATTAGTTAATTATCACCATGTCTTGATACTAGTAACCTGTTAAGGTTGAAAGAACTGATAAAAAAAACGCCTAAGAAATAAGATTTTGGAATTATTTTTTGTATATATCTTTATCGAATTTACTCGTATTTAATTTTTTATGCCAACGTTTCGAAAACTAACACTAAAGTGTATGATTTATCTTCCCTACAATATATGCGAGGTAAATCCGTTAAAGTTGTTTTATTCCAATGGGTAATAACCGCAAAAGCATCAGAAATTAATAATATTTCGATGACGTCGGTTTTAAAAATGCGTTTTTGCCAGTTTTCATATAACTCTCAATCTATTGCATTTCTTATACTTATGTCTCATTTCTCACCACTGGCCTTTTTCAAATATGCAATTTTTCAAGAAGCAGGATTAATATTTTTTCCAATTAAGAAAGACGGCTTCCTTTTATTTCGCGATTGTTTATGCTCCAGGGATGGCGATTTTAATAAGAGTTTTTATCTAGACTTTAATTGAAGAGTCGATACGCGAGTGCCTCTTACTACTTATGAACTTTGAAGGAAAGGATTTGAAACCCGTACAAAACATAATATTCATTAGTGTTTCTTCTTATTTTCTCTTTAAATTAGTAATTTCTGATATTTTCAGTTTTATTCCTGTAGTCTGTTGCAAATATGAAAACTGTTTAATTCAAAATTTCAGCAAGAAAAAAGCACTGTGGTTTAATGAAACTACTGAAAAACAAAGTTACGACGTATTTCTTCAACTTTTTAGCCGATAAATAATAACTTCAAATAGTTACCTACCTAAGTACCTAGTTAATTTAATTAGTTATGCTGTGTACTGCATAGATATTTATCTTTATTTTAAATAACTAAAAATTACGAAATTAAAGTTGATTGTAAGGGCCCGACTACAGCGGCAGCGGTGAGCGGTAATATGAAACTCATAGCGACGACTTGCCGCTCAACGCTCGCCGCTCGCCGCTCACCGCTCACCGCTCAACGATGCCGCTGGTCACGTATGTCGAGGCGTTAAGCTAGCTAAAGTGTTCATGTAATTTTGATCGTGGTATAATTTAATAAACATTAATCCAGTTTTACCACTAAATTCTCTATTTCGACACGTCATTTATCATTAAAATAATACACATAACATATTCATGCATGTATTTTGTTTCGTTTGTTTCGGCATGCCGCAGAATGCAAATAAATTACTATGATCAATTTATTGACAACGCATTACTGATTCATTTTGTTGTTACGCAAAACGTTGTGTATTCGATATTACGTAATGATTCAGTAATTACCATTTGGGAATTTATTCGTTTTGATACTTAATCACTTGTCCTAATTATCATAAGACAATATATTAAATATGTAATATATTTTTATGGTAATTTTTTATAACTTCGTTAACCTAGCGATATAGTATAACATATTGGTCTATTGTCATGCTCTCTGTAAATAATATGACAACGATTATACTTTTAGTAACTAAGAAGTAAAAAACAAAAAAGCAATTTATAAGATCATATTAAGTACCTCCAAGAAAGGTACTAAAACTCAACAACGAAAACACTCCATTTAATTCATTTTTCATTACGCGCATCTCGAGCGCGACATTCTCCGACCGTCAGATCTTTTTCCTAATTCATTTAAGTTTTCCGCAAACTTTGTGTACCCGTTGTATATAGTGAGCATAGAGATAGAGGTGGCAATGATATAGTGCGGGGCGTGCGGCCGCTCCCTCAGGAACGATAAACCCTTCCCGGCGCTTCCCGTCTACTCTTCTTTATGGCAAGGTTGGAATGGCCAGCCCAGGTGAACAGGTAGATTGCTAAAGTATTTTTAGAACATCTTGTCGTTGCTCGCGTGTTTTTCCTATGTTAGGTGTCAACATGATACCATTGAAAGTAAATTTGAGCTCGTAAACTTGAATGCAATTGGGACCGCTTCGAACGCTATCAAATCGTATATACGGTGTTTAAAAAAATCTTTAACTTTCCATTACCACTTATAGCATTCAGAGCGTACGTCTTTATTTGACGCGAGCACTTTTGCAGAGCAAAGGAGCTTGAAATTTCAATATTAAGCTCCCTATAGACGGCACTATTGTCGAGGCAATCGAACGGAACGAGAAGCGCATAAACGTTAAAATGAAGTGTCATATTCACTATTCACTCGAGTCGGGTCTTGATGCTCCGATAGTGACAATGAAGTCGTGGGGTGACTGAAGGAGTTTAACTGACCCACTCGGACGGCGACGACTGCGCCAGAAAAAATTGAACGTGCATTTGTTAGTTCCATTCCACAGTACTTACGGTTCTTTTATCGCATGTCGGAACAGACGTTTGCTGTTTGATATCTTCCTAGCTTTATTTGCAAATCGCGTGCCGGTCCCGCACGTATACACTCGTAATACTTACTTGTTGAACTACCTTTTGAGGTTAAATTTATTTTTAAATTATCTTTTTATTGTGTATGCTTTGTAACTACTTTTATGTTATAGCAAAACTTTTATTTTATGCGCATTTTGTATTATAATGCTTTTATATCTCCACTGCTAACTTAAAAAGTTGGTAGCACCTTGCATACGTGCTGGAAATATATTGCTCGCTAACTGAAGCAGACTTTTGTTTTGAATAGAAAACAACAGATTTTAATTTACAATTTTGAAGGTTAATTTGGGAATGTATTTTCCTAGACTACGAGAAAGATGTACCTACTAAAGTAGGTACTATCGGTCCCGCCTGTTCGATTGTTTAATCAAAGATCTGTCAAAGTCTTACGTCACATACCTAACGGTATTTTTGTATTAGAGTGTAATTATTATAAGTATACCTACAAATCTTATCCTGATAATTAGGAACATTTAAAAAGAATCATCCAATTTGGTGCAGTCATTCAGAAGATTTGCATACATATATTTCGGCGATTAAATTTTATATGTTACTAGAATAGATAGACTAAACTTATAAACCACTGCTAATTAAATAGTTATGATTGACCGCCAAATAAACATAGCAACTAAAAAAGTTTATTAATATCAATTTATGAAACCGGGTTTCTTAGGTGTATTTTCATTTTAATTATTATCCGGTGATATATGATTATGGTCTGTGAGTGATACTGAAAATTACGTAGCAAAAGTATATTTAGCCCATGCAAATGTTAGGTTGTGACGCCGACTCCCACGCCAAAGCTGGCGCCAATTTAGCCTCCGGATTATTTGGTTATTGTCATACGTATTTTCAGAGATGACGTCATAAACGCTATAATTAGAATCAAAGCTAGTGGACGTGAGCTTCTATTGCATTTACAATTTTGTTATTTAATTTGGAATCTCATGATATTCTCTCTAGTTATGTTTTATTATTAACTTACTATTTCTTTTTTATTTCTCATGGTTGAATTTATTTTCGGAAATCAATTTCGTAACATGCCTATATACTCGTACTGCTGCAATCAAGGGCATGCATTCCATATAGGAACAATGTCAGTAACGTACCCAGCCGCCATACTTAGGCTCCCCACACTGCATGCGCCTGGCTGCAATACGCGCGCATAGCACCACTAAGTATATATATTACTAGCGGTTCGCCCTATTTTTTTTCAAAATATTCTATAGCCTATGTTACTCAGGGTGAACGTAGCTTCCCAACAGTGAAAGAATTATTAAAATCGGTCCAGTAGTTTTTGAGCCTTATTCATTACAAACATACAAAAATAGGTACAAATCTTTCCTCTTTATTATATTAAAGTAATATAGATATACCTATCTAATTATTATGAATATAAACTCATAGGTAACTAAACCGTATTATTTGCTTAAAGACTTTAACGTACAGACAAAAGATATTCATCTTTCTAAATTTCTGAAATAACTATTGTGTTACAAGCGGCAGCTTAACGTTTGATAGGTAAAATGCAATAAACTTGGCGTCGGTATTCTAAAGCATGAATTTGTAATGCAAGTGTGAGACGAGCGTTTTGCCTGCCTCTGCATCTACAGCTGCACTCACCTGCATGCAATCTTTATGTTATTACTTGCTTGAAATACTAAGGTGTTACGAACTTATTGGCCGCTTCTACAAATTATTCGGTGAAAAGTACCTAGTCGAAATGTTTTGTAGTTTTTAAGGTTGCGTAGGTTATAATGAGACCCTATTACTTAGACTCCTCTGTCCATCCTTCCTTCAGTGACATGACATTCAGTTTTACTCGTGAATGGTTTATTGCCATTTTACAATTAAATTGAGATTAATTTTAGTACAAATTTAAATGATGAAATGCGATGCGAGCGCGCGTCTCGCGCGCTGCTCTGTAGCGGAATGGAATGGCGGGGAGGCCGCGCGACGCTCGAGGCGGCGGGCGGCGGGGGTCCCGCGGCTGCCATGTTGTGTGCGTGCACGCACACAGACACGGCGTTAACAGGCTGCCCCCCTTGGAGCAGGAGCATCTTGGTCCAATGTGACTGGAAGTGGGCACAGCCGATTGTATGCCCTTCGAAGCGTCCCCGTTGTGGTGAGGACGTCTGCCACACGATTGACGCCGTCGCTGCCCGGGTGGACAGCCGTAACTCGACCGAGTAGCCACCGGTTTGGCGGCAAGCGGTCATCCTTCACAACGACCATCTGCCCCAGCTGTGGATGATCTCCACGTGTCAGCCACTTGCTGCGGGACTGGAGCTCTGAAATATATTCTTTATAGTATCTGTTCCAGAAGTGAGCCTTTAGTTGCTGTATTCTCATGAACCTGGACAGGGTTGAGAGTCGACTATGTTCCTGTACCTGGGGAGCAGGCGACATTATGATCGTTCGTCCAATTAGAAAATGTGCTGGAGTTAGAGGGATAAGATCATTTGGATCAGAAGATAGAGGAATTAGAGGCCTAGAATTTAGTATTGCCTCTATTTGAACCAGTAGAGTGGTCATTTCTTCATAATCAAGATTAGCCATTGACACAACTCGCTTTAGATGGTGCTTTATCGACTTGACGGAACCTTCTGCCAACCCATTGAAATTTGGACTATAGGCTGGACAAAATTTGAAATTTATTTCGTTTTCAGCTGAATAACGTGTTATCTCATTAGAATTTTCACGTAAGAATTTAGCTAACTCATTGCAGGCGCCTACAAAATTACTACCATTGTCTGAGTAAATTGTAGATGCCTTTCCTCTGCGGGCAATAAATCTATCTAACGCGGCAATGAATCCGTGAGACGTCAGGTCAGTGACGAGCTCGATGTGTACTGCTTTCACGGCCATGCACACAAAAACTGCTATGTAAGATTTAATTAAATGACTACCGCGACCTTTTTTGTTCGTAATCAGGATTGGACCAGCGTAGTCGACAGCTGAGTTGGCGAATGGGTAGCTTGCGTGCAATCTCTGTGTAGGAAGATCACTCATAATTGGCTGATATGGTTTGCCTGAAAATCGTAAACAAGTTATACATTGATTTGCTATCTTCCTACACAGGTTGCGGCCATTCACTATCCACACTTTGTGTCGTAATGTTGACAACAGCAGTTGTGGACCTGCATGTAATAGAATTTTGTGATAGTGTTGTACTAGTGTGCGAGTAATATGATGAGATGAATGCAATAAAATAGGATGCTTTGTATCGTAATGATAGTTCGAGTTGGATAATCGACCACCAACTCTGATAAGGTTATCTTTATCAACAAAGGGATTTAATTTTGTAAGTTTGTCCTTTGTTGACAATGTATTATTGACAATACAGTTGTGTTGACCTTTGAACATATCTATTTGTACCTTTTTACAAATAACATGGAATGATGATCTTAATTCTGAAATGCTTAATGGACCGATAAATTTAATTGACTTTAGACAGTTATTTTTAAATCTTAATAAATATGCTACAATGCGTTGTAATTTGGAAAAATCAGAGAATTTATTCATTATTTCGGAGTCTTGCATATCTGTAGCTGCCGAAATGTTACATTGAGTTTTGATTTCAGGTAAATCAGAAATATCAATATTGTGAGGTTGTGTAGGCCATTGAATATTTTGCTGGTGTAAGAAATGTGGACCTTCCCACCACAAAAGTGAAGTTCTTAGCTGTGCTGCATTTACCCCACGGGATCCGATGTCAGCAGGGTTCATGTCTGTGGGCACGTAATGCCAAGAGGTCGGATTAGAATATTTAGTGATTTCATTTATTCTGTTAGCTACAAATTGTTTTAATTGTTTTTTACATGTTCTGATCCAGCCCAGCACAATAGTCGAGTCACACCAGTATTGTATAGAATTTATATTTAATCTTAGTGATTCTACAACCTTTTTTATTAGTTGGGTGGCTAATAGACTGCCACACAGTTCAAGTTTTGGAATTGTGAGTTTATTTTTTAGTGGGGCCACTTTGCTTTTAGCAATTAGCAAGTGGACACTAACGTTCCCACTATCGGACACTGTGCGTATATAGACGCATGCAGAATACGATTTTATGGAGGCGTCGCTGAAGGCGTGTAACTCTATTATTTTGTATGAATCGCAGAGTACATGCCGACGTATTTCGATTTGAGAAATATCAGGTAAGTGTTTGACGAACTGGTTCCATTGTGACTCGACTTCGGCTGGCAGCTGCCCGTCCCATGTGACATTACTTGCCCAGAGAGCCTGAAGGATGAGTTTCGCCTGTAACATGCACGGGTTTATTAATCCCAGTGGGTCAAACACTTGAGCAATAGTAGACAAAATTGTGCGTTTTGTAATGTGTTTCTGTTCTATGTGTGATAATGAAAACAATAATGTATCTTTTTTGCATGCCCAAATTAATCCTAATGTTTTAGCATATTCATTTTTATTTAAGTTTAACAGCTGATCAGTGTCGCTGTCATGATCAATTATTTGATCTAATATGTTTGGGTTATTGGACCGCCATTTGCGCAAATGGAAATGAGCGCCCTCTAGCTGTTTGATGACGCCCTTGCAAGTGTCTATCAAGGTCTGTTCGTCATCGTTTCCTGTTATGCAATCGTCAACATAGAAATCATGTAATATTGTGTCACTGATGTGTGTATCTGTGCTGTCTATGCCTAACTGTTTTAGACATCTAGTAGCGAGAAATGGAGCTGATGCTGTGCCGTAGCTGACTGTATTCAGTTTGTACTGTTTAATAGGTTGTGTAGGATCTGACCGCCACAAGATTTGTTGCAAACTGCGCTGATCATCCTTTACGTAAATCTGTCTGTACATTTTCTCTATGTCGGAAGTTGCAACAAATCTGTGCTGGCGAAACCTAATTAAAATGCTAAGCAAGTCATCCTGAACTATAGGGCCAACAAATTGAATGTCATTATAGGACTTTCCGGAGCTTGTGACAGCTGAAGCATCGAACACCGTTCTTAATTTTGTCGTGAGACTATCTTCACGCACAACACCGTGATGCGGTAGAAAATACGAGACTTTGTCGTTTTGCATCTCGGTATTTTCTGACATGTGACCTAGGGCGAAGTATTCATCGAGAAATTGTACATATTGCTCTTTAAATTTCGGATTTCTTTTGAATTTGCGCTCTAATGAATAAAATCTAATTAAGGCTTGCTCTTTAGAGTTACCTAATACATCGGGAGATTCTTTTAGTGGTATAGTCACAATAAACTTGCCATCTGGGTGGCGCGTCGTTGTGTCATTGAAAATTTGTTCACATTCACTCTCAGCTATGTTGGGCAATTGTTGAGCGATGGGAATGGATTCTGACTCAAAGAAATGGCTAAGTTTGTTTTCGAGTTCGATATCATTTATGAAGTGACAGTGGACTGTATATGTTTGTTTGTTTGTTTTGTTTGTGATAGGAACCTGTACCGTACCCGAGACTAACCACCCCAATTTTGTTTCAATTAAGGTTGGCTTGTGATTGCCTAGTTGTATACGATTGCATGACAGGATTTCCCAAAATAGATCAGCACCCAATAACATCTGCACCTCTGATGGTTCAGAGAATGATGGATCAGCGAGGTGGATGTGAGGGGGAATTTCGAATGTATCGCAACTAATCTTTGTGGTTGGTATCAACTGGGTGATCTGTGGAACCACAAAGCAGTTAATATCTGATGTATAGGTTTTATCATAAAGTGATGATATAGTGACATCACATCGTTTTGTTATTTTGGAAGATTGTTTGTTTAGTCCTTGGACTGAAATAGAAGTGGAATAACTGGGTATCCCTAATTGTCGTTGTAATGACTCTGTTACAAAGCTAGATGTAGAACCGTTATCCAACAGAACTCGTATCTTATGTGTATGACCAGAATAGTCTTGTATGTTTACCATAGCAGTGGAGAGTAGGACCTGACTACGGTGTATTGCTGATAGTGTTACATTGTTATGTGTAGGTTGTGACTGCTCTTGTATGTTTGGTAAAACGACGCAGTCACTTTTAGATGTAGCTGGCATGCCCTTATCAAAATCTGATTTAGTGTTTGTGTGTAGCATGGTGTTATGACGTTTCGTACATAAACGGCATGAACTGAGCTTGCAATTTGATTCCTCATGTCCTGCCCGCAAGCAATTAGTGCACAAATTTAATTGTTTTATCTTTTCAAATCGCGATTCAATTGACATGGATTTAAACTTTGGGCATTGATATATTGTATGTAAATTCTTGCAAACAGGACATGTGAATTGTTTTTGTTTGTAGGTTTCATTAACGATGAATGCTTTAGGACGATTGTGCGTGACGTCACTATGCCTCCGTGGCTTCGACTGTACCTGGGCCTCCATGGTTTCTAACAGATCAGCGCGATTTTTTAGAAATATTGTAAAGTCATTTAGCTTTGGGATGTGTTTAATATTGTTGCGCTCTGTTTCCCAGTCACGCATAGAAATTGTGTCAAGTTTACTGGCCATCATATGAATGATTAAAATATCCCAATGTTCAGTAGGCAAATTTAGAGTTTTTAATGCCCTTAAATTTTTATTAACCCAATCAATCATGCCTCGTAAAGCTTTCGATGATTCTTGTGTCACAGGCTGAATATTGAATAGTGCCTGGATATGATTGTTAACTAAAATGCGATTGTTGTTATACCTGTCACATAGTAAATCCCAGGCAACATCATAGTTCTGTATCGTGATACTCTAGCCAATCCTGATATCGACCAGAGAAGGTAGGCAAATGGATAGTTGGTAATTTAATGCTTGGCCCACCTGAGAATGCAGCATCACCCGATCCCGACACCGACCTGTCGTCCGGCGGCGCCGAGGCGACGGCGTGCCTGCTGAGCAGGTCCTGCGCAGCCGCCACGGCGCTGAAGTAGCTGTCCTCGAAGCCCGCCCGCTCAGCGTACTCCTCGGCTGGAATTTCCGTTAAATTTTCTATATCATTTTGTACAGAATCAAAATCGTTGTACATTTCTGTAATTTTGCCATGCCTGATAGTTAACTCATGAAATTGAACACTATTTAGCTGTTTGCTAGGAAGTAATGTATCTAAGTAATTTTTAAACACTGTTAATTTAGATTTATAACTTGCTCGGGACCGTTTTAATGTTTTAATGTCCATTGTGATTGATGTAATTTACTATTAAATGAGGAACGTTAATAATAGATGCGAGAAAACGAAACAAACCTCAAACTCATACAGCTGTGAAAAAAATATTATTACGCACACAAAAAAGAAATGCGAAATTAAAAGTGCAAAGGCTAATAAAAAAAATACTTAAATTTTTAGTGAAGCGTGCAACAGAAGAAGGCAGAAGGTGGTCAAGCATGCGCGCAAATAGACAGCGTGCAGCGCCCCAAAACCCGTTATTCGTGCGTAGCGGCAGCAAGTCACGTAGGCACCGGCCGGGCGGTCATTGACCTCCCGCTGTTTCTGGAATATTCGCGATATAAATTAGCAAAAAGCCCGAAATTGCACTGCACTGGTTCAAACAAACACAACGCAGCGTTCTAAGCCTCTGAAATTTTAGATAAATAGGTACCTAATTGAAACAAAGAGATAGATAGACCTTTGTTTAATAGGTAGGTAAGGTCAAGGCTTCTAATTCCGGCATATTTTTGAGCTAGATCAACTTTGGTTAAAATTTTGAGACGTTTATTTTTAACTATTTACCCATGGCGCGTATGTATTAGACCAACAATTTACTTGGCAATCAAATAATAGTATAATATTCCCTGTATCTAGGTTGCTTAATTTATTATATATTTTTTTTTAAAAATAGTCAGGTAGACGGAGTTTCCCGCCTGAGTGGGGCTATTCCGTCATGCAAGCAGTTTCTCCTAGAACTACGCAGATTTTTCAAGTCTTAGCTAGCGGAAAATGAAGACACGTTGATTTCAATCAAATATGTGTTATTAGACCTTAGATATAAGATTTACAATAGGAGTTATCCGCAAACACAATTTTTTGGGGATATTCCGGCATGTTTTGCCAATCAGATGAGCTCAACCTTTTAAAAATTTACTAATATATATATTTTTTATATATATTATTTCATAAAGTAAGGATTTATGCATTTTGCAGTCCGGAGTATTTTCGTACTACGTTCTATTGAATTACCTACTCATATGTTTCGTCACAGCTAAGCTTATTATTGCCAGATTGACAAGTGTACCTATTTTAAAATTTAATACACTAAAAAAATGTTGACGATGTCTGAAATCGGGAAATACCGGCATATGACGGCTTTGCCCCTTAAAAAATAGACGGAATTTCCCACTTGACTATTTTGAAGTTGTTAATTTTTCATGGTGAATTACTAAAAACTATCGGAGTTTTACGCATCACCAACAGGCAGACACGTTTATACATATCATAGACGTTGTAATAATCATACA
Source organism: Polylopha cassiicola (assembly GCA_038024825.1). Classification (NCBI taxonomy): domain Eukaryota; kingdom Metazoa; phylum Arthropoda; class Insecta; order Lepidoptera; family Tortricidae; genus Polylopha; species Polylopha cassiicola. Next base: position 5,651,615 of record CP149050.1, read on the forward strand.
AACAAGCCTAGAAGTCTAACTATTTCATATTTATCTTCGATCAAACTGCATAGTACTATACTCGCACTTCGACTTCGAAACGCAGCTGAACTTTGAAAGCAGATATTTTTCTTCCTTTATTGCACAGCGTCATGGGTGTTTTTTAGTTTGAATTAGAAAACCCTACTGCTTTACCAACTGAGCCGGCAGCGGCGAACTGTGCTTAGATTCGCCAAAAACGTGTACGTGACGGAATTGCCCCGTAGACGGAATTAGAAGCCTTGACCTTACTTAATAGGTTCACGAAATTGGATAGAAATAGGACATTAATGGAAATAGTTTAGTTTAGTTATAGAAAAAAATAGCATTCAGGTAAATGTTACTATTAAATCGATTTGAGGTTAACTTGAAAATAGGTAGGTGGATTATTAAATGGAACGAACGACACATAAATAGCACTGCAAACCCTTTTCCTTGGTTTTGTCGGCCTCTGTACAGGTATATATTGCTGGTGATGCTGGTAATTGTGATGTGAAACCGCTACAAATCCTCTTCTTTTAAATTGCCAACGGAATGTCGATTTCCTTTGTTCTCGGTTGACCGCGCCCATACGCTTTGTTCTCCGTAGACACGTGGCTTCCAAAGTCGTATCCGACTCGAAACTGTTGGCGCAGGTTCTTCAAATGACATTCAGTTTTACTCGTGAATGGTTTATTGCCATTTTACAATTAAATTGAGATTAATTTTAGTACAAATTTAAATGATGAAATGCGATGCGAGCGCGCGTCTCGCGCGCTGCTCTGTAGCGGAATGGAATGGCGGGGAGGCCGCGCGACGCTCGAGGCGGCGGGCGGCGGGGGTCCCGCGGCTGCCATGTTGTGTGCGTGCACGCACACAGACACGGCGTTAACACATAGGTTCGTCTATCAATCACATTCTGAATCTAATGAACTGTGATAGATAGCCAGTTGAAATTTTCTCATGATGTATTTCTGATACCGATAAAATTAATTATTAAGGTGGATCCCATACAGCAGACATGATCTTTCTGTCGTTTTATAGGTAACAGTACGGAACATTTTGTGCGCGAGTTCTACCCGAACTAGATTCGCATTTTATTTAAACTAACATGGTATTAATTTCTAAAATAAAACAAGATCAATTTATAAATATGTCAATAGTCGTAAAAATAATACTATAGAAAAATGCAATAGGAAGGTAACATATTGATACCGTTACAGTATAAATAAGTAAAAATACCTGGGTACCTACTACAACAAACTTATCCCTTAAGATATTATAGTGATCAGTAGCGGATCTAGTCAACAAAGTCCGTCCCAAAAGTTTTTTTCGGTACGGTTCGCGAGACGGGTCAAGGACCCAAAAAATCCAAGGTCGGCCACTGATAGTAATCATTGAAATTTCCTCTTTAATCAAATGAAAAAGTTTTGAAAGTGTATTTAGATACAAATTTTGACCGATAAGACACAAATAACTGTTTGCAAAACATTATAGGTTTGCAGGCTCCGTGGACTGGTTAGATTGTAAAAAATATTCTTAGCATGACTTATTTTCTTATATATGATAATCCTGACAAGAAGGAACACAATAAAATTAGAATCATCTAATTTAGTGCAATCGTTCAGAAGTTATGTGCGTACGTACATTTCGGCGAGTAATTTCTACACATATATTTTTATAACATAGGGGAGCATTAAGAAAGGGTTTTTGAAAGTTCACCTCCTTAGGGGTGAAAAGGTGTTCTTATCCTGATAGATGTATCGTACAATATTTTTGATAAGTAAATAAATATACTTTACTTTTAGTTTCACAGATTTTTAAGGAGCACAAGCACACTGGAGGTTCTATAACAAAATAAAGCTGTACTCCGCGTCTTGTACGACCATCAAGAGACCAATATGTTACCGGAAATTGAGAAAAAAGAGGTTATAAAAGGGATAGTATAACTCTAGCTGAACGTGAACATAAATTTATCTTTATCCTGCATTAAAATAGTATTAAATGAATAAGTAACCTGTTTTTAAATCGTAATAATCGCTATTTCTTTCTTTGGTCTCTTAATTTTAATCCTATATTGGAATGAATTACTATAGCGGTAGTACGTGTATTTTATTTTATTAAAAAATACATAACTGTAAAGTTAAAATAAAATACGCGAGTTAAATCCGTTATCATTCAAATGTGCAATAACTGCGAAGCCAACAGAAATTATAATTTTGACTCCTAATTTTAATCTGCCAGAGTACCTACCTTTACCTCTTCTAAAGTTTTCAATTTATAATCGTCACAATTGATTTATTTTCAGTTTAAAAATATTTATTCCTCAGTATAATTTGTTGATTGCCCAGTGAGTGTAGGTAATGGCATTTGAAGGCATGGAATCGCGAAAGTGACAGATTAGTGACTGACATTTGCTTGTATAAGGTTGTGCATATTTTTTAAAAGTTTCCTCAAATTTCACCCATTTACCTACAGCGGGCGTCACTGGTGTGGCTCTAACACCGACTGACTTTTACTGAAAATAGAATATTCTTAATTATCATGCAAATTGAGCGCGCTGTAATTATTGAGCCAGCTTCATCAAAATAATGCGTAGCGACACTTCGACACACTGACCCCGCTCACAACTGATTATAACGTCATTATATTATGGTAATTATTATACTAATATTATAAACGTGAAAGCGAGGCAGTATGGATTTTTGTTATTCTTTCACCATTTTTTTTAAACTTTATATGATAAAATTTAATATAGATAACTTATAACGACGCAGAACTATAAAAAGTAATTCTTTATGAATAAATATTATATAGGTATAGGTAAAAAGTAAATAGTTTATTATTAGAAAAACGTTAGTTTTAAACTTAACTGCTTTATGGAATAACAATAATAGAGGTAACCTTATTTAATAAAACATCAAGTCCGTCAAGGTTAATTTGTATTGTATAAAAAACAAATTTTAATAAATAAAATAGAGTACCTATACCTAATTACCATGCAAATTGATCGCGCCATAATCACAGCAATTATACAACCTCCTTCAAAATCATGCGCAGCACGGACTCACACTGACCCACGTCCGCTTATAGCTAATTATTAATATCAAATGGAAATTTAATTAGAATAACCACGTCCCGTATTTACGTGTAAATTATTAATTAGAAACACGATGAACACTTAACTAGAACCGCCTAGAATACAATAAGTTATATTAAGAGCGTTTTACATTATTTTACGTAATAAAGATAAGATTAATAAAGAATGCTGAGGTTTAAACAAGTAAGTGCGTATCAAAATTAAAGCAAGTTCAAAACTTGTAAACTTAAAACGTTGACAAAGTTAGACAAAGAATCTTTGCTTCAAAATTTGATCGTCTCGAGAAAACCACAAGATTAAAACTGAGTACCTATCAAAGAGCCCGGCAAGCCTTTATCAAATGAGAGAACAGGATGCCATTACACTTGGAAGTAAGTGTGTCTCTTTCAGTGTAGCTGAATAGAAGGCATTAAGGGTACGCAGTTAGGCTCCGATGCGAGCAGAGCCGGATGTCAACATTTGCCCACGCGATTTCGCCCCGGGCAACGCAGAATTGACATGCTCCTTTATTTATTCCAGTCTTTAGAACTCGGTTGTGCAATTGCATATGAATTTTTTAAAGACGTTACCGAGATTGTTTTCGTATTTTTAAGATTGAAAATATATTGCATTCGTTATGTAAGTGTTTTGTTAGAATACATTGTTTGGGTATTCATTTTAGATTTACGATTGATAGTTGTATAATTCTAGTCTAGTGTTTTTTAAATAATCTCCCGCATATAATCCAATAAAATACAAAGTCTTATTATAAAACTAATAAAAAAAAAAATATTTATTAAAAATAATACCTTAATATTTTTACTCAGTTATAACTACCTAATTAGCTGTTTTGACTAAGTTAGGTTTGTATATTTCAGCATAATGCTAATAAGATCCCATTTGTTTACATTTTTATTGCAAATTATTTTTGTATTGGTTCTAATAAGAAAAACAAACTTGTTAATAAGAGAGAGTACCTACCCAGGCTCTAGAGCTTACTCGTAATAACAATTCAAACTATCGTCGTAAATATAAGCAAAAAAGCAATCGCAAAAAGTGTAGACAAAACAAACTGGCAAACAGTCAACATAGACTCATTTAAAAATCTCACTACTTATAATTTCTTTTCATGGTGAAAAAACGAGATGCACATTTCTGGGACCTTAGTGAAAAAGGACTAAGTGCAATACTGCAAGTGGGGGACTTATACCCTTTTTCACTGGGACCCCAGTTTTTGCAAGAGACGGCGGCGCGGAAAACGCGTCACAGTCGGTCGACAAGAGATGAAATCACGAGTGCAAACATTGACTTTAGACTTTTCCTCTTTTACTCACTTAGCCTAACTCCGACTGCACTGCATCAATCCAAACGAAGAGGAAACTTTGGAATTCCAAGTCTTGATGAAAGACATTTGGATTGTGTTTTTGATTAATGAAACTTTTGATGCAATGACAGATGTGTATTAATTAAATCAAAATTTAAAGTTAATATTAAATGAATATGTTTTAACATAAAAACTAGGTATTGCCCTTGCTGTGTATATTATATTTTATAATTGTCCATACAGCCTAAAGATACTGGCATCATTACCTCGCATACAAGCCTTTAAATTGCCAGCTCCTATTATGCGTAGTAAGTAAAATATTTTTTGTTTTTGATAGCTACTTATCTAATTCTTTGTTATTTATTAGTTACCTAACTATTGGAAGCTTCATTTAAACTTCACCCTATGTTCTAAAAATTACCCAACTATACTACTAGACTTGCTTGAATGTTTTGAAAAAGTTGATAGGTATACCTATTATGGTGTTAGCGACAGTCTAGATTATTTTTTAAAAAGTCTATGATTAACTTCTGGCTTGAACTGAATAACTTGGCTCCGAGATAATCTAGATTCCAGTTAAACCGCGTGTCAGCACAATTCCATTTTCAATAAGTGTAGAAGACAGATAGCATCTAACGGGCACTTACTTAAGATCACTGCAGGCACTTCATAGACTAAAAGCAACCTAATACCTGTCCGTTGAGAAATGTCGGCCATTTAATCTTTTCAGACTTTCTCAAATATCCGCTCATTAACTTGTGTACCCACTTCAGACATCAGCGATTTGTTACTTTAAATCGTGCTGATAGAATGAAGGAGGGCTAAGATTTGAGGGAAATACTCCCATCGACGTTCTCCCGGAGGCGTTTTATTTCTTAATGTAGAGGGACCGACGATATTTTCTCATAAAACGTTCACTCAACTCTAAGACATTGTGGCTAATTAATCAACTTGCTTTTAGCTTGCATTGGGCTCACGTCAACGCTGGGAATTATTTATAAACCCAGATACCTACTCGTGTTATCGTCATTGGATGTTATTTCTATGAGTGAGATAATAGTAATACTTTTGTTCCTTCTACTTTGTAAGAGACTCGTTTGTAGAAAATATAGTTGAGAATCTACGGAGCATTCTTATACTCTGTGATGGAATTTAAGTGAAGTACTTTACTATATAGATGAATGAAGAAATCTTATGGTTATTTGTACAAGTGTCTGCTATCACTTTCGCTCTTTTGATCATTGCAAAAGTACAACAGTGACAGGTGCTACCCGTGATATCCGTCCTGGAATACTATTTATTGAGTAGGTACATTTTACGTACACGTGGAGCACAATTTGAAAATCCCAATAAAACAATAAACATCCAGTTTTGCGTCCAGATATCTCGATATCTGTCCATTTGAATATTTTATAGCCGAATTCTGGTAAAGGGATGTAAATGACGGGCTCGTCCAATTTGCATTGAACAGATTAACGTCATAATCGGCGCGATTCAATCAGCGATCCCGAGAACTCACTCTGGACAGAGGGGGGGACAGGTGGGGGTGTTTAAGGGACTACTAATAACATCGGATAAAATGCTAATTTTGTGTTCATTCGATTTAGGTAGAAGAGATAGTCCAGGGATGGAACAAACTGCCATCAATATATATTTAGCGAAGCGGATATGCAAATTTTCTCCTGCATTTCCTTAGCAATATTACCGGTACCAACTGCTGCTGTACTTTTTTATGAAATATAAGGTAAATTTATTCTTTTTAATAACACGTTATCGTGCTTTTAATCGGATGAGGAGAATTTATTAAGGACTCTTGTTTAATAATTTCATAATAATTTCTGATGCCTTCGCGGTTATTACACATTGGAATTAAACAACTATTAACTCTCTATTTCTTCTATTGACTCTTGTTTAATTACTACCTGTGTAAGTACCTAGTACTGACTAACTAATAGCCAATAATTCATAAATGGTAAGTAGAATGACAAAATTAAATACTTGTACAGTAAAATCCGCTGTAATGATGCCATTGGTAAGCCATACCTGGTCTGCACCATTTTAAATACGTGCATTTTATAACCGAAACCACCGTGTTAATAATAGAAATTCCTCGATCTTAACATTGTCAAAGACAATGTCAAGTTAAAGAAAAAATTTTTTTTGGGATTAAGACTTCAGTTGAGAGGTTTGTCTACTAACACAGCCCTATTACTTTGACAAAGCTATCACTGGCAATAAAATACATAGGCACCTGTCTACCAAATTACTAAATCATCGCGAACATGAATGGGGTACTAATTAGCTATATAACAAACGCTACAATTAATATCACGTTTGATCTCTTATTAGGTAAGTACCTACATATATATGATTTGATGGTTCCAATATATCTTAATTAATAGAATACGGGATTGCAACGAGTAGTTTTAAGAATCTAATTAAATCACAATAACTAGGCCAACGAAAGTAAACCATTAAAACTGCATGGTATTTTTCCCAGGCCGTTGCTAAGCAACCTTTTTTGTTTACAGTTGGATATATAAAAGTAAAACGACATAAGTCAAGAAGTAACTGCACATGCTGTCAGTGCTACACAGTACGAAACTATACCGCAGAGGTCAAAGGGCACTCATGTTGTTTCACATTAAATTGATTTGATTCCAAGACTCAGGTCTATATATAAGCTAAGCAATCCGATCTAAGTGAGTGCTTGTCATATTGATTCAGCGCGCGAGTGTTTTCGGGAGCAGAGATAAGGGGAACGTGACTACCGGTGCCGCGAGCGGACCAAGATGTGGACCTTTATATTTTACAGTCTTGCAACTTTACAACACATGCTCAAGTTACCACCTTGATTAGGTTTGTCTATTTATTATGATAAGGTCACGTAAACTAGCGTCAATCGATATTAGCAATCGAATGAAACGAATGTAAAATTGTACCGTCGCGTGACCAGTTTTTGATCAAGTATGTCGACTCCATTCGTTTTTGTATTCGTATTGTAGATGCTATTAGGTAGATACTTTACAATTTTTGAAAATTAGGGTTAAAGTAGGTACATATCAAGAATAATAATTTTTGATGCCTTCGGTTATTATACATTTAACTCGATAGTTTTATTTTATTTGCTGACATTTCGAAAGCTTCCAAATATCAAGAATGTTGTAAATTAAATTATGGTAGGTAGGTACCTAAGTAACAATAATTGATAATATATAGCTAAGTTTTTCAAGGCCTGATTGTTACATTTTTTAGACTAATTATTAGAAAAAAATGTTAGGTTTTCGTAGCGTACTAGGTATATAGTAGGATTGTATAATTTATAAAAAAAACATTCACATAAAACGAAGTAAGGTAATAGATAATCCTAAAAATACAAGCAGCGCTAATAATATTCAAGCTAAACTTTAAGCGCATTTTCTAAAAAATCCCTAGGCATTTTAAAAATTTACGAAATGTACTAGATTTTCGGATTATTCTAGATTAACTATGCTCGATAGTAGGCAACTGTTGAAATTTTTAAAAGTACACGGAAACATGGTTTTATAGTTTTTATTCAGTTTCCGTTAAAAAAGAACTGTCGATTGAACTTTGGTGTGTGAGTTATTAACATGAAAAAGTTTTATATTGATTCGGGCTGAAAGAAAATTGAGTAAAGAAAGTAACTTTTTTATTTGAGTAAGAGTTTTGCTTACTTTAAATTTTTCACCGAGGTGGTGTGCTTACTGCAATTTCAACGGTTGTTGGTATATTGTAGGAGAAACAAAAACTTCAAGGCCTCTTTAAAGAATTATTTCCTTATCACGTAATCATTACCTGAAAACACATTTCTATAAAAAATGTAGGTATGTAACGTTAATTAATACTTCCACCTATGTTTTGTTACCTCAATCCCAAAACCATTTCCAACGGTAGAAAATATTTTTTAGTTACTTTATCGAGTAAACTTTTCTTCTTTACGTAACTTTGGGGATAAAATATGGTTGTTCTGCTTTTTATAGCAAAAAAAGTGCTGAAGTTGTGAGCTTAAGAATACAGAGTGCCGACCTACCGATTTTTTTAGATTTAATATCTAACACTTTAACTTTAGCAGAAATATATTATTGTATTTATTATTTAAATAAACAATATTTTTTTTTGTCTCTGATTAAAACTAGAAATCCGAAAGTGAGTTTGTCACGTTTTCAGATACACAGAGGTATATACTCAATATTAAATGCGCTGCTAAACATTAGCGATATACAAGAGTAGGTTCGCTATCGATTTCACTGCAACTTGTATTTTAGTGAACAAAATCACAAAAGATTACAATCAGGAGGCTAGTGATACTGTTGTTTGTGATCAAGACACTGAGGGAGGTAATATAGAAGTCAAACAGAAGTTTGCATAATGCCCTTGTGCGCGAGTAGAATCGTTCCTCATTAGGCAAATCGGATGGCGTTAGCGTACCCTATTAGTACAGTCAATGTTTGGCGATCCAATCAGGCGCCAGGCGTCGCGCTGGCCCGTCAGACAAAACCCTGCCGATTTAAATTTAAGATCCATGAACTGAAGTGCAATCGATTTTAACAATTTTCAGGGAAGATTAATGCAGCTCCAAAAATTTCTGATAATTCATGGAAAATTTTCTGGAAGTACCTACGGTATGTATGAAGCTTTTGGTAGTTTAAGAAGACCTTTAACAATAGTTGATTAGTCGGGGGGCCCCACAATAGGCGAACCTGTGTCTAGGATACGGTTATTGCAAATATACTGCAAAACTTTCGTTTAAGTGATTTAATAGTTATAAGTTTGTAGATAGAGAGGCATTATTATTGTATACATTTTAGTTCTTTGGGCTTAGTTTAATCCTGGAAAGCTAGTCCCGCCAAAAATTGCAAAATAAATAATGTTTACCAGCAAAGTTTAAATTAAAACGCAGCTTCATAAAATACCTAATTTGGGTTACGGTTGAGGTATTCAGAAAGTATTTTAAATTGCCATTAATATCGGTGAGGCACGATTCCCGCATCCTTATGAAAACGTTACGGTAGATTTATGAATAAAACCTTTCAGGGAGGATGCAAAGCCGCAGTGTAATTTAGGGCGTATGGCAGTCGCGGTCTCTGAAATTAGACCGTTATCATTCCGCTGCCGTCGTGGCGGAGATCACCACTTATATGAGCCAATACACCGAACGAACAGAATAAATTTGCTTTATACTAGACAGCTGACCTTCATATCCGATATTGCTGCCTTTATATTTGGAAAAATGTTGAAAATTCTTAACGTCCTTGCGTCGGGTCCTATGTGCCTTTTCATATTGCGTACCTTTTTTTCTTGAATTTGAAATAATGGTCAATCTGTTTTTTTTATGGACTCAAATTGTGTCTTACTTACGTACGTACTTAAATAACATGCTACAAATAAGGTAAATAATCATAATTCTTGATAACAGTAGGTACATCAGAATAAAATATGATATGAGAGATGTAATGAAATAAGTAGTATTAATCAAATCCATCACAATTGTTTTACAATGCAAAAATGTAACAAAAGCATTGATTTTTGTAGTAAATTTAAAATTTAAATTTCATTACGGTACATACTTAAGAGTTGACATTACACATTATTGGTTACAATATGAAGCGCATTAACATTAACACAACCACAACTGGTTTATATTTAACGTTTGCGAATAAAACTCATTTGCGCTCGTCACGTCTGCGGTGATGCCGTCATCGGCACGACGCGGACGCGCGATGCGCCCGTTCCTACGCCCCTTTGTCTGGACTTGCTATTTTGTGAGGAATACCAATTAATATCTACGTCATACTTTTGCAGCAAAAAAACCTATATCGATTCACGTTCCGAAATTGGAACAATACCACATCACTATTGTGGAGCCTGTCAAACAATGAATGAATTCAAGCCGCCGTGCGGAACCTAAACTGTGCGCCATTTTTATTTTCCAACGAATAACACCTTCAGTTGTAATAGCCGTTGTGCGTGGGTTTTTTTTTTAATTTCGAATATTGTGGGGATTTTGTGTTAGTGAGAAGCATACAGCCTCGGGCTTGTGGGGAATTGGAATATTGGAAAATATACTCTTCTTTAGTAAGTAATAAATCAGACCTAGCTATGCTATGGGTCAATAAAATTATACGCTCATTATTTCAATGACCTTAGATTTTTGTAGAATAATAAAAAAAAAACAAATTTGAATTGAAAATTGTACCTATATATTATAGTATATATCATCTAAAAACCCTTATTGCGATTTTGTTATTCTTTATACAAGTCAGTTAGTGACCTTTTTAAAGAAATAAAAAATTCAAAGGTATACCTATCTATATACCTATATATATACCTATCTATTTTTTAATTAAACAGAGAAATAATTAATATTCTATACTTTGCAATTGCATCTTTGAATACAGTAAAAAGCTTCAAAATTCTTAATTTGTATTACCTAAAGGAGAAACGCATACACTTAATATAAATTCATGAACTCTAATTATATTTGGACGCTAACTGGATTTCAAGGTAAAATCCTAATTTGACTCTGTATTAGTTGCGCGATGTAGCGCAGAATTACACGCTCATTGGCCGTTTTCATGCGTAATTCATGCCGGACTACGCGACGCATTTCAAATGTAATTTTACACGTGAATTCTCACTGCTAAGTAACATTTCCTATTAATAGCAAATACTAAGTTAGTTAATATGTCATATATATAGCTAGCCTGGAATACCTTCTGAGCCATTCTCAGTAGGTATTCCTAAATTAAATACAATCAGGTTATACAACATTTTGACAATCTTAAATAGCTGGCAGATAATCATTATGCCTCTATTTAATTTACGTATTCAAATCCTCTCCTTAAAAATTGGGTATACTTACATTGGTTGTTTCTTTTATGGTTAAATCCTCTAGCATACCTACATTAATAAGTACCTATATATAAGTATGTACCTACAAGAATTTTCCGCTTTAATATAAGAGCATTACCTAGTAAATAATGAACGTTAAAATGAATTGTATTAATCAAGTGCATTGTCAAAAGTCCTTTGTGCATTAAAGTCCTTAAGCCCAGAAAAGGTTGTAAATATGGAATCAATTGGAACGGACTTTTCCATTAATAAAGGAAGTCGGAAGGAAAGGACGCCGTGTCCTCTCTAATTAGAAGTCGCGAGTCGAATTTTCAATGCGTCGCCCCGCTGTTTTACTAATGGTGAGCTGAAATAAAAGTTTATATTTACTGTGCGTGAGCTCTCTCTCTCAATGAATATTTATACTTTCTCCGCGTTATTCACCTCAAAGCCACCGACTGAAGTTTTACTTGTGAACTTTTGTTCAACTTTTTTTCTATTCATCGTATTTTTCAATTTAACTGCATTTTGTGGTATGAATGCAAAGAAACAATAAGTTTGTTTATTCTGATTTCCACCGATTGAAAATCCTTTTAATACTTAAATTCTGGATTCTAGTAGCAAGTATATAATCAAACAAATTAAAAAAACGACTTAATTATTTTTTTAATAAATTACGCGACTAACTGTACGTCTTGAAACTGAGACGCAATCATTTGATACACCCTGAGCATGTATACGTTCTATAGCGCTATCATTATTCTCGCGGCTTGAACTCGCGCATTTCCATATGGGGTAACGCGACACGCCTCGCAATGTCGCCGTCGACGTCTTTGCCGCGCCGAATCATTTGTTACAACAGCAATAAAGCGAAGGATTAGCAGCCGTCAGAGGGGCCTCCGGGGCGACAAACTTCCCAATAAGCCGGTGCCTTCCGCCACCGAGAGTCGCTTTACAAGAGTAATGATGCTTAATTTTAATGACACGTCGTCGGCCAGAGCGCGGCGACGGCGGCGCGTCGCTCCGCCCGGCCCGGCCGCACCGCCGCGCCCGCTCCGCCGCACCGCCGCGCCCGCGCCGGCCCGCGTGCGTGACGCGACTCCACAACTACCAATATTGGAAGACGCTACGATGTCGACCGAAAGTCCGACGATAAATTTAGTTATTACTTGTGAAAATAGACGGAAGAAGATCGCTAACTTGTCCTTCTGAGAAGATAATGGATCATTCGAGGGGATGTTTTTAGTAACTTTACGAAAAAGGTCTCGTTAAAAGCCCCTTTATGTGAAGAGTTTTAGTATTGTTAGGGATAGTCGCATTTAAAGGGAATTGATGATACAAATGCTGGACGAAACTTTAGATTCTGGATTCTAGCCCGGCTTAAGCTGAGTAAACAAAACAACTGAACAAAGTCAAAGATCAAACAACCTGTGGTCTCCAGACTGATACGTATTAAATATGAAAAGGAATGAAAACAAACAGACACTTAATATGATTTATGTTTAAAATATTTTTAACATATTGAATAAAATTTACGCGATATGAATGCAATTTCAAATTCGCTGGCAGAATAAATGATAAAAATGTTTTCCATATGAAATGGCTCCCATTGTGGACACAAGCTAGCCATTGGTATTTTCAGAAAATTTATTATGTAATGTTTGTCCACAAATACGGAATACACGCTCGATGGAACCGAAATTAACATTTTGTATATGCAAACTGCAATCGCTGTAATATTAAAGACAGGCCTGGGGCGACATTGTGACCTACCGAGTAGGTATGCATTGCGTAACATTCAATGTTATTGTTATTAATACGCTGAACAACCAATTGATTTAAAAACCACTATAATACTGCTTGATTTAAAAACCACCTACTCCAGGCTTCAGCAATTAAATTTTGCTTGATAAAAAACACTCACGACGTTCCGTCAAAATATTTAAGATTTTAACGATAGCATCATAACAAGCGTTGTTCATAAAAAACATTCTTCGCATTCTAGTGTGCTGTAAAAATCTATGAATATTTCGTGGCTAAAATTACATTGCTGCCAAAAATTTTCACCTAAAATGGTTCACCATTTTTGCAATAAATTATTTTTTAATCATAGGTTAGTTTGGTGCATTTTTTCTATAGCTTTATCGTTCGGTTTCCGTAGGTATATCTATACTAATATTATAAAGAGGAAAGATTCGTATTTTTGTATTTTTGTATGTTTGTAATGAATAGGCTCCGAAACTACTGGACCGATTTCAAAAATTCTTTCACCTTTGGAAAGCTACATTATCCCCGAGTAACATAGGCTATATAATATCACGCTAGGTCTTATAGTTGCGGAGCAGTAACCGAAAATGTTTCAAAAACGGGGGAAAAGTATCGTTTCTGAGGCCTTAAAAAAATCTTAAGTCCCCCCGTGCGAAGCCGGGACGGGCCGCTAGTATTTTATATCTTTATTTTACGGGCAACAGATAATTTGCAAACATACTGCGAATTGTGGGTAAACAGTCGAGCATCCATCACAATAACGTTTATTGTATCAAATGGCCAACACGACATTTATATTTTTGTATATTTTTACGATTCCATCAAAAAACGGAAACCCTATTAGTGAGACAAGTTTATCTGCACGCGCGTGACGTGATTGCAAAATAACTCAACTTCGTTACATGTTTGTTTTATTTTGTTTTATTTATATTTGTCATCTTAATATCTTCACTGTTAACCCATAGGGATAATTACATTTTTAGAATTCGAAAATCCGAATCGTTAAAGGGTCACTTGTTTGTCTTTTTGTCTGCCTCAGCACGAATTTTCTAAAAACTTTCATGGAAATTTCCACCCCCATTTTAACACCTTAGGGAATGAATACCCAAAAACGTTGAATCACAAATTGGGTAGGTATTATAGCATAATAAATGAACTCTAACGAATAAAGGAACAATATTTTCCGCGACAGCAAATTGAATAAACACATCACCGCACTCCTTAAACGACGAAAAGACAAGACCAATAATGGGGTTCGCACGATAAAATATTCTGCCAACGCCGACTTGCACGATATACGTGTGCCGTCGGCTTAACTAGGTCAATAATAGGCTAAAATATTTTTAAGACTGCGGCGCTGCGGCTTAACAGATTGCTAGTGTTTCGTGCTTAAGTCGTGCAATTAAAAAAATATTTTTCTGCATTACGGTTGTTACGTTGAATTTTGTAATAGCGCCGCTTTCAGGCATTAATTTCGTCCAATTTGAATTTTATTACTATAGCGAAAATTTTCTTTCTTCGACTTGAATAGAGACTTTGCAAAATTATGCAAGTTTTCCCATTTTCAGGGTGTTTTCATCGAAAAGTAGAATTTTCTGGAATATTAATAGTACTTTGTTACCTACCTACCTACGGTAAATAAGCAAAAGTTTAGCCACATTTATTTTGTTTGATTAGAAACTTGTTTTAGCATTTAACAACCTCAAAAGATAGAGCAATCTAAAATATTGTCGTTTTAATACTTGGTACCTAAATATTATTTTATAAATAACATACAGGTTTCTTGTTAAAAACAAGTTGTCGTTTACACATGTCACGTATTGGCTTCCTCTAATACAATTTGTTGGGAGACGCGAGCGTCGCGTCGAATGCAAACGTCCCTAACACCCCATAATAAAACACAATCTATCTCAATTTTCACCCATTTTGCGTCCCACTGCTGGGCACCGAGTTTACGTTTCGTTTTATCAACATACTTTGTGATATACATAATTATGGCAAAAAGAATATTCAGATGAACAATAAGTTTATTTTCTTATTTAGCAAGCTAATAAATTTTGTGATTAATGAATTTACCAAAAATTTTCTAGTTAATAGCAAAGCAAACCTTAATGTACCTAAATAGTCTATATTAAAACTTATTTTTTATTTAACATGAACGAAAGTCAAACCAATATATAAACAAACATTAATAACAAGTTCTGATAGATTGGGTTCAGTTCATATACCTACAACGAATAACGATATCCTATGTTCCTTCGATTATTTGCTTCAAAACTTGCAAACAAAACGAAGAGATCTTCCACATCCATATCTAAACACACACAAACATAATTCCCAAATATCTAAGCAGACGATCAATCTACGTCATCGGAATAATGCCCGGGCACATACCACAAATAGGCATTGACTCACGGAGTCCCTGTGTTAACTGAGGCCTGTAATTGCACGAACCAAATTTCTGTTATACGCCTAGACACGGCAGCATATTGAATCATGAAGTCTTACCAGCATCTTGCATAATACAATGGCGTATACACGACGCGAGCAGACCATGGATTATCAGAATTTATGGGGCACGTGTGACGCACCTACGAGCGGGACCAAGAAAAATATTGTGGCCGGAGAGCTTAAATATTGATGGATTTATGAACGCGTTCAAAATTATGACAGACTTGAGCTACCGGCAACTTTATTGAGTCTTATCTTTGCGATTTATGGGTGCATGTAACGGTATTAAGGGTGACGTGTCGCCTATACAGATAAATCATTAGGTAAGTGAGGAATGTTGTATAGATATTTTTACGCAGATAAAAAAAATACTGTACATTTCTACTGTATCCACTGTAGTGTTTTATCGATAGCAAATTTTTTGTTATTTAATTACACGATGAAACTGTCTAATCCTTACCTAATCAAAAAACTCCTGGGCGTGCATTCCATGTAGGCACCATGTCAAAAAAATATGAAGTAAGAAATCCGCCTCTTACTGCACGCACCTAGTACCTTATATTACCCTAATACGAGTTAGTTAATAGGTAATATTGTATTAAACAACTTTAATTTTTGCTGTTTGTTATTCATAATACCTACGTGTTTTTCTCTTCAGCCATTGTAAAGGTTAACCATTTTGACAGAGGGCCTACTCAGGATTTATTCGATGAAAGCATCAATCATAATGGAAATATATCACACAAATAAGATATCCTAATTCAATGTATAATTTCTGGCAGACATCACTCGGGATTTACTCGGAATGTTTATTATACAAAGCGAATGTCGCGTCGTGGAATGCGTGATAATTTTTACAGAGCTATTTTTCATAAGAATTTTTAATGTTTTATTTAACTCAACAAATAAGTCTTAAGCGTTGGTGGCGATCTCGAGCATTTCGAGTTTGACTCCCATCGGCCGACCTGATCAAAGTTGCGCATATAGTTAAGTGGTAGGTACATAATAAAAATCTACTTCTTATTTTATTTCGAATAAATTATCTAATGACTGATGTAACTCCGTATGTGACTGATATAAGTACCTACATCAATTAATGTAAACAAAACTGTACAAAAATTAAACTTGTAAGTATTTCTGTGTAAGGTCTCTGTAAAAGGCGACACTAAATATGAAAAACTAATAACATTCTCCAGATAATCCTTGTAATATAAAAGCTTGAGATTCTTATGAAATTTTGTAACAAAACAAAAAAGGCGCGAAAACACAACATCCGAGGGAAACGAGGAAGAAACCCGAAAGTTTGTACAGGAGCATCAAAAGATCAAATTGCGGGAGATGGTGAATTTCACGGAGATTACAAAAGTTTGATTTGAAAACATTGTACATTCGCGTTCCACGTCAGGTCAGTGCGTGACGAACAGCCCGACGTGTAACCGTTCGTCTATTATTACAACAAAGACATACACACATTGAGAAAAATATTTTTAAATGACATTGATATTTGTACCAAGACGAGAGTAGAAAAAAATATTTTGTGTCATATTAGAATTTCCGTATCATATTAATTTGCATCTCCACTTACGATAAGTCTCTATGTCGACGATGTTAATTGGTAGAGAAAGCCATATGGCATTAAGTGTGCTTTTTGTACATGTATTGTGTATTTATGAATTAATTGTAAACAAATGAATTTTATAAATCAATTTGGAATATTTCTGTTTTATTCATCGATATATTATTTATTACCAACAGACTCATAAGCTTTCGTATTAAATTTTTATTTGTTAAATTTTACAACAATCCACGCGAGAATGAATAAAATATAAAATTAAATAAAGCTTTCGTTTTTGTATAGAGCAGCAAATGTAAAGAGTAAAATGTTGTTTGTGTTAATGTAAAAGAAGAAGAATTAAGCACATTCAAAGAACTTAAATAAGATGAACAAGTTCAAAGCTGTTGTCGTAAACTTATTGTCACAAAAATCGCTCCGTCGACGGCTCGGGTCGGCATTGTGCATTCATACGTCTGATGTAGTTGAAAAGAAAATATTTTCTTGTCAAGTACTGACAAACTAAATCATTTGAAGCAGGAATATAAGTAACAGACAGGCAGATGGCGCAACTCGAGGTGAGAATAAAGTTTGAGTGTGAAAACTTATCCCGGCAAATCCCGCATTTGAGAGTCCGCCATACCCCCCGGGTACCTTTAACAATTTGCAAGTTATTTATTGCTAACAAGAAATATCATTAACCCTTTTAAATTCAACCGCTCGCCAGTTTACCGGCTGTTTGTAATAAATTGCATTCCTTTTGTTTCATAAATTCAAAATAGATTGCCGACACGCCGCTCAAAATGAGCAAAGATGATAAAATCTTGGACACAGTAAGGTAACTAGTGAATATTTTCGCCGTGGACGTCTAAAATTGCCTTTGAATGGAATTTTTTAATACGTTTATTTCCGCGCGGCTTTTTTATAATACTGTTTTCGTATTTACCTTCATTCAATTTTCGATTCATTCGGTCGACTTATCTTTGCGAAAACGAATTTATTTTCTCATTCTGCCCTCCGTTTTTTAAACGGCCTCGACTGCATAAACGTCTGATTAATAGTACCTAATATATTTAATCACATAATTTAATGCATGTTCCGTGAACCTTAACATTACTTTTAAAACTACACTTCACAAATTCTAAATATTTCGCAGTCAACGTCAAGTTGGCTCGTTTCGAACAAAGTTGGTCGGGTTATTACAGCTAAACGAAACTATTACTTATGAAAACTGAGTTAGCATGCAAATCTTAGTCCATTCCGTGCTGTGGAGCTACTGCTTACATAGCACTATTTAACTCTGGGGTATTTTCTCACGCCACCTAGATGGGGCCGTCATGCGATGCGCCAACTTCTACTAAACACATTGCATTTGAATGTTTCAAAACAATTTTCTTTTATAATAAAAACTACATGTTCCAAAGGTCTCTAATAGGAAATCACCACAGCTTAATGCTGAATTTTTTATTTGGCTGACGAAGGAAAGTCTTGATTAACAGTATTTTTCGTGTAATTCAGCGGACTAGTTCATGTAGGTGTATGCTTGTCACTTTTTGTTTATGTATTTTAAGTCTGCAATCGTCTCGTTCGTTTGAAACTTATCTGAGCAACGGAGTAGGTAAATAAAATAATTATTCAGCACGGCACAAATTTCTTTCATAAAACAAAGGCAAACTGCAACTATAAGAACATTGCATCACCGTTTAATAAGCGTGAATCTATGAATAAAAATACTCGATTAGTTAAAGTGGGTGACCGTTTTACCAGTACGAGGTTCCTAGCGAATAAATGGGTTTAGCCGAAACCACGGCAATCTCATTAACTTCCTGATAACTTAGACCTCCACTTTTGAATCTACAATTTAAACTCTTCCAGTATAAATGAGTTAAATCCACTGCATTAAGATGGTCAGATTTAAGAGAAAAGATGGAACTTTGCCTATTGAGTTTGTTAGTTAGATTAGGTACTACTGCATTGTATTTAATAATATTACAGTGCTGCGAACCAGGAAGCAAAATATATATATTGCTTCATATTATTATCATCCCAAACAAACCTTCACAATGACAGCACTGAGTTTAAATATTAGTTAGAGCTAAGTGGTTTTCGAGCGAATCGAACTTGAGAGATTAGTAATATCAATTTAGCAACGTCTCGCTATTATCTGTTATCGTACCGAATACAGGTCCCGTTTATAGACTTACCAAAATTTCTGACACCTGGATAACTTAATATTTATTACCTGAAACAAGATATAAATGCAATGTTATTATCATTATTTTTAAACATTATTTAGAAAATAATTAATTATAAATGCATTTGGGCGTCTATTCGGCTATAGGGTCAAACATAACGGAATTTAAACTATTTAAAATAATAAAAAAAGTTCAATAATTAAAAAAAGAAATTTATGGTGAACCAAGGATTTGAAAGGATGAACCTACCTATGAAAATAAATCTTAGCCGATTCTCAGACCTACCCAATATGAACTCTAAATTTCATAAAAATCCAGTCATTTCGGAGGAGTTTGGCAACGAACACCGCGACACGGTAATTTTATATATTAGATAACAAAATAACATAGCAACCGACAATGTAATCACGCTTCCCTGAATAGTGTGGTATGAAATAATACACAGAACTTGTTAGCTTATTACGATCGCATTCCCAAAACGAAAAGGGAGCGCGGACGGCCCATTATTCTATAAGAGAAATGTTGATACGGTGTTTTGGATTCGAAGTTCGCACATATCATTCTTTTTCATTACCTACTCTCTCTCAGGCTTGTAGATTATAACACGGTGTCGTAAGAATTACTTTACTGCACGTTGACGTTGATTGATTTGCCGTATTGTACCAACGGATGCGGGTTTCACGTAAATATATGTTTAACTAAAAGTTTGTTTAGCAATAAAGCAAATATTAACCTAAATATTATTGATTAACCCGTTTATTATTTACTTTGAAAGACAAACAAACGGGTTGTGGTATACACAACAATTAAATGTTAATATTTAAATGAACACGAAAGCATTTTAAATTATCAATCAATAGGTATTTCATGAATGTAATGATAAATACAGAGTAATTAAAATATCATAATTCATGACCCATACAGCTAGTTACTTAATTCTCGCAAAATAATATAGGTAATGATTTCTGATGTTTTTATTATATCGATTATAGGTATTATAATTAAAACAACAATATCGTCGATTATCGTTAACATAGTCTACTACGAATATGGGAATAGTAAAGTTCTCGAAACGTCAGCGTAAAACTTTAAGAACACTACTTATTTAATAATGATTACTAGTAAAGAAACTGCGCTTGTTAAAATTAAAAGATATAAATGAAGACTATTATTTTATTGTACAATTGCATACTGCAATATTGCTATATTGTATCGTGGGGATCAATTAACGCTAGCTTGGAATTAATTACAATGACGTCAAGAAGGCTTCCCTAAGGGTAACAGCCGATGTACACGACACTCTGACCAACCAATTAATTTATGGCTTGTATTATGTAAAACGACTTACTTGATATCCGTTTTAACAAGACATTTAAAAAACCTACGATTAAAGTAAAAGCGGTGTAAAGAATTTATAAATATATACAGTGTTTTTATATCGTATAGTAATATGATTAATTGCTGTATGTACCTATATATAAATTAATATATATGTCAGAGTTTTTTTAAGTACGACATAACACAAGTTTACCATTTTTTTCGAGAATAAATTTCGGGGGATTTTATATACATAATAAAGAGTATAAAGTTATTTAATTTTAGGAAATATAATTTAAGTACAATTTAAGATCGAGGCGTGCTGATTTTATACTTTCTTGACGTTGTTAAATATGTATTCAATCTTTTTTAACAATTGAACTAATTGGAATGAAACAACTGTTAACGGATTTAACTCGCGTATTTTTATTTTATTTTATTAGCTGACGTTTCGGATTCTTTACAGTTTCCATAATCGTAGCACGACTGAGCTGACAATAGTCTAACGCTATCACGCTATAACGTATGGAAACTGTAATAATCCGAAACGTCAGCTAATAAAAAAAAATAAATACGCGAGTTAAATCCGTTAAAGTTGTTTCATTCCAATGTAATAACCGCGAAGGCATCAGAAATTATTAATTGAACTAATTCTTTTGGAACATGTCTTGGTAGGCCAGCTAGTACAGCATTTTTGAAGATATTAGTCTTGAAACACTGTTGAAATATCAGGTAGTCAAGTCAGTAAAAGTTGCCGAGTATCTACATTATATTCAAGTCTATTTAAGTTTAGCCTATATATGAGAAATATTGGAAATATATATTTAAACTTCGTTATGTTTACATTACGGCGAATGCAATTTAACTCTCTTAGAACCTCTTACCAATATCCAAGTAAGTTTCGAGTAAGCTACCTGCTACTTAATGAAATATGTAGATAAAAATATAGTACTTATTGAAAATATGTACCTACTGGGTTTTACTTAGAATTTACGAGATAAGCACTTATAATTTTAACGGCTTGATTTTACTCAAACAGGTTGTTTAATTTACGATTTTAAAGATATTGTTTTAGTAACAAATTGTTACCTAATTAAGTATCCACAAGAAAAGCGATAACTATTGAATAAAATTAATGACTAATACGGGATTAAGCTTAGTCTCTAATAATATTATTATTATAATATACCTCGTATCTAACAATCTAAAATGTATATGTTTTTTCCCCTTTCAGTTTGTTAATTAATAAAAGCAAACAAAAGTTTGTACATTTAACTATAATAGTTATTAATCAAACGAATACAATGTTTTATAAAAAATGAAAAGCTGACTAATGACTAGCATATGAACGCATAGCCTAAACTATAATGCTTAGAACCTTAATATTTTGCACAGGGTTTCTATAAAAAATATTTTTTAAAAAAAACAGGGTTAAAACGGAGGTGCTTAAGTCGCACGCAGAAGCTAGTTTCTAAGAACCGTGAAAGCACCATTTTTTACGCAGTATAGTTACAAGGCAAGTCAGTTTTGGGCTGCAGTTTGGCCGAGAGTCGAGACGCAGCGATAATCGCGCGTCACTCACCCGACAGTAGATGTAACAGCTACAGATTTACATTCTTGTGATTTATGACTTCTTCATAGAGAGGGGAAAAAAGTGGGACCGTAGGGGCGGCATTGCAACACGGAGCTGGATCTTTAAGTCAAATATGCGATATAGTGTATATACATGTACCTACATTTCAAAAAAGATAAATGTGGCAATAATGCTCAAAAATATAGAAAGAATACGAAGTAGGTACCTAAAATAATAAAATATAAAAACAAATCTATAATTTGTGTGTATCTTCCGTTTGGCTGCACAGTGTGTTTGTTATTGTCAAGATAGTAGATATACCTATATAGAAAAAATAAACTTTTATAATAATATAGTAAGATTTGCTAAGCACTTTGTGCATTAATTTCTATTTAAATGCCAAAAGTCATAAACGCAATGTTGCCGCGAGTGGAGCCTTTTTGATTATATCACTCATTTTCAAAACATTTTCGACCAGACTAAAATATGCCTTCATACTTTAATTTAGGTAAGCTTTAAAGATTTGCGGCAAAAGGTTAAAGAAGGTAAGCCTTTTATCTCACAATTTGCAATTTGAATACGCAGACAAATTAATTCAGCGAAAATGAACCAAAGAGGTGGCGCGAAAATATCACCCGACATACGAGACTGTACCACCGCTCACTAAACCTGGACACCACGCTCAGTTGCACCCAGAAATACAGCCGGTTTATAAAAAAAAACTGATGCTACTTTTGTACGAACGTATTATACCTAAGTATTTATTATGTTACGGATTACTCGCAGCTCGTAATGTAATTAAAAGTAAAATGTTAATCGAGATACTGCGCAATGTATCCCGCATTCAGGATTACCACAAGTCAAATTGTCTCAGTGTCACCGCGAATGGAGTGTGCGGCCTCTAAGTTATTCTGAGCGCGTACTTCAATTTCAAAGGTAGCGTATGTTATTCCCTAACAAAGAAAATCACAGAACGCATTCGGACATAAATAAAAAAAAATCTTCACTAACTAATTTTCGTTTTCGAGTCTCTTGTGAATACCCGTGAACGTGTGGAAAATATCAGAGGACCTATGACGGGTATTCGCTCGTTGGTAGATAATAACCTGTCTTGTTTCGCACCGTTCGTCAGGGGTCGGCCGTCCTTGTCGCTCCGGTGGGCGCAGAGCGGGACGGGTGTCAGTCGGTTTGTCACTAACGCATCATTTGCACTGTTTGCTAGACCGTTATATGAGCTTGTTTTTGGCAAACTTGCCGGCGTATTGCGAAGGCCTTTCGGGCTGAAACGGAGAACGTTAAGTTCACGCGGGAGAATTGCCTGCCTTCATTACAATTAACGGGCTCTGTTTTCGCGTCTGGCAAAATACTGTTATTTAGACTAATTAACCGAGTATTGTGATGTGATAGAAGGGAGAATAACAAAGGTTTCAACTTCCACTTCTGAGCTCGAAGATCGGAGCGATACCCGCAACAGAAAACTTGCCGAGTAAATTGTAATTACAAGCCAGGAGTAAAATTGGATAAACAGGAATTTATTCTCTTTATATTAACGTAAAAGGGATTAATAATAAAACAGTCATGTTATAATTGTTCAGCCCAACTTTGTACAGCTATATCTTATATAGGCATAATGTAAATGTATGAATAATAGGTATACCTACATACTATAAAAATTTACCTACTACCTACCTATAGACTAAAATAAAATAGTGCCTAAATTTTTAGGTACTTTGATATTGTAATTACTTAACTTACTTTAACGCTAAGTTATACGCTAGCTCTTTTATTGTGTTTATAAGTGACGGATATTTCAACTAAATAGTTGAAATATCCGTCACAAAAACCTAAGGTTTTTGTCACCGTCATAATATATTTGCAATGAGTGACAGTACATCACAAAAACCTTACGTTCTAACCCTCTTGGTGACTTCGCCCTATTCAGATTCTAACATTATAGAATTAGTTATGTAAGGGACTTCTAAATTTGCTGGTCACAGTTATTGGGTAGGTAGGTATATACCTACATAATTATATTCAAGTGTATTGTGTTTTATAGACGTGAATTTATTATTCCCGCCTTCGAAATGGGGACTAAGTTTATTTATTTTCCAAACGCCATATCAGTATAAATAAGTACAAGAACATCCGCCCCTTACGAGATTTATCACTCATTCTGTCTTCCTCACAACTTTATCTCGCATTCGTACAAAGTGATATGAATTTAATAAGCGTAATAAAGTTAGTTTATAACTCCATACATAAATAAATGTAACTGATACAAATAAATTTATTCTGCAGCTCAATTTGCGATGAAAATGCGACCCTCCCCTCGCAGCAGCCAAATGTATATTAATGTGCCTCCCCAACCACAACAGTAATATTGTTTTCTTTTTATTATTCGACCTCTGAAGCTTTTACTAGAGTCAACTATAACGCCTTTTACTGTTTCTAGTAATGTCGTTGTGTGCGGTAATGTCGTGTGTAGTGACAAAGAATCAACACAGTGAAGGAATGGATCTGTTATGTAACATGTCGGATCCTGTCCTGATATAGGAAATAGTATTTCAGTAGTGTGCGTAAGTATTATGCGATTTATATTAATAATATATGAAGTATGTACCCTATGAAGTACCTGCTTTGAATTCCGTTTAAAATCATACACCTAAAATACGTTTAAATATGGCGGTAAATAAATAATTGTTTTATATTTTATACTAGCTTCTGCCCACGACTTCGTCCGCGTGAAACTCCTCCTTTTTTGCAGTCGGTTAAAAAGTAGCCTATGTCCTTTCTCAGGCTCCAGACTTTCCTTGTACCAAATTTCATTTAAATCGGTATCCAGTAGTTTTAGCGTGAAAGCGTAATAGACAGACAGACAGAGTTACTTTCGCATTTATAATATTAGTAGGGATTACCTCACTATGTATATAGTAATAATGAATATATGACTCTGACACCTTTTCTTCAAACTTTAGTTAAAATTTTACAGTAGCTACGTGTACTCAGTATAAATTATTACACCAATAAAACATTATTATAATAACCTACACCATAAACTCGGCAACCTTGACTCGAGAGGATCGTAATTGTTGAACAAACGGAACAAAAGCCATGGCATCATTAATTCCTTTAGGTTAATTCCGCAAAAATAATCTCAATTTAAAAAGCAAATTAGATGAGTCGGTAATACCTTGAGCCGGTTTGGTTCGCCCAATGATGACGTAAGAATTTCATTATAGAATAGCCTCCGCGCCCCGCCGCCCTTTCCAGAGGATTAACTTGTAATCCCATAGGAGGACTGAAATCATTAGAATGCAATTCCTAGCTTTATTATGTCCGACATAATGTTTTCGACGGTCGAAAATGGTTTTAAATGACTTTTTAAACGTGATTCATATGGAAAATTTGAACGGGTCGCGCGCAGCGGGGTGTTGGGGTGACCCGATGGACAATAATTCACCTTAAAAGGTGCTCTGCTGCAAATGAATTATTAACTCGATTCAAACTTCATTTACTTCATCAGCTAATAAAGGCAATTAGTGACTAAAGCTGGTATTTCACGTTGTAATTATTGTTAAACGAATACCTAATTTATACTAAGGTAAAACATTTTGCTAGTAAAAACAAGCACCATGATAGATTTATTTCACATGATTTTATACCAATGTAATATGACTCTTAGAGAGCAAAACATTAGGTATACAAGATCCTTTGACTACCTATTTAGCTCCAAAATAGCTTATTAACCAAATAGGTAAGTCAATACCTACACATCGGGCAACATAGCATATACAAGGACAATATGGAGGCAGAGCGAGCCGCGATGAGCCGTGGTATTAAATCTAGATTACCGTTTGGCGTTTCCGCCCTGCTGGATAATCAACGGGACTATATTAAAGCTATCAGTCACGTGACGCATGACAAGTACGGACCGCCAATGCCGGTGACGTCACGCCACACTCGCAAATCGAACGTAAATTGTCGAGTATTGTCGTGACAATTACGAATTTACATGACTTATGGGACGGACGGCCTGAAAAATGGGTGGCGGCTTAAATTAGAGTTATGGTAGAATTTATTCAAAGTAGATGTTAAACGGTAGGTAATAATTTATAGCTCCAATAAGTGGGAACTAGGATAATTTATTGAAAATTTCTCAAAGTGTACGTTTTCTAAGAAAAGATGCTGATAACCGGATTACTTTGAAGAAATATTTCCACTTTGTAAAGATCCGATTAGGGTATTACTTAAATCGGAAACAATGATTTTCTTAATAACCTTACAAAAACACTATTATCTTCTGGGAAAATTAGCTTTTTCAATTCAACATTCCATAGGTTTGATTCTATAAAAAATAAGTTCTGTATAATACAAGAAGACACTGTATTTTTCAAATTACAAACAACTATTTGTTCATCAAAGATGTATTATAAGTACCTTTACATAACAATGTAAACCAAAAACATGTCATTGTAATCAACGCTCGTCAATTGATGTTGTCAAAATTTAACTCTCCTAACATAACATTTCACTTTATAGGTATATTGTCAAGCATAGCTCGGTTTTCCAGCAAGGATATAAATTGAGTTACATTACTAATTACAGCACTAAACCTATTGGTTTAGTGCTGAATATCGGAGTTTCTATTTTGATACGAAAGGCTGTAGGCGTTACGGCTGACGTGGGCGCATTTCTCTGAAACGTGTCATATTTCCTACTGTGACCTATCTCTAAATTTAGGACGAGTACTGCAAATTGCATATTTCATTGAAGTAAACCCACGCCCTGTTATGAACTAGACTTGTATTTATAAATTGAACTCTGAATTTACACAAGTTCAGTTTTGTTTACCGTTGTATTTATAATAAAAGTTATTATAAATAGGTTGATATTAACTACGATCTATCAATTGAAATTCGATTGATATTCTTGTTTCAATACCATTAGTTTTTAATTATAATAATATTTTTGTACAAAGACAATAGTAGAAAAGTTTTAGAATTTTAGTGGCCTATGGTGTAATGGTTCAGCACGCTGCCGCTAGTAAAGGCGTGGGTTCGAATCCCACTGGGGGTCTAAATTTTTACTACTCTTGTCTTTGTACAAAGTTTGTTGCTTTTATTTAAAAGATATACCTACCTAAATAGAAAATAAAAGCTTTAAAGGCTGGTTGGTCTTATACAGGCTTTGACCAATACAGATACTGACCACGTAACTTTACGTTAGTTTACGTAATTTTCATAAATAATAGCAAACGAATGAAACGAATGCAAACGCTTAAATAAACTTTTTCCACTAACCCCAACAATAACGGCCTGTTGGTCTTGTGGTCAGAGGCCCTGACTACGAAACCGGAGGTTGCGGGTTCGAATCCTGCTAGGGGCAGATGTTAATGTGATGAGCACTGGCATCTGTACCTGAGTCTTGGATGTCTTATATGTATTTATGTATGTTTATCCGTTGTCTAGCACCCATAGTACAAGCTTTGCTTAGTTTGGGACTAGTACAATTGGTGTGAATTGTCCAAAAGATATTATTATTATTATTATTATAACGTAAAGTACCTACCTACTCCATATTACACAAGTACTTACATAAAAACCTTTTCGTCAACACATTTAAAATTACGTAGTTATTGTAAGAATTATACCAATGACTGTGAAGAGGTCTTAAAATATGATTAGTGGTAAGCGGCCGGCGCCGGCGCCGCGTCGCGGCCGCAAACACGTCCTACTCAAACAAGCGCCCGGAGCAAAGCAAATATTATCACTAGAAAATCCTTGGACTATCATGATTGCGGAATCAATGACCCATTTTTTAGCATTATGATTATTTTAAAATAGCGGTCCCGGCCGACGTCGTCTTGCCCGGCTACGCATTTTTTATTACCTACATCAGAATCTTCTCCTGATTGTAACAAATACAACAAAAAAAGAGTTATTCAATTCTGTACAGTCGTATGGATGTTATCCTAATCAAATCCGTTTATAGTTGTTTCATTCCAAAACCGCGAGGCATCAGAAATTATTTAAATACACGAGTTAAATCCGTTTTAAGTACATAGTTAATTTATTCTAATGTGGTAGGTAATAACCGCGAAATTTTCAAAAACTATTACATTGTTGTAATTCTTTCTACATACATTTAAATTTTCTCAACACTTTTCCGTATATTACAGATTTATTCGCAATCACACAAAGGCCGGTTCCCCTTTAACAACAACAAGTTAATTTCTCATTGTTGTATTTAACATGGCGTTTAAACCGTATTTCCATATTACAATTAAAGCACTATCTTTCCTATAACGATATCGGGTTGTCATAATTACACGTCGCCGGGGGCATTTAGCTGTCGAACGATAGGTTCTCATTCAGTCGAAAACTGTATTTTAAAAAGCGGAGCGATTTCCTGCCGCGCCTCCATTAATTGGATGCACTGACCGCGATGCAGTAAGGATGAAAATATTAACGCTCTTCGTTTAATATATTTGGATATTTACAAGTGAGCAGGTGCGTTATCTATAGAGGTTGGTCTGGGTTGTTAATGGTTGTTACTAACTAAAAATTGCTACTATGAACGGATTTAACTCGCGTATTTTATTGGCTGTTTCGGAACCTTCACAGTTTCCATACACGTAGCACAACTGAGCTGACAATAGTCTAACGCGAAAGTGATTTTTATGTTGAATGCCGGTGACCTATGTACCCACCTAAGTATTGCCGTTATATTATACAAGTAAATAACTAACATTTTTAAGCATTATAATTTACCAAAACGGGACTTAAAGGCCAATATAAATGTTACCAAATAACTTTTGACATTTCGAAAGCGACGTTGCAACTGTCCAACCTTAGCCAGTCGTTCTCCATGACCACGCTTGCAACGTCGCATCCAAAACGTCTACAGCAATTTGGTAATTAAGATCCGTTTTTGCATATTACTGAATATAATACTTATGTAAGAGCTATTCAATTAATTCTTAGATTTATCATTCCATTAAGTCACTTATCCATAGGATTACCTAAGGAAATATAATTACTATTAAATGCGATAAGGTTTCGGCCATGCATATGATCATCTGTCACTGTATAAAATACTTGAAAAAAACATATATAAAAGAGACGGTTGACTTTAACGTTAATATAAAATATCATATCCACTTGAACTGATTGATTTTATTTATTAATCGTTAAGATACGAAGTTCTAATATATCTTTTACAAATATCAATTGTATGCATTTCAAACAATGCAAAATTACTAGTAAATGAGAATTAAGTTTACCTTCGGCCATTTTCCGGACTAACAATCACTAAACATAATTAGTGGTTAACTACCGATTCACTAACTGTATTGGATAAATATTTGTTTTGATAACAGACTGGCCGGAACTGATTTCATTTGCTGAGGGTGCACCGGGTTAATACCGCTGTGTAAGTTTGTGCGGAATTGCACTCATTTTAAAAGATTAAAACGTGAAAAATCGCAATACGAAAAACTTATATTAAGTGTGGTATATTGTTGTGCAATAAACAGTATGTAAATAACAGGAAGCAATCAGTGATACAACGTTTGAATAAAACAACTATAACGTATTTAACTCGCGTATTTTATTTTATTTGCTGTTCCTATATTAATAGCATGACAGATCTAACGATAGGCTAAAAAAATAGGCAAGTTCAATCCGTTATAGTTATTTAATTCCAGTGTGTGCAGTGCTATATAATATGCTAGACAATACTGGACATATTAGCCTTTTTAAGTACCATTGCAATAGGCATGACGGCTCGTGACGTCACGTTATAGTATAAATTGTACTCTTACAACAACAAGCCCCCACTCCCAACCTTTAGAAACAACTATCTTTGTCATTATTTGTTTGTTTAAAAAAAAAGAAAAAAAACACGTAGATATCCAATTATTTTAATAATCTAACTGACGGACTAAGTAGTACCTATTTAGATTTTTTTATCCAGTCGTGATCCCTATTATAATACAAAATAGTAATCCTACAGAAGCTATGACGTCAAATGCGCTATTTGAAGTAAACTTATGACGAAAACAACGGAAGATTAAAGGCCGCGTTAAGGCTTAGCCTGGTTTCCTGCTAGCAATAATAATTAATCTCCTTGTTAATTAGTGTTGCCTAGCTTTTCATGCGCGCCTCGTCGCCGACGTAACGTCTTCCCCTTATTGTTTCAGTGCCGAAGATTTAGTAGACTAAGGCGCTCGTCAAGAGGTCAATTCGTAAGCCTAATATATTATTATCTTACTATGAGTGCATATACTGTGACATAAAATTATGTAATTATAATGTATGTAATAATAAGAAATAATCATGTGATATAATCTAATAGAGAGTTTGTTAGTCCGTTTTTTTTTACTATAAATGTTGTGTACACGTTATTATTGTATATATTGCAACATATCGGTACGTTGTTTTATATGTTAATTTAATTTGGGGGCTATCTCTGTAATTGAATTGGTAATGAAAATAATTCTTTCGAATATTTGAGATCCAGATAGCATCTATGTACATATATTTTGTATATAATCATTTCTTCACACGTCAATTTTGACACTGCAGCCATTTGTAACACTTCAAACCTAAACATGTCTAAGTAATTACAAATTTATAATGAAACCGTTTGACTATTATACCTACCTGACTAAAATTCATTAAGAATTACAAATTATTCTCACTGACAAAATGTAGATCCTTAAATAGATTAATACTATTTCACGACATCTATGGCCTAGCAGACTTTAATTTTACTATGATCTAGTACGAGTATAAGGTTGAAAGCGTGCTACGCCGTAGACGTAGTGCGTAGCATTGCTACAATGCTACGCTCTCACATACGCGCTATACTACTCTCTTAAGCTTGCGTAGTAGCGCACTACACGCGCTTAAGCTGCTATTCGGGAGCATACAGTAGTATGGATCTTTTAGGACTGTTCTCTCCCTTATAGTCTCCCTTATGTTACTA
This sequence comes from Polylopha cassiicola, assembly GCA_038024825.1. NCBI lineage: Eukaryota > Metazoa > Arthropoda > Insecta > Lepidoptera > Tortricidae > Polylopha > Polylopha cassiicola. The sequence goes on from CP149050.1 coordinate 5,682,710, forward strand.
CTAACTTGGTAATAACATGACTGTTTGGCGACTGACAATTCAAACAATCTATTTTTATATACCTACATGGTTCTATTTTTATAAATACGTTTTGATTATTATGTCTCATTATAATATTTGATATATTGTTTAGGTGTTGTAGTGCGTTTGTAAAGTTAATATTACAGTCCAGTTATTCACCAATACATGTTAATTAAAATCCCATCAATAAAGTCCACTTTTATCGCTAATAATGAACAAACTCCCGAATAGCAGCACTGGTTGTATAATTATTCCATTGCGATATGGTAACAACCCTAGTTGTAGGTATATTTATTTTTTATTGCATGAGAGTAAGTAAACAATATAATTGAAACAATCAAATTCATTAAAATCATTTTTTTATTATTGATTTGTTTATAGAAACACGTACAGTTCATTGATTTGGTACATGGCACAATAGGTTTAGTAGGTATATTTTCAAAGCCAGATACAATATAAAAAAAAATGTTAACGTCACAAATATATTCGTTTGGGAATCCGCAACTGAATACCTTGGATCCTTATGATTGGACAAATTAGATTTCCGAGTTAGATTCGTAATATGCTAAATCCTAAAGTTTAATTCAATGTTGTGAATAACTCCGAACTATAGTATGGAATGTACACAATAGATATCTACGAGATTCCACTCCGACATCCAGTGTGAGACACACGGACGCGAAGGTTAGCAGACACCATCAAAGAACCATCTTTTTAGGGTATTTTTATACATCTCGGCACAAATTAAGATGTACCAAAAATAAAAAATTACTTGATAACGTAAACAGTTTTCTCTCAGCAACGAAATCAATATTAGCGGTATTAGAGTAAGATCCCAGTCACCAGACTTACGAAATTTTAGGAATGGTATTTTTTTAGGATCCGCGAAGAATGCGTACCTACTCACTAAGTGCAAACCGAGGCGGCTTTACAGGTAGCAGGTATCAAAGGTTGAAAAATAACATGCTTTTTTTAACGGGAACGGGATATAATGTACCCTACGTCCGTTTCTTGGTTCTAAGCTACCTCCCCACTAATTTCCAGCTAAATCGGTTCAACAATTCTTAAGATATAAATAGCAAATAAAACGACTTACTTTCATAACTATAAAAGAAAGTAGCCTCAGCATAATTATAAAACTAAATACGCGAGTTAAACCGATATAGTTATTTCAATCCAATCCCTACTAATATTATAAAAGCGAAAATAACTCTATCTATCTGTCTGTTACGCTTTCACGCTAAAACTACTGGGCCGATTTAAATTAAATTTGGTACAAGGAAAGTCTGGAGCCTGAGAAAGGGTATAGGCTACTTTTAACCGACTGCAAAAAAGGAAGAGGAGGGCAGAAGCTAGTGTGTAATAACTGCGAAAGTATATCCTAAATTAATATAGTTTTTGAATACAAGTTAGCCATTCTCGAAGGATCTATGTGCCCGGTACCTGTATTAGAACTATGTAGGTAACGGCGCGCCGCGGACTTGTTCCGCCGTTACAATTAAACTCGCAAACAAAACGGTATTTGCATCATAAACGTTAACTCAAACTTGTAAACCGTTGTATTTACCTTTTTGTGTGGCGTTAAAGTAACTTTGAAACGCTTAAAAGTTATTAAAAATAGTATTAAAATCTTTGTTTTTTTTTCAATTATGTATGTTGATTTTAGAGTTCCGTATCTCAAAAGGAAAAAAAGGAATTCTTATAGGATCGCTTTGTCTGGCTTTCCGCCGAGACCCTTTTCTCAGGAACGCGTGGCCTATTAAGTATACAAAATACATATCAAATACTCTGGTTTACAATCCCTTGGACTTGTGAAACGCAATCAAAAGATCGTACAGGTTTTCACAGAACCCTTGATGTGCGAGTCCGACTCACACTCAACCGGTACTTTTTTTTTAATAACATCTTGATAAATTATGATCAACATTTGTATAAAAATACTTTGAAAAGGAGGTAAGGTAGTCCTTTAATTATTAAGTTACCTATTTCAATCATAATTATTTATTAAGTAGCTTTACGTCTTTTCATATTATTGTATACCTACAAAGACGCTTGTATTTTATGACAAGAAACTATTTTTTTTTAAATGCTCCAACACATATACCTATTGTATTTAAGCATTGTATAATAAAAAAAAAACTAATTACTTGGGCACTTTAACTTTGTTAATAAAAAATATCTAAATATAACAATGCTCTTTAAGCACTCACTCTGAGATATTTAAGTATTCTTGCGCCAACTATTGTCGAAATTATTTGTTAGGATTTTAGAATTTAGGACTTCGAGACCGGTCTCAAATCACCTTTTAATGAGAAACGTGCGTTGAATTTGATAAAGTTTAAAGATTAGTAAAACCTAAAAGTAAAAAAGTCAATTAGTCTTTTGACTAGAGAATTGTTCACTATTCCTTCAACATACCACTGAATAGCCTAATATCAACGCTTTTGTTATTCATTTTCAAAGGCACACGTTACATACTATTGAATAAGAACAAAAACAATAAAGTCCAAAATATATTTCAGTAACTATTTGTTTTTTTTAATTACGTATGATATGAAATGTTGTTTAATTCGTAACTAGATCAAAATACATCTAGACCATTATAAGTAGAAGAAGAAATTACTTAGGTACGCATATACTGTATGTTAATTGCTTAATTACGTTTGTAATAGTCTTTACAAACACATGTCACGTAGAGGAAAGTTTTTGCGAGTACTCATACACTTTGCTATAATTAACTATTGATAACTGAATCAAGAAGCTAATTATATTTTATACGAAATAATTTTATCATGTTTTTATTAAACATTAGAATAAAGCCGTTGCTTTATTGAAATCGGAAAAACTACTACAACGGATTTAAGTTTCGTATATTAATGTGATTGCAGTAGGTAAATAATCAATTAAAATGCACATAAAAGTGTTATAAAAGTTATTATGTGGATAACTTAGCTTGTGCTTTAACTAACTACTTCTACTAGCAAAGTTTTCTACTATAAAGTCACTTTTCCAATATTTTTTATTGATCGATTATCTCGATCGATCGAAATTATAATAGAAAATAAGTAATATCCACAAATATCTAATTATTGTTCAACCGTAAAAAGTAATAAGAGCAAATTTTCTGTCAATTCCAAAAATTGCAGATACAACATAAAATTTGACATGATTCAACATCAAAAAGAGAACGTGTGATCCCGAAAACTTGTACTGTTTCTAATCAACATTCAAGACGCGGGCGAGGGTGCTGTCTCCATAAATTACGTATCAAGTATGTACAGGCTTTATGAAAAATGTTCCCGTAACGGGCAGGCCACAAGTTGCGGAACTCCGTAGCTGCAGGCACGCCTTTATGCAAACAAAATATATTGGCCTTCTGATATGTTAGCTCGTTAACTTTGCTATTAGTTTCTCTCAAAGCAGCTGAAGACTATAAATAAGCCCGGCCTGCGTGTTTCCCGGTACCGTGTTCAGAGTGTCTTTGACTATAAATTAGCCCACGTATAACTTTTAAAATAAAACTGGAATAGATTTTTATTTCGAATCCATTTGCTGTGCGAAGTTTTAAAGTCGGTAAAGGTTGTCGAGTTAAGAACTGAAATGATGAAATATTTTTTTCCCTACAAGCATTAATTTAAGTTTCTTAGAAATATTATACATACATAGCATAGGTAACAAATGAATTCGAGGACCTGTAGAATCTTATTAAGATTTTTCTCTCGAATGAAGCACACTATAAGTATTTAATAATTACTCATCGCAAAATAAGTACATACCTAAATGTCCTCGAAAATTCCATTTTGACTTTGAACCGTGATTTTCAATCAGATTCACATAAGTAACTAGTCCTATACTTAGAGTAGTTGTATAGAACGCGCGTCACACGAGTACGATCCGGTTTAGACGAGATAAAGGATCCGGCTAGAGTCAGATCATCGAGTCGCTTGGACAGACTCTCTTTGAACACGACATCAAGGATTCGTTTTGTGACAGGTTATAGACAGTCTAATATGGGCCTCCTGGACATGTACCTATTGATACCTAATAAAGTCGTGTTCGCTTGCTATTTGTTAATTTCATACAATTTTGAATTCGTCACATTCGGTTCCTATTATCTATTAAATTAGCAGTTATCTAGGAGCCATGATATACATACACGATAAAAATCGTAATAGGAAGCTTCGTTGGAATAAATAAATCCCGTTGTAATATTTTTTTTTCTGTCCTCCGGCCAGAAAGCGCTTTCTGGCTTCGTCGAACAGAAAAATAGTATACTGACCGCGGCCAGTAAAATAAAAAAGTCTCAGATCACATTTTTGTCAACCTCGGCTTCGCCTCGGACGACAATTACATGTGATCTGAGACATTTTTTATTTTACTGGCCTAGGTGCGTAATGTACTATTAATCAGCCGTTATGTTGTCTGAAAATGTTGCTAGTACATACCTATTAAAAATTTCAGTACCTATCCATGAATTTAAATTATAGAACATTTTGCTATAAAAGAACTTAACTTTATGCCACATTTTTTTTCAATCATTACAATATCATGGTTATCAATAAGATAATATGTCTTCAAGCAATCCTAGTCTGATTGATTATAACTTTTGATCTTTAGATATTAGATCGTTGATCCTCGTGTTGTAGGTATCAGCACATCGTTATCCTCTCGGACGGGGACAAACGACATCGTCAGGTGATATCAGTTGCAGCTGCGACGCGCACGATCGAGATTCACTTACGGATTGATGCCGGTGCAACCCGATACACCCGCTCACACTGGCGCACAGCTTCCCGGCCAGATCGCACTCCACTCAGATTACTCAAAAGAATACCCGTCCAAAAGAAAATTGCCACACAAACACTTTTGTTTATCGTCCACTCAGCTCATTCTGTTTACGCTAGTCTATATTACAATTACTACTTACTCCCCTAATAAGACAAAGATACGAGAAAGCAAACGGAAAAAGCTTTATTTTCATTCTTTATTAATAGTACAGCTAATAAACACACTGTTCAACCATAAAACGAGCATTTTCTTATAGCTCTGGTATTGTAACAACAGTTCTTTGATAAGTATTTGCGTGTAACGATCCTTTTGTGCCGTACCCGGGGCATTAACTAGACAATAAAACGCAAAAACGTCACCGTTTACCGTCGCGATTAATTACTCGATTTTAATTACGGTTTCTCATAATAATTGCATTCATAAGTCAGGCGATTTGATGCGGGCGTTCATGAGCATGTAGGTCATAAAGACAGGCCGAGCGCAGCGCACTGGCAGGCACTCATCAGGCCCTCGATATTTCACCGTACATTACAAACGGTGCGGCGGACAACTGAAGTTAATTGGATGCGCTGGCCGCAGCCGGGCGGCGCGGGCGCGGGTGGCGCGGGGCATGAAATATGAAACATGCTGAGCGCGTGTACAGGTGAGCGAGGGGCTGTTAGGCCGAGACTTCATCTCGTGAACTGGCTATAATTTTATTAAATTTTCAAAAAGCACATGCTATGCTAATAAGTGGATTTTCGAAGTAGTTTTCACGAATAAAGGTATTGTGGCACTTGCTTAAAATTGATCGAGCCTAGCGTTTATGCGGAAGGATTATAGTGCGGCGCGTTCACCGTAACATGTGCCGTCTCGTTATCTGCTTCCGGCGCCGGCGGCGGATATCGCCGCTAGTGACAGTTGACGAGTCGGTAGCGGCAGCCGATGTGAAGGCAACATTAACCAAATACCCCAATAAGCCAGGTAGCGAAAGGCTATCAAAAATAATGATCATGCTGATACAACAGTCTTCAAACCGACTTTTCTTTACAGCACTTTTGCATGCCAGTACAAATTTACTTGCTGACAAACGATGTTATCAACATTTGTGTACCGATATGAATTTGCTTAGCGGAATGCATATCGAAAATGCACGTATACACGTCGACCCGTAGAGTAATAATTCATACAAATTTTTCCCCCATTTTGTTTCAAAACACTCGCACACAATACGATTCAAACGGACTGTGTAATAACGGCGCATCAAAATCTCTACGCTAGAGTTGTCGACTCGATCGAAAAAAATTCACTCGACTCGACTCGAAAGCGGTGCGGTAATCCACGTGTGCCGCTGTGTGTGAAATTGAAATTAAAATTCTATTAAAGCGGAAAGATTGAAATAGAACACGAGTGTTGTTTTGATGGTTTAAAAAAATGGACGTCCTCTTAACCAATTAAGTACTTTTTTCATAAGGGCCTGTTATTATCTAGCATAGACTGTACGCCAGATAATTTATTTAAATATTTACGTTATTCAAAGTTTAACAAATTGACAAATAACTTACTTAAACATTGTAAAATTGGCCCTAAATATGAGCTTGTATTATTTTAAAATGTCTTTGAAATTATTAAATCATGAACTAAACCCGCTGTGATGTTATCGAATTGGATTTAAAACCGGTTATAAAACAGAATTGTTTAAATTTATTAGAGACGTGATAGACTATTTTAAGGGTCGTCCTCTGGTATTAGTCCTCTGGTATTCTTTCTTGTATTTGACATATTAAGTATAAGTGCGGTTATTGAGACAAATCGATCTAATCTAATCTGTTAAAAAGTATCGAAAGCCTTTGAGAAACATTGCTCTGATAGCATTATTTGCTTGAAGCTTGTCTGTTGATAGAAGGCAGTTAATTCCAAAGACTTTATGTATATCAGTTAGACAGAGCGGCGTCGGACTAATTCTGTTCAGGATAATCTAGAATTTGTAACGATAAAGCTTTTCTTCAACGATGACTCGCATTTTTCTCTGTAGTCAGGTACAGTCAGCTTAAAATTATAGCGGTAAAGGTGCAAATATAGATACACGTGTATGGATGAACACATAGATACCGAAAATTCTAGTAAAATGTGCTGAACAAAACAAATGTAAGCTCAACTATCTTATGAAATTGTACCACATTTTATGAGAAATAAATAATTCTGATTCTGATAAATACGTAGGTATACCTACCGAAAAAAATACGTTTTTCTATCATGGTACTATAATGGATTCGACTTACGTATTATATATTCGCGTAATATGTATTATTATATTTGCTGCCATTTCGAAAACTTTACAGTTCACATATTCGTGCGACTTAGCTAACGATAGTCTAACTCTTCTTTGAAGATTGATTTCAAAATTATCTGATGATTTTATAATCTCTAATCAGAAGGGTTAACGCATCTGTCATGTCGCTCTTTGACACACTGCAAAAGTATGACAATGACAGATGCTTTCTCGCGCGACAAAAACCTTAGGTACTCGTACCCGGGCAAACCTTAACTGGGTAACTTTAGTAATTTTGCGAACATACTCGCTATAGATATGACCATAGAACCTTTCTAACGGAATTTGTGGCTCGTGTAATTTTTGGGTCACAGATGAAATCTCTAAGTAACTATGAACTGTGATGTAAATAAATAATTATATTTTTTTTTCAGTTCCATCAATGTTTACCTGAATTGTAAATTTTAATAGATTTTAGTGTTATTTTCTAAATTACTTTTTGAATCTCTAGGGATATCATGTGATGACCGAATAACATAATAGTTAAAAAATTGTACCTAACTACAAATTCTCCCGCAATATTTTTGAATACTGTATCTAAATCATTATAATTATGTGGTCTTAAAGGAACCTACGTATTTATTTTTATCAGCGATTTAATCTTAAATATTATCATTAGATATTCCTACTTAAAAATCAAAACCTAAGTCATAATAATATGTTTTTTCATCTGAAATTTTCGTACATTAAAAAAAAAATAACCGAAGACGAATACTGCCTTAAAGTATCAGCAAATAAATGAGGAAGTCTTAAGCACAGAAAGCAGCTACGTATACCAATGTAAGTGAAATTCTGTATATTTTCTAAATACGTCAAATTAAGAATTTTATTTAACAAAACCCTGTTTATAATGACAACATTAGGGCGTGGAGGCAGCGTTAATAATTGAAGTAGAAACAATGAAATGGACTGCAGATTAGCCCCACAAGAGCTACGTGCCACGGTCGCTGGAACTGCATTTTTCTGAATGCAGGTTTAGTTTTAACTATGAATAACAAAGGGAGTCATTAGCGGGCGCGATATGCTGGTACGACTCGTAGAAACAACAATAGGGATACATTGTAACACAATACGTTGGAAGTAAATTATTGTAATGGCATACTGTTGTAATATCAAAGAATAGGGTTTAACAAGACGCGTGTGACATAGACATACTTCTCTTGAAGTAAAAGGAGATTTTCTTAAAATAGTCCTTCTACGGATAGAGTACGGTGCTACGCCGTATTGCGCTACGGCGTAGCACTCTACGCATCTCGTAGCATCTTCACGTTGAGGTAAAAAAACGTTCTTTTTTTTTTATTTAAAGACAATCATTTTTTAAATTCATAAATAAGTCGTTTTGTTACTAGATATAGTATATAGAGATCTTTCAAATTTTGAATCGTATAAGCCTATAATATGATAATATATATTTATGTTACGTACGATTTAAAAGACGAAACACACTACAAACACCAAATACACGCGAGTTAATTCTGTTATAGTTTCAACATACAACTTCCACTATTAATCAACTCAGTATATAACAAAACTCAAATAATATTAAGACTATCATTCCTCATCGACTAAATAACACTCTCGGGAACTCGCAAGTTTTATCTCGTTCAAATTATCTCACATTACACCTTCTTAACATAACTGAATCCCCGTGGAAGGTAATCTCGCGTTATTCATATGAAGTATGAAAGGAGCAGTCGTAAATCCAGAAATTAGTGAGAGTATCATCAGCAGAGGAGTGTGTAAACATGAAAAGTTTGAAGGAGACGCGGAGCTCGCAATCTCGCTACAAGTTAGGTGTATCCACTAAAAACTTTATATAGGTACTCTATTAGTTTTAGAGTTTTAATCTACTTTATAGAGACTAACGTGAAGGTGCAATGGCTTGTTTTGAGCACAGAGAATATAAATTGTAACTGTTTCCACCGAAAGGTGAGGATAATTATTAATTCGAAAGAAATTTGTTTTATTAAAACAAAAGAAGATCGTGGAACACGCGGTCTAAATTCAAACAGAATCGGACGGGCTAACCGGCATTAACATTACTATAAGACAAGTTAATTTTTTTTTTATCTGTGCTCAACTTACGAGCTATCGCGCTTACAAGTTATCCTAAATGCAATAAACATATCATGATATAGGAAACTAAGCTAATTACTATATACCGAGTATTAAAAACAAAATAGATAAGCATTAAGCAATCCTCTTTGAGTTCACGATAAGCGGTATAAATGTATCTCGTACATTTGCGCCGATTAAATTCTACTTAAAAACTCCAACATCCGTTTTCCTAGCAATTAAAAACAACTCTATGCCGTTCAGATAAGGTCTACTATACATTACTGCATGTACGTTCATAATAGAACTGGCCAGGTGTCAAATAATGAATAGAATAGGCAATCCATTTGGCACTGGCACGTTTTCCTTTTACATTAAGGTACAGTCGCACTGGAAAAGCGTCGCCATGGCAACAGCGAAGCTTCACCGCGACGCCATACTTGGGACTACGCGTATAGAAAGCAGTAGGCTTTTTTAAGTTTTTTGACTCTTTAACTAGATCACAGGATACATAATTTCATAAATTACGTACTATGAAGCAAGTTTTCTCGAATTTTCTTGAAATCATAATTTTTCATAGAAGATACATAAATATTGACATCGAGAACTAGTTCTGTAAGAGTACTTTATGCGCTTGCGCATCACTTAGAGCAAGTCAAGAAATATCCAAAGCTTTTTATATATTATTGAAACAGTTCTTGTGAAAAATACTTATTGTTTTTGTTTTAAACTATGGCAGGTATTATCTGGTCAGCCGGCGCTTGGTCCGCGATGTCAGCGGCGCCTCATATTACTTTATTTACGCGTCCGCAGAGGACAACTTTTTAATGGCACGATAACAGACCACCCGAGACCGGCTCGTTGCCGTTAAATCTCGAGCTCATAAATACGTTATGTAAACCCACCCTAATAATTAGTCGCGGTTACGGCGTGTAGTTAAGTTTTATGAGGCCGCCCGCTTCGAGTGCGAGAGAGAACTCTTCAAGAAAAATGTTCTTTAATTTGTCTGCCTATGGACCGACGCGATGACGCGGAAATTGTTATGTTTATTCCGGGAAAACTTGTTTTTCTACCCTTTTATTACGCTGTTTTAATGCGATTGGATTTTCGTAAGCCTTTCGTATCTTTGCAACCAGAACGGCATCGAATAAGAAGTTATGTAGATATAGTTCGATCGACTCCGAGACGTTCGTGTTCGATGCTTTTGCCTTCTTCGAATATTGAGTTCAAGTTCGCGATAACAAACGTAAATATACCTTGTTACGACTAGAATTATGGGTACTTGACATTTCTTGTTGGAGCAGATAAAATTTATTTTACCTGTACAAAGAGTAACGTAGCCATAATAATAAGTAGAGACAGCGGTCATTCACCTAAACTTAAAATTAAAAAGACTTGTCAATCCGACCTGGACTCCAAACTTTTCTAGTTACATTTCTGTTGTTACACCCGTAACGTTTCGCACAGAACTTTTTCACACAGAAAAAAGATCTTACGAAGTCTCCCATTGATATATTATTCACATCGTCGTCGAGCAACCTTTGAATAGACTTTACTTTATTCAAGCGTAAAAAATATTGCGCTAGTACGAACGCACTTTAATCTAGAGAAAATTGAGCATACGGGATGAATCATTGATAAGGATCCCGCGTGGCGGCCTCCGCGGAGGCGGCGACGCGGGGCTGGGGCGCGGGGCGCGGGGGCGCCGGCGTGCTCGCTGCACAACAACTATTACCTTAACTCGTCGTGCTGTCACCTGGACACCCGAACTCCCTCACTCGTTAACTGTTCTCTCAACTGTTCACAAACTCGGCGGTTGGATTTGAAGCGTCTTGCAGAAGCTAGCGTTCTTAAGCGCGTGCTGTATGGTTACAACGAGTACAGCGACGAAGCGAAATACGGAGTCATGCGGTCAGCCAAAAGGACACAAACCTACTGGCAAGCTGGGTGTTGCGAGCGCCTCGCGGGGCGAGGGTGGAGGGACGCCATTGGCTCGTCGGGGCACGCCTCCGAGGATGCCGCTGCCGCCGCCGCCGCGCCGTCGCCGGCTACCACTTGGTACCAACTCTTCAACTACGTACAACTATGACAACTTTCTGTTTTACGTTTTGCACTCTCTTGATAATCTAGTGAGACTAATTGCTTCACGTGGTGGTTTAACTTTGTTGTAAGTTTTTTTTAAAGTTTGTAACTATCACTAAACTTCTTTGGCTGTGTAAATCTACGGACAATAGCGGACGTGGAATATAAATACCATCGCGGTTCAATAATGGTTGCGATATTGTTATATAGTTTGTGCCGCATAAAAGTTAAAACTACTTACATGATTGGTACTTAACCACGTTCAATATATTTGTACCAGAACTTGCAGAACTAATTCAATTGATATAGGTAACAGTATTAAATCAATCGTACCTACGTATTATTTTTGCACCTGTCGCTGTGTTGGGATTAAGTGAGATTATTGGCGCAGTGCTTTATCGCGAGTAGCAGCCTGTACGCGGGACTATCCTCTGAAGCTAAAAGCTTAAATTCAGTTATTTGCATAACACTCAAAAACCCCCGTGTGTAACAGTATGTTGTTACTTGTGTAAAGATCTATACAAACTTAAAATTTCACATTCAAACTTTTAAGCAATAACCTAGTGCATCCAGGAACTTATCCTTTACAGACGAATAAAAGGAGAATTTTGAAAACTTTCAAGAATAAACTACTTTAAGAAATATCCGCGTCACTACTACATCTATACAGCTCGCACTTGCACGAAATTCAAAACTGAATATAAGTACGTCCCGTTACAAAAATGGTTGTAGGTAATATTATCGTTGTCTGTTTCCTTCTTGGAAGATTCGTAAAAAACATAATAATATCTACAATAGTTAACTTGTATACAAACTTACATGAAAACTTAAAATGTTACGTAGATTTGGGAACACGGAGAAGTGAAATAAATAGGTACCTAATCATAGATGAAATTCCAAAAATATATCTTCAGTTCATAGAATAATAGCTGCCAAATTTATGGTATCTGGCAAATATTAAACCATGAAGTTCCATATATAAGGACAAAGTTTTATGAGACGTTTACTAATTTTGGTATCAGCTAGTCATCATCAAATTATTCCAGACTTCAAACAAATCACTCTATATAGTTTACGTGTTTCATTCTCTCTTTGAAATTCGTTATTTAAATTCCAAACTAGAAGTAGATACGTAAAGGTTCGCAATGCACAAAGAGCTATTAATAGAGGTTCGAGACCGGACAGCGGAGGAATAGGAACGAGTATCTTGTGCACGGCGGTCACGTGCCGGGACCGAGGTAAGCACAACTGCAGGGCGGCTGCAGTCCGAATTATCGGCGTGTGTTAACTTAAATAACTAGCCTGCGGTCCAAAATATACGAAGTCCGACTGTAATGAATGAAATGGTCAGCGGATTTAGAACGCGCCTTTTTATGCTGGGACTAGCAAAAATTAAAAGGTTTCTTAGTGGTTTAGTTTTGCCGGTGATTGCCTTTAGGGTGTTTTTGAGAACACATGAAAAACTACAGAATTTGGAGGTGAATTGAGATTTAGTAGATTTAAGGAAATACATATTTCATTCCTTGAAATACAATAATATATTAAGTATAATGTAAGTAGTAGGTAAGGTTTTAGCTCGTTTTGCTTCCAAGTTCCCAAATAAAATTGTGAAACATTACTAATCTGTAACAGATTTTAAAAACACATAATAATTTCTGATAACCTCATTAGCGTTAACCCAGTCGTACTACGAATATGGTAACTGTAAAGTTTTCGAAACATCAGCTATTAAGATAAAATACGCGAATTAAATCCATTATAATTGTTTCAATCCCATATTTAAAAATACTTTACAGATTTCTTTAGAAGTCAAATAACGTGTAAAGAGATTTAACAAGTGGTTGGAAGGTCTCGCTTTTGTCATAGCAGTAACTGAAGCACAGTGGAAGCTGAGTACTCGCAGCGGAGGGAGCAACAGAATTAAAGTGCTAATAAACAGTCAACATGTTTGCTCGATCCGGTGCGACGTCCGCTGCGCTGTGCCACCGGACATGGCTAAGTAAAGGAATAACAAGCACCGGGATATCTATTAGGAAGTTATATTTTGCTCTTACAACAACCTTGGGTAACTTGCTGTCGCATAAACTATATATACCTAGATATATAAAGAAAGTTTTAGTTACACTATTTTAAATCTCAATAGCGGCTGAACTGATTTGACTGAAAATTAGTGGGGAGGTAGTTTAGGACCGGAAGACGGACTTAGGATACTTTTTATCCCTCCCGAATATAAAAGTTGAGAAATTTAAGAAAACTACGAAAATAATAACGCTGTACGATGGTACAATGGCAAAAACTGTCAAATCGATTGATTAATGTAAACAACGTCTGCCGGGAGTTTTATATAATTTCGACGAAAAATAATTATTTATTCTTCAACCTTGGATATTGTCAGTTTATGATTATATTATGTATGTAAGATTAAAGCCGACATTTTTAAATATCTCAATGCTGTAGATGTGTTAGGTTATAAAAAAGACTTTAGACAATGTCACGAATCTGGATGCTGAATCAACTCGACTTAGGTTATAGGTAAGTATTCTATTGCTAAAATTATATCGTAATAGAAAAAAGAACTTGGTCCGGAATGTAAACGTCAAAACCTCTGTTCTTGTAAAGTGTGAAGTGCTTGTGGGAAATAAGTCCTCGAGTGCAGCGGTCGACAATCACGTCCGCCTCCGCAGGAGCGATCGCGGCCATCGCTTATTTCCGCAATCCGCAGTTTGCGACCTCTGCAGAATGCAATGCCTAAGGCGAGCTGCTCTAAACTTGATTGTTTTTTGTATTGAGTATTAAAAAACTGTTCTGTAAATAAGAGAAAAGAAATGAAAGAATAAAAGAATAAGGTCTTGATTTGGCACACAAAATAATATTAAGTGGTTATTTAATAAACTTAAACGTAGAAAAATCTTTGAATAATTAAACATTAAAAATGATTCCGACTTATTCTTATGTAATATAATCCTTAATGACTTCATTAGGTAGGTATTTAAACACATGGTATTTTTTAATACTACAATACAAATAATACATATCAACGAGCAAGTTTGAAATACTTAAGTGAAATAGGTTCAGGGTCTAGCAAGACTTAGGTTATATTTTATGTATAAATAATATGTGTAAAGATATATAACTATGTATAACGCTACACCAAATTCAAAATGTAAGTTTGTTTCCTACATACATTATCTATAGGCGAGTACGGAAAGACCAGGTAAGAAAAATCAAACACGCGCGCGAATAGCACAGATTCTAAATTTATGGCTTATTTATGTATGCTTCTACATTTTACATGAAATATTTTCTTATTCATTGCACTTTGCATAATAATAAAATAGCAAACAATGCAATGAATGATGCCTACACGCACATTCGTACACGATGTTGCATTAAAATCCCTTCTGCATTTGGCTACACATGGAATTGTTATAGCAATATAACTTTAAGCTGTCTCGGGCCCTGATATATTGTACGGACTGTTAAGTGGCATGCAAAATGTATTTATACTTTGTACTTCCTTAAATCGTTATGGCAACGTGCCAAGTAAAACAATCTTCCGCCGGCCCACGATAACGGCAATACCATGATTTTATTACGTGACACCGTAATAAAATTTTAAATAAACTGCATTTCGAGTGTATTAATGACTGCATTAATAAAATTATGACAACCGAAATGATAATTCCGACATTATTTACGACTCTTTTTCACTACTTAATTAATTCTCGAATTTAATATCCCTTGTAGCCGTTGTCGCTTTATTAATTTGTTGTGCAGGTTTCGACTTAATAAACTTCAACGCGTTAATGTCACTTTTACTTGTAGTTTATTTACATAAATGTAACGTATGTAAGTATGTCATTTGCGTCATAATGGACACGAACAAGTACGTATATATTAAAGTCGACTTATTAATTTATTAAAGCATACTTATCCCGACAATTATGGTATTTTCGGACCGCTATTAGACTCAATTACAAAAACCGTTGCCAATTCAAATTGTGATTGCATTACAGTCATAATAAACCACCCGGTCATATTACGAGTAAAATTGCCATAAGATATATTCTTAGCTGCTGCGTCCCCAAATACTCTTATCTCCGACATATTCCCTAAGTAACTATGAGCATAACCAAGTAAATATAACCAAGTCACTACAGTACTACTCTGGGTCACCATCAAATGTGCAAAGTTGGAAAATTCCCGCTTGTTCATAAAGCGGCTTTAATAGCTCACTTCTTGACAGCACCAAGTGAAGGAAAGATCTAAGATTCATATTAAATAAATCGCCTCACAGTTGATACTCGGGACGGGTCAATGAGGCGAGACTTTGACGAGGGTAGTCAGCCTCGCATCGACAATATGCAGGGAATACCGCCACAGGCCGTGTTTGACATGACGCGATTCAGGTGAATATATAAACGGTTTTCGTTTTTCTCACAAGTTTTTCTTATTAATTATTCACCTAACAACCTAATACGATTGACACAGGTTTTCTCGGTCTTGCCCCACTCTGTATTTATGGCTAAATCTATAAAGGTATAACAATTTCCGATTCCATCGTGATTATTACACATAGGAATGAAACGACTATAACGGATTTAATTCACACATTTTGCTGACATTTCAAAAACTTTACAGTTTTATGACTTACCAATAATCAACTAGAAATATCATAATAGCAACGATAAAAGCACAAGTTGTAAATAAATAGTAATTTCTAATGGTGTAGACACGATATAAAAGGGACCGCAGCCACCTAGAGAGATATATTTTTGGTAGGTGCTTGAACCAATTAATATTGACACTTTCTAAAGTGAACCTCGAAATCGATAAAAGGTATTTTAACTCTGAAATATAAGATATGACAGCCTGATGGTCTAGTGCTGCTAATGAAGCTATAGGTTGCAAGTTGGAAGTCTGCTAAAGCAGTTTCAATTTTAAGCACTATAATTTTTTCTCAAGTCTTAGACATACTCATTAGTACTGTCAATCGGATATTAAAATATGATAAAGACAAGTGCTTCAAGAGTTCAATAGAGGGTTCTCGTGACGTCACGTTATGGTTTATAAGAAAAATTAAGTAAATCGTATATAATAATAATAACAGGCAGTATAATAATAGTAATAGATTAATAGAGTCTGGCTATAAACAGTTAAAGTTTATTTAGAAATTTTGTGGTATGTTGGTACCTACGTACACTTTATATTGAATCCATATAATTTTAAAGCACCAAATAAAAAAATACTTCAAACTTCAGCATCCGTATCATAGCTATAAAAGTTTTATCACAGTTTGCAATAATTCTAATATAGACCAACAATCGAAAATAAACGTGACATGGAGATTTTCCGAGCGCCGTTAAATAACTGATAAACCGAGGTGCACCGAATGCTATTCAGATATTTTTATAGTTGATCGAGCGGCAACCCTTGTCACTGTCATTGCGCATTATTCCGAGTTCTATATTGAACTGCAAGTCTATTCGAGCCCTCCATTATAGCACGATATTTAAAAAAGTTATAACGTTCGCACATTTTCTGCATGAGAGTATCGGAAAAAAGAGTTGTGTTACACGTTAACAACGAAGGTAAGAGAATCTCTAATAAATCATTAATTAAAAAATAAAATGAATATTATGCGCGTTTTTTATATCGGTTAAAAATAGATGTTGGTTATGTAAGTTCTTTAAAAACCTCGTATACATCTATATAAGTACACTAATTCAATGTACAAATCTTTTATGTAGTTTTTTAGTACTGCATTAATAAAGGATTTAATACATAAGAAAACTGCACATAATTAATTAATCAATGCGCTCAATTTATACTAAAATTCTTAACGAAATAATTGTAGTGGCTAGGTGAAACTTTTGTCTATCCGGACAGAGTAGAATTTTCATTAAAGCCTTCTTAACAGTGCCCTCACATAAAAGAGCAATTTTTCCCAGTTGGAAAATCTCGATGCAGCCGCATTAACGCTTTTATTTGCTCTTCTCTTCGAAAAAACTTATTATTCCACTTTTCTTACTCTGGGAATTACATTATTTTCTTGCAATTCTATTTATGGAAACCATTTTAATGCTTCCCTTTTAATAGATATCTTCGCTTACTTCTCCGTCGTTATTGCCTACGACTTAAATAAAAATAACTATTACTGCGTCAGAGAGAATATTTTTAATTTTTCTAACAAAGAAAAACATTTTGAAATTAAACAACTCGCGAATTATATGCTGACGATAGTGTAACGCGTTATCAGCATATTATAACGTCGTGCTACGAATATGGGAACTATAAAGTTATCGAAACGTGAGCAATTAAAAAAATACAAGCTATTTAAATCCTTTATAGTTGTTTCATTCCTATGTGTAATAACCGCGAAGGCATCAGTAATTTAAAACTTATTACAGTCACCCAGGCAAAATACCATGTAAATACACATCAATACAAAGGTATAAACCAAATAGGCTATAAGTATTAAGTAAAGTAGGGCAATGTAACTGACGTCAGTCATAGGCCAGTGATGTACGATTTCATAAGCAGACTGCTGGCGCCAGCTCGAAATGTAAACGTAGCAAGTGGATTCTCAGTTCACAGGTTCGCTTACCTATTCGTTCTGTTCATCACGTTCCAAATCTAGGGTTGTCAACTCAAGCTTTGATCGTAAGTACTTTTAATAGGTATTCATTTGATGAATTATTGATTGTGGTACATTCTGATTCGTTATAAATATGAGCAAAAAAGCAAATCGGCGAGATATAGGTGATTTTAGTATTACTGTGTACCTACATAATTAATTTAAAATATTTCATGGCACATATCGAATATTTAGCGCCAAAATTTGTGTACACTAATAGGTAAAATAACAATACTGTTATTGATATTAACAATTAAATGAAAAATTTGCTTAAACGTCATTGAACTAATTATATTTATAGACTTAGATAATGTTGTTATACTACGGTAGTACTAATGTACAACCTTAACAGTTTTACATCATCGTCTATTTTACATCCAGTGCCGGCCTAAATCTTCTTAATATCATTTTAACCAACACAATGTTTATATGCAGAAAAATCAAACACTTTACAAAGACTAAAATTCAAAGCTATAAAAGCTCTTTTCTATAATATATCTTTAACAAAACATCGTTGCGGTCCGGTTGTACTTTGTCCAGACAACCCTGAGCTCACAAGACCGATTTAACAATGAAATATTTATCTGCTAGGCAACCCTAATGCAACATGTTCGTTTCGATCGCGCGCAGTCCCATGTGGTCTGTGAACAAGATTGATGGACTCACGACGCGGCGTCACTGCGACAGTTCATCTGAATGTCGCTTCTGTCGCCATTCTATCACTGCATTGACTGTAATGGCCTACAATTATTGCCTTTAATTATCAAAATAGTGCAAGGAATGTCCTAATATATAAGTAAATTAAATTTATGTCTTGCACAGTACAATGGTAAAAAAGGAAGCTGTGTGTAGGTAGTCATTGAATCTAATTACGCAGGTCGTCGGTTCGACTCTCGAATATGGTAAGTCTAGTATTCTATAATCTAGATTATTATTACGAGTATAAAGAGGAAACATTTGTATTTTGTGTGTCTTTTATATGTTTGTAATGAATAAACTGAAAAACTTCTGTGCCAATTTCAAAAAATATTTCACCGTTGGAAAGCTACATTTATCCTACGTAACATAGGTGATAGAATATTTTGAAAAAAAAATGTATCCGTGCGTTCACACATTTTAATTTTCTATTGGCAAAATGATAAGCGAATAAAAAGATAAGAAACTATACCAACCTATTTTGTTTTAAATAATCCGTACTTATTGATTAACCCGTATCAAAGATAATCAATCCCAAATGGACTGAATTCGTCACTAAAATAAAACTAAGAAGCGAAAATGGTCTAAATTAAAAAGCAATGCCTTGTTGAGACAGAACGAGCGGAAACAAAGAGCTGGGAATTCATCAAGCTCTTTTGAACTGAGCATTGTGGTGTGGTATTCAGGGACCACGACTGGAAAGAAAATCTTCAACCGTAGATCGCTACTCTTTGACACCCCAGTGCAAAAAGTAATCTCTTTTCTAGCTAAATCCTACTTCAATACTTTGTACGTTATAACAAGGGTATTAAGGATTTCATATTACTACTTGTTGAATGTTCAGATTGGATGTAATTATTAATAGTATTCAAATAGTATATTAACGTGGAGAGAAGTAAAGCTTTAGGACTTAAGGTTTAGGATATTTTATATGAAACCTTTCATTGCAACTTGGTTACAAAGATATATTTCACCTGCAAAACGAATTTGCATAAAAAATAAATAATTTAACACCGTAAAATACGTCACAATCCATCGTGGTGTCATTTGTAAAACAATAAAATCAAAATAAATAGATACTTTTAACTCAAAACAAAAAGAGAATGTTGTATTTTTCTAGTACTTCTTTACACTTAGATAGGTAATTAAATGTAAATAATTCAAGGCATATTTTATTTGTTACCCAACATTGTTCTAAAAGTGATGGAATGTAAACAACACATTCTGCCTCAATTTAGTTAAATTGTTAAACAACTGTTAATTTGGGACGCGAAACGGTGCGTAAACTTTTAACGAAATCCGTTGAACAGTTTCCCGTAATTTAGTTTCAAACCAATAGATTCTGTGTTTTAGAGCTTTTAGTCATGCGTTTACATATTATTATTAAATGCTAATTTAGATTTGTGTATTATTTACGTAAGTAATAGAAAGGTATTATATTATAATATCGAAATTTAATTCACGTGTTAATTTAGGTATCTAAACATGAGAATTCGTTAGATTGTGTGCGTTGCAATACACGCAAAGCTACAAAAGTATTTGAATACACATGACGACTGTTTTTTTCTTTATCCATCAAGAAGATTGGAGAAAATTACGACGTCACGATTGCACCATATCGTGACGTCATGACTCCTCACTCCCGAACTTTAAAAGCACTTTTCTTTGTCATTTTTTGTTGGTTTAAGAAAAGAGAAAATACATGTCCAACGATTTTTAAAAATAGAATTTCGTTTTCTTTACCCAGTCGTTATCTCTATTAGTCATTTAGTTAATCTAAATCATAGAATCAATAGATTTATCAAAAAATATTCCTATGGTCATTGTAACAACATAATTACTAAAAAAAAAGGAAAAGTAAATGAGACACGGCGTTAGGGTTAACGAGTTTTGTATCCAATGTTAGACTAACTAGTTCCTATGCTAATTCTATTCCGGCCACTGTCACATCGTCACATTTTGACAGACAGGACATCGAGAGGCGGAGGTGGGGCGAAACGTGAGGCCAAGCCGGGTCCCGGCGGCCTCTGACCAAGATGGATCGAGCGGAATCACCGCCCGAGTGGAACAACCGATGTTACACGAGGGTTTTATTGAAAACGAACCCTTGTGCATGTTTTACATCGATTAAATAGATAAGAAGTTGAATTTTATAAGTTGAAAATCGAGGACCCAATGGGTCTTAAACCCACATCTATACTTCACCGCGAGGTATCCTGTATCCTGCTTTATGCAATTGCACTATGGGCGTCACTGATTAGGGTGGTAAAATCATCTTGTAATTGTCATATTTTTACTAGCAAAAGGTCATTTGTCGCATACGGGAGCAAAGTGCAATACTTGTGCCCTGTGCGTACTTTCAAATACGTACCATCATGAACTTTACTGTCATGATACTAATGTATTTGTGTAATTGATGCAGACTACATATTTAGGTATGACCTTGGCTATAGTAAACTCCGTAGTTATGTTAAGATTGTATACTGTATCTATGTAGGTATCTAGGGTAGTGAAATAACTAACTGACCCAGCGAACGCCGTGCCGCATTTTCTTAGATTTTATTATTAAAGTTTAGAGTTGTATGTGCTTTTCAATGTCGAGTCATAAAAAAATAGAATAATAAGAAATTAGAAAGAAAAACCTTAACATGCACGGGTATGAAAAATTTGTAAGACCTACCCCATATGCACGCAAAATTTCACAAAAATCGCTCCAGCCGCTTAGTAGAAGTTTGGCAACAAACATCGCGACTCGAGAATTGTATATGTTAGATAAATAATGGCTTCGCAAAACAAAATAAGCACTAATCAAAACACTACGGGCACTCAGTGGGAGATAATCAAATTCCTACCGATGGCCAGTCCAGAACTGAGTCTCATCCGCTGCCCGGAAGTCGTCTCTCCACTCCGTCACGTCACTTCCTTTGTATCCCGCTGTTCCCGGATTATGTTAATTCTGTCTCACATACATTTGTCTTTACGTAATGCTCCTCAGCTTTTCTTGTTTAGACGCAGTATTACTTTCCGATGTCGTTCACCTACGTAGTTTATCACTGTTTACGTTTATTTGGTTTGCGAATGTACTTGTTACGCTGTGTCATGTTTTAAGATACAGAAGACTTTTTAGCGTTCAGATATAAATACAAATACTCCGTACTCACATTAAAGTGAATGACTAATACAATAGGCAGGCCTATTGTTAAGATTAATCTGTTTCAGACAATCTTTCGGTAAAAAATGCTTACAAATGCCTAAATAATTATAGTTTGAAATAATACGGAGGTTATTTTATTATAAGTATTTATAAGTTAAAAGTTAGTCACTTAAAAATGTGGACCAATAGTTCAAGAAAACAAAGTAAACTGCACCCCATGTATGTTTTCCGTTAACTCGCGTTAGACCAGCGATTATCTAGATCATATAGATGTATCTAGCGAAGCCTCAGTCTAACATTGGATCGATCATAGTAACTAAACAAAACACCAACTAAGTAGATAAGTACATATTACTCTAAATGAGCAGAACAATGATCTCAAAAAACCCATTTCATTAATATACACGTAAACCAAAACGCAAACGGCCACAGTGACATGTTAATCTGTGGAATGACGTAAAATCGATATGTGGTATACCGATATACGGTTGCGGTTCATCGACACGCGAGTTCTTAGAACGAGCTCTGCAATGGCGTGCAGTGTCCGTAAGTGCCCCAGCGGGCCGTCCACTTACTGTTCTTATTTTACTAACAACCTTAGGACCCTTCAGTTATTAAATAAAACCCTGACTATGTTTTCTGTGCCGTCCAGCGAGCCTATGATGTACTGTCGAATTGAAATTTTGTCGGAAAAATACTGAGAACATTGTCGACAACGAACTTTTTCGTGTCGATATTATTTCGTTGTTGACATGAAGAAATAAGACACATCGACATGATAGTATGTCGACTCGCCATTTCATCATAGGCTTGCTGGAGAGACAAATAACGTTGCGAACAGAATAGTTGTATGTACGTTGGCATACTATGCCTAATGTACAAATAATATTTATAGAGAAACTTGTCCCTTTAAGGTACGTTGTTAAGTCTGTGTTTAAGACAATATGGAGTTAGAACATAGTTGCTTAATATAATTCTGCGTAAAATTAACTCGAGTGTAATAAAGTACCTATCACAACTCGATTTTAAAGAGTGTTCCGATTTATTTGACTGATTTGTTCGTTACGATATGTCTGATACTGACTGTAAAAAATCAAAACCATGGGTGTTTCGGAAGAAAGGAATGAATCAATTGGTTTTCAATTAGTAAAACATTGATTTGTAAACTAAGTGCATATTAGTTCAATTACGGTATAGTACCATAAAAAGGCAATTTCTTTCTGTATTACAAAAGACATTACCAAAATCCTCCACTAAACACATTACGGACCTATTGCTATAACACGTACTAAAAACAAAAAAATACGATAATAAGCCGACATAAAAAAAATACATTCTACCTACGTGATCCTCAATATTTGCTATATGAAATTGGGAAAATCCAATAGTGTCAACACTACTAGGCGAGTAAGTTTGCTGAATTGAATTGGTTGGTAGGTAAACGGTTATCGCTTGTAATAATAGTGCGGGACGAATTTGTACCGTGATAACACGTAGGTACACTGCAATTAGGGGCCGTTAGGCGGGCGCCGGCGCCGGCCGTCGCACAATGTGCATCTACCCTAATTGTAGCAAAACAGTATACCCAGTTCTTACAGCAAAGGTTAATTTTGTAAACCGCGGTTCAAAATGCATGTTTGCATTTTACTTTTTGATGATTTAAATGTTTCGTGTTTTTGCACTATTAACGGCTGAATTGCTACGGTATCCTGTTAAGAACGGTTATTTGAATTTCTTTCTAAAATTCACAACCATTATCGGATAATAAAATAAATCTCGATGACAATAACAGCGCTAATAAAGAAGGCAAACGTTGGAATGAAACAGCTATAAAGGATTTAACTTGCGTACTTAATTTTATTTCCATATTCGTTACCGACGATAGTCTAACACTAAGGTAATTTCGGCCGACTGAGCAAAATATGGGAATCGTAAAGTTCAGTTGTTTTTTTTACAGAATTCAAATTATATTAACATCAAAGGCTATAAAATCTAAATTAAACATTTTCCTTCTGAAGTTATATTGCAACATTTATCGGGAATGTATCTGATACATACAGCCCATTAAAAGCCTATATAAGCAAATAAAACTCGCACACCAGCTATAAAATGGTGATCGTAAAATTCACTGCACTCACTTTGTGGCTCTCTATTTTATTTAAAAGCTGTGACCATACTATTTGAGAATAACGAGCGACTCATCTACACGAGTGAAGATGCTATACCAGAATTAAAAGCTGATTAAGTATTCACTCATTATGTACATATACATAAAAATACTACACTTGTATACTAGTGATGTTGCTTTTATTGTAAATGTCGAATTAGAATTCACCAAACTAGATACAACTACCTACTAGCTGTCAGAATTGACAGCTGTAACATTTAAAAACATAAGGTTAAGTTTGTGTGATTTTTGATGTCTTTCTGTGTTAGAAATAACTGAAATAAGGGCTTTAAATTATCGTATCGTGTGTATGTTTGTCTTAATAGGTAAACCACTTATCAGTGTACTTACTTAATGATTAGTGAGACGTTGTGAAAACATTTGTCTTTACAGAGACACGAGATTTTGTCTTTATTTTATTCACCAGTGTAATATCATAATACATATACATAATATATATTTATTACGCAATACGTTAACTTAGCTAACGATAGTCAAACACTGAAGAGATTTAGATAAGTACTATTTCAATGAACCTTACTAACTATGAATACATTAACCTATTATACATATAAAGGCTTTTCACGATGCTCAAATAAGCCAGACAGTATGCTTTGCGATTTTTCTACAATAATTTCTACAGATTATTATTATCTGCTAGAAATGTTACTCGTAACTTAATTGACACTGTGAAACAGCTCCTTTATATAAACATAATTAATTCGAAGCAAATATTTAACTATAAATATTAATACTGTTTGACTTCTTAATCGTTAATCAAAGTTGTATTAATCGGTTGTTAAATGTTTGAGTAATAGAACCTGGGGATGTATGCCGAACACACGCCGCTACGATAAGAACGGTGACGTGTAGAGGTCGCGCTGTATCGATGTTTGGTATAGACCTCCTGGCTTGTATTCAAACAATTTAGGAGTTAAGTAAGTCAATTTAATAAGTTTCTAGCAACAGAATTATTAAACGTCAAGGACTTCTCACACGCGCAGTAATACCTACTTACAGTAACCCACCCAAGCAGCACAGAAGCTCTATATAAGCTGTACAAAGGCTGTATAAGAGCAATACCCTTGTACAGCTTTTATATAACTTATATAGAACTCGTGTGCTAGTTGGGCACCAAGTCCCGTTTTAACCTTAAATTTGAAAAAAAAAAACACTAATCGATATATTTTGCACGTCCTACAACTAGAAACAAAGTGCACACAACTAATGATAGTATTATCCAATTGTTATTATAACTAGATTAGATTAATTTGTTTCTCAAAAGTTACTCAATTTTAATCAAGTAGATATTTTATTATGTAAATTACATGCACTTATACTGAGATCGGCAATCAAAGAACAATACGATATAATAATATGCACTTTTCAATTGTCAATGACATGACTCATCTCCAACGACAATTTATTCATTAAAACCTGTACACTATAAAAGTCGCATTACTCGCTTACTCAAGACTTACTTAGCCATCGTAACGGGTCCTTACAGAGCGGCAGTTAAATAAGTCTGTCGATTCGGCAGTACAGGAATAGAATTCACAAGACGCAAGTTTGGGTCACCAGTAATGAACCAAGATCCACTCGATGCCAGACTTACTAATGAGACCGTTTCCACGTATTTAAAGATCATCTTGGTACTACAAGGAATTATAAATGTGTGTGTACTAAACGTATTATGTAAGTGAAATAAAGGATATTAAATTCTAGAGAAAGTACAATATAAGAGAGTACGTGACTTAACTAGAAATAAGTTTGTGGAGGTAAATTAAAATTTAAACGGTACTATATAGAATATTCAATGGAAAATCGTCAATTTTTTAATGAGAGATTACGAAACCGGAGGTTGCGAGCTCGAATCCTGCTAAAGGCAAATGTTAGTGTGATGATCACGAGCATTTGTATGTACCTTCTTGGATATCTTATAGGTTTTCATGAATGTTCCTTATAATTTTAGTAAAATGAAGATTACGTAACCTAATATAATGTTTAGCTAGATTTAATAACAATAAATAAAAAAAGCTTAACGTTTTTTATTCTGTTTTGAATTAACGACAACTTCATTAGGGAGCTAGTAAACTCAAACAAATGGAACTTTAAACAAATTCGCACTGTTTTTCCTACTAAAAGAAATCCAAGTACGTAACAGTAGGAATTAAAATAGAAACCGTTTCCACGAGGAATATAAATCAGAGTTAGTCACAAGAATGCGGGAGCCAGTTCGTATTTTCAACTAAACCTAACCCCTGTTTCGTCAGAACAATTTTAAAGTCGCATTCTCGCTTAAGATGCATTGGTTCGTTCCGAACACAAGATTTAAGACGACTGCGATCCGGACCACCGAATAAGACAATTCCAAAGCGACTCATTCACAGAAACCATTAGCACTAAATGACAACCACGAATGGCACAATAAACGAATTCAGCACAAACACTGAATGATTACCTGAAAATAAACAGTGGTGCTATGGTCTATTTAAAAACTTTTAATATACGAATATCATATGAGCAAGGTAATAATGTGATACTGTCACGGCATTTTTAATGTAAGTATTTAGGTACCTAATAAATAATAATCGGATTTTTAAACGACTAGATTTTTTTTAACTATCATTATAACTGGGATATCATTTCAAGACCGAAGACAAACATAATATTATATACTTACTTAAGTATTGACAGTCCTTTGGGATATTGCAAAGCAGTATAGGTACAGCCTTGGCGATAAATATATACCTATATATAAATTAATTCCAATTTCCTTAACGATTTCAAACGATTTCACTAATTCTTTATAAATGAGTCTAATATTGGTCTAAGTTAATATATGTGAAATCGCTCTAACCGTTTTAGCGTCAGTCTAAGTTAAGAGCTTAAGCTGACTTGAATCAAAGTAACAAATACAATATTGTAGACCAAAACACAACGATCCAATTTAAAACCTAAATTTAAAAACACCGTGGCAACACTCCAGTTGTTTAAAATGAACTCTGTTTCTAAAAATCATATCTCTCAAATTCAATTGTATATTTTTATACAGTTACTTATTTAACTTATTATTTGTTTTCACTGTTGGAATACGCGTATTTAGCCATTGGCAACATTTTACGTTTCAAACCAGCAATAGTTTTAAGCTAAAATATTTTAGTTCTGTTTGTGTTAACGATACCGTCGGGTCACTAGCTGACAAAAAATGCTTCAAAAAGTGAAATGTTTTCCGTATAAATTTTAAAATGTTCGGTATATGTTTTTACGAGTTCAGTTATTGTTGCCTGTATTTGAAACAAAAGTTACACGTATGCATGCACACATAAGCATTGATAGATTTATTTCCTAACACCTAGGCAAATTTTAGTAATAAACATCGATATTTTTACTTCGTTATCAGTTTGCAAATCGAGTAAGTATACATGATCTAACACAAAAAGC
Source organism: Polylopha cassiicola (assembly GCA_038024825.1). NCBI lineage: Eukaryota > Metazoa > Arthropoda > Insecta > Lepidoptera > Tortricidae > Polylopha > Polylopha cassiicola. The sequence continues at coordinate 5,710,065 of CP149050.1, forward strand.
ATATTTGTAAGGGATGTGAGTATGGCGTTCGGTAAATCCACAGTAATCTATTACAAAATTATTGATCTAATGTTAACATATCGTATTCTATTTTTCTACATTATTGTAACTAAGCTAATAAAATGTTTAAAGTTCAACAATTGCTACAGACAGCGCCATCTATTGGTTTCACTCGTCTAACTATCGGAGCATTTCTCTGTAAATTGTAATATTGATGTTGAAGATTCAACCTCTTTTTATAGTTTTATACTTTTTATGTGTTTTATGTTTAGAATCATTATATTTGTGTTTTGTTTTACATTCCAAATTGTCGGTTGTTTTTTAGTTGGTAATAAACAGTGATAGAAACCACTCGTTTTCTTTAAATGTTATAGTTAGTTAATATACAGTCCACAATTGACATTGAGGATTGTCTCGCGGTTACATATTTAAATTTAAAAGATCGTAGCAAATATTTTATAAGTAATTTTTGAAAGTTTGTCTCATCTCAGACACCTCTTTTTTCATTGTGTTTTATTTACATATTACAAAGAAAGAGTGCAAAGTGCTGATACAGCTCATGCACTCTTTTACAAACTACTTTGTTATAGGGTTATAGCATTGTAAACCCGAGAAGACGCAGGGTGCTACGAATTCTACGGCTACGTTGATGTAGCGCTACGTCGTAGCAATGCATGAAGGAACGTTGTTCGTAGATATAAAGTTCTTTATCCTTACTTTATTGGCACCCATGCGAAGCTAGCGTCTCTAACAGCTGATTTTAGAAGAAGACAAGTGAGTTACTAGCACAAAACAATTAATACCTATTTATGAGTAGGCAGGACGATAAAAAAAAGTTTTTTTTAAGTTAACTATGTGACGGCATACTAAAACTTAAGCATTTGTTGTTATTATTATGACGATATTAGTCGTCACGTATTTAACAATGTATAAAGTTAGGTATCTGCTTCAAAATTGAGTTGCAACATTTCACCCGTGCATACTAACATACTTATATACTTACTTACATTGCAAGTTAATAAATGCTTTTAAAAAATAAAGTAATGGAGTATTTTTTTAAATCGCTTACACACACACACAGACAGTCCGTGAGTCAATGTCTGGCGCCATCCACGACTCGTTCGCATCGCTGATATTCCTAGAAAATGTTTTTCATAGTCTACAGTTGAAAGTAACTGCCAATTATTGTACAATGACCCTTATAATTTGTGAATCTACTCGCTTAATGCCCGATTTATGTAGTTTCAGTTGAAACTTTTTTAAATAATGGCGTTTGATTGTAAACTATAGTCTGTATAGTCTAATGTAAATAAAAATATTTTATACAATATTATTTATGTACTGTGCTTTCGTTAGCTTCTACATACTTCTATATATTTATATACTTACATCCAGACATTTTTACAAACTTTCGCGTTTATAATATAAGTAAGGAAGGTTTACGAATATAAAACGAATATAGGTAGGTAAGATAAGGTTATCTTTACAAAGTTGTAGCGTTAGGCTATTGTCAGCTCGGTCGTGCTACGATTATGGAAGATGTAAAGTTAATTGTTATTTCATTGCAAACTATAAAATATACTTAGGTGATCTTAATTCTCAGCGTATTTTGGTATGATTTTATTATAATGTCTTGTTGATGACTTTTCTTCCGATCGACGAAATTCGTTATAAAACTATGACTCACAATATTTAGTGAGTCTGCAGTCATTACTAATGAAAAACTTCCTTTTCCATCATGAATCACCTTCTATTTATATCAAATAAAGTCAAGATTATTTAGGTAATGAAGTTTTGATGGATTATGATTAATTAGCATCCAATGCTATACACGTATGTAAATAAATATGTATACCTATATCAAACCGCTGTTCTTAGGGGGGTCTGTTCTTTGTATGACGTAGGCGTCCGATAAGAAGGATTTTCCGAAATCCAACACTTACGGGGATGAAAAAGGGGTGTAAAGTTACTATGGAACAACATGATTCATTGTCCGATCTATTTTAAATTTTGCGTAAACATTCTTAAACCTAATCGATGGAAGACGTATTTCGTTTTGTATTAAATACCTCCCACTGGGTTAAAAAATGCGCAGATGAAATCGCGGGTAAAAGCTAATAAATAATAAATAAAAAATTTAGTATTAAGCTCATTTTAAGTGAACCATTGTTCTTATGAGTAACAAAGTCTTTAAATCGATAAACGGATCAAAGATAATCGGACCTTGTAACATGTAAATAACATTGCATTGTTATTAAATGTCTTTCTTTGTAGCTCAAATCATGCCAATCGTGCCGAGGTCTTTGTAACGCCGAAAGGGTATTTTGTCCGGTCAGCTGGTTAACAGTGTTGTTTATCAAGCCCGAAACTTTTTAACTTCAAAGTTGCTAAAAAGGTTTTATGAGGGATAGGAAGGAAAAGCTTGGGTACAACTTCCGAAAATATACTTAACAATATTCATAAAACATTGTAATCGTTCACCGTCGTCATTCAATTTGTCGGTTCGTTATATTTAAATCCATACGACAACTGTAGATAAATCGAAAATATAAATTAAAAATAGAATTAGAAAAGAAGAAAACGTTCTTCTCTTCTATTTTTTCTTTTCTCCCACATGAAACATTAATATTTACAAAGTTTCTCAAAGCATATCGGAATGGAACAACTGTGTTTTCTGTCTTTATTCGGCTAATAATAATCTAATAGCATACCTAATAATCGCGATAGCATTAAAATTTATTTTACCAGATTATATTGCATTATTTAACATAATCATTCGCTAATTTATACGGCAGTAAATTATGTAATTTTGTAGTATGATAACAGAAAACATTCAAATATAATCTTAGGATATGTACCTATATGTAGGTACATAATATGTGTTTATAGAATACAGATTTAATCTTTTAATATTTTCTTATGTGTACTAAAAGTGCACTAGAAAGTAGAAACAAACTGTCATTGCTGCTAATCAACAAATTAGCGCGGCGCGGTGCACTTGCCGGGAGCACGTGAGCGGTTATTTTGCACTTCTACTGCAAAACACAATGGAAAATGGGATTATATTCTAGATTGAAACCGGGACGATCATAAATGCAATCAACACTAGGCAGTATACACAATTTACGTTCCTTCAGAACCTTATTCTAACAATGATAAAAACGTATCACAATTTGTTAATCTACCTACTGACCCGGCCTTAGTCATGTCTGAGAAATATTTAAATTTAAGATAAATAACAATATAATAGTATAATTAATACATCAAATTATTTTTAGAATGTTCAGAAATCAATAACAGTTGTGTTTTTCTCACCGCGTCTTCGACAAATTTTTAACTATAAGATAATTATTAATGTTAAAAAGAAATAATATCAGATGCAGTATTAGGATGCAGAGCAGCGGCGAGGCGAGGCGAGGTGGCGAGAGCGAGGCACCTGAGACTGCGCTAATTCCGGCTCAGCCTCTCATTACGCCCGATAACTGTTCGCTCGAACACGTCCGCCAGATAATTGCCGCATACGCAATTAACGAAATGCTATTATTGAAATGACATTTCGCACTACATATTTACTATTACACTACATACACGCGCGCCCAAAGAATTATTGCCCCTGTGATTAATCGAAGCGACAAAAAGTCAATAAGTGACTCACTCGGCGCCGTCATCCGTGGGTTATATAAATAAAGCCGCTTTTTCAGCACACTTTATGAGTTCGACGTGTGTTCCCCGAATCCACGAACTAATACCGGCCGTAGATTTAATACAAAATAAACAGATCTTAAGACGTGGTTCATGTCGACACCGGGTCGTAACGGCGGAATTATACGGGTACAAATTACATCATTAGAAAGGTCATTTTTGTACGGACGTCTATTTCCAGCAAAGCTTTTTATTAGTCGACTGGATTGCGATGTTTTTTTATTCGCTCTTTGTTTTTAGTAGAGCCGATGTCGATAGCTCCGGGTTATTGTGAATAAAACGACGATAGACATTAAGCAATATCAGATTTTATAGTGAATGCTATTTGTGAATGTTTTGAATTTTCATGAACCTGGCCTACTGCGGGCTCTCTGTTCATGACCGGTAACAATTAGGAAAACCTCCGCCGGTGCAAGTCGCGCGGATATAAAACTTTATGTACGCATATAAATTTGGATGCCGAGACATGTTTTATTGTGGAGTCGTAAAATTTGGGGTCGGAAAAGGCCGACATATTTATTAAATACGAACAAGATCGTAAAATTGAATGCATGGCGTCTTCGTGGAATCGATAATAAGATCGCAAACTATTTCTGGCAATGTATCGATTGACCGTTTTTACCCGCTGTAATAGACCGCCGTCTGGTAAATACTCTATTTACAACGCGTTGTGAACTTTACCTTATACCGAGTTGTAGATAACTATTGGCGGGATAATGAAGAGACGCGTATTTTTTACAAAAAAAAATGTGGCTATAAAGAATGTATCTCAATAACATTGAGCAATCCCGTATAAGTTCTCAAAACGGCTCCGACAATAACGCGAATCGGCTTAGCATTTCGCCCGGCCACCTCGGGGAGCGCGGCAGTCCCAGTGACGCACCGCGCCGGCGAAAGCGGACGAATTCCGTTACCTTTCGCTCCACTTATTTACCGAACACAGCTCTAATAAATTTAATAAAGGGGAAACGCGTGACAGAAGGAAGAGCTACCGAGAAAAAACGGAAGTTCTTTGACTGTTACCTACAATAACGTAAGCGTTTTACGCGGGTAAACTTATTGTTTACATTTATATTCTTTACCCTATTTTCTAGTACATAAAAACAACTAGAGGAAGTTTGGGAATTTATTCACGTAAATATTATTAGTTGAATATTTTGAATTCTTAGTTTTTTCTCGAACGTTCACGGGTTGGCAATGTCCAGGACAAAAATTCTATGATAATTTAACTTCAAAATTATCGAATCTTCAAAATCGTCCTCAAAATAAACCAAATAGAAATCTGTTAATACATCTCTAAACTACGATACCACAGACAAACGGTCATATAATCATATAGAGATATGTATACCTACCTACCTACTTTTTTTGTCAATAGTCAAAAAACTGACTCAGATCAAACACGTGTAAATTATCAAATGTGTATCTTCAATTTTAATTTATTGCCAGATATCACCCGAGTTTTCGTCTTTCAATCTTTGATCGATAAATTTCCAAAAAGTCACGTTTGGATCAATCCAACAACATGTAGATCAGTTTTGATGTAACGCAATAAACCAATTGACTTATTTATCTACTTCATAAAATGAGAGGAAAGTTTCCGATACTAGCGATATCTACAGGTTGTTGGCTGTTTTCCCATTTCTTACCTGAAAAGCTGAACATATTTCACGTGAAGCTATTAAATGTCATAAACAGCAATTAGTGGATACGCGTGAACAAATGGGTGAAACCTTTGACGGCTATATGAAAATATTACACCAATAGTTGAATACGAAACGCAAAATATGAATAAGAAAAATATCGAGTGTACAGTGAGAAACGAGGGTAATCCACCTGTCGCCGGCAGGTATCGATGGATTAAAACACCATTTTTACTGACATTTAAGCCCTTTGCTGGTATCATTTTCGTGCTTTCAATTATAGCTGCAAACGTCGAGGACCGCTTACAAATATTTTTGAAACTGCTTTTTTCAATGGCCGACCGTGTATCGCAGTGATTAGTCTCCATGAAATCTATAAATAGAAAAATGAATTGCTGCTCGTTTGTCTCGCTAAAATTCAGGAACCGCTGAGTTGATTGGGAAGGTTTATAGTTGAGAAAACCTTTAAAAAAATAAAAAAACATGATTCTCAAAAGACGCGGTAAGAAGTTCACAGGATTAGCTAGTATAATAAAAAAAATCGTTTTATTACCTATATTTTTCAGAATACGGCTATTACTTACAAAATCGTTGGTAGACAGTCAATAAAACTATAAATAGCATAGGTATATTCGCGGCCATAAAATTTTATGTTTCAGGGAAGGCCATTCAGTCTATCAATCGGTTAGACGGTTACTAAGAACTTATATTAGGTATCGTTTATTTAAAAATTTTGAAGATAATGAAAAAAATAGGACACAAGAACTACGCAGATACCTAATGCTTTATATAAGTACCTTACCCAAATCTTTTATTTGTAGAAAAAATACATGGTACAAAAGGTGCCATTAGTAAGCACATGCTTCGTTGGAGAAAGGACATGCAAATATTTTGTAAATACGCAGTAGGTACCTACTCTTCATTTAATAGTTACATATTTTTACTATAGTCAAATGGTTATAACAAAACTATCCTACCAAATGTACCCTCCGTCGATTAAAAATAATGTTATACCTTTTTCCATAGAAACATCAAAATATTTCCTATACACGGACCTCGAACTCTATATCCTAAATGTTCATCCCCGGTTGCTATTCAAACTTGTATGTAGTTGTATGGCGCGTAATAGAGTATAGGTAAGGGCTCGTCGTTGCCCTTGTACATTGACATTTAGTACCACCCGAGCGATGCTTTACGATTGGCGTGCGCCCCTACGGAACCGTCCAATGCTACCTGGATCAAAGAATATTTCTTTTTTTTCAATTATTTACAGAAAGCTAGAAAATACCAGCTTCCTTTATAGCGTAAAAAAGTACCAATTAATAACAGCACACGAACGAAACTAAAGCAAAATTGCACCTATGGAATTGATGTAAGCTAACGAATAGGCACGTGGTCAGTATTCGTTCGCTTTTTCAGACGAAAACATAGGTATATCTCAAATACGATAGGATGTAATTTAAAAAAAATAAATTATAAATTTAACAAACCCCCGACATAAAAACTAAAAGGCCCTCTAAAAAGTATAACAATAATAAAATCTTAATATTAGTTACCTAAGTATTAATATTTCTACAAAGAAAACGTCATGTCGGAGGGACCGCTTTCATTTAGGTACCTAATATTTACAATCTATCTTAACCTACGGTCCCCCCGACATGACGTTTTCTTTGTAGAAATATTAATACTTAGGTAACTAATATTAAGATTTTATTATTGTTATACTTTTTAGAGGGCCTTTTAGTTTTTATGTCGGGGGTTTGTTAAATTTATAATTTATTTTTTTATTTCATACTTTTTGTAAGTAGGTACCTACTACATATTATTATTTTTAACTAATTTCCATTTCACATGGAATTTCGTAATGTACATGTTATCCTCTTCCATTTGATACCCCACTCTGGTATATTTGTCGACATTGGGCTTACCATTTACACTATTACTCCCCATAATTTTTGAACTACTTAACCGATTTTGATTATGATTTCAATTTTGTAATGTACACGCGATCCTCTTTCATTTGATACCCCACTCGGGTATATTTGTAGACATTTGTTTTTCCATCCCCACTTTCACTCCCAATATTTTTTGAACGACTCAACCGATTTTCATTATGATTTCAATTTTGTAATGTACTCGTCACCCTCTTTCATTGGATACCCCACTCGAGTATATTTGTAGACATTTATTTTTACATCCCCTCTTTAACCCCCCCTAATTATTAAACTACTGAGACGATTTTTATAAAACATAGCTAAGAACACTCCCGACATATACACCTTTCAAACAAAAAAAACAGAATCAAAATCGGTTCATGCGTTAGGGAGCTATGATGCCACAGACAGACACACACACACACACACACACACACAGACACGTCAAACTTATAACACCCCGTCGTTTTTGCGTCGGGGGTTAAAAATTGGCACCATTTAACAGAAGAATAACGAATATCTATTATAATAATTCTATGTAAAGACTGCACTATCTATTTTTATTAAGTATACAATAGGTAAAAACATAGGTAAAGAAAAGCTTTATTAAAAACCCATCATTCTTCATTTTTCTAAGATTGCCTTTTTGCCCCTGTCAATTTTCGTGAATTCCTTGGACATTTAGGCTGTATTATGTAACCGAAAAATGTGCTATACTATATCTTCATTCGGCGCTAAGCCAAAGCTATCTCAAAGTCTATTTATGGGACTAGACAGAGACATCTTATACAGAGAAAAAGCCTAAATGAGGTTATATTATACAAACATTGGTATTACATCTTATAACACATGTTAGATATGTCAAAAAAAACTGCAATGCTATTTCCGTAGGTACCTACCTACATACTTTTGCAAAGACTAATTGAGTGACAGTGACAAATGTTATGAATTTTCTGGTATGAATTTCGTCATTATTACTTATTTAAATTATTAAAGCAATCTGACTATATAAACATTGTCTCACCGACTCTCCGAATTAAATCGCAAAAAAATGTATAAGCGGGATCAACTTGACAATCTTGTGATTAACTTTGCATTTATTCTTTGCCGTGTCTCGACATATCTGTGTGCGTTATCTAGCCATGTTAGAGGTTTTAGGATTTTCGTTAACTTCACCTTTTTTCTCGGAGGAAAATTTTCAAGGATGATATTTACGCCGCGAGTACTTACTGGGGAAGTTTTTATAACCGTGCAGAAGTTGGGTTAGAATATAGAGGAGTAAAATTTTTGTGCAAAACACTAAGGCCTTAGAAAGAAAATCTGAAATTGCATCAGCGAATATAAAGCGTATGCGAGTCTGAAGGAAGCCGCCGGCGCCGCGGCCTCTCAAATGGCCATTTGGCTCCGATATACAACACGCTCTTATTAAGACTCTTTCACATGACAGTTATTTATTTCTACGGATGTTTACGTCATTTTATAATATTATACAAACGTTTTATTATATACAATTCGAATAGGTAAGTAAACTATCAGATTACATTCTGATCAGTGTCTTTGTACTTAGATTAGATATGAATTAATACCTAAAGATATAAACATAAATAAGATGCAACCTACAAAACTGAAAACTGGTAAACTTATTGGACTACTATGCATATAGTCTTTATATCGACTATCCACCATTGATAAGTAGGTATGTTCTCAAACTCTAATGTACCTACATATTCTAAAAACGATATTATTGAGGACATTCCTTTAAAATTAAATGTTTATTTGAAGGTACGTGGTTAACGGTCATAACTATATTAATATTATAAATGCGAAAGTAACTCTGTCTGTCTGTTACGCTTTCACGCTAAAACTACTGGCCCGATTTAATTTAAATTTGGTACAAAGAATGTCTGGAGCCTGAGAAAGAACATAGGCTACTTTTTAACCGACTGCAAAAAAGGAGGAGTTCCACGCGGACGAAGTCGCGGGCAGAAGCTAGTATGTTTATAATTTATTATCATTAATTTAAATTGCGCGCTGGTACTTTTAGTGACATAAATATGCTGCAGATAAATTTATATACATAATAAAATGAATAATAGCTTTCGTAACTGTATCTCAAATTGATAATTTTCTCAAATTTTGTTTCCTTTAATACCAATATTAAAGTCAAACAAGTAGTGCAATTTAAACAGATGTAAACGACGCCTTACCACCTACAGGTATTCACCTTAGCTCCCCTCCGCGTATGAATGTTTATCCTCAAGGATATCGTTTTTCTTCTCTTTTTATTTTATTCTGCCCCTCTGAATAAATAACAAGAATTGACGCCTGAACTAATTGAAGGCGAATCGTTCTCTCCCGAGATATATCGGCCTCTATCAAGTACATTATTACCTGAACAGTTGAATTGGTAATTTGTTTATTGAATAAAACTTATCAAGTCTCTACTAGCCAACCATAGAGTAAAATTGAAGTAGAATTAAGTACCTACTTACCACAAAGTTAAAAAAAAAAACTCTATAGTAACGACCAGGTTTTATTTTAAAAACAATATTATAATATTACCTATATGACCTACTTTCTAAAACACAAACTTAACAACAAGCCATTGCAACAACGGTCACCATAAAAACCACATTACAATCGCTTCCACTAAATCACGCTCAAATATTTAAACGCTAACATAATAATGCAAGTAATATCCGTATGCATAACCAACTTTCAAACAACTTACAAATAACATAGCGTGAAGATATGTATGAATGTAATTTAGTTTCAACAAAAGCTGCTGCAGTTACTCGTTAGGTTAATAAAGGGGAATAACGTAGTGAAAACTCGGTCCACATCTCGACCAATCCCGCAATGTTTATTTCAACAGAAGCGCAATAGTGGATAGACAGTATCGCAGATGTGACCATTTTTTATAATCATCAAAATCAAAATAATTTATTCGTCCAACATATGTTAAAGGATCTTAAAGTAGGTAAGCAATGTATCGCTATGTTGCGCCCAAGGGCATACAAATTTTTGAGGTCAAGGCAAATTATATAAAATTAATTATTAGCTACAATTAGTAAACAATTATCAATGTTAAATTTCGGCTACAAGTCAATGTTAGATTAATTATTAATATACACAATAAAATAAAATTTAAAATTTATGTCACGCGGTGAATAATGCTTTAGGTTTTTAACCTGTGGATAATTACCCCCGCGGGGGTAAAACTTGTATTTCGCAGGGGTAACCATCAGCTGGTAGTTGTCTCGAACGCCGAATTTTAAAACGACAAGTCTGAACACAGCGTAGCACCGATTAGTGCGCTAGTTCGTCGTTGGGAGGAGGGGTAAAATCAGTGTCCCTAGTTAGGTCATAAGAGCAACGGACCTAAAAAGGTTAAGAATCACTGAGCTAGTCAGTGTCGCAGTTGGGACCATTTTTTAATAATCAACTAATACTCTAAATAAAAGTTTATCACTTCGCCATAGTCGTCAGTCCAGTCGGCTACGAATATAAGAAATGTAAAGTTTTCTGAAAGACAACATATAAAACAAAATGCGCTAGTTAAATCCGAGTTGTTTCATTCCAATGTTTTAACGACTATTTACTATTCTAATTAAAAAGGGTCTTTTTTACTTGAGGTTTTATTTGTAACTCAAAAAACAAAACGATGAAACAAACGAACTAGAAAAAACAATAACTTAAGTATAAATAGTTTACGAAAAGCTTCGCCGACACTATATTTGTACCGTTCGTCTTTTTTGTTCATCATAACATAATATTATTTATATTGTTTCATAAAGTTTTTTCTCATTTGAATATTAAAAATACTGAAAATTTTACGAGTGCTGTAAACTGATTGAATTCTGTGACCATTATTTATTTATTTACACTTGAACTTCTGCGTTTTTTATTATTTGCGCGATGCCACACCAATGTGGAATTCTAGTAATAAATTCACGGGAACTGGAAAACTAAAATTCACACCTTTACCGTTGGGACCTGTTAACATGTAATCAACTAAAATTAAAAAGCATATATCATCGATCAACAACTATATTTCAGTTGTTTTTAATTAGATACTTTTATATGGTTACATTTTTTTCAATATACGTATAACCCGGAAATGCATGGTATACGCGTACAAACAAAAAAAATGCTACTCAGGCAATCAAACAGGATCATTTTTAAATTCCCATAAAAATATTTCCGCTATGAACTAAAATTTTAAAATTGGAACGTTAAAATTTCGCAGTGACGTAAAATTCCAAATGGATGGGCGAGCAGATCGGAGCGACACAGAGGCGCCGCTTAAACTCCCGCTAATTAAATGAATGAAAACGAAACTCGAATGTTTTCATTCCATTTGCCAGTTCTATGCTCCCTCGTACGCGACCGACGAACGGCCATATGCAAGCAGTATTATAAATACAATATTTTCCTTGCGGATTAGACGAGTTTAACTCGGAATTTTCACTTCAACAAAATATTGAATTATTCTGTCGCTCTGCTCATACTGTGCAGAATAACTACTTAACTTTATTCACTTTACAAATTATCTACGTAAATGCACACTCAACATATTCACCACTAATTCTAATTTAATACTTTAAAAACGCAATTGATTTAAATTGTTCAATCCAATTTTATGTCCTTTATTTGTTGCTCATAAACCATTAAATCTATGATGAATTTTGGTATAGAGATATATGTGACCATGACAAGAAACTGAAAGGTAGTTTTACCCACGAGATAATATAATTTAACACGAGTAAAAAGCGGTGAACAGCAAATTTAAAACATCATAAACGGCCATTTATGCCATGTCGTGGTAATCACAAAAACAATCCCACATTTAAAATATTTTATTTATATCGATGTTGAAATATTGTAAACATAATTAATACACAATAAAGCTGAATTAATGTTTCTAAATTAAAATCATTTGTTACCGTCTTATGAGGACGTAGTAAATAAGGCTAGTGATAAATGGCTTGCAGGATGTTCAGTACAGGAGCGTTAATAAAGTACCATAGTTATTAATGTAATATTTAGCTTCATTTTGAATTTAATAGTCTATAACGACTAGTTGTAACTTATTATATGTAATACACATACTTATGCCTATAGTACATGTTTGTTGTTGTAGTGAAAAATAATATTTTATACTATACTGTAACAATGATAACAACCTGTTTCAAAGAAGTGACATTTTATATTTTTACGTTATCCGTCATTTTCAATTTTTACCTACTTAATTGCAATGAACAAGAACTGCAAACTTTAATGTAGTATGAACACATTTATGCGATATTTTTAAAATCATCAACTTATCTTCTGCATTTTCCAATACCATTTATATTTTCATCAAGCATAACGCCATCCATTTGAGAGTTCGAAAAGTCATTTGAGCGATTATCTGTCTCGCGGAGCACATCATGGCCGGCATTGTATGTACATTAAACAAACGATACGCTTCAAGACCCCTATTTATGAATAGATGTCATTTAATTGGTTTGTTAAAGTTTGTCTTTTATTAACGTTCAGTTTTTCTGTTTAATTTCATTAAAAGAAAAATCTATATAGTTCTTTAGAGTAAAATGTATATCCGACGAAGACTTTTAATTTTCTTTTATGCTAATTTTGCCCTGACAACAACAATTAAGTACAAATTAAAAAGAATTCTCCAATTTGGTGCAGTTGATCGGTAGTTATGCGCGTACATACATTTAGGTGATTCATGTTTACTTATATAGATAGGTAGATTTCTGTAGTTTACTAAATATACTAAACATTACAATCCTTATGTTTCATTGCTAATGACCTAACTCGATTCTTCTCAACAAAATAGTTAAAAAAATATATTTTACCCAGCAGCTTATTATCCCAGCCTAGACATAAGATACAGTTAGCGAGTGTCAGGAGCGGAGAGGGAGCACTAAACTCCATCAATTTACGCGGTCGGCCCACCATTACGATTATGGAGTTATGGCGAGAGCCTCTTACTGAGATTTGAGTCGAGTGCCGTCCTAACGCCGGATTTAAATCCACATCACCTTTTAACCACGAGTGTGGAGGGTTAGTGAGGTAATTAGGTTAAAGTATACCGTTATGAAACGAAAATTTAAGTTACTCCAATTATTTTATCGTGTTGAACCCATTTGCTATACACGCGTGAACATCCTTATATTTATAAGAACAATTCTTACATCTCACCAAAACTCAAGATTTTTTATTTTATTTGGGCATTTTATTTCAGTAAGTAGGTACCATATATTTTTAAGAAAACAAGGTCAGTGAAATTTCTTTTGAATTTGCAAACAGAGATATATTGAATATTCACACTATTTTGCGCAATATTAAATTATTTATTTAATTATTTTCAAACATTGCTCGGCATTTAAGCTAGCTTTAAAATCTCTACGTTGCATTATTGGATCAAGACCGTTTAGCGCAAGAAACAAATGACGCAATCTGTCCGCTAGGAAGTGGAAACTAGGCTTATGCTAATTTCGGACTAGAATCATCACAAATTGGAATTCCCCCTTACCCTTATAACGGCGCCTCGTTCATGATAAGAATCTTTTTATTCCCTACAAAAAGGAGTCTACGTTAAATTCGAACATTCGCCCCGTTGATTACTAAGCGCCCAGGAGGCCAGATTTCATGAGTCAATTGCTATTCGCGCAAAGACGAAAGTGATCGCTTGGGTGATATTTTTTAAATGTAATCTTTTTTCGATACTTTTTTTACCCAGTTTACTTGTTAAATACACTTTCGGAATCACCGTTATAATGAAATGGGTTAATGGTAAAGTAAAGTAGCTGTTACGTTAAGTGGGTAATAGTTAAACGTAATACCTTTTTTAACCACGTATTGGCCTTGGCACTAACTACTCTATTATTCATTGCAACGACATGAAAACATGCAGCTTATTTTCAATAAAACTTTAATCTGAAATCCTTTTTTTTATTTTTTGGAGCCAGTAAACTAGATATACCTATTGTAAATGCGAAAGGAGTTATGTTTCTTACCTCTTCGTGTTCAAATTGCTGAATAGACTAAGTTGAAATCTGATATAGAGAAAGTTTGTTTCCCGAGTGTCCCGAGGAATGACATAGCATATTTTATATTTAACTGTGAAATCTAAAAATTGTCCTTTAAAGCCTTTTATATGATGTATGTGAGCACTCTGAAGGGAATTCGGTATAGTTTCCGTTAGAATATACTATAGCACCTATCTTCCTTTTAAAAAGTTTTTTTTTTATTATTTAAAAAATTGTAAGTACCTACAAAGGTATCGAGAATGCCTACCTATTAGAAAAACAATAATGATAAAAATGGTTCAAACGTCCGTGTATCATGGCGGTTAGAAATCTCGTACATAACACTACCCAATCATTTAAATAGCCCAATTCATATGCAAACCTAACTTTCGGACATTCGTGCAGTAACTTAATCTGTCCAATGACAGTAAGACAAAGGGGGGAGGTGGGACAAACGGACAGACACAGATAATGGAGTTTCACAAATATGCAAGACACACTCGAGACATCTGTAGTGCTTTGCGAGCGTGTGGAGTCCAGTTAGCTGTTTCATTGTGTCGCAGTTAACAAACCGAGTTCGACTATCTTACATACCTGTTAAGAATTTGTGATTGTGGTTAGCTTCTGAATTTAAGAACCTTATTTTGTTTTTAAGGTAGAGGTTTATTTGAACTCATCTTGTCATTTAAAATAAATGTCTTAAATATTGGAATGAAACAAATATAGCAGATTTAAATCGAGTATTTTATTAGTCAGCTAGGAATATGGGAAAGTTTTCGAAACGTTAGCATATAACCAAAAATAGGTAAGTATTTTGTTCCAATATGTACCTAATAACCGCAGAGCTATCAGAAATTATTATATCTTAAATATATTCTTTACTGCTAGAGGCGATATAAATATGACAAACACGAGCATCTGTACTAATATAGGACGCATGTTTATCCGTTTTCTAGTACCAATAAGTATATACAAGCTTGGATTAGTTTATGTCCAAATCTATGGATGTGAATTGTGCAGTGATTTGTGATTTATGACTTAGATAGTAGAACCTAACTACTTAAAAACGAAAGGCGACATCGCCATTTTATAACTAAAATTTCACATTACGCAAATATTTCATATACATTTCCTTATAAAATCCTTCTATACATTATGTTTTGTAAAAAAACTTGATTGAGTAGGTATATATGCGACATTTTATTCTAAGTCGAACTACACAATGCATCTGTAGTACATACCGTGTTCTATTTAAACTATATGAACCATTAGTATTCAACAATCGTATTTCCTAAGTAGTCCGGTTGAATACTTGTAGTTAGCACTAAATAATTGGTCGCGTGCGGCGGGCGCCGCGGCGTCGACGTCGCCGACGCCAGTGCATGCGGCGCACTGCGACACCGGACAAGGCTCACTGTTATTTCTTCATTTTCTGTTTTAACAGTTAAATACGTAACTTGGAAACTTTCTTATTACCACGGCTAGGAGGGATGCACTTAACATTTTTCAGGGAGCGTTTCGAATTGTAAAAGATAAATGTGTACGTTTTTTTAAACTGAAACTGATGAGCGCTCGGGTAATGGTTTCTCAATCGACTTTTGTGATGGGTAATTGTTGTGAATGTTTTGTGTTTTAATAAAGGGCAAAGAGAAAATAGAATTGAAAAAAACTACTACAAATATGAGCAAAGTGGCGTGCATTTGGAGAGGCCTATGTCCAACAGTGGACTGCGATGGGCTGATGATGATGATGATGACTACAAATATTAAATTTGGAGCAATAAATTTCTCATAAAACGCGGTAGGTTCACCGGGTCAATTGATACTATCATAATAATATCTGATGATTTTTAAATGAATCGAGTACTTAACAGGAGCCATATATTGAGAGGACAAGTACCTACCTAAATCGGGTAGTATTTAAATTAAACCATAAAATGGAATAATTCGATTGAACATTAAATAGACCAATGTATTTTCTAAATCCAAATTCTATTATAACGTATATATTATCCCTGCATTGCCTGCCTGATCGGTTTAATATGGTAATACCTACTTTGCATAATTTGCATTTCCAGAAAGTCTCATACCTACAAATTGTGTATAAAAATATTTCAATAAATATGTACATTACTTGTTGTTTGCTTATTGTATTCAGCATTAGTACAGAAAAAACAAATCCAGTTGTCTTTTGCATATCATTTAAGGCATTTGAAGGAAAACAATTTTTCTTCGCGGTAGACATTTCATACCGGGCCCTGTAATGCCCTCACTCATTACATTCTTTGCACGTATAAAATAAAATCTCCTCACAATCTTGACAGCTTTGTATGAGAAAATAACGTAACTTATATGTAATACGAACCCGTGTGTGGCTCCGGGAAATTATTAATATACAAAAAGACACAAAAGGCTGGTTCCTCTTCTAAGTAACTTCGGGAGGTACGTGATTCCACTCCAAAGTATATTTGTTTTTTTTTATCGAAATAGCAAACAGAATGTAATTCTGTTTATTACTCAAATTCTTGTCTAGAATACAGAAAAGCAAGCTCGTGAAAACAACAATTGTATTAAACTTGTAGAACGTAATTTCGCTCGAAAATACAATCTTGAAAGTACTTTTGTAAGCCCTTTATTTAAATTTAGTTTCAGTGTGTAGGTTATAAAAATAAATGAAACCTATAAACGTATTGCGTTATTTACATAACTATATGGGTATTATGGGTATATATCATGAAATAAAATTGTTTCAGAACTGAAAAAAGAATTGGTAAAAGATACCTACATCTGATTTAAAAATCTAATTAACGCCCCGTCCTCTTTTACGGCTTAATAAACATGTTAGTAATTTTGTTTCCTCATAGCCGTTATCAAAAAGATTTTCTTTCCATGTACCTAATGATTGAAAAAAATATAACGTACTTTTTTCCTACAAAGCATAAATAATGAGCGAGTTTGATGGACTTCCGTGATCACATTCGCGTCGATGCCACAAAAGTTATAACAAGGTGAAACTTAGATGATCAAATAATTATGTTATTTGATATGGTAAGCACGCATCCGTCTACCTGTTACCTTCATTTTCGTTACAATGCCAATGTTAATAAAAAGAAATAGGAAAGTTGCGCGCGTACACGTCAAATGAAAAAGTTATGGCACGTGATGATACTGCAAAGACAGCGGGGCCATCTGCCGGGTGCTACGCCAAACTAATTACAAACTCCCAAACTTCCTCAAACACTAAAATATTCTCCTGCAAATGTCACCTCGAAAGATACTTGGACGGAATAATAAACATCACCTTTAGAACTATATACTAATAATAGATAACTTACGTACTATTATTATACTTTCCAAACCATAATTTTAATAAATGTATATAAGATATGTAAAAACAAAATATATTAAACAGTAAAAATGAAAGTGACGATAAAGATGGTATTGCATTTTTTAACCAATATACTATATTATTAAAAGACTATTGTATAATAGTAGCACGACTGAGCTGGCAATAGTCTTAACGCTAAATTATTATTATTATTATTCTTAATAGATTTAATAATAATAATTATGTCCTTGGAGAATTCATACCAATAATTTATCTGTATGCACTATGAATAAACATACATAAATACAATTTGCCTCTAGCAGGATACAAACAAGTCATTTGTCAGGAAATAGCCACACAAATAGTCACAATATATTTAAAACATGGGTACCGACATCTAGATACAACAATGCCATAAAGATTTTAATGTTTAATTTGAAAATGTTTGTCTAAAATTAACTATTCAATCGAAATACATGGATAGTTTTATCTAGGTATATATGCAATTTCTGTCGAACAACGAACAGTCTAAAGTCTATACCAAGAATAATACCTGGCAACATAGCAGGTATACCAACTTCGCCGAAGTGCCTCTTAGTAATGCATAAGCCGATCTTAGTTTGAAGCTCTCAGTTTAAGTACCATTTCTAAAAAGTTTCCGCACAATTAAGGTAGATTACTTTAATATTTTCATTTTACATTATTTTGTTACTAACTAGCATCTGCCTGCGACTTCGTTTGCTCACGATAAGCACTTCCTTTCACTCTCTTAGGGCGTGAAATAAAAAAAAAATCCTTAGTGAAATTTCCAATTTCTATTCCTTATCGTTTAGGACCTGCATTGACATGTCGGTCATTAAGTCAGCTTCTCCTTTTACAAATATAGATACAAACCCCCAAAACGAACAAAAACCACATGACTTCTCCTTAGCTTGACCCCTAAACAATCGATATTAACAACCGAACGTAACGAATGCAAAATGATATGGAATTGAAATACGGGAACGAAACATCATGTGCTCAGTTTCCGTACGCGTGTCATTCGATTTGGTGCCCTTGTGCAACTAAACAAATATTTCGATTGGTTAAACAAAATGACGTCATCATGTCTATCCCCCCTTCCCTTACTCTATTACTCTTAAATAACGCCGGCTAACCGTATCTAATATTAAATTCATAGTAAACTGTTGAGTGCGTCGGACTAGGAACAAGCTCGTCAACATTATTGCCGCTCCCGGGGGATGAACATTGAACATGCTATAAAATTGAACTGCTTTTTAATGTCCCTTTAAGTGATAATATTCACCACGTTTTATTCCGGTAGGGTTGTCTCGCAGATATGACGACTATAAAGTTAAAATTTAAGGCTAAATTGTAAGTGAAGACAAATTATCAACAAGAATTTTTCAACATTTTCAAATAAATACTAGCTGGCCTAGTAAACTTCGTATCACGTTTATTTATTATTTTTATTTAAAAAATAGGGGTTGATCGCAGAAGGTGAATACTTAGGATTGTATGTATCTTTTAATGATGAATCATGAAAAAATGAAAACGAAAAATATTGTTAACCGAACAAACAAAAGTTCATAAAAACCGGAGATCCAATTTTTTTTATACATTCCTTGCTAACACAGTGCTAATTTATTATTTTGGAAATATCATCCGGATTTTGCGTAAATCTGCTCGAAGTATGACGCAAAAGGCTGCCCTTGAGACCTATGCTTCACGCCCTAGATCTCATTACGAGTTACATAAGCAATTTGTGCTAAAATTGTACGTCTATTTTTAACTCGGATATTACATACAGGTACCTACGTTATATCCCTGCTTGAAACGTTTTAAGCGAGGGGTTTAGCGTATAATGTAATCTCTAAATAATGAACCAATTTTAGTACAAATCTTCTATAACAAGTCTGCTATCTATTGTGTATCTAATTTTACAAAACTACCTACCTACCTACCAACGTACCTACCTATCGTTTTTTACGTAGTTATAATAATATATGTTTGAGTATACAGTCTTAACCATTGCATCCCACAAAAGTAAGTACCTTAGCTATTTTTTGGTGGGTACATGATTTATTTTGTAATTCAGGTACTACTGTCATCTTTAGTGCCAAAGTAACGGAACTTCGATAAGCAGTTAAGGTAAGGTAGGTAATATTTGAAGTATTTTTGTTTATACAACTGCCTAACTGTAGAAAACTATTAATCCCTCACAGGAGCACTTCTATATATTAGTCCTGAAAACAATTGTTCTTAGCAATAGTATAAATTGGAATGAAATAATAGGGGTCAAATACCTAATATTCAGATATAATTCACTGTATTCTCTGAATTACGGGAAACTAAAAACGAACATTAATACCGACCCTCCATTCGCGACTTCTCGTTTTAACCAAACTTTACCAAAATTTGTTCCCTACGAATTTTTACCGACTTTATGAATTGTGCGAGGTCGTACAAGTACTTGAGCCACAAAATGAAATCGTACCAACCTCTATTCCAGCGGTTATTGACCACTTATTGGCTCAGCGAATTGACGCTAAAACGCAATATCCTGCACGTTGAGTTTTAAAACTTCTTCATATATGGAACTTCCATGGCGCCTTACGTATAAATAGCTTTACTTCGTTATTGCTCTTACTATAAGTACAATAAAAATACCTAATACAGACTGATACTCAAGTGTCTAGCACAGATATTAAATAGTATACCTACAGTAATAAATATTTCATCTCAGCCCTATGCTAACTAGTAAATCTAATGTATGTAGGACCAACTAGTGTTTGTGCGATCATTAACGGAATCATTAATAGGCTAATGTAGGGAATTCTCCGAGTAATAGCTAATGTTGGTAGTTAGGTGACCCGTTTAAAGTTACGACTAGGTACTTTGATAGGCTATGAATTGAATGAACGCCGCCGTACTGGCGGTCGACTACTTTGCTTATCAATCTTAGGTCCATAGACAAATGCTAATCGATAAAAACAAGCGAATGAAGCGAATGATATATCGCACACCTAGATCTAAAGGGAGCTAACTCAAAAAAGTTACTTTTTCAGGAGAGGTGAAAAACCGATTAATATGTCCATATCCACGCATGTGTTTTATGTATAGATTTATGTTTTTTTTAATGAAGCTAGCAGAGTTATATTAGCTTAAATCTGTTTTAGTGGTAGGTGGGTTTTACTGGAATCCGATGGTGTGCATAACTAAAATCTTCAGGTTTTTGAGTTAGCTCCCTTTAGATCTAGGTGTGCGATATATAGGTATATATGAAAGTGATATACGTGAACAAAACGTCACAATACATGGTCAGTTTTCATCATAGTCCACTCCACACAATTTTACATAGATTTTATTTGGTTAGTATTATCGATTTGCGTCTAATACAATCGATTTCAACGAACATTTTTATTTTAGACACAACTAAAAAGTGATCGTGAATACGTGAATAAATCATCCATCTGATATAATAAATACGAAGTACGTACGTGTTGTTTATGTAATGAAAGGAATCTAATGTAACGGCCGCACTGAAATTGCTTGTATCCATTTATGGAAAGAAATAAGAAAATTAGATTTGAGCGGAGAGAAACATTGAAATGGAGCCTTTCATTTACATATCAATCGACAGGAGGTCGTACTTACATTATCGTAGCCTAACGCGGTTGCGGCGCGGGTGTACGGGTGTGCGGGTGCCTCAGGAATGTCCTAAACATTATATTACATTCCTTGCACGTAAAATATAATATCCCTACCCACACTCAGATGTACGCGTTGCGAGCAAATATCTAAATGTAATTTCCATGCGTTGTCCCCGCAATGTTTTCCCAGAAAATATTAACATGGAAGGCAAGGGGCTGAATCTCTCCTAAGTAAGTTGCAAAAAATGTACGTGATTTTACTTCAAAGTCCCTTTTGTCTTTATGAAAGAAAGGCATAAAAGTACAGGAACGTGAATGGCACATACAGAAAAATTACGCGGCGTAATGATGATGTGCCCGCACTTTCCTTAAAAACAAAATATTTATATTTTCTCTTGACGCGGAGACGGCGATGGGCTCGCAACTTTACTGCGCCCTGTCTGAGGCCTGATTCACTTTTACCACACCACCGGCGGGAAAGAGGAATGCGTAATGTTTTTTCTCCTGTTATTCCGAATAAGTGAAATATTTTATGAAATCAATACTTGAATATTTACGACGTTGAATATATTCAGCAAACTTGGTTACACAGAAATACACCAAGCAGCCAGTGTTGTTCAAATAAGTATTGTATTGACTACTTTATAGAATTGTGACAGTTAAACTATTTATCTTCACATTTTGATTATTCGCCACACCGAAAATGGTTAATAACGTAGCAGTATCATAAATTATTTCTTAAAGTATTTATTAATTTTGATTCTCAAATGTTACATTGGTTACCTACAAAAGTATTTAGTTATTTAATAAGTGATTTTAAAGCAAATCTTTTTATATATATTTTATTAGTCTACTTTAAAAATACGACTCCATCTTTTGCCGTTTCCCTACTACTAGCGCCATCTAGCGCGCGTCGCGCACTTGTGAACCTTTTAGGTAGAATGGCGCCCAAGTGGCGTCTTGGACCTAAGTATAATATTATAATATTATATCTACTTCCTACATTACGTGTACAAATCGTAAACCATATAAAATAAAATTCGTATTTACAGGTTACGTAACGAAAACTAGCTTGTAAATAATTGAAGTCTTTCACATTGAAAAGAGTTGTCATTATAGGTATAAAATGTACCTTTCTGTGTTATTGAACTCGAATAAATATAGAAGGTTTTTTTATTATTATAACGGACTTAACTCGCGTATTTTTATTTTATTTTATTTGCAGACGTTTCGGATTCTTTACAGTTTCCATAATCGTAGCACGACTGAGCTGACAATAGTCTAAAGCGAAACGTCAGCAAATAAAATAAAATAAAATAAAAATACGCCAGTTGAATCCGTTAATAGTTGTTTCATTCCAATGTGCAATAACCGTGAAGGCATCAGAAATTATTAGGTTTTTTTTATGTTATATGTATTTATGAGAACAATGAAACTGCTAGACTATAGCTAATCATTTTAACGTACACAGCTACACAGTACGTACCTAAAATAACCTATAGATACCTATCTACAACTGCACCATTTCTGAAACAACTAACATAAACGGGATAATAAGTACGGAAATAGTTATAATATCGGTAAATAGAAGGATAGCCGTCATCAGTCACCGCAGGGCGCGCTGCGGGCGGCGGGTCGTCGAAGCAAGGGAAATAACTTAACACTATAAGCGTTATACCGACCTAATAACACTGTCGTTAAATCAACGCTACGCTAATGTTCTCCAGCTGTTTCCATCTTAGGTTAGAAATAGAACACCTTTTAAAAACCGGGAGGTAAATGGATGGGAGGCATTTCACTTGAAGTAGGCAGGCCTACCTAAGTAAATTACTCGTAATATTATTACTTAGACTTCCTTACGTAACGTTGGTAATAAGGCAAGAAGTGAAAAAGACAGAAATAATTTGAGGACAGTATAAAAAACCACATTGTAACGTACGGATAGGTAGGCGTTGTGGTCGGTTCTAGAGTTAGGTACTTACATAGCTACATAATAAATTACGTAGGTGTACCAAATGGAAAAATATTGTTTTGCGGAAGAAAATTATGTTCTTTTTCATAGGACAGGTATTGGTTAAATGAATATACTTAGCATGCCGTACAAGTAAAAAATATTTGTATTCTATACAGTATTTAAGTGGATAAATTAATTCATTTTGTGCAATAAACTACGCCTCATTTAAACAAATCCATATGCAAAATATACGCATAAAAGTATAAAATAGGGCAGCGTGTGTCACGGAAATATTTCTTCACAGTTAAACCACATCCCCAAGGTCATTGACACTATACAGTCGGTATAGTAGCAAAGTTTTCAATATTTCAAATGCAATACAAGCAAGCCATTGTAATCCATCGGGTCGGGGTGACCCGTATGGCACGCGGCCACAACTGCAGTCTAAGCCCTGTTAGAGTTTATGACCCTGCATCTCCAGGCTTTACGACTCAACCTAGCAATGGTATTATATCTGTCTGAACTAGGAGTTTACTGTATTCCTACATTTTTTAGCAAGTCATTTTTAGAAACATCCAATACAATGTAATATGATGTTTTAGTACTTACACATTGGTATAAAATTATATTGCTGTTTTGATGACATTTCGATAACGATAAATCTAGCATTCTGATATTGACTACGTCTGGTTAATTCTTGAAAGGTCAGCATATTTTTTTCATTCTTGAGCTAAACCCGTTACGTTTGTTTGAGTAGAAATTTACATTTGTTGCTTTACCAACATTGGATTGTTAGAACTTTGTTAAACAAAAAAAAATACTCCTACTTCCTTTAATGGAAGATTTTTCAGAATTCATATTTCGTATTGAACTCTATGCGGTAATGGTAACATTTTTAGAATAAAAAGGTAGAAACCTAAAAGCGTAGGTCTAAACGCGACGGTTGTTCTGGAATACAAATTGTCATTAAGTCGGCCGTCATATCTAAGTTCTTTCGATTTAAGTTATTGCAAGCCTAAAATAAAAAGAACAAAATTAAGACTAAGTTGCTATACGAATATATTTATTAAGACATGCTTTTTGTCTTGAAATATATAATGTACATTATTATATATACATACATGGTATATATTTGTTTACCAACTTCTATATACCGCTGTCCCGTCATAGCGTAAGAACAAGGATATAATCATCTCTCCACAAGAGTTATAACATTTAATTGCTCGAGGTTTTAAGAATGTATATAAATTCATCTACTAAAAAGGTATATATTATGTTATTATATGATATTCTTAAACATTATTTAGGGAAGGGCAACCAATATAATGATGACGCAATCTATCTATAAATAGCCTATATTTAAACTCGCACGTCATAATTTGTAAAGGCTTAAGAGTCTCCTTTCAGGAGTCTCGCCACCCGTCCGGTTTTGCAGTAAAGGCCCATTAGCTGGCCAACTGCGCTTCAGTATTCAGTTCGAAAAAAAAAAAAAAAATCATAATTTGTTGTGCAAGCTCTGACAATTCCAGCTTTATTGCAGCTATGTTCAAGGGTGTGTTTCTCGGAGCCCTGACGGCGCACTAGCCTTATACCTTTGCAGTAATAAAACAAACCCACTACGGTCATGTTTAGAATGTTAAAGAAACTACAATTAGTCATTGCCAATATTTTTGTGCAAGTGTGTACCTACCTTGGTATGTTGGGTGTTGGTAAGTACGTCGTTGGTATAATTTTAAGCAAACTTTATCTGCCCTAAGTAATTAGATATAGCTATATGTTTTTAGGTAAGTACCTATGCTTGTCAAGAATAACAAAATGTCACAAAGGCTCAAACGTGCTAGCGAATACACAATTAAATGGTCGATTTTAAAAAAACATGTAGGTTAATTAAGTAGGTATTAGGTTAAAAAAAATTAATGAACTCTTGAGAAAAATAGAAAATGTGCAAGCAATACGTACCTACTTACGTAGATTCAATTATGAAAAAGCGTTTAAAATTAAAATATAATTTATAAACATTAAGTGTCGAATCCATTACACTAATAAAACATTTAAGTAAAACACGACGTAATTCCTGGAATCCTTTAACAAAATTATCCAGAAATACGTCGCAGAAGAGAATTAATGAGTAACTTGATTATTGTAACGGAATTCTCTCGGACAAAAACGGTCGTATTCTCCCCAGATGGTAGCTTCGTTTAAAGAAGTAATTACACGAACAGCAAGTTTGGGCGATCCTGCGGTGACGTCATTAGTATGCGACGCGCGTCACGCTGGCGAAGGCGATAACGCAAATTCGTTTTACCGAACATCTCGCTAATAGAGTTTCACTAATTTATAAGGCCGTTAAAGCCCGTTAAGGCCGGACCTGCGTAAAACTGTCCGCGGCGGACGTAAAAAGGATTTGATGGTAGACCCTGTTACATATTTGATGGAACTCGATCTTTCGCCGCGCTGCTCCGAGGTGAACGCGTTTAATTATGAACAGTTTCTGTGGAATTATACGAATTCTTGCTCGGAAACCCTGCTGAAATAATAGATTGTTTTGCTACTTTGTTAATAAATTTGAATTGTTTGTGTAGACGCATTGCCATGGCTGGTAAATATTTCGACCAAACCGTTACAAATTTTAAGATTTGGCTGGGATATGGCCGGCGTATTTTCCTTGTCGTGCGGTTAACGTGCATTATGTATGATAGACGTTTTTAATTAAAAGCCCGATGTAACCACTTAAATAAGCCACACGCCGACGCTGCACCTGGGGAGCCTTAAATAACGGCAACCGACTCCATAATCTCAGACAAGATGGTAAAAAATGTTTCCACAACAAGCCGAGCCGTGCTTAGTAGATTACACTAGAAAAGAGCACTCTCCGTGCATCAATTTCATTAAACTACCGCTTTAGTCGAGAACTAAATTACAATGTTTGAGTAAAATCACATTTAAAAGAAAATGTTCATAATTTAACAGCAGTAAGGGTCTTCAAACCCCGCGCAAATCGGTGTTTCGAGCAAATATGATATCATCCGACGTCACTGCAGTTCAGCTTGGGGATTACGAGATTTTTTTGCGGTAAAGAGGGAATTTATTTTGAAACGTTTTGTTAAAAGACCCTTACATTACATAATAAAACAAACTTTATTACCAAGTGCTTGTTTTCTGCTGTAATCTGAGCTTTTAGATAAAAAGGGGTTGTTTATGACATTATTATATTTACTATGTCAGCTTAAATAATGTATAAATGTAATTCTAAGACTGAACTGGAAACCGGGTGTTTCCTGAGTGATTTTACAGCGTTCTAACTTGGATTTATATCGCACAGGAAGCGCCGTTAAAAGTGGGCCGGAAATCACATCAAGACGCCTTTGCGGCCACTCGTGGACCGAGAAAATTTATACCCCAGTATGCGGATAAATATCGAGATTTTAAAGTTGTATAACATGCACTTAGTTGTTTGTCAGTTAAAGAATATCTGACATGCGTAAAGTCATGACAACTATAACAAATATACACGTGGCCTTTAAGTGACTATAGCGATAGGCTGATTAAAAAGATAGTTTTGCAGTATTTTAAGCTACATTTTTTAACAGGGGTTTATATTTCTAAACAATAAGAAATACAAATTTGGAACCTACATAATTTTACAAATCCAATAATACACTGTACCTAATGTGTATGCCGAATGTTTTCTTGGTCTATTTTTTCTGCCGCATACGAATACCTATCCAGCATTAGCATAGCGTGCCTTCCGTCCAATAAAGAATTGTAGGTGGTAGGTATATGGCAGTAGGAAAGACCGCAAGATGCGGCCGCGGCAACTCGCCTCGAACCAACTCCGACCTTCGCCCTGCCTTCCAATAGTTCAATTTACCTGTCCCCTTATGTTTTTACTTCCCTATAATACAGCGGTCGATCTAAATTCATATGACCGGGAACACATTTGTGTCCTGAATACTTTCGCCTCCAAAATGCTACAAGTATGGCCGCCTCTGTTCGTTCGGGACACAATTGCGCGTGTTTGCATTTTTATCTACTTGTTTTCGTGGGGTGAATACGAATGCAGTCTTTGTTTGGACGGTACATAGGTAAATATTAATATCTTGTTGGAATTGTCCGGGACTAACAATATTTTCGAAATGAATGGAATACATGGAATATGCGACTACGTCGAAAATTACGTATTTACTGCATAAACCAGATAGCATCAGAATTGGAAGAGCTTCATCCAAACTAAATAGGTATTCTTATTTATAATCATCGATTAAAACTTACCGCTAAACTAAAAAGGGAATAGAATACAGTTATAATAGGTAGGAACCTAAAAACTTCCCAGATCGTAGACAATAAAATCGTATATTCTGATAGTACCGAGTTTATTGAGTAGGTATACGAATTATGAAAGTTTCCATCGTAAACCCAATATCGCCGTGAGAGACACTACTCAGAATATAAATCGGTGTTCGCCATAAAATTCCGGTGCTCTTGGTAATTAACACCTCCACTATACCGTAATAAGGAAAGAGGATCTCCTCTATTATGAGCGGTCTGTCTCGCGGCGACAAAGCTGAGGAATAGACAGATGCGACACTTTGTAAAATTAAGAGTTTATGATTACCTACCACTTTATTAAAAATCTTATCATGGTTCATCTAAAATGATTATTAAGGTATCCTTTGATGACTATAATACGTGTTGGCGACTGGCTGATAGACGGCCTTTTTGATAAGTTTTGTATATTACTTTTACATCGTTCTATTTTATACGATTAAAATATTGACACTTTTGATAATAATGTATTTTCTAATTCAGTTGTCGTTCGCTTGTATGTTTAACATCAAACTAAACAGCACGTGTCGGTGAACTAATAGTATTTGACGTTTTCAATTAACGGAAACTAAACTAATTTGTTTGTTATTTATTTGGGTACGGCTAGATTAACTTCGGTAATAGGACCTAATTATTTTTTATGCACAATAAATAAGTAATAATATTTTAATTAAAAATTCGATAACTATAGAATGTTACATTGGAATGAAACAACAATAAACGAATTTACCTCGCGTATTTTATTTTATTGGCTGACGTTTCGAAAACTTTACAGTTCCCATATTCATAGCACGACTGAGCTGACAATAGTCTAACGCAAAAACGTAATTTCAGCGTTACGTAAACGTCAGCTAATAAAATACGCGAAATAAATCCGTATATAGTTGTTTCATTCCAATGTGTAATAACCGCGTAGGCATCAAAAGTTATTATATAATTTTAAATAATTTATTTACATTATAAAGGGTAGGTTTATCACCTCTGGCCATGGAAATCGTCTGTGGCGGAGAGCAAGTCGTCACGTGCGCGCCGAGCTCCTCTCATGCAAGTAATCATAATATCGTAAAACTTTTGCACTTTGCCAAAAACCTCTTGAATCTTCGTAACATGATGTCTTGGAGAACTCTCGGCGGGTAATCAGAACTTAATGATAAGTGCGCGCCGCCGGAGCGGTACCCAAATTTTAGGGGTCACGTAAAATATTAAAACGACGACATGAAGTGGCCAGAGATTCATTGCTTTTTCCCCGTTTTTATTATGCGTAAATAAGACACCCCGACACGTTTGTGTGTTCATAACATAAAACCAAGTTGCAGTAAAGTTCGTCTTCATGGTCGCGTCGGAGCTCTCGTAAATGTTAGTAAAGATCTAAGTGCCGGCGTTACTTACGGTTTTTTTACT
The DNA here is from genome assembly GCA_038024825.1 of Polylopha cassiicola. NCBI lineage: Eukaryota > Metazoa > Arthropoda > Insecta > Lepidoptera > Tortricidae > Polylopha > Polylopha cassiicola. The sequence continues at coordinate 5,739,045 of CP149050.1, forward strand.
GTTTAATAAGCCGCTTTATTTATTTAACAAGATTTTCCCCGCAATCTAGCTTACCCGCAGTAATGTTTATGGCAGGAATAAGCAACTTAACGACAAGTTTCCAAAGCAGAGCGGGTGGAAATGAGCAGCAATTTTGAAATGCCTAAAGTTATCAAGTTCTAAAGAGCCAAAAACGTATAATAAACTTTTCATAAGCTAATTGAAGCAAATTCTACATCTATTCAAATATACTTTATATGGTTTTTTTTATTCTATAAAAAGTATGTTGCACTATATAAACGAAGTAACTAACAATTTCTAACCTAAATTTTATCATTGAAGAAAATTTTCAAGCACTTTCAACATTTATATGTAGGTAGGTACATAAAAATATTGGTTTAGCATAATTCTTGGAAATGTTACGGCTTATGCTAACAAATTGTTTTCGTGGGTAATCCTTTTGTAAAAGACCATGTTAACAACTAAAAACAAAAGGAAAATATGATAGCGTTACAAAAACATATAAGAGCTTCATTTTTACGTAAAATATTTCTACATACCTTTATTTTCCGAGATCATGATTGCTCTGGATCCAATTAAAAAGGTTGTTAGTTCAACAGAAGATGCACCGAGGATTACCTAGAACAATGAATTTTGTTAATTAATCATTACAAATATGTTAATCTTATATCGCGACACGGCTAATTGAATGACTTTTTTCATTCACGGGAAAATGAAAACCTCTGGTTAAAGAAGTAGTTCGATTGTAGTTATTTTTAACGTTTCTTTAAGTTAAGAATATAATTTGCATTGCTTTTATATATGCGGTACGTTTGTTGGCTCAAGTCTGCCCCAACCCACAAGTTATCAAAATGAACTAAGCAAGGCCCCCCTTGGTACTTACGTAATACTTGAATGGCTCCCAACGCAAGCTCCCATAGTTACGCCCATGATTATAACCAACTGAATTTACGGAATCTGACAAAAAATATCATAATATAGGTAAGTACAAAAGCAAAAGTTAAAAAGAAATGGAGACCCAAAGTCAACCCGGCATTATTATTCAACATACGACATTTTAATTCGTGGTGTCACCCGTTCAACTCGCGCTAAGCCGGGTCGGGATCAACGAATAAAAAGTCACATGTAATTGAACAAAGGTGTGAAGAAATACTTGGCAAAATAAGGCCAATATTTGAAGAGCGGCACGAATGAGGAAACGGAACCTCGATATAAAGGGAGTAGATATCGCATGTGTATTTTTGATAAAGTTAACTGTGATACTTGTAAACGTGTCTTAACAGTGATACTTGTTCAGATACTGATGTCATATTAAGGATCTTTTTAATAACTTATAGGTACGTACTTACCTAGCAAATTGTTATATTAATTTGTGATGCTTGAATTGAATTAAATTGATAATCCCTTATGAAATATTAAAACGCATTTCTCGATACCGTCAGTGTTATATAATATTTGTAGTTATTCAACAAACGCTGGTAGGTAATGAAATCTAAGGTGCTTAATTTAATTAATTTTATTCCAGCACTTATTGCCGTTGATCACGATATTTGTTATAAAGAAGTAAGAACATAAATTCTGCACGTAGTAAATAAAGGAAACACATAACCATATTTTAAACAGATATTAGTCTAGTACTGATTTTAAAATACCTACACGATTATTACAAACAACATGAGGGATGGATTGCTGCACCAGGTGGAACCGACTTCAAAAAATAACAGACGTTACAACAAACAAAAATTGTCTTCAATAACTACTATTGAAGACAATTTTTTTTTCTTTTCAGTGCGCTTTTGTTTTTTTGCCTTTTCATTTTTTTTTTCGGCGGTTATTAGATTTAACTATGTTCTATTCCAGGTATTCTGATGTCTGTTCGCGAAACAAATATTCACTTTTATGCCTGACAGCTTGAAGGTATCTGGTTGGCAGAGCTGATATAAAATGTACAAATTGTGAGAAAAATTGTTTTCGTATTTGGTATAAGAAGTGTGCAATAAAACAAAAAATGTGGCCAAGAATATCGTAGAAAGCATTAACATAAAACATTTTATTAATATAGTAACATATATGTACTAACTATATGTTACTATATTAATAAAATATTTTGTGGCAAATATCTGATATAAAAATCTAGTTAGTTTTTTCAAGCATCACCAGTACTTATCTAATGAAATGTATAAATTTTATCAACAATATTCTTACTATTCACTGAATTAGTCTTCCTAATAAGTACCTACATGATGCACTTGCTTTATTAAGATTGTGATGTCATTAATAAAACATTAAAATTTAATGTCACAGATAAAATAAATTGATATGTCGTTGTTATTTACTCGGAAAGCAATCGTCGAAGCAAGCATAGTGTACCTACTCTGTGGACTCAATATGTCGACTGTTTTTTTTTCTATTAAGTATATTACCAAAAATTAATGGACATATATTGTTTTCATTAGGTCTTATTAATAATACATATATCATAATAATATAATATATTAAGTAACTTATGAAACATACCTTACATGTCACAAAAAATATTCGTTTCCGTTCGTAAAACTTCGTTATTTTAAAAAAAAACTACTCGTAGATTATAATTATTCAATACAAATTAGTCCATTAATCACCAATTACAATCACTTTATTATGACTTCCACTTTATTTATTAGTCATTTTTATACACCATTAGATATTTACGTATCATGAATGTAATAATATTTTTTTAATAACATTAAATTATTTATTTAGTCATTATTAATTAATATCCACAAAATTGCTGTTAATAAGTAATTCTTGCGATTGGTCATGAGATTAAATATTTTGATTATAATTCTTCAATACATATTACATTAAACGCATTGTCACTTCCACTTTTAATTATTAGTTCCGATACACCATCAAATATTTACGTATCGTGAATTTAATAAAGTTATTTTGATTGAGCACGCGTGTTACCCGCATAGTAACATTTAGTTTTTTATTTAATAATTACAGGTATATTATTATGATTACTATCCACTAGTTTGCTGTTAATACATTATTCACGTGTTACTATCTCGGACAGTTTGCGGGTGACTGCCTAACAATATAATCGACTTAATCGGAAAGCCAGGAAACTACCCTCAAAATAATTAATGTTTTATATAGTTACCGGGCTTTAAAAAATATCACGCGTTAAGATTTAATTCTTTAATTCCTTTATTGTATTTGTTTATTATAAATTATTTATTTAACTTACAATGTAAGCATGTAACTATGCAAGTATGTATGTAAGTATGTACCTACGGGTAAAATCTTGCAACAAAATTTTGAAGCAGATAGATAACTTTAACCGATTGAGTTGAAATATTATACACACGTTATAGAGTAAGATCCCAGAGCGATCTGACGTAACTTATTTTCTGACGAATGAAACCTTAAGATTTCAGTAGCGTCTAGAGTGCCTTGAATATCTACGGGCTTGTGAAAACTGTCAGAGTGACACCAGGGCTGGTACCAGGTGAGAAAGGTGACTAAAAATAAGAGTTATCTTACTTATTTTCTCATGGCTCATTTTTATATATATCATGTAGAATATTATTTTAAAGTAATGGATATAAGTGTCAGACACTTGAGATTGACCAGAACTTTTGTCAGACACTTTTAAGCTACCCAAAAAATGGATCTCAAAGATGGATGAACATAAGCATATCATGTTTAGGCTCATTCGACTCGGTATGACGAGCACTTTCTAAACAGAATATGATGATGGTAGTGTTGATGATGAATCCTGAAGACTACTATGGATCTCTAAGTTGGATGATCATAGGCATACCGTGTTTGGGCTTATTCGACTCGGTATGACGAACGCTTTCTAAACACATGATGATGGCAGCGCTGATGATGAATCCTGAAGACTACTCCGGATCTAGAAGTTGGATGATCATAGGCATATCATGTTTAGGCTCATATTCGACTCGGTATGACGAGCACTTTCTAAACACATGATGATAGATACCCCACATGTAAAGGTCTGATGAAAAAAAATGCTGAGTTTCAGTTCAATGTATGGGGAACCCCAAAATTTTGTTTTTTTTCTGATTTTATTTTAAAATCTTAATGCGGTTTACAGAATACATCTACGCACCAAATTTTAATAATGTAGCTCTTATAGTTTCGGAATAAACTGGCTGTGACTAGAGTACCCGGTTACTGAGTAATCAAATTAGTAATTGGATTACATTTGTAATCGATTGACGCCAACACTGATTGAAACAGATAATGCTCGTCATAGCGAGTCGAATAAGCCCAAACACGATATGCCTATGATCATCCAACTTCGAGATCCGGAGTAGTCTTCAGGATTCATCAACAGCACTACCATCATCATATTCTGTTTAGAAAGTGCTCGTCATACCGAGTCGAATAAGCCCAAACACGGTATGCCTATGATCATCCAACTTCGAGATCCATAGTAGTCTTCAAGATTCATCATCAACACTACCATCATCATATTCTGTTTAGAAAGTGCTCGTCATACCGAGTCGAATGAGCCTAAACATGATATGCCTATGATCATCCAACTTCGAGATCCGGAGTAGTCTTCAGGATTCATCATCAGCACTACCATCATCATATTCTGTTTAGAAAGTGCTCGTCATACCGAGTCGAATGAGCCTAAACATGATATGCTTATGTTCATCCATCTTTGAGATCCATTTTTTGGGTAGCTTAAAAGTGTCTGACAAAAGTTCTGGTCAATCTCAAGTGTCTGACACTTATATCCATTACTTTAAAATAATATTCTACATGATATATATAAAAATGAGCCATGAGAAAATAAGTAAGATAACTCTTATTTTTAGTCACCTTTCTCACCTGGTACCAGCCCTGGTGTCACTCTGACAGTTTTCACAAGCCCGTAGATATTCAAGGCACTCTAGACGCTACTGAAATCTTAAGGTTTCATTCGTCAGAAAATAAGTTACGTCAGATCGCTCTGGGATCTTGGACCATTAAGTTTAGATGACAATGCATGGTTAACTACTCGTAAGTGACGTTATTCTAAAACCAAAGTAATGGGGGTAAGAGGAAAACAAAATAACTACAAATATAGCTGAGTGGGGTATCAAATGAAAGAGGAACCCATTTAAAATTTTAAAAAAAAGTTTTTTTCTTTAATCTTATTTCGCGTAAGTATTTTTATTTTATTTTATTAGCTGACGTTTCGGATTCTTTACAGTTTCCATAATCGTAGCACGACTGAGCTGACAATAGTCTAACGCTAAAGCTATTGTCAGCTCAGTCGTGCTACGATTATGGAAACTGTAAAGAATCCGAAACGTCAGCTAATAAAATAAAATAAAAATACGCGAGTTAAATCCGTTAATAGTTGTTTCATTCCAACGTGTAATAACCGCGAAGGCATCAGAAATTATTAATCTTATTTCTTAATAAATCAACTGTAGGTAACCAATTTAACTTTTTGAAATATTTAACTACTACCTACATGATAACTAATACAAGAAATATATATTATCTAATACGTAGAAAATTTACAGTTTTACACTAAACAAAGCTATGCTTATGGATACATTGTTTTGTTTTGTTTTTAATCTTGGTAGTAAGTAGTTATGTACCTGATTTTACTTTTACAACTTTGCAAAGTTGCTCTGTAATTAAACAGACAAAGACAGGCTGAACCATTAAAATTAATATAAAGACTTATTAATGCAGCGACGGACGTAGAATTGTATAGAATTTCATAAAATGCAAATTGGAATACTAAAAGAAACTCACAGAACCACCATAAATAGCTGACAATTGCGACTCACGTACTCAATTACCGTAGAACGTGATAGGAAAAATATAACGGATATTTTAATAAAACTACCTTTATGCAGTAAATAAATCTACTACGAGTATAATTAAAATCACTGCGCAGTGCTAGTAATATACTGTGAATATATACTTACCTATACCTGACACTTGTATAAACTGCTGTAAAAGTGGTAGCAAATTTTATCGACTCAATTAATGACACCGTGTCAGTTACACTATGGGTAGTGTAACTGGAATAAACACGGTGCCCCGATTATCGGCATAGGTGTGGTTTTCAGTTCTCACTGGGGTCTCGATTTTTTCTACTTTAGTCTTCGTCAATTATTATTATCATTTGAATGTATGACATTGAACAATATCGATCGCATTTCGATTGATAGGTAAACATTTGTTATTAAGGTTTGTAAGTAGGTACGTTAGATGAATGTAATTTAAATGTGAGTTGTACTTACAAAAACTACATGTCCAATCAGATTTAGAAGGAGTGACCGCAAAACGGAGGTCTAAGTCGAATATCCGCACAACGCCACTACATTAAGAAAACGACATCAAACGATAATTGAGGTGACGAAGTAGACTATAATAAAAATAATAGAATGTAATTTATCTTATCAACAGGTAGGTAACAACTATAGGTAACTTATTCATATCAATTGAAATTAATTAAAAGATATTTGTTGCCCAATTTCAAATTTCCTTGTTATCCGTTAATTCTTATATACGGAGTAAGTTTCTTTTATGATAGGTATTGACATAAGTGCCATACTTGATACTTACATCCATTCTATATTGATTAATTAAAACACAAAGTAAAATTCAAGAAAAATATATATATACTTACGATATTTTCGTCGAAAAAAAAATACAAAAACCCATTGACAACATATATCAAAGTGACATAATTCTTAATAGCAAAGTAATTTAGTATGGCACTGCAATGAAAAAGCGTTCCAATGTAACGCAATAAAACGGCTCTTAGTCTGAAAACAATTCAAACTGAGTTATGCCACGGTGCTGGCAATAAGTCCGGGCCTTACATGGCGTATAATGGTATGACACGACAAACAGCTTTAAGTGTGTAAAATATGGAGCGTGACGTCAGCCAAGCGCAGCCAGACTAGACTTTATAGTGGAGCCTAGGATACGCCGGATGCGCGGGGACTCAACCGGCTCCAGCGCCACCGCTTTATATTACACATTTTTAAGAAATACTTTAAGTACCTACACATACCAAATAGAACAGGTAAAACCATTAAACACACCAAACCGATACTGCTAACTGTACGGTTTGCTTTCATGCAATTGAAATGAATAAGCAAAATCTCCGTGAGGTACTAAGAATTCAGCTGATTTCATTTCATTTGGTTAAACGTAACATTTGCAAACCGCTTTCGTATTTTTTAAATGAACCGATATAAATATTTTATGTTAATATTGCACGATACCATCCTAACGTAAACGAGATTTAAAAGCTAACTCAGATTAGGAAAGTTAGTCGAGATGAGGTCACGATAGCGAACAACAGTCGTAGGAACATGTGATGAAGCCTCGCTATAATCAGCTGGCTCAGGGAAATCGATGTGCGGCCCCGACTTGGGTTAACTGATGCTCGATGACGTCACAAATACACAAGCGACCACACTTTGTTCTCTTTTAAGGATTTTCCAGTCTTACATTGTTTGGTCATTTGCAAAAACGCAGATCACAGTACGTCGCTGGTTTAAATTTGAGTGGATATTACGGTACATTTTTGTAAGAGAGCATTTTATTTGTGTGTAATGTTATTTTGGTTTAAATCCGGTTTTGATAGAAAACTACGGTTACCCTACTATCCGCCTTATTTGCAAGAAGGGAAGTCAATGGTCCCGAAGGCCAGACTCGGCGGCGCTGCCGCGGCGGCGCGACCCGAGATTACACTGTAATTTGTCGGACTTGCCTACTCATTGTTCTCGATCTTATACCTCAAAAACATCATTTTTCATTTTGCTTTCTAACTTAACAATAAAATACAATATGCTCCTGGAACTGCTAATATATTATACATGTAGAATGAATAATTAATTGGACGAGTGGAGTGATCTCATCCATAAATATGAATGAAAACTTAATTATTGAGTATCGAAACCGATGTCCTAATAGCAGCTAGGCAACGGAGTCTCACATCGTCTGAATGAACGGTTCGATTCGACGCACGAATTCGATTTATAGACACTTTGCTCGTACAGCGGCATACATCTAAACATTATGTGCACATATCTACACATAATGTGCGTGTAAAAAGATAAGAGTATCATAAAAACTCCACTGAAAATAATTTGAGCGATGTTACTCGCTTTTCACGAGACATTCGGTGGTAGGGACCGCATAAAAGTTGAACATCAGACAGCCTAATGGATTACAAGAATTGCTTCCAAAATCGTAAAAACGCCTAAAACATTTCTAGAGCCTAGAAAAGGGTTTTGTAATCCGTATTGTAGTCTTACGCGCGTGGTGTATGAATATAGTTGTCATTTGAAAGAAAATTATTCTGTGGTCGTATTCAGTCATTGCTATTCAGAAGCTCCGCTCACTAATGATTACAGTGTAATTCCAAAAGAGATGAACCGGGAAGTATAATTGCATCAATTTAGAATATTTTTTTTGTTTCTTTTGCCTTGGAAAAAGTGTTGTTTTTTGTAGATTTTAATATTTAATTTAGTAATTTGTAAATATTTAAATGTATCGTCCATTAAAATCTAATAGATTTTAGATTCAAGCGCTTAAGTTAACGTATCTAATGCAATATTTAAAATTACATTTTTTTACCACATCACAGTTTTAGGATCGATTTACCATTTAAATCCCAGGCTAGAATATATTCGATTCAATCTGCTTTATAGTGACAAAAGGAGCATTTCCACGTTCGCAGTTTGAAATTAAGCTTATTTATCCGGTAGTTTCTATTCCGTTCTCTCTATCAATCGAGATTTAGGACCGGGCTCGGGGCAGACTAAACCGTTTACTTTTTTGATCTAGGTCATTCGCCGGCAAATGCGTCACAGCCGATTTATTTCCACTTTTACTGCAATGGCAATGGTCCAATTTCACAATCTACCTCCATACTCGACGCGAACTATGTTTTTCAAAAAGCACTAGGCACGCTGTTTCTGGTAAGTGTACTTTCAGCTTTTATTTGTCGTTTTGTCTGTCTTTTATTTAATTTGCAGAAGGATTTATTACGTTTCTGCATTTAGAACAGTTGTGCTTATTTAAGTTTCTATTTCTTTTTTAATTTACACTCATGCGTAAACAAATGCATCACCCCTCCTTGCAAATACTTTGTCGGTAATTTAGTCGTATGGCTTCGCTAAAAAACAATAGTAAGTTTATAAAAAGTCAGTTTTGGCTACCTACCTATACGGTTAATAGAAGTAAATAATAACCGAGTTCAATCTCGACGAGAACGATTAAATTCCATGAATTAGTGAAGTAGGTACCGCACCGGACGTCTTTTATTATCAGCTATATTCTGAAGCTGTCCTACTGCTATAAGTTTCCAAAAAATAAGGTTCAGTAGCAATATGTGCCACGCAGTACGCGTTGGTAAATTTATTTTTATTCAAGATACAAAAAGGGCGCACATCCGTATTTACAGTTCTTGGCACGTTTGTACGGAAAATAAGAAAATGTTCACGCAGTGTGTGCCTTAGAGGCCGATTTATGCGCGGGACACAAAATAGGATTTAGATAAAATAAGGCATAACTGGGCTTTACAATAAGACTCGTTTCGGGTCAACTCGTAATTTACATAGCATACTTGAAATACGGCCAGCTTTGTATGGAAAGCTTCTACGTTGTAGCAATTACGGGGAAAACCTTTTGTTATAGAAAATTAAAGGATAATTGAGCCAAGGGGTATTTACTGCCTAGGTGAAGTGCCTCCTTACATTTTGTTTGTTATACAAAAAGCTATTTACTCAGTATAAATTTACTGCGTAATCGAATTAATAAAAGCTATAGTAGTACCTATACCTAGATACTTTTCTAATATTTAGGCTCGAGCCTAGCCGTTGGTGATATTGTTAAAGTAATAAATTAAATATTAAATCCACGTCTTTCTCAGACCAGAATTATAAGGCTATTGTGTTCTAGTTGTTTCTGGCTTCCTTACTCCAGGGTATTCCTTTGTCAGATCAGAACAATGAAAGTTAATGACAGAGAAAATTATGGATAGCGAACATGTGCCAAAAAAGGAAAACTCTTTCATACTGTTGAGGATTACCCGTACCCCGCATAACCCGCATTACTTGTACTGGAATAAATACATAAGCGATGTTCCTGGAAGACTGCCACATCAACTCTAAATTTTCCTAAATGATTGATTTTAATTCTACAAATATTTATAGCTTTAATAATTGTAAAAAATTAGTGGTCATGTCTTATAAATACGTAAGCTAATTATGTTTTGTTTTGTCTACGCCACAGACAATAATATTAAACCTAATTCAACACGTCATCATAAAACTTCTGTTCTACTATTAAATGAAAATGATGAGGAAAATAAACTAGCTCTTTATTAAGAAGGTCGATGTCTACGTTCGGTTCGGAGCGAGCTCATCGAGCGAAACTAATGACATTTTATTTCTCTGGAGAAATGCATTAATTTCATTTGTTAGCACATCGATACCGGAATACGGCCATTATTCTCCCTCTTGCGAGAAAGTGGATCCGCTATAGAAAACCTATTAGTACCTACATCAATTACCCTCGGCGAAGTAATACTATTTTAGTATCGATAACGAAAATATCTGAGAATTTAAATTTAATTATTACCTTGATTCAATAAACAAAGAAAAAACATTTCGAATAGAAATTATGAAATAGTATATTTTTTGTGTAATAAAATTGTAAATAAGACAGATTAAGACAACGCATAACTGATATTAATAATTGCATGGATGAGTCTATCTAATTATTGAATAATATAATCTTAAGAGTGAAATTTAACCAACCTGTTAAGGGTGCACTATTTAAATAAAATTAAATAAATATGTGTCAAAATGTTTTTGTACAAAAATATACGTATTTCGCCCCAGGCAACTATTATTCGATGATAGCGAAAATTGCATGGAATTGATATAATCGAGCGCAAACTGAACATTTGACTTTTCGTTTGCGTCTTATTGACTTACTATATTTTTTCCCTACGTTAAACTCAAAAAGGAACTTTCCTGGTTTACGATAAAAATTACGGTCAGTTACCAACTGCAGTCATCAATGCTAAAATAGCTTGAAGTTTAAACCTCGAACAAACTAGCAGCTCTATTCTGAAACCAAAGCGATGTCGCTATGGTGCTGTGACTTTAAGAACATACCTACTGAATTATAAAAAAGCGACACTTGCCAAGAAAACCGGTTCGCTCGCCCTCGCGGTCTCAATCCTGTGAATAAGTAATTTTTACCGTCTGTCCAACTTTTACAAACAAATTAACGGCTTAATGTTGTTATTTTAATAAAAGTTGTGAGTTAAGTTTCTCACAGGTTCCGCTTTTACGGCTTACAGTTCGCTTCATCGTCGGTGTGAGGTAGTTTATGATTTCAAATATCAAACGCCGATAGTGTTATTGAAAGGGCAACCAGCTATTACCTCTCGCTTTTGGCTAATTGCTTTAACAGTTTCCCAGTTTTTTCCACTGTGTAGATCAAAAATGTAACAGCTATCTCAAAAAGTAAATTTCCGATCACTTTCGAAATTAAGTTTAGGACGTTTAACATATTTTATATGCAGACACAATTTTTCTTTCTTACCCAATGTGCGGTATTCACCTCCTTTTAATATTAATTTACTAATTTTTATCTTTGGAATATTTTTTTTAATTGTACGAATCACTTATCTACTAATTCAGTTAAGAAATACAGTCTACTTACAACAACCATATAAGTACTTAGGTATACGCAATTAACAAAAATATTTTTTAACAATTTGCACCGAAAAACAATTCGAAACATATTTGCATCTGTAGTATAAGTTACAATTTCCGTATCAGGCGGAGGCTGCGCGCCCTCTTCACTTAAAACTGCTTATTCTAATTTATGGCCGCGAGTATTGCACTGCTTATTACTTCCGTTGCAGTTTCGGGACCGGAAGTAAATTTTATGGCGTTGTAAACCATGAGCGTCTTAGCATAATTGCTGTGTTACATTAAATTAGTTTAGCCATCAATTATGTCTTTATGCTAATATACCCGTGGCGCCATAACCGACAAGGTTTAATTCAAATTTTGTAGCAATGATACCAACATTACCAACACGCGCACACGAGATTGTTTATGAAATGGCTTGTGTGAGATAATGGTTTTAATAGCTTTTAAACTTTGCCATATCGCTGTATCTAACGTCACAATCAGGTAATTTCTACTAACCTTGAAAATTCTTGATTGCAATTAACGTTCAAACACGACCACATCGCAAATGAGTAGGTACGTGCTAGCAAACAATTAAGCCCATACTTTTTGCTCTATCCGCACAAACTGTAATTCTAATGCAAATGATTATTATAATTGCCGCCAGCAACAGATGGGGGCGACGCGTCGGCCAATTGTCGCCGAACATTCGTAATTTAAAAAGCAAAATGAAATAAACCGCTCGGTCGCAGTACATAAATTTCATGTTTGCGTCGGCCGGCGAGCTGGCAGCGGATATTAATCAGTGGATATTGAAATATGTTGTTTTTTCAGCCGATTGATAAACGGCGAGCTCCGCGCCGGCCTGATTAAACACTGACGCTTGCTGCTTGCTCAATTACTGCACTTGCGTCCACGGCTTCGCTGCACCGCTGCACCGCCACCGCGACACCGTGCCACGTGTTATACTTACACCCAATGCATCCATTAGGTATTTACTATTAAATAAATATCTCCATAAAAATATTATTCAAACTTGTTCAGCTGTTTAAGGGTGAAGAGATAACAGACAGACAGTTTTCGCTGACGATAATAGTAGTATTGACCGATGTATGTATTGTGCGAAAGACGAGGCGTTGTCAAGAAACCTACCTACTCTTAGCGAAATACACGGATACTTTTTTAAAACTTAAAATATTGATAAACTAACGTAACATACTCTATATTTATAACCAAAAACAAAATCAAAAGTGTATAGGTACCTAGTTACTACTACCTTAACAGGAAATTTAATTATACTTATTGCATTATTAAATCTAAGCCGCAAGACGTAATTAGATACACAAATAAAGGAAATCATGGCGATGGCTTTTACTTAATAATCGATGAACCGCAAGCCACAGCACAAGCTTCCAAGATCCGCAAACGCCTTAAAAATTGAACTGCCAGTACAAACTTGATTAAATATTAAAGCATTTCGGGACGTCCGTGGTGGGAATGCAGGTTGTCGTTGCAAGCGCCGCTTGAAGATTTATGATGCGGCCAACAGGCGAATATTGAAAACTCATACACCAAGAGTCTGCTTGATGCACTATAAATGAAGCCAAGGAATTAATAACGGTGATATTATAATAAAAATATATCCCATAATAATATGTAACTAAACGTTAGACTATCGTCATTTCAGTTTGCTGCGAATACTTATGGATGCAAACGAATCTTATTTTTTTTTTTTTTCCAAAGTACCTATGTCATTGAATTTTAGTCTTATAAAATAATAAAAGATACTTACATGACGATGATGTTTTCTGTCTAATCTACCAATGTTGGAGTTGTATTCATTAAGATCTTAATCTCAAATAAATATAATATCTTAACACATAGTTCCTTTTAATTTTAAGTAATGTTAAATTGTTCAGTTGAAACTCATGTATTATGCTCCCGAAAGTCACATTGACCTATAAGGTATGTTGCAGTATACCGTGTTCCAGATCTAGGGCATCTGAATATTAAGTAGATAAACCTTATTAGATACTGCTTCCCGTTAATCATTAATCCAGGCCGGACCCCTAAAACAAAATGACATTATCAGGACCGCTCGATATTCCGCCGGCCGAGTCCCTGGGCTTATTATTAATTTTACCCAAATTGACATTCGATACATTCTAGTTGATTGATGGCTCTTTATGTAAAACAGCTTTATAAATTAAGCTTTTTCGTTGCTCACCGCTTATTAACTTACCGTACCGGGATACGCGGAATTATATTGCTATATTAATTCGCTGTCCTGCTTTCTTTCAGTAGGTACTAAACCTTATATCGTTACATATTTTACGGTATATATATTTTTTTTGTGATAAGTACCTAGGTATAATTTTTGAGAGTCAAAATGATAATCAGTTTTAAATCTCAAAATCGAAAATTACGAACTTGGAATTTTACGTTATTTGATGTCAAAATCTATTTGTCGTATAAGTCTGCTACGAATATTAAAACTGTATTTAGTAATAATACTTACCTACGTGTGTTAATCCGTTATAGTTTTATTCCAATGATTAATAACCGCGAAAGCATCAGAAATTATTAAATCGGATGATTTATCGTTTATATGACATGATAAAATGAAGCATTATAGGACCACAGTGTAATGGCGAAAAGAATTTCCACGTGTATACCTACTCGCCTATTAATTTACCTTTCTGTCGCTTTGTCATCATTTGTGATTTCCATTTCTCAGATAGGGAGGGGTGTAACGTGCCTATCTCGTTTGCTTATGATTTATATCTCGGTAAAGATTTCCATTCTTCCTCCTCTAAAGGAGGCTTCTTGACTTATGATGCGACGGGATCATTATTTTATGCATTCCTGTAAATAATTTATCTAATAACAAAAACCAAGACTTGGCTTTTAAAAACCAAACAAGGCGATTTTTGGCAAGTACAAAAATAATTGATTTCGGAAACCTGGTACTTCTTGACTGATAAAGAATCCAGTAGTACTTACTTCCGGTATTCAAAACTCAAAGACAATGCAAGTAATCAGTTAATTTAGTTAGACTTACACCTAACATCGGATTCGGGCCTGGATTATAGCCACTTGGACTTATTTCTCTCAATTCACCTCTCAGGCATAAAAAAACGATTTACTGAGCAAACATAACGGTTTACGTTACAGCAGCTGTTTTGAGAGACTTCAGTAGGCACCAAAGAGTAAGTAAGAGGCTCTTTTGTCGGGAGCCTCCGCCCATAGTGCTCGGTATCGCATCATTAATCTCTTCGCAAACACCTCACCCTATCGGTTGCTTCGATCGCTTACGTACGAGTACCTATAGATTATCGAACAGTTCTCAATGTTGTTTTCGGCTCGTTCTTTTTCCAAAATGTGACTTTATAAGCTATGGACGCCATCTGTTTTTTATTTGTGTTGAAAGCAATTTTCAATTCCATTATAGTAATCGATGGAAATTATTGTTTTCCTTTTATATTATTGTAATAACTTTTATTGGTAATTAGCGAATACCTACAAAATATATCTTACTAAGTATACTCGTATATATCTACCACTATAAATAGGTATGTATCATGCGCATGCATTCGCATTCGCAAAATGCTACCGTAAGTGTAATTAATTATTCGTACGAAACTTTTTTATATAAAGATAAAAATTCTCGCGGAAAAATTATACCTACAATCTCGTAATCCACTCGGTAAAACCACGAGGTACGCTTTCATGTATAAAACCCGATGCATCGGCAAATGGGAAACATAAAGTGTTACAATACTATTTAAAGTGAGTTTGAATTCGAAGCGAAGTAATCAAGCGAAACACACAAGGAATAGCCACTTTTCGCAAAACTGTTAGGTATTTATTTGTACATTTCGGCAACATAGTGAAGTTTCTATTGTGCCGCTGCGTCACGTACGTGACAAACTGTTCGTCTTAGGGATCGCCAAATATCGTTTAGTACGTGCGAGGAGAAAACCAACCCGCTGGGTAAATAAATCAAATATTTAAGTAACATACTGTTCCGAAATAAAATAATTTCTATCTCACTATTCCTATTTATTCTTAGGAATAAAAAAGTTGTTATGATCTTCATATTTATACAAAAAACCCTTTTTGATTCACTTTTGCGACAGAAAAAAATATGTACCTATCTACATAATATTTACGCATGTGTTTTGACAAGATGGCAAAACAATAAAAAGTAATCGCTGCTAAACCTCAAAAAGGCCTATGTGTTGTTGCTGCATACATTGGTGTGCATAATCGAATAATTCCTAATATAATAATCTCATGTACCTACATACTCGTAGGCAGCATTAGCGGGCGCGAGCTGACGGTAATGTCATCATGTTCTTTGTGCCGCTGTACGCTGACCCCATACAAATAAGGTTCTTATTGAATTTTTCAAAGACGACTCATGTTAACACATGTTCGCGAGTTAGGGCGAAGTTCGCGGCGCCCGGCCCAAACTAAATTTACCCCACTGACACCGCTTAGCTGAAGAACCTAAATGAAAGCTCACTGTAATTCCATTTCCTCGCAACTTTATCATAGCTGTACACTGCAATTTTAGTTTTCCAATAAGCTTTTATTATTTTGTTAGTGATTTATATTTGTATGGATTTATAAATATTATGGTTAACTAGGTAGGTGTTAATATTTTAACAGATCACTAACGGAAGTTAACGGTACCTATCTACCTAACTTATGTGTTGAAATACAGCAAAAGTGGAAATTTGACAAGTTAAAACTAAACCGTGAAAGATTGTGAAGAGGTGACTTACTATAGCTACACAAAAACTACTGACCTGAGCTAATTAATGTAGATAATTGAGAATAACAAAGTGTTGGAGTCCGGAGTCCGGAACCTTTATGTAATCGAAATATCGGGTTATTTACTTATATAATAAAGGTTATTTACTTATAATAATAAAAGAATAATATATTTTCCAAATCGATATATACCATATCCAAATCGACCATTTCATAGTGAATGTATGTGAGCTAGGTAAGACACGACTTCCTAACGCGTTGCGAAAATTCACTCAAGCTGCCTCCGTCAGACGTGTATGTTGTTTTTATTGTTTTAAATGCGTACGTTATTTTTCGTAGAAAATTTCCTAGGGAGAGAGACGTGCTGTAAAATACGGACCGTCTTACAGATTATTATATGAAGTTTTATTGTGAGCCGTATATCTGAATGGTACATGTTTTAGACGTGGCTTTTGCTGGAGAGTTCTTTTGTTTTGACACAATATTCTAGTTCTACGTTCGGCTCTCTCAAGGAGCAGTAATATTTGCAGCGCGGTTTCTCTTAGGATACGATTGTTCGTCTATTGACGCAATGACACGAAACCGCCGAGAGCCTCAAAAATTCCTAATGAGCCCGAAACATGGGTGTAAGCAATAAATATTAAAACGGCAAACAGATTAAGCGGCAGGGCACGTTCGCGGGACTTTCGATTCCAATTCGGTGTCAGTCGATATTAAATTAAAAGCACCCACGCATTCTTCTCGCGCCTTTTTCCTGTCCATTTGCAAGGACCGTGTAGATCCCGGGGTCACATCCCGCTTCAAACGACGCTAGCCTACGCTAGCAGCACGTGGATAAGAAAACCATTTTCAAAACAAATTTACTATAAGGTTTCCTTGATTTCGGTGGAAATTGAACATTCTCAAACGCATCGCGATAAATTACGTGAATAAACTTACGAGGCGTTTTTAGTTCATAAGGAATGTCCATGTTAATAAAACGGGTCGCGGGAGCAAATTTCTAGGCAGCGGGTGAATGGCGAAGCATACTTGAGTGACGGAGGACTTTTTTATTTGAATCGTGTGCGAATGCGAACGGCCAAGCTTCAAACGCGTTGTTGTGACATATCGACATACATACTATTTGTTAACCGTGTGCAATATAATTTTTATTTCATTCCTTTTACTGCCTGCTTCATAAAATCATAATGTTCAAGTAAACTTTATGTCACTTTTCTAGCATAATATTCTAAAAACAACTTAAAACTATAAACGTTTCTGGTTATAAACTTGCCTATTTTTTAAACTACTGAAATATTATTATATAATTGATAAAGTTTCCATCGTTTTCAGTCTATTCAATTCGTAACCGCAAGTCTATTAGTAATATTAAGTAGTTTGGAGCTAAAATCCAAGTTATCGAAGTTCCAGACACTTAGTGCAAGCTATCTACAAGATCAAATCAAGACTAGATCTGACTTAGATTTGCGTTCGTGATGCCAACCAGAAATTTTATAATTGAATTACGGCAAGTAAAATAAGAGATATGTTTTTGCCAATTTCAAAACTGCACTTTAGCTGACGCGTCAATAAGTCACTACAGCAACCCTAAAAATATTTTAGTAAAACATGAGCATTTGCATACGTTTTATGAGATGTTTTCCTACATTTTTTATTTATAGAAGAGAAAACATGGGTCCCTTACACCGTGCGACATAGACGAGCTTTGCTAGGTACAAGGTCGCATGGCTGTCTCCTGAATTTTAATGCAATGCGCCCTTTGATAGTTGTAAAAATGATTTTGCAAGATAGGTCCGAACTTGGGGAAGACGGAGATCGCGCAGTTAGAAACAACGCCATGAATGTAATTTAAGGCATCCATGTTGGTATAGTTGAGAGAGTTTGAGTTGCCGTATACACGTGTATAAGCTACACCTTATACACCTTAAGGAATATCATTTTACAATACTTTCATAGGATGAAACAATCCGAAAAATAAACCTATAACCTTAGCCGGAACGAGCGATACTACCTACTCATTCTGACTGTAATTTGTTTTCATTCGCATCAAAGCGTCACCGCGTCGCGGTACGAATTCCACCCTGGAATTCTCGTAATAAAATATTGTTACAATTACCGCCTTTCCCTTTTCTACTCTATTTTCTGGTTGCGCCTTCTTCACATTTCCGTTAATAGATGTGTCACTAAATTTGCGTTTTCAATTTTGCGTCGGTCGCGCTGGTGGCGCGTCGCGGCGGCGTGGCGGCCTGGCGGCGTGGCGGCGGTTTCAATCAAAACGGGCACGCACTCGCACCACATCCTCGCCGACCTCGCCTTTTAGAATAAGAATTGTCTTTTTCGCAGTATTCTGCTGGAACGGACAAGAAAGTAAGGAGTACGCTTTCGGGTACAATTTTCGTCGATTTTCGGTAGTATTCATTTGCTTATATGTTCCACTAAATCTTGAGAAACTTTCACCAAGGCTAGACTATGTCGCAATTAACTACTTACACTTCTAAATTATTTCCGTACATCTCTTCGATTGATGTGTCTGAGGTGTGAATGGTGTAAATTCCGCGTTACACTGGGTTTGTCTCCATACTCGTAGCCTCCGGTTGTCACTCGGGGCACCGTGCCCAGCCGCCATGAAATTAAAGCCGACTCACGCCGAACGAATGATTGAATAATAAATGAAAGAATTCGCATCCTGCCCTTGTATTACGTATTCATGACAACTGGCCCCGTGGACGGTGTAGGCACTAACACCGCATCGTGCTGGGCCGCCTTCATCTCAAACACTGCGGTGCCAATTTCTTGACGGATAGAAATAGTCTTTGAAGAATGTTGACATGTAAATTTGATAATTCATTTCGGTGTGTTTATTTTGGGATGTGTCTTTCTTTGTGTTTATTTTACTCGGAGTGTACTTGGATGGTTATATTTAATATATATAACATAGGTACGAAATGCGAAAAATTTTACCAGATTTTTCTGCGTTTGGTTTTATTATTAGTTATTCATTAGAATTTAAAACAATATCACGTCAATATAACCATTATATTAATAACCTGCCTTTATTTAATAATAACAATGTTACTTCCATGAAAAAAAATGTTTTTGGATGCGACACAAAATAAAATTCTGACCCTGAAACGTGGTGAGCGTTTACCTACAGTGGATTGACAGAAATGACCAATACCAGTATCAGCGTGCAGTGTTTGAGGCCGCCATAACGAACGCCCCGCGGGACCCGGCCACAGACCAACTTAACCCGAAATTAAATCAAAGAGGGGCTTAACCAATCAGGCCGAGTGCTATCATTGAATCGGCAAAGGAACACTAAAATTACTTCTTGATGCGGAGAAACGAAGATTCATCGTAAAAGTGGTGGGAAGATGGGGGAGGTGGGGAAGGTTGGGAGGGCAGTCTGAACGGTTTTCCGTGTTCCACAGACGTCCGCGCCGGCGATTACGCCGCACGTACCTACTGGACGCACAGGCCGGCACCTAATGCTGTGTTTAAACATGAAAAACCATTCCGGTGATGCTGTAAATGCTACCGGCAAGGATTTATTTTTAGGTGTTTGTCGGTCGCATATTGACCGTTTTCGTCGTTTGTTATTTAATGTAAACAACGAGTTATGCTATTTTAACTTTTTTATATTTATATAAAGATACTATAGTTATTTACGTCTGCTCTGTTAGGCAGTTATTCATGTCTACAATAAAAATTTATTTCATTACTCATTCACTTGAAAACAATCTCAGCAGCAGATATAAAACACTGTGTCTAAATTTAATCTAATAAGAACATAAATCTTGTTTAACAAACAAATAACAAGACCCATTTATATCAAATATTCACGTGTACCTTTTTGGTAACATTTGGAGTTATTTGGGAAATTGAGTTAAAATCTACTTACTCAAAATTGAGTCATCCCTTTCTCAGCAAAGTCATGCACTCATGGTTATTTGTTGTAATTTTTTTAAAGGGATTTAAGAGGAAATTACGCTCCGAACAGGCTCGTACACATATAAATGAATATTATTTAAATTAGTCCCACTTTCATAATTAACAGAAAAGCCCCAGTCGTAGGTAACATTACAAAAAGACAAAAGGGTCCCGCAATTTACGCGCGGAGCGGTGTCTGGCACGGCACCTGGGTCATGTCTCCTTTTACTTTATCCCGTAAAGATTAAGTCCCCCGAAATTCACCGCATACGTGGCGTGGTGCCCCCGCCGTGAAGTGAGTCATTTAGCCCCTGTTTACTAGATTAGGGGATTTTTTTCGCATCACTTTTCTTATACGTGTCCCCGACGCCTATTTAGCCGTCTTATAGCCGCCTGCGATTTGTTTTTTAACCACCGTTAACTAAACACAAACAGCTGTTTACATTGTTTCAAAATTATTTCGCCTCTACTCGATAACATTTGAATAGTGCAATAAATCGCAATGTACAATTGATTTTCCCAAAATGTACCTTTTCCCTACACAAACGAGGACAGGGGTAGTCGTAAAACGGGCCGCACATTTGTACCAAAACACAAGGTCACTCTGGAATATCTCTCGGGATTGAAAAATACCTTTGCCTTCGCTTTCTTATTCTATCCCAATATCATTTTTGTGTTTCTGTGCAAATAGGATGATGTGGTTACATGAGTAAAAAATGTAATAAAGTTATCTCAATAATAGTATCAAACTATCAAAAAGCTACGGTAGTCATAGTGGTTCGATTTTTACTTACGTAGGGGACGGGTGCCCAAAGCGGGCACCTTAAGGGAAAGTTGAAAAATTTATAGTTTGTAACTTAGTAACATTATTAATTTGTTTACGACCAGGTGCATTATTTAATACTCTTCGATATCCGTATGTCCGATTCCTCAAAAAAATAAAGACAAAATAATTATAAGCAATTTATGAAACCTCTACGTTTGCCCGCTTTGCCCTGGGGGGTGGCCTATAGTGGGCACGCGCTAAGGGCAAAACGGACATAGGCTGGGATAAACCAAAATGGGATAGCCATAGTTAAAAAAACAATATATATCGATTAAATTATCTATTTTAATCTCTCAGCAGTATTGTGAATTCAAAACAACGATAGTGCTCGGCAGGCTTAGTCTTAATTTTTATTTTCTTTGGGTTAGGTTTAGTTTTCTTGTTTTTTGGGTTATTAATAGTCAGCTCTTCGTTTTTATTTGTTTTAACAGCTTTAATCTAAAGAAAAAACAGCCAGTAAGTAATTTTTTTGTAAGTAGGTAAGTAATACTTACAAAAAAAATACATTGACTGTTTTTCATAGATCGGGCAGTGCCCGCATTGCCCTGACCACTTTGCCTTTCTTGACATTTAAAATATGCCAACTAATCAAAATTTTAAATGTTACCAAACGTGGAGGTTAAAGCAACAGTTTTGCGACCTGATAAGTAAGTAACGACTAACATGTTTTGATATTAATATTGCAAGCTTAAAAAGTGAGAGAACACACGAAACATATGTTAAAATATTTTACAAAAAGCAGCTGAAAACATTTTTTTGGCGTAGCTTATAACAGCATGCTCGCAGGTGAGAAGGACGAATGACGCGAGTTGCGCGATGGGCGCGGAATACTGTCGCAAGTAACGAACATGTTCTTATTTAAAACGGCAATATTACGAGCAGTGCCCGCTTTGGGAACGGTGCCCGCTTTGAGCACCCGTCCCCTACTTATATGCAATACTTACTTTGTTAAGTAAGTCTAAGACTTATTTTTTGTAACATAGTAAGTACATTTTAAACCTCCTATTACAATATTTCTAAGCCCATTTCATCTAAATCTTTCGACCTTCAAAGTTATATAGCTATCTCTAGTCAAAATCTTTGATTATAGTTAGCGATCACAATTCACCAGTCACGCAGTTCTCATCTCAATTACACGAAGTTACCCTCGGAGCGAGTGGTGGCGGCCGGCGAGCCGTAGGCGTCGCGCGGCAAACAAATCAACTCAATAATCCCACAGGACAATGCAGTGTCAACACAAGATGGAATATAAAAGCGCACGGCCGAAGTGACGACCTATAGTTGCGTCGCTCGCATTTTACACAACACGATTGGAACGCTCAAGATTTCCTGTTAAGGAAAAGTAGGTGAGAAGTTCGCCCGTTAACTTTGGCATTATCAGAAACTTTTTAATAACCTGTCCGCAATATATTTCATTTACCGCTGATATATTTTCTTCTTGATTTTGATTTTATAATAGGACGGAACGCTTTTATCTGTTTACCCGAAGTTTAATAGACAATAATAACGAAGGTAAATAGCTATTTGATACGTCTGTATGTTGATAAATGTTCTAAAGTTTGGAGAGATTTTCGCTTCAAGACAACATATTTATGATTGAATACTGACACGGAACAATCGTAAACTATAAACGCCCTCACAGATCGGCGTGCCCCAAATCCAATCAGCTATTGAATTAACCCGGTCCGTGTGACGAGAATACGGATTCGCCCTATCCTCACGTCAAATGTTTATCTTTCATCTAGCAGAGCGTTAATGTAAGTGTAAGTACAGAGTGTAATAGTGGCGTCCATGTGGGCCCGGTCGACTGAGCAACTGCGGGCTCGAAGAATGTTTACTGCCAGGACACTCGAATTACGAAATGGAGATTATAAATTTCATCTTAATAAACCTCGCTTTCTTAAATTTTCAGATTAGTGTACAAAATTTATCCGTGATGCAATTGTTCCTAACGAGAAAACAAACCTTAAAAATATTTTATTCCAACCAGTATCTAAATGCTACTCCATATTCTGAGCGTTTACCGAACGCTTGTATGTTTTTATGAAATGAAGTACGTTATGGAGCATGCACTCCTTAGCCTTGATCTCGGATGTAATATCGGTGCGCCTCTTGCTGGAAAAACAACAATATTTTCCGAGTTCCGCGTAAGCAGCGACCTCCGGCGGACAATATTTCGCCCGCTCCCGCGATATCGGTTTATTCAAATGCCCCGTGTTCGACCCGTGCTCGAAAAATCAACCTCCATAACATTATACATATTGAAATTCTTCCGCCCCTGTACATTCAAGCCGTATTATTCTATGAATAAGATTACAGCGTTCTGATATAAATAGATACGCGAAATTTTAACGTAGGCACTACATACCTACAAGTGCGTTTAATTTAACATCCATTAGACAATCTGGGCATTTATTTCCTTTTAATAAATGTTATAATTCAAAAATCGTGTATTTAATATCACGTTCAAGTAATTATTTGACTTGTATTGCACCACCTGTAGTATAATATTGCCGTCATAATATTAAAATAAAACATTGTTAATACGGTGTGATAATACATTAAGTATGTCACTACAACAAGATTAATCGTATAGCGAGGGCAACAAATGTATGTTTAACTTATTTTCCATGTAATAATGAAATAATTTATTATAATAGGTGTTAATCACGACTTCACATCTGTCATTGTAATAATTGCATGCGACTTAGATTGCTGTTATTAAGTTTTCAATAAACTAAACATGTAGCGTGCACGTTATTACTTTTATTTCCTAATTGATTACCTATTTAAACTGTGATTATGTACTTATGCATATTTTTAAAAAAGCTTAGTAGGTACCTACTGTAGAGGTTGCTATCTAGAAAGGATGCTTGCCGCATATGTATTTTGAAAGTATTCATATATTTTAAAAATATAATTCGTCATAATTGTAAAAACAACAGGATTGTTAAATGTGCGGTGGTCGATTAAAGTTAATAATGTCGAAAAGTGAGTTTTATTGAAGTACCTAGTATATAGTACCATAGTGTTATATATAGGTAACTATAGTCTAGTATAAACAAATACTATTTATGATGTACTTTTAGTTTAGGGTGGTCTAATGGCTTAAGCCTGCGACTACGAAACCAGAGATTGTGGTTCGAATCCTACTAGAGATAAACGTCGGGCTGAGCTCATGCATTTGTACCGTGAGTCATACAACTGTTTTGCGAAATTGTACCAACACACAGTTATAGTTCTAATTTTCTCATATCCTAAATGATATCAATAAGCCATGACCTAATTTTCCTAGCCTAGGAGACTTCCAATTCAAAGTAAACAATTTAGTAAAAATGTCCCTTAGCAAGTCTAGGCTCCGACCACATCAAAGCGGCCTTTGCTACTACGGCATCAAAAGCAAAATTTTATTCGTGATATTTACATTTTTATTGGCATGCTAGGACACCGCATGTTGTCTTCGTCCTAAAACGTAAGTGATTTTGAATTTTCTGATGTGTATTTTATTATCTGATTTTATGTGTGTTCAATGTGACTACAGAAAACAGCTTACTATAGGAGAAATATTATAGGGTACATTCTATGGCTAAAGTACTTTGTCGAGCAACGGCATTTTCTCTGAAAGAACAAATAGAAAACCTATGCAATTTCTGTGAAAGGACTTAAGCATTATCAATAAAATACATTTTCTTTAAAATTACTACGTGTACTTTCTTGGTTGTATAATGTCAGATTTTTTTTTGTTTTAACGATCTCTATAGGTATATGAGTGTAATTTGACAGAATAAACTAATCATAATAAGTATAAGACTTTTGAAAAATAATGAATCTAATCTTCAAAAAAGAAAATGTTTTCGTCATTGATCAGTGTAAATTAAAAAAAGATGCTACGGTGTTCTACACTGAAAACTCATTTTATAGACGGCCTTTATAGTATGGATTACACTACCTTTTTTTACTGCCGGTCCCAATTAAATGGAAAAAGGCAAATTTCGGAATCGCCATTCTTGCGTTGGTCCATTGTGATGTGTCGGTCGAAACAGAAAACTGCCAAATCATTAGGCGTCCGTATGAGTTGTTTCGCTATCTGTAGACCGGTTATCGCCCCGCCGCGCATGTTTGGGCGGTTCGTGATTGATTCTACTGTAATTTCCATACGCGTGCTCTGCTCATATTAGCCACTTTATGCACCCACCAATTTAATATTGATCTCCCACTCCCCTCCGTTACTTCGGTAGTCGGATAACCACGGGGAAATTTTATAAATTTCCCGAGGTCACGTCTGCCTGGTCGTGTTTGATAGGGACTACACAATTGTACTACGGGGCGACCTCGCGGCGCCTGCCGAGTCACGCACATGCTTTATATCTTTACAAAGCCTTAAAATCTGGTACTAGGTAGATACATTAAAATGTCTTAGTTAACTATTATTTATGTTCTTCCAAAAGATTCTCTTAATATCTATTAGCACAAGTAATTTATTTCAAAGCTCGGGCATTTTGTTTACAGGGGCATTCCACGCGAAGCGGACAGGCAAAAAAAGTCGATGTTTCCGATTTTGATAATATTTGAGTATGTTGTACCTATAGGTGTCCCTCATACGTATACCTAATATTTTTTTAATATAATGGGTAGTTATAGAATTAAGGGACTTTGAAATTTTAACCAACGGGTGGGTATGCAGTACTTCAAAGCCGGTTACCGAGTCATAAAATGTTAGATTAAAATAAGAAATCCACTGCATCTATTACTTCATTTAATGACCTTTTTAACTGCATTTTTGCATTCGATTTTTTTTTAATTTTTTATAAAAAAAAATGAGATTTAATTTTTTTATCTTGACTTTGACAAACTTGGACCACTTCGATTTTTTTTATTTTTTGTTTATAAATAGCTCATATTGTAAAGAATATCCTTGCCAAGTTTTATAGTGGGCATGGAAATGGTTTAGGAGCTAGAGCAGAAAAACGGTTGAAAGAAAAGGATTTTTTGAAAATTTTGTATGGAAAGGACACGAAATATTATTTTTTACAGAAATTTCTTAATTAATGTAAATATTCTTGTAAGCCAAAAAATTACAAACAATTTTTTTTATAATTTCCTGCGAGTGATAGTTAAGTATTTTTTGAGATATATCGATTTTTTATGTTCACTTCATACTAAATTTTCAAAAAATCCTTTTCTTTCAACCGTTTTTCAACCAAATTTTCTTAAATTTTAACAGTAACATAAAAATGACTATTGGAACTGATTTATATAAAAAAAAAAACTTTTCGAAAAAAAAATGTTTAAGTTTATGGAGAGCCGACGTCAGTTCCATAGTGGAAGACTCCGCGCTACGGCAGTGTTTCTGCTCTAGCTCCTAAACCATTTCCATGCCCACTATAAAACTTGGCAAGGATATTCTTTACAATATGAGCTATTTATAAACAAAAAATAAAAAAAATCGAAGTGGTCCAAGTTTGTCAAAGTCAAGATAAAAAAATTAAATCTCATTTTTTTTTATAAAAAATTAAAAAAAAATCGAATGCAAAAATGCAGTTAAAAAGCTCATTAAATGAAGTAATAGATGCAGTGGATTTCTTATTTTAATCTAACATTTTATGACTCGGTAACCGGCTTTGAAGTACTGCATACCCACCCGTTGGTTAAAATTTCAAAGTCCCTTAATTCTATAACTACCCATTATATTAAAAAAATATTAGGTATACGTATGAGGGACACCTATAGGTACAACATACTCAAATATTATCAAAATCGGAAACATCGACTTTTTTTGCCTGTCCGCTTCGCGTGGAATGCCCCTACATTAAAAGAATTTAATATTCAATAAAAAAGCTTGGTGAATCTCATTCATACAAGTTTTTAAAAATTAAATATGTTTATAAAAGATGTAGCTATAAAATCGTCAGCGCTTATTGAAACTACGTTTACTACTGCCAATTTAATTTTAATATACGCATTTAACAGCACACTTCTAAATGCGTAGTGACATATCTACCTGTTCTATTATCTGTGATTATTTGCAATCTCATATCTGCGAGAATCCACTTCGTTCGCATAGACAATAAAACTCTCGCTAAGAGTAAGCAATCAAGTTGATACATAGAGGAGGTACGTGCGCGGCGTGACGGGCGGATGATGACAAGTGACCAATTAAAACGAATTCCGGCCAGCCCCCACTTATATCATACACGCTTGTACCAAGAGGGTTCCGTGAAATCGTTTGAAACGCGGCGTTTCGAACACTGATTTTTACAAGGGTCGTATTTTTATCATGCCTTTTGGAATAAGAAAGATTTAACTCGCATACACATACTGATTTTATGCAAGGCCCCCAGACAAGACTAATCGATAATTATTAATTATAATGGACTATATTACTATATACAACAATATAGCCTATATTGTATTCTGATTATGATGCATTGTAAAGTTTCATCAGAATCCATTTAATAGTTTTTGCGTGAAAGTGGAACAAACATACATCCACACTTTCATACAAACTTTCGCGTTTATAATAGGTACATATTAGCAAGGTTAATAGTGACAAAGCGTCACGTGGCCATTGGTTCTCTCAAAACTTGCTCAAACCAGCTCACTGAAGCTCACTTAAGAAGTGAACGCGCAGTAAACACATCTATATATATATATATATATATATATATATATATATATATATATAATTAATACAACAACTAATACAACTTTCTTTTATATATATAATATATATATAATTATATATATATATATATATAAAAGAAAGTTGTATTAGTTACCCCGTTTATAACTCAAGAACGGCTGAACTGATTTGGCTGAAAATTGGCGGGGAGGTAGCTCGGAGCCAGGAAAAGGACATAGGATACATTTTATCACGTTCCAGTAAAAAAAAAAAAATATTAAGCTGATTTGTTAAAAATATTATAACAAAACGCAACAATGACAACTGTCAAATCGACATTGCCGGGCGGGACGAAGTCTGCCGGGACCACTAGTTTATGATATTAGTAAGTATTTAAGCGTGTCCATCGCCCGTATACAGCAATGCTAATAACCGCCGGGGTGACAAGGAAGTGCCAACAGATATCGTCGTCAATTTGTTTCAGCAAGTTGTACTGCTTAGGATTCGAGTAACGCGCGACCCGACCG
Organism: Polylopha cassiicola; assembly: GCA_038024825.1. Taxonomy (NCBI): domain Eukaryota; kingdom Metazoa; phylum Arthropoda; class Insecta; order Lepidoptera; family Tortricidae; genus Polylopha; species Polylopha cassiicola. Next base: position 5,767,428 of record CP149050.1, read on the forward strand.
CCCCGGCCTGGCTTATGAACACACCGACCAATAAGAACAACAAAGTTGAGGATGTCAGCCGATTAGCCACGAGTCACGTTATCATCCCTTTTTTGCCAAGTAAATATATTTTGTTGGCAAATATGCTTGGGATAACGTCTGTATGATGAAACGAGACAGTGTTGTGTAAGATGTCGGATGGTTTCGCGGCTATTACCTACACATTGGAATAAGACAACTATAATTTTTATGCTGACTTCTCGTGTAGGTACTTTCCAGATAGGTAAATATCAAAGTTTTCGAAACGTATGGATAAAATGACGATATTTATTCTTTATACTTGTTTTATTTTAATAATGTATTTGGAATAAAAATAATACATACCTACCTACCTACGTTTTTTATTTCGTAATTTTTTTTCTAGAATAAAGATATCAAAATTAACATAAAAGGCGGAATTTTCAAAATGTTTTTTTATTATTGCTGGAACTATAATTTCTGTATAACTCTCTTTGTCGACCAATGTTACACAATAGGGCTATTCTCATCCAACACAACTAAATATTTCATCACATTTATGAGAGTTATTAGGATCTCTTGCATCTTAACCTCATGCGTAAGAGTAATATTTATTGTTATGAAAAAATATCAACTTAAATGTATTTGTGGAGAGTTTACAAAGTGTAGAAATTTATAACGCTTTAGGTATATTTTGTATATTTAAAAAACTTGTAAATACTTTAAACTTTTATTGCTCGCCTCACCTGTAGACGATAGGTGCACTAGGTATTCTGCAAAATTTGCTTTTGACGTCAGACAAGACATCGGGGAGGGTGGTAAGCCTTATTTGAGGCGAGCGCACGTGACGAGAAACTGAAAACGCAACTTGTATGTCGAGTCGTGTCGCGTCGCGTCGCCGAATACTCATCAAGTCATCCCGCGACAATGTATTTGCAATCCCAGTGCGGAATCAACCCAAAGTTTGCTAATATAACCCGGCAATATTGCATTCTCCTACTTATCATAACTTGCTATTGAGATGCTCTCTGGAAATTTCTGCATTTAATAGTTGTGTTATGATATTAAATTGTTGAGATGTTTTTGGGCCCGTTATATCCAAGTACTTACCTATGTCTTAGGGTATTTGATACTTTCTAGTAGATAATTAATTAACAGTTTCATTTACTTATTAGAACATGTTATGCTGTAAAAAGTTGAATTTATGTGAATAGGTGTGGCGTTGTGCAATAGCCGTTATTCGTCTTTTTTTATCATTATTTTTACAATTTCAACTGCAGTTATACATATTCTAATTTCGTTAATAGTCCTTTGGGTAAAATACAAGAACAAATTTACGTAATCCTGAAATGTTTTCATTTATGTTAAGCGAGGTAGGTAAAGCATCTAAAGTAATGAAAAGAAGAAAGAGTAATGGATTCAAAAGAATTCATGAAAGTCACTGAAACAACTAAGTAAGAAAAGTCGACGCGACACCTGTTAGTTGGGCGGCAGGTTTAAATTATCTACACAGATAAAAAGTGAGTCGGTAATGCCGCGGGATCCTTCGAAGCGGCTGCCTTCCTCGCGAATCATTAATTTTAATTCGTACTCGTGACGACGCCGGTCTAATGAATTATTGGGAATCGCTGGAGTGGCCCCCGTTCCACCCCATGGACTCGCTTCAGTTTTTCTCTGGGACTTAGTGTAATGTGAAAAAATGCCACGCGAACTCGCTGCATACTAATTGCTTGTTGTGTAATGCCCGACTTCAGCCCCAGCCGGAACTTTGGCAACCCGAGACAAGATTAACAACTTTTGCTCCTGATCGTGATGGCACTGTCGATTTTTAAAAGCTTTTACCTTAATTTTTGAGCCTAAAAGTATTGCTCTGAATAATATTGAAAGTGTATGACGGAATGAATTTTAATTAGAATAAGGCAATACTGTTAAAAGCTCAAAGTTTTTAAGTACCTACCTGCAAACCACAAAAAAGTATTAGCAATTCTGCCAATACTCGGTAGTCTTTAGTAACTCCTAGATGTGTAGAAATGAAAGGCGCATGCAAATATCTGATAAGAATATTTCATATTGGTCTGAAGTAGTTTTATCGAGAGGAATACATAAACAATGCATCTAAAACAGCTGAGGAGGCGAGCCGGAGAGGTCCCACGGCGCGCCGCGTATTGCGCTGAATACGTGTGAACGCTCGGTGTCCGCGAGCCAGGGGCAAGAAAACTTGTATTTTTTAAACTTTTGCTACTCTCGTAAACTGGGGGCAGGAAAGTTACAATTGTATCCCTCCTCCGCCCCCTTCAATATGTGACCTGCTTATTTATTGGAGAGGCGTCGGTGGAGTTCTCAGACAATATGTCGCGAACTACCCGAGCAAACGCACACGGAACGAACAACTTAAACAAAACACAATTTACCCCGACAGAGAAAGTGAACTATTTGATTTATACTTAGCTTCAAGTTTGTTGTTTCACCGAAGGCAAGTATAAAGTCTTATCTAATAAAAGTAGCTAATGAATCCAAAAGTGTATGAGAGGTGTGATGGCGAATATTTGTGAAGTAAAGAACTACTATTGCCCCTGCGTACCTAGGCTACGGTTGGTCACTCAGTATTCAGAGCGCACTCGTCATTAGCCGCGCCAGACGTTGGATTTCCCAAAAGGTGGTGGCTGGAATTTACCGACTCTAGTCCAATGAATAATGATGATACTAGCTTCGAATGCATCGCTTACTGATCAATGGAACAATAGCCAAAATCAATTTAAAAATCTTATCAAGACTTGTTATAATAATTTGTATTGAACAAATAACACATTTTTTTAATTGAACTAAACGTTTATGTCTCTAAATGGCTGTATGGTTAGATCTATCGTTACGCAAGCGGAACATATCTCTACCTATACCGTATAAATATATCGAAACCAAAACGCCTTACGCATTTAACTTTCGTCGTTGTTTTACTCAATGCTGGAATTTAAATACAGAATCCATTTTGTGTTCAAATGAGTTTTCGGAATAGCCAATTAGTTGTTAGCGCCCGGCCGCCCTCGTTCGCTTTCATTAGGCTATATAGTTCCCAAAATATCTGGGCCCCTTACAGATATATCTTTCCTTTGCTTTCCCATCTTCTTTTAACACTTAGGTTAAACGAACGGAGGGAGCAACTGCTTCCAGTCTGTCTTGTTTTTCTTTCGGCCTAACTTTAGTTTCGAACACATAGTAATTCAATAGTGATGACCCTTTTTCTTGGAATACCTAATAGGACGAATATTGAAATACGTTTTCAGCGTATGAGTAATTTTGTTAAAACATACTACAGTTGTTATTTTTATTAAATAACTCTAAAAATATTGACTCAAATTTACATTGGTAGTTTAAGCTTTTGGCTTTTGATAATTCTTTGCTGTAGAATAGTTGTTTAATTTTCTCATTTCCTCCACTCACTGAACAATTGCGTAATGAAAACATTACCAAATCCTGAGTCAAGATAAATTTTATCTGAGAGCGGAAAACGAACTCGCTCAACTCTTCAGAATGTGCAATTCCTTTCTTATTTCATAACGCAATCTTCTCGGCTCCTTATCTAACAACGAACATATCTCGCCCCCGCTCTCGAGGAAAATCGTCCAATATAAAGTCGGTTTAATTTGCGCTTTTCGCACTCAATGGGATGGAATAATATCGGGCAATTTGGTTACCGCGGGCATAAATATGGCGGGCCGCGCTGTAATTGTAACGCGGGCAATTCGCGCCTCGTAACGACCGAGAGGAGAAAACTTCGCCCGTTTGCGAGCACGATGGCCGCCTCCGCGCCTCCGCCACCGACGGAGACCCTAACGGCCGCGGCGCTAGCGCCGACGCCGCGACCGCTCCTCTACTGCCAACATAACAACATCTACACTCGTTATAACATACCTACTTACTACAATAACCTTGCTTGAATATTATTAATGAAAGTACGTATGAGCAGTCTAATTTTTATGTTATCAATGTAGATGGAGTGCCTCTCAGTGAAAAGATTCTTGAATACAAACTAAACTGAAAACGTATAGGTGCTTAATGCGTTTCGCAGGAACCCTTTACATTATTGCAAAGGCAAGTATAGCAACTAGCACAAAAGGGCAATCTTCTCGTTACGCATGACAAAGTAAGGGGCTTTCTCACGTAGCGTAATACGGTCACCGGGCAGGTTACACAGGGCCCGAACGAGTACTTTCTGGATTATACTCGCCGAAAGAGGATCTGTTGTCTAGCACAAAAGTAATTAGAAATACGGAGTTCCTCCTTTGCTAACATAATAGAATAACGAATGTCATTTTCTTTTATTCTGACCCTTCCGCGGTTCGCGCGGGGAATGCAAAATTCACGAAATTAGAGTGAATAAACCTGCGTTGTAATTAAAGTCGGGTGCCGGGCGCTCCGGGAGCGCCGGCCGCCCATCTTTCTCGGCTAGCCTACGAATTAAGCACCGAATTTCTTTAGTAATTCCAAGTATATATTCTTGGATGCTCTCAGTTAGAAGTAAATCACTTTTGCTGTGCCGATTTTCGCCACTTTCTGTTCCGTAATCTGCGGAATAATAAATAAATAACGTAGGTAATACAGTTTGTTAATTTCTTTCTTCATTTTATGATTTTGTCTTTTTTTGTGTGTTTGGTTAACGTGTCTTGGAACAAATATGAAAAGCAAAAGACTTCAAACGTCACAGTTCTTAAGTAGACTCATTTACAATTTAGTCATTTAAAAAAAAATGTGTGTTTTACTCGCTTACATTATGAGACTCCAGCGACACGTCGCACAGAGAGGGTAGTGAAGTGGTGGCGACAATCAAGCGACGCAACAGTTAAACTCGGACCGCCTCGACCACTTCCGACGCCGCGCCTCCACGCCACCTAAACTTAGGCAAACAATCGCCAATTGCCCTAGTGTTGCTTGTACTTCATATTTTCTTATCGATATGTTCACATGTTTTGAAATAAAAAAAATCACAATTTCTTTTTTTATTAAGTAATTTTTATTTTAAAAGGAAAACGACTTATTTGTAGAGCGTAAATAATTAGAACAAACTTTTTATAACATAGGGTTTATGATTTTTTAGCTTTTGTTATTAATATTATGTAGTTACTATTCAGCTGCTCGCCATCTTAATATGGCATTTTTATTATTTAAAATACTCCGTGCTACAAAAAGTTGTCAAGTTATTTTTTAATAGTAGCTAATGCCCCGAAATAAAAATGTTAATATTAAATTATTATCGATAACAGTTTTTGGTAACGCTATTGTTTGCCAGTAACAGTTTGCAGAGCGGCTGATTGCTTTGATAATCGCCGGCTGAGACGTACAAATGATGCAAGAACAGTGTCTACGACGTCGCAAGAACTTGTGTTGCCATACTTAGAACATATTATTCCGGCAAGACCTCCTTGCCTCTAATATCTAGACTTCGTGCTTGGAATTTCCTAATGGAACTGGTGTTGACTAATATTAAGTCTCCAGAATGGTTACGCTCATTGAGAGGAATATTACAAGTTTTCTTTTGAGGACATAATCTGAATTGAGAAAGAACATAGCAATTGAGAATATGTGATAGTAGTCCAAGTTGTAAATGTCCTATCATTGTGCGATTCCCGGATAACGAGGATTCCTCATGCAGTAGGTATCTTCCTGAATATCTTATACTAAGATTGCATTTTGAAAACTTCGTTTTAAATCGCAAACATTTGAGATGCGACGACAATGCAAAATAAGTTACTAAAATTGAGTTGTCGCACAAACTACAGTCGTGTGAACTACTCAGTAAACTACGTTTGCCAACTTACTAACACGGGCAATCGAAAAATAGAAAGTTTCACTCCTGGACCAGGATCGAAACTAACTGAGTAACTCTCATTCTTCAGAAACTTTGCGCGAGTCGAGAAATTTATTTTATTTAGGTTTGTCTTTTGAGTGACCTTCTTCAGGTAAGGTGTAATTTGAGAGAAATTTACTCTGTCGTCCGACACCTTGGCACCGGGTTAGTTTATTAACCGGCGCCTGCAGGCTATAGCACTACTTACCCAGTGAATTTGGCGATATAGATACATAAAGACTATCGGCGTAATTTATATGACATAATTTTACTTAATCCGTAAATTCTATCAAGATAAGATTTTTCTTATGTAGGTGTGCCTAGTGCGCTCTGTATAATACATACGAGTATCTTCAGACAATTCACCAGTTGATCTAGTGTGAAAAGTTAGGTATATACCTAATTAGTTAGGTTAGGTAATATCTTTCGCTATTGAACTCTCAATGATATATTATATAATTATATTATATATCCCCAAACAATAACACTCACTGCTCCAAAAACGTGTAATAAATTCCGTTTACATTTACACTGGTCCTAAACAGATAATAATTTCGTGACAATCAAATACTTCCATTACCTCGAAAAGGCGTTAGGACAGCTCGAATTTCCACAACGTTTGTTTAGGTAATCAAGTTGAAAATCCTGAGCAACCCTCTAGTTTCTCGGGAAAACAATACGCGCGTCCTTTTAGGGCCGGCACCAGTGCTTCCACAAGTGGCACTTAACGCAACAGAATAAACTGGCGGCGGTGCTGCATAAACACGGAAATTCCATCCAGTAGACTGTATACACGCCCGGGGTCATTCAAGTTTCATTACCAATAGCTCCGGGCTCATAACTTATTCAGTTAGGGGCAGGTAACGCGTTTTAACATTCAATTTGCTACCTGAAGAAACGTTATGCTGCTGTAAACGTCGCGACTTGAAAACCTTTTCGCGGTACGGTGTCGGCGTCCATATGTCCCTTGTGGTATATGAGGCTGGTTTTGCAAGCGAGTTCTTGAGCAACATCATTGTAAAAGCAGCAGTGGAAAATGGTATGGGGGATCAAACCCTCGTTAGATAATTAGATCTTGGTAAAGAGGTTTTTCATGTTTGCAAACTTAATGACACATGTGCAATCCAAAGGCGTAGGTATGCTTCGTGGGATCTTTTTCTGTTCAAATAGGTACTTAGGACTTAGGAATGACTAGTGAAATAGAAAATCTTTTCAAAAAATAAACTAATGTTAAATTGTGTAAGTATTAATTCATTTGATGGCCCGGAAGTTACAGGTTAGAATCCTACTAGACGCAGATATTACATACCCTCTGTCCTTAGATAATTAAGAAACGTTTATTAGAATTTCACTCATCAATTCAAAAAACAACGTATATAATTTTTCTGTCCTTCGGCCAGAAAGCGCCAACTTTCCGGCCGCTGCGCTTAATGAAATTGCCGCTTTCTGGCTTCGTCGAACAGAAAAAAAGTATACTGACCTCGGCCAGTAAAATAAAAAATGCCTCAGATCACATGTAATTGTCGTCCGAGGCGAAGCCGAGGCCTAGGAGGACTAGGTGCATAATGTAGGTACTATCAACTGTGCTGGCGATGTTACACCTTTAAGGCAATAATCGCTTGAACGACCCTGGTACCTGGCGGCTGTGTGTGAGGCAACAAGTGCAAGCAATTTTTTTCTAAAATGGCATACCCCGAAAGCATGCGATAGTACTATTAAATTCCAATAAGTTTTATCTCCAATAATATAATATAAGTAGATAGGAATGATGCGTCAAAATGTGAAAATAGTATTCAGTAGGTACGCAAAATAGCTCCGGAGAATTTGTAAACAACTATAAACGAACAAGAATTGTCTAACGAGTGCGACACAATCATGTTGACATCATTGTTAAAATTATTCACAACATTTTTAAATAATTTTAGTAGTTTTCCAGACTTGTAGGTAATTAACAAATACTGGCTTATTTTAAATAATTTCATCCTTACTTAATAGCATTAAATTAAAACAACACGTGGTATAAAAAGAGTATAATATAGTGTTAAATAAACATTTATTTATTTAAGTAACGATCCTTCAGAGTAAGTACGGTGACACCAATAAAGACTCCGCGAGTTACATCCACCCGTAGCACTTAGGTAATAAAACCAAGAAAGTAGTTTTAAGGAAGCCCGCGACAGCCATTGCAGCCCCTTATTACGCCGCAAACCCCCCTTATTACATGAGACAAACAAGTTATTCGTTTCAAATTGAAAACTTTCCACCCCACTAGCCATTCTGGGGCTGTGGGCCATAAATTCCCGCCAATTTTGTTTTATTTCGCGATGCAGGCACGGTAATAAAAGTAAGCTGGACGTGAGACAGAGCCTCTAGCCGGGATTACTCGGCCATCGCTATGGATCACTGCAGCCTTTGATATGGTGTCTAAACAACGGTACCTGACTAACTGACCGGCCGCAGTAATTTGCCAAATGTCCGACAACAATGTGAATCCGATTTGGTACAATGTATCTGATTGTATCTACGTGTACCTACCGTTTTACATGGCAGCTTTTGCACGGCATGTATAGGTACAGGTATATACACTTTTGGGGATTTTTGCAAGGAAAACCAATGTTTAACGCATTCTTCACCAACGCTATGTAAAGACATGGAAATTTCTTGTATCGGTCACACAAGCTTACGGAATAATTTATAGGTATACTTAACATAATATCTAATGTAAAACAACTGAAATAACATTGAGCTACATAAAATTTACGTAGGTACTTAATAGGTACCAATTGTTTCATAATATTATGTTGAAAAATTAAAAATGAATAAATGTGTAAACATACTAGTTGTAAGCAGGTGCATGTTGCTGGAGTGCCTCCAATCTCATCTATTCTAGTGTTGGCAATAACAGCAAGAGGCCGCATGTGTGATCGTCGCTGCACACTCATTGTTCTATTCTTTTCATACAAAACGTGTCGTGTAAGCACAAGTGTAAGATCGGCGAAATCTTTGATTTTAATGAAATAAAAAAGACAGAGATGACTCGCTATTGTATCCGTGTTTTGTTTTAGCTGAAAAGTGCTCCACCCGGCATAACAGAAATTTCTAAAGCACACAGCACATCCTTAATGAAGTGTGTTTGCTCGCCACAAGCAACGTTTTAAGAAGTGCCAGGTGAAAGCAAGTTCTTTTTATGGCGACGCGAATAAAATCGCCACGCGTGAGCAAGAAACACTCCAGATGAATGCAACTATGAGACATGGCTGACAAAAACAAACTTAACCCCGGACATTATAAAGTTCATATTTATTACGACAACGATTTTTACTCAAAATGAAACGATGCACGGTTTAGAAATGGGATTGCAAACAGTTGCGGTGTCCAATGGTTATGTCCGTCATTTCAGGAACACGCCAAATATGGTGCCCTCATAAAAATAAAAAGCTGTGTGGTTATAAAACATGTTACATTAAATATGCTTAAGGTTTTCATAGCTATGTACATTCTTATTTACAAAGTCATGGCATATATACACGGAATAACCTATTATTATGCAGCCTTATTTAATTCCAAGTTACATACCTACCTAAATTAAAACAAAACTCATAACATAGTAACATCTTAGGTTCTATAAGTCTCACTGTTAAAGCATTCTTAACGACAGACTGTAAATATCTACGACAAAGCAACAGTAAAACAGTAAGCCGCAAATATTGTGAGACCAGAAGGAGCGTGGGAGCCAATTAATTTTTGCTGAGACCAAGGTTTATGTTTCCCGGATAAATAAGGAGATTTAGCGGCAACGCCCGGCGCCGCCTCATAAAATGGCTAGCTCGTAACCAGGCCTGACCAGTCCCCTAACTAACATTTCTCGATAGCATCAACAATAACTTGTTGTTATTATTTTTACCTTGGAAACAAAGGCAACAGTTATGACTTAATTACTCGATACCAATTTTAAAGTACAGGTTTTTTAACTATTTTTTATGAACGTTATAGCGTGCTTTCGAGTACCCATCGTAAAGGTGCAAGCGTAATTTGTCTACTAAGATCAGAGCATCAATTTGCGGTAGTTTACACCAGTTATCTAACGTAGGAATTCACCAAGAGGGATTTATAGACACACCTATTAGTTGAAATGAGACTACGGTAATATTTTAAACTCCTCGACATTACGATTGGATAGTCTAAAACATATTATTCACTAAAAGTACCTGGAAACCTGTAAACACAATTAAGATATTAAACTTTCATAAAAGCAATCAACTCATATGGATGCATTTAGTTCGGGTGGTACTAACGGGAGTAATTTGGATGCATTTTATTTTCCTAGAGGCGGCGAGACCGGCGATGACTAAATAATGACCAGGATAACGCTGTTTTATTGCAGCCTCCGTGTTGCGAATATATAAATGAACCCTCGAGGGAGTGTTAAAGATGCCGCCAAAGAACTCCTGTCGAACAAGTCTGGCTCTCAGAAATGGCGCCGTAAACCTCCCTATCCGCTGAGACGTCATTTTGCGCTTTGTACGGAACTGCTGTTTGTAACAAAAAATAATAAGAATTGTATTTTCGTGACCGCGATTGAGCGAGTAATACATTTATCTTAATGACACCTAAATGCCAGTGGAATTTTTAATCCAAGATTTTAGGTTAACTTTAAAACACGATATTGAGTGAAATCATATTTTTATCATATTGTAGGTAAGCAATGGTTCAACTTAAAGAGACGCTCGGCTCTTGAAAATATTTTTTTGATATTACTTATTTGATAAAAAAATTAAGAGGGCAACAACACACGTTAAACAGAAATAAAACGGGCCTGTTTATTTTCGCTTTTAATTGTGCCATTTCAGTTTCATCCCGAACGGCAAGCGTACGATTGTGATTTCCCGGTGTTAAAATATTAAAAATTTAATTGTGTTCTGGCTGCTTACTCCTCGGCGAGCGCCCGGTCTGGCCGTAAAGATGCGCGCTCCGTTGATACACTATTAATGCAATTGTTCGAAAACAGCGAGAGGCTATAAAATTTAGCCTTCAGGTAGAATATTACGCCCCACTTCGTAGCCATACCCATAATTTTTCGCATTGCGGATTTGAAATAAAGTATTCCATTACTTCGTTCTGCGTCCTTTACGACAGGTCTGTATATACGAAAATTTTAAGCACGCTTACATGAAAAATGGATCATTGAACTCTGCTTATGCATTAATCTAACAGAAATGTTATTAAATTTATTTAATAAACGCCTGACTGATAAAAATAGCAAAGCGTACCTACTATAATTTTGCCTTATTCAAATAAAATACTAATTTAAATTTTTGTAAACGTGGCCATGACGTTTCAGACTAGAAAATAAGAGGAGCAAAGAGTGCTTTGCATTCGTCGAGTGCTATCGACAGGTGAAACGTGTCTGCGCCGGCTGAGCCGAGATACAAATGGCAAATGCACCAAGGCATCATCGTTTGGCTGTCGGGTCTCGAACTTTTGGATTGTCTGCTCCAGAACCATTTTCAACTTCGGCACGCAAACGCGTTCGAGATGTCTCCCACTGAATTGATAATTTGTCCGACTGTTTAAGTCAGCTTATTTCTATCATCAAACTTATAGTCTTGTGCTATCTTATTCAGTGTGTACAGGTACTTACCTAACTATTTCTAAAGCTTTTGCGGTTATTACACACTGGAATGAAATTACTATGAACGGATTGAACTCGCGTATTTTTTTTTATTAGCTGACGTTTTGGAACCATATTTATAGGACGACTGAGCTGACAATAGTCTAACGCTAAAGTGATTTATTTGACCTATGCAAAATGCCTTATTATCTAAATTACAAAATTGAAGTACTACCCCTGTTCTAAAATAGGTATGAAATATTAACGTTTCATTCTACGCATAAATTAACTATTTTACAATACAAATACAACAAATAAGTGGTGTTACTAGCGCTTCGGAAAAACCATCATTAATGAAAAGAAACGCCGCGAGAAACTCAGTACCTAGAAAGTCCCAAAAAATGACTTAAGTGACTTAAATGACTACTTAGTAAGAAAACACAAAAAAATGAATTTCCACAAATCAATACCAAATTAAAATAAAAACTAAAAATTAAATAATTAATCAGGGCAGGTACCTATAACTAATTAGTAAGATACGCGGGTTAAATCCGTTCATAGTAGTTTCATTCCAATAGGTACTTACCTATTCAAATAATTTTGACTTAATGATAACAGAGAACTCTTGGTATTTTTGTAGGAAGGGTAATAATTGAAAACAGTATTAATGTCGTTAGGGTTTATTAAGTTCTTTATTACTCAAAATAATAAATTTCTGAAGCACGGAGCTGTCGCGGTCGTCCACTTTAGTTCAATTTACAGGGTTTATTTACAAATACCTAGTACTATTATTTAACATTTAAAAACGTTTCATATCGTTTATAAATGTATATTAATGACTGTAACCTAAAAATAAAATGCGTTATATATAATTATTAAGTATTATAGACGTTTATCACATTTTGTATAAATATTAAAACAAACAAACTTTTCATACGCTTTGGTTATTTATATCAAAATCTTCAAATTTATTTTTATTTAGATAAGTACATTACTTTTAAGTACTTCCATATTGATTCAATCGTACCATTTCAAAATATAAATTTTCTACATACATTGTCAATAACATTTCTTTTGGTGGATCTTGCATGTACACAACTGACCAGTACTTCTGTAGGTATTAATCTCAGTACATTAGGTACTTGTAAGACATACGTCATTCATTCAATACATGTATTACACCTAAATACTTTTCCCTCGAAAGGATGTCAGGGTTAAACAGAACTCGAGTTTCAATAAAATCGAAGAATTTTCATTCACAGTACCAAGTTGTTCTCCGGACTTTTTTATCACTTGATCGTCGAACTTCACCTGGCACTCCGCGGAGAGAATTGTCTGGAATCAAAGAAAATAAAATCAAAACTCTGTCAATAAAACTATATTCCTTCTAGTAATTATATGAGTGAAAATGCCAGAGTAGGAAAAATAAATCGCGAACATGAAACGTAATAAAGTAAAGTGAGGAAACAAAAAGAACGAAACACAAGCCCATCAAATAATCCAACGAGAAGCTTAGGTACGGAAAACGAAAGCCAAATAGTTGTGTTTAAATAATTTTGGAAGCGTGCCTAAAAGATTACTGACCTACAAAGCAACTCATTGGTGAAACTTCACGTATACGAAACCGTCTAATAGACCTGGAGGAAAGATGTTACTATGTATAGAAAGAAAAGTACATTATTAATATTTCTTAGCTCATTAGACTTTAATATTTAAAGAATATTTCGTTTATGTGTAACCGGAAATACTTGTATATAGGTACATTTTAAAATATATTACCTACATTTACTATGAGGTCTTGTTTCTTTTTTCTTTCATTTATGCAATTTGATAACATAGGCTGAATTGATTTATTACTTTTGCGGGTGTTTTTAGTAAGTTTAATTATTTGAGGTCTATATTAGAAACAATTTGGTAGGCATAACAAAGTGTCTAAGTGTACCATAATTAGACATACATTTTTGAGTTACAAATAACTTTTTGATCTTTTTTCTTTTTGGAATTTATTATGTCGTGGTTAAACCAGAATAGGTAATTATTAAATATTGCAATTCCTACATAGGTACATACATTCTCAAGCATTACTTTTGAAAAAAATTGAGGTAGACTTTAGCAACGACCGTTAATCTTTAAAAGTTATTTCTAATTGTGGTGTTACATTTATATTAACACTTATACTTACATTTATCATCGTTTCTATCCTCTTCAATCGACTCCTGGCTGTTCATTGACACCATGGAAATCCTCTTGTTTCGTTGTTGCAATAGTAACTCTGAAATTAAAGTTAATTAGGTCAAATTTATTATTATACAAACAAGACGTCCACTGCTGGACATAGAAAGACATGGGCACCCAAAACATCCATAGTGACCAACCCCGCTCCGCACGGATCCAGCGGATTCCAGATCACATTGGACGATTTTAATAAATAAGAATAACTAGGTGTATAGGAACTTGCTAATTCCGGAAATTTTAAAAAGAGTATATGCGAAATTAAAAAGGCTCGAAGAAGCAAACAGGCTTGTCAGCGTCACAGTAAACTGGGAAAATTATCTCTCTCTATGTCTTTGGGAAATACAAGTGTTTTTATATAGGTACCTACTTATGAATATATATTTGTGCATATCTATACTATCCTATAGCTACATCTATGATTACGAGAGAGAAAAAAAAAACACTCAACTAAAATGATTTGACATTTAGGAGTAGGTACCTAGCAGAAAACCTTAATTGTAACTTGTCTGACAGAGCGAAGCAAAAAAAAAAAACATTAATTCTCATTTTTTTTCTTTATAGATAGTAACGACATGAAATTAAAATCTTAACAGTGAAATTTGCAAAGAGCTCTGGCTTTCATTTCTAAATAAACAAATAAGTTGATTTGTAATAACGAGGGTATCGTGGAGGCCGCGCCTGAGTGAGGACGCGCTCTGATAACTGATAAGCGATAACGACCGCGACGATAACACTTCCACGAAGACTTCTACTATTAATGTTAACGAGTACAAAATAACAATATCTCGCAGATATATCGACAAACTATTTAATTTAATTAGAATAAGCTTGATAACTAGATTGCTATGGTTTTAATAAGATGACGCGAACAAGATTATGTACTTAAGAACATTATTTGAATGTTGTTTAAACTTATTTAGAAATGTTTTAAGTAAGTACCTACTTCAGTTACACGTGTAAGATAAAAACGTAATATATTTTTTACTGCGACGACATTTTCTGTTTTTATAATATTTTAATGGATACTCATCCATCTATAATAAGATTGAAAATAAACAAGCGAATTATAGCGCTGGCTAATGGCAATGTAAAAAGTAATCGTAATAATAAACCACTTAAGTAACTGATTTTACCTAAACATGACAAATTCTAGATCTTCTCAGTAAGAAAAACTGAATATACCTACTTAATTTTATTTAAAAAAAAAAGTTCAGCAGCCAGTTGCCTCAGTTTATAATATGTTAAGTAAAATTCCGGTTTGATTTAAATTTTTATCCATGAGTAGTAAGTATAAAAATACGATATTGTTCTAAAAAATAAAAGTACTTATTGGAATGAAAGAATGTGTAGGTATACTAATAAGTACCTATGTGAAATCTATACTAATATTATAAAGCTGAAGAGTTTGTTTGTTTGTTTGTTTGAACGCGCTAATCTCAGGAACTACTGGTTCGAATTCAAAAAAATATTTTTGTTGGATAGACCATTTATCGAGGAAGGCTTTAGGCTATATAACATCACGCTGCGACCAATAGGAGCGAAGAAACAGTGGAAAATGTGTAAAAACCGGGGAAAATATGAAGCCTTATGAAGAAGTGACAGAAGACTTTGACAGATCTTTGACGAAACAATCGGACGGGCAGGACGACGTCTGCCGGGGCCGCTAGTGTAATATAATTTTTATTAAACAGCAATAGAAATATATCAGAAACAAATCCTTTTAATCCTGCGACTATAAACCAACCGTAGGTAGATACTGTATAAAACTTAGAAGCCGCTGTCTACCCGAATAACACGCGGTTCATGAATATTAAATTTTGCATGTGAACGTATCGGTCAGTAAAAGATTCCTGGTTTATACCGAAAGCGGGCATTGTTGATAAACGGATACGAAGTGACGGACAGCGGTCGGTTCACAATCCAAATTATTCTACAAACAACGCCCCACTACGGCTATGAAAGACAATAACACTAGGCAACTCGATATCTACACCTCGTACATTTCAGGTGACGCATATTTACTACCTACCGATTTTCGTAATTGAATTTCACTCCATCAATCATTGTCAGAGATTAGCAAGTCCACTCTAACTCGGTATTACAATTATCATCAAAGTATTATGCTAATGAAAAAAATTACAGCAAAGATTTAACTCGAAATTAATCTGTGCTTAAATTCGTTGGTCACACATTTATGATTCACATATAAACACCGTGTTCGCAAAGGGAATTTGTATTAGACAAAAGCCTATTGTAGTATTTGAGGAAATGGCCATTGTCGCTAAACAGCAGTGAGGTAACAAAGAAACGCGTTACCAGAAAGATTTAAACACCACTTTACGCTTATCGGAGCAATCTGCTCGAAAAATAGGCATTGTAACAGTCAGAGTTCAAAGCGATAGCACTCACTGCCGGAACGTTCCCGTGTTAATCCTATCTTATTCTTCGAGCTCGGTCGCAATAAGTGTTAATAAAATACTCAAACAAGTATTTAACGTTTACCTTTTTATTATAAAAACATAATGGAAAAAAGAACAGCGCGCTGCAGCGTATGCATATGCGATGAAGTTAAAAAACAAAAGCGACGTTAGCAACGCGCAGTTCCTGGCGTTCTCACAGACATGAAGTGCACATGCAACTCGCCATCGGGTGTCCAATAAAAAAACTCAGTCGTCGACCCCAAGTGGCGTCGAGTGCGTCAGTTAAGATAAAGACGCTCGCACTCCTCCGTCACGTACGAATACGGGAGCAGATGACGACCAATTAAAAAGTTTGTTCGTATTAACTATGCGGGAATTAGTTCCGTTCGGCTTGCGTGCCAGATGGACCCAACAAGGCCCTTTATGAGAAATTACTTGGGCTTAATCTTAAAGGCAGTCGTTGATGAGGTTGACGACAGTGCCTTCTAAGTTTGGAGACAAACTAAACTACTGTACTCGTCTGGGTACCTACGTATCGGCATT
This sequence comes from Polylopha cassiicola, assembly GCA_038024825.1. Lineage (NCBI taxonomy): Eukaryota > Metazoa > Arthropoda > Insecta > Lepidoptera > Tortricidae > Polylopha > Polylopha cassiicola. The sequence goes on from CP149050.1 coordinate 5,784,076, forward strand.
TTAGATGTATATATATTGGATAAGGAAAACGTTTAGGCATACGACGTCGTTGATTATATAGAATACGTGGTCACATCGATTAGTAATGTAAAAAAACAATTATTTAATAAGTTTCCTGTCGATAACTTAGAAGGAAATAAAAGACGGAATTCTTAACACCTATATCTTAAAATATAAACTAGAAATGCTTCGCTTATAACATAGAAGCAAGCCTGCAAAGTTGTTGATAAAATAACGTTCTTATTAAAACTTAAGTCTTTGAACCGTATCCGCATAGGTGAACAAAGACAAACATTTGTTTCTAGTGTGGAACTCATATCTAGTCGCTGCAGTGTTTAACGACGTACGTTGCTGACGGGAAGTATTCCAAACAAACATCTTCACAATTTGATTTGAGTGACATTACTCTCGGACGCGACATCCCGTCAGATATGTGACGCGGTAATACACTGCACAGTGCTCCGACGTACTGTTTACTACTGCAGATATGTTTTATGTCCATGCCATTGCAAGCGACCTCTTCACTGACAAGAGGTGAAACTCGTAGCGGAAACTAAGATTTCTTTTACTATAAGAATCTATTGCTTTATTTGTCACAGTAAAACAATATTGATGCATACTTCTTAAGCTGCCTTGGGACACGCAAAGATTTCTAGGTTAGTCATAATGTTACCTATAAAACCTTCCAGTAAAATTCAATACTTGTACTTAATGGTACGATTACTCATCGCATTGTTTTATTTCTTTGTTATCGTTCAGTCCTTTACGAGTCACGTAAATGCTTCGATTGCTTTTTCGAGTCGAATTAATTATTCAAAACTATATTGAAAATAACTTAATAAGTATTTTTAAGATAAGATAAAAATTTAAACTATAATATCATTTGTACCTAACAGAATTCGTAAAACAAAAACATTTTTTTAAAATTAATTGCATTTCGGTATAATGTAAAAAGCGATTCCTTTAACTTGTTATTTGGTATCTAAGGATGTTACCTTTCTTTTGCATAGCCTGTTCCCAAAGCAACGATGTGATCTCTTCAACCCAAGCGTTCCTCACAGTCGGCTCTCTCGTCTCCAGCTTGTAGGACTTCAGATTACGCTTCTTGTACCAGATAGTAAATTTATACTGGTCTTGTTCCTTAGCCGTGATGCCGAGGTCATCCACCGGAATATGGTCTTTATAGAAGAAAAACTCCACAGTTTGTTGCTGAAAAATACGAACTGAACGTGAATAGACAGGTTTTATTTAGCATAACTTACGTATGTATGACTTGATTGTCAGTTGACGTTGTGCTATTGTTTTTTTTTTAAAACTTGTTATTTGCGTTTGAAAAATGACGCCGTTTTTGTAATATTCTAATTTATAATCACTTGTATATGTTGTTTTTGCCGCACTTTAAAATAGATACAAGTACTTTTTAAAACCGATTTCGATTATATTTAAGTAGTAAAGTTATGTATGCGAAGTATATAAGTATATAGTAAATATAGCTCTATGTAGATATGTAGGTATATGTGCGACGTTGTATCACAAAACAGCTGAAATCAGCGATGCGTGATAAATTAGTCGCCGTATAGCAATGACAAGGTTGCGCGGTCATTACCGATACCGAATGATGACAAAATTTTAAATACTGACTATTTTTTGCGAATTATACTCAAAATGGATATGAAAATGCCATACATATTTATTTCCTATTCTTACGGTATTTACAACAAATGTATTTGGCTGGTACAAGATAGATGATGGCTAGTAGGTAATATTAATAGTTTTTAAGCGTGATAAGAAATATTTTACTTTTTAAATGAGTTATGGATATAATTATGTTTTGCCAACAATTAGGTACTCGTCGAAGTAGGGTGTCGTCGCGTCGCGCCGCCGCCATTTGTTGACGTCATATATTGTCATAATTTCAATAAGTAATATTTCATAACGCTGCCAATTTAAGTGGAAGTTTATATTCTATTAGTAACTTATTTTGAAATAAGTATATTAAATACGTTAATAAATTGTTATAAGCACCTTAACTTTGGTATTGATTTATACCTAATTACTTTTAGATTTAAATCAGAAAAATATTCTTTTCCCCATTGATAAGTGTTAGTATGCTTATTATACTTTCATGCCTAAACTGTTTTACCCATTTTTCAGAATTTTGCAAAATTGATATTTGCCTATTAATATTATACCTATATCGCACACCTAGATCTAAAGGAAACTAACTCAAAACAGTTACTTTTTCAGGAGAGGCGAAAAACTGATTAATATGTCCATAAACACGCATGAGTTTTCTGTATAGATTTATGCTTTTTATAATGAAGCTAGCAGAGTTAGTTTAAATCTGTTTTAGTGGTATATGGGTTTTGATGTAAGGAATCCGATGGTGTGCATAACTCAAATCTTCAGGTTTTTGAGTTAGCTCAGTTTCGATATGTAAGTAACAAAATATGGGTATGTTACAGGTTAAACCTAATACGGTTTTAGTTAGAATTTGAAGAAGGCGTACCAACGCAGAACATCAATTTTACTTCGGATTGAGTAAATCTAAAATAACTTGTAAACAATAGCAATTAACCTTTGCCTTAACAATAATAATGCTATCAGTATCGGACGGCGGCGCGGCGGTAGGAGATGGCGGAGACTGGTAATTATAATTATTCTATTTTTTAAATATTGTTTATCAACGATGAGTCATTTGTTAATGAATCATGTGCATAACACACTAGGTAGGTACTGGGTTGTGTTGATAGCATTGAAGGACAAATTCACATTCGGTAAATATTATTATCCAGCGATGTCCAAAGAAAATAACGATTTCCGGGGCCCTAGACAAATGCGTAAGCTAACGAAAAGTTACGTGGTCTGTTTTCATTCGCTTTGAATCTCAATTCTATTTAATTGGTTTGTTCGCTAATTATCGGGACGTAACCGTTTAAGTCAAGTCATTAAATAACGACTATGAGCTAAACCTTCGAGTATGTAAATAATATATTACCTACCTAATAAGTAGGTATTTATAACGTCGTTGATTGTTATAAGAAATCACCTCTCCAAACTCTAGTATTCTCTGATTGAACTCTAATTGAACATTACTGTTCCCATATTCGTGCACGACTGACCCGGCGATAGTTAACGTTAACATTATAATTGTTTCATCCCGATGTGTAATAACCGTGAAGGTATTAGAATTATAAAGATCTTCAATTTCATAATGGAGCGCGATGTATGTATATGTTTATGAATCCTTACCTTCCGATATACTAAAGTGATGAGCACCAGCTTGTCAAAAAGGAAGATGCGCATGAGTTGTCGACGGCGGCGCGCGTGGTCCATCGCGTAGAACTCCTGCTGCCGCAGCAGTCGGCCTTGGTTCAGCAGGTTTATTTGCGGCTGCAATAAAACATTTAATTACTACATTATTTATGGTCTGCGCAATCCATTCTAAACATGTTTGCGTGGTATTACCCGCGTGTCTTTTCTCAATTTTATTTTTTCAACGTAGTTGGGAAACTTTTAAGGCCTTTCCGAAACTAGCTCAGTTCTACATAGCCACGTAGCTGCCTAAAATAAAAGTAATTTTTGAACACTTTTCTTAGAGGATATAAATGCTGCAATAAACGTAACATATGCAAGCACAAGACTCAGTTTAGACTAAAACACGAAACCCATACGTTCAGCTTTTGACCCAGCTTAACTGCGCTTAGATCGAGCTGCATCTCGGGTGAATAGAGAAGCTTATCAGCTCAGTCATTGTATTAGCTCTGCAAAGCGGTGCATACAAGCTAAGTACGCATAAATACTAACTCTAGGGTACTAAAAAGATACTGTTTATATAAAATAACTAATTCAACAAATAAATAGCAAATTAAAAAAAAAATTAGCTAATAGAAACTAATTTGAAGTTTGTGAAAACATTGTTGAGTAAAAGTAAATAATATGGCGAGGGATTACCTATGTGATAAAGTTATCAAGATGCTTAAGAGCAGATACATATCGTATGTTGTGAAGTTGGGATTGTTTACTTTGCGTTTAAAAGGCGCTTTCTACCGTAACAATTTTCCACCAAACGTTTAGAAACACTCTCTTTCACTTAAGCTATTTTAACAAGTCATCAAGTTACACGTGTTTTTATAATGTGTACCTACCTACCTACCTAGATAACAACGATGCATATTGTTTTTTTATAATACTAAAAATTAGGAGTTATTGTATATATTTTACAATAAGTATATATAGTAGGTAGACCAGTAAATCACAACAAAACTTAATAAAAACGATATTAAAGCAACGTTGCCTGTCTAATTGCTCTTAACCTTCAATTTTAATAGCTCTCAGACAATTTATGGTGCTCGCAATTGTGTCCACAGGGAAAACTGCAAAGCGGCATTGAAACAAATACATAGTTATTACAGTACAGCGGCTTTCGAAGAAATTCGTAATAAAAACTGTCACTCACCGGACAATCTCGTATGTTCTCTAGAGCCATTATCCCATCAACCGCCGTGAGTACACATTCAATCATGCTCTTGGCTTGCTTGAGACTTTCTAGCGGCGTTTCCTCGCAGTCAGACTCTCCGTTGCTGCCTCCGGTCTCGTCGCTATCGACGCTTAGTTTAGATATATTAGAATCTGATTCACATCTCTCGTTCTCGTAATTGGTGTACGTCTTCACTAAGTCGTCTATAAACAACTTGTACCTCGGTATCCTCTGCACTGGTTCCAATAAGTAGCTCGATAAGTCTAATCTGTCGCCTAATTCTAGTTGCTTCTCCTGGAAACAAATCAGTATTTAATAATCAATTTAAATTTTCATGCTCTGGTAATTTGAAACGTAATATAAATATGATAAATCATAGATTTTAATTGCCAGTAGCGGAACTGGAAGTTTATATGCAACTTCACATGCCTGTTAAGAATTTAGTTTCGTTTAGCTCTTATTACTTCAAGCGGATTAAATTAGTATCAATAACGTTTATCGCGTTTCTCCGACTTTCGCATGTAATTTAGGTCAAATGATATATGATCTATTGAGAAGTGGGATTAACTGGAGCATAATTTTCATTAGAGCAAGTAGACTGAGAAGGTGGTTGCAACGCAATGGCGCAAGACAAGATACCTAGATTTTAACTTTCACCAAACTGATTTGGTGATTAGGTAAACTAAGAATTAATCCTATATAAAATACCTGCTATTAAACGAGAAATATTTATTAAGCTGGTGACGTTCTGTAAAATCACAGAGAAAGCAAATTTCCCTGGAAACTTAGCTATATCTTACCCGAGACAATCGCTTTATTATTTTACGAATATAAATCATTGTAATACCTACCTACCAGTTAACACATTTAAATATGTATAGGTACGACTGCGCTAAATTAGATCATTATTTTTATAGTGTTTTATTGTGGCACTCCATCCGTACAAAACCGGGGCAGATATTAATATAAATTACTTAGCAAAAAACATATCAATGTAAGAGAAGCATCTTGACACACTTAATATTGCGATAATCACCGACCGCATTGTTATTAAAATATTATAAAACGGGCCTTATTAAGATAATGCATGTGTAACGGTGGGCCCGACAGTTAGCTTATTTAACAGTGCTTGCCATTCCGCGACGGCCCGCAAACGAGGAAATAATGCCGGCCACGCACCGCAAGCCCGGCTCGATGCGTGCCAGCCAATAATGCAAACGATCAATTCTCCATTTATGACACTTTGTCTCTAAATGCATACGGTACATGGTACCGCATATCCCCCTAGACAGACAAGTGACATTTTAATGCATTGAAAATGTAGATAGTAGAATTGACATAAGCTCACGATAATCTCGTGGTCAGTTTTTGCTGGATTATGTCAATTAAACCTTTTTGACACGAATCTTTCTTTGCAGAATGGCGTCGCGGTTTTGTGCTAACACCGAGTTTACCGTAAAAGTTAATTAAACGAAAATTAGTCATAGTTAAGTAGAACAATGGATTAATAAAATGGAATTCGGAAGAGTGGATTATGCTAACTTTTATGTGTTACTTTTAAATAATGTCTTCTACAATGTTTTAACTTATTTCTACGTTTCTGTTTTTTCTAAATTACTACTAGATATGCATATTATTTATTATTTAAATTTCTCAATGATTACCGATAGTTGTGATCAAATAACTAACTGATTTACTATACTTTACATAATGCATAATGGTAGTCAATAGATGAATAAATAAATAATCGATTATCGAAAATGATTAGTCCTGTATTATATTCTTACAATAAATTGCGGCGTCTCAATACCTAATGAAAACTATGGAATAAATATATTTATGAAACTATTTTTAAACTGAATGACAAAAACGATAACAAAAATAAGTCCCTAATCAATTAAAAAACAGGCGCAAGAATTTGTTGGGAATTACCGAGATAAAAAGCGGATGTTCCTTTTAATACGTGTTTTTTGTAGGTAGATATGTGCTCTAAAATGAACATACATTTAATTAAATTATGTTATATTTTGTTGAACACAAAGATAAACTTACTTGAAAGAATTGTTTGTGCTCAAACACCAGTCTCGTGGCTCTCTTATTATTTCTAGAGTACATTACGTACATGTTGAACTTCGGCTCCTGCAAAAAAATGTATGCGTCATACAAACTCTAAACAAATACATCGGCAGTAATAAATCACATAAATATAATTTGACATTCAACCAAGAACTCATTATTTGGAAAATGCGTTGAAATGCTATCACTTTCACCGAATTCGAGGAACGAATTGAACAATCCACGACCTGGGCAATCTGGCGGTAACTTACAGAGCTGTGAAGAGTCGTGCATTACAAATAACATGGATATAGACCGACCAATCTGTAAAGACCTACGAACTAATTCCGGTTTCGCTAATTTATAGGTATCACGAATCGTAATAGAAAAGTAACTGGTCTGATTAAACTGGTCGGTTAAATAAAGACAGAATCAGCGCGCGGCAGTCCGTGACACCAATGCAAAGTTTAATAACTAGAATAGTTACTTTTATCAACAGCGATTTTTGGAGAATGTTTAAATTAAACTACGCAACGCTGCTCAGTTAATTATGTACACCGCATATTAGCAATGTTTTTCTTGAAAACATTAATGTTAGGTTACTTAAGGTTCAGGTGAGAAATTTTGCAAAGCGGATTGTAATTCAATAGCCTGAAGTTTCGCAAACATACTTACAAATCGTCTGAAACATTGTCCCAATTTCCTGAGATCATTTTCGCAGTCTCTAAGTGCTGGCAGGAATTCTTCCGAGTGGAACCTATGGATCCTCTCTATATTTGCGAATATGTCACTCTTCATTCCTCTCAGCGTCATGGGTAGGTCCTCTCGTACCAGCTCTGGGATATAGTTCTCCACGACATGCTTTAATCGCTCAACGTATACATTCTCAGTGTGAAGTAACTCATTTACCCTTTCAGTCATTCGCCTGTTGAAGAAAAATATTTGTTAGGTATTTTATTATTTAGGTATAAAAGTCGAGAAAACAACATCTTGGACTCTGTGCTTAAACCCATAAAATACAGGTGTACATAATAGATACAGGTAGATAATCTCGCACTATAACCGCAGTAGCCAAATTTGATGCTAAAATTTAATCGAGAAACTCAAAAAGGTCAAATAAGTTTTATGTAAGTAAGTACATACTCCGTAAAATACCGTACGATAAAAAAAATAGCACCAATTCTATCTTTTCCTAAATATCACACTTAAAAATAAATTAAAATTGATACACACCAAATCAAACTAAAAGGCTTGTAACCCATATTACTCGTATATTGTTCGTTTATTTTATTCGAAATAGGTAGGTACCTAATTATTTTACCACTGTCACTGTACACTATATAACACTAGAAAGCGTTTAGCAGAGCAAGGCAATATCTAATCCATTTGATGCGTTGAATGTAAAGCTGACTAAGACTAGACTGTAGAAGACTAATCAATGCAAACTGAAGAACATAACCTATATTACACTAATTTAATAATGATCCGGCGAAACCGACATTATTTTAATTAATTTTAATGACTGGGTTTTTGGCGTTCCGGTAATAATTGTCTTGTGTCAAATGGTGAAGTAGACGTAGGTACTTATACCAAAAAATAATTACTTCGATGGTTTATTAAGCACTAGCGGCCCGTCCCGGCTTCGCACGGGGGGACTTAAGATTTTTTTAAGGCCTCAGAAACGATACTTTTCCCCCGTTTTTGAAACATTTTCGGTTACTGCTCCGCAACTATAAGACCTAGCGTGATATTATATAGCCTATGTTACTCGGGGATAATGTAGCTTTCCAAAGGTGAAAGAATTTTTGAAATCGGTCCAGTAGTTTCGGAGCCTATTCATTACAAACATACAAAAATACAAAAATACAAATCTTTCCTCTTTATAATATTAATTAATTAATTAATTATTATTATAGTATATAGTATAGATTATCGTATCACTACATAAGTAAAGCTATCTTTTAATAATATGATAGTCTAATTTCAACTATTTCATAACATTTTTATATTTAAACCGTGTACGGTGATAATTATTATCAAACCGTTTAAATAAGATTGCCTTTTCTTTGATGATTAATACAGATAACGTATTGTATTTGCCGCATTTTTTGTAGGTAAATTTATATTATAATGAAGCTTAATACATTCATTTCCAAATATATGACGTAATAATATTCAACACCAAATTATTACCTAGCTAAGTACACAGCATATTTTGAGCCGTTGTTAAAAATATGTCTCCGTTTCATTCACATGTAATTAGATAAAAATTACTAATGACTTTATTCATGACTTAATAATATGTGTAAAATTACCAATTGGAAATGACTAAGCATTACATAAATTAAACACAAAATGATTTGACTTTAATTCTCTCCTGTAACATTTGTTAAAATCGGGTACATTACATTGCATTAGCAATTGTTAGTTACGCAGTATTGCAGTATCATAGTCGCAATGTTTGTTAATTCTATTATTGTATTTTCATCTCGCCCGATATATTTTTCTCATATCTACCTACTATAGAAATGCAAATACTAGGCAACCTTGAAATAGCCGCCCACGCCTGTTTAAAAATATACCTTTACCATATGATGTCACGGAACCAAATCTAATCTAGTTATCGCGTCTAAAACTGAATTGCTTAGTAAATATATTAATTACATTCTTATTCCACAGTAATAAGTTGTACTGTTAAATGGTGTAATTTGTCGCATCCTTATCGTACATTGTGTAGTTTACTGAGACAATAAGATTAATGAAATCAATGTAGGTATTTCATTAAGCCATAATCCTTTTACCTATATCTACAAACGAATAACGAATTGGTAAGGTGGAACCTTATACTATAATTAGTTATATAATGTATTTATTATTATTAACAGTAATAGTACCGTCAAACTTCACGTTTTGGCCCGCTTTTTGCCGGTTTTGATTTAGATTGATCTTTTTCTCATATTTATCGTGGCCTTTTAAATGAGGAGTCTTTACCAAATACATCTTTGCATATGGTTCTTGGTATGTGTGAAGAAATTACTTTAATAATACAGTTATTTATGGGTGAAATAAGCTATTAAAATAACAGGGCCAAAAAATTGTCTTTTCTCCTGGTTTGCCCACTTTCGTCTAAACGGTAATAGCTTTGGCATTTTAAGCTGTATTACCATGAGCCTTAAAACCTAAGATATAGAATAACTATAAACTCATTGTATAAGATTATAATTATTTTTTGACGTGGCCTTCTATCCCAAACTTTAGTGGGCAAAATTCCAAACCCTTTTTGTGCGCCGCTCCATACAAAAGTGTAAACGAATTAGGGTTGTCAACACTTAACTAGATGAAGAAAAAGGAGGGTAATGTATTTTAACACTATCGCTGCCATTAAAATATAAAAAGGCTCATTATTAATCAACTCTTTACTATTATACTCAATAAAAAAACTCAAAAGAAATACAAAACGATACTTTTTTCAGCGACAAAGACAATAAAACTTGAAATTAAAACAAAAGTACTCATAAAAATGTACTGTCTATTGTTATATTATTTTATTGAGAATATTTCAATTACCAATACAATAAAAACGGGTTCAAAATCAGACATGTATACTGTTCATCTTTTTTTTTAATTCTGATAACAAATCTTAAGAGACAACCCTAGGGGTAAAATTGTACTGGGCAAAGTCGTCAAAAGTGAGCCTGAAATATGGATATGACATTACCCATCGCTATAAATCCGAATATAATAGAGATAAAATACTGAGTCTTTGTCTTTCACCATCATTACCTATAAAGTTGTAACTGTCAAAAATCTATACCAGTAGAGACATCGTACAAAGATTTAGGACAGAAGTTTTTGGAAGTATTTTGGCCCGCCAAAAAACACCCTCATCTTTAACTGCGGCTAACTAGCAACTACAGTACGATACGACAAGGTCATTTATCGACATTGACAGCAGATATAGTCAACTTTCTACTAAACATTAAAAAAACAGTGTGCATTTGGCCATATTTGTTTTATTTCGGTTTTTATCAAAAGTTCTGACTTGGGCAAAGATAGGTTCAATGGGCAAAATAGCGCAGTTTTACGGTACCTAAGAATATTTTTATGGCTATTGTGATTAATAATTTCGAGGAAGATGGCATAATAGGTATGAGATGAAATCAATTATTATTATGAAACATATCATTAAATCTAGGTAGGTAAGTATACTCGCAATAATATTATTTTTGCTGACAACATCCTATTAGAAAATCATAGTTTACAATCGATTCAGTGGAATGATTGCAGTGTTAATTGTCAACACTGCCGATGATATTATGATGATGTAATGAAGGGCTTGATCGTGACTAGCACATTTCTTGGCTATTAATTATGCGAATAGTTAAATTCTGCAAGTGTGATAACTCAATTATTCAGTTAGCAATGACTTGCTCAAATAAGGTGTTCGTATCGTATATACCTACGTTGGTTCGTTATATGTATACGTATCGTGTATTAGGAAAAGCCTTTTTATTATAATTATAGGCATTAGAAAAAATGTGTAAACACAAGACATAGACTTGAAATGAATACTAAAAACAAGAGCGTATTTCAATATAAAATATAGACAATACTTCAGAACTGGCTAAAACTCTGCCCGTATAGTTTCCAAACTTCAACGATCGAATTTTGTTTCAGAAATGATTTCGTAAGTAGAAGTGTGTATTTATTAAAATAAAATGATCCCGACGAATTGAGAACCGTCTAATTATTTTGTAGTCGGTAATATTTTCTCTATATAGTGGTGAAATTTAAGAATAGTTTATAAATAGAGGGTAACATTTCTATTGAATGTGTGAACCCGTTGTTATATCGTGGCTTTAATCGTTCAGGTATTCTTATTATCTTCCTAAGTTGTATAGAAACATATTATATAAATGTGCTGATAGTCGCATGCTCCGCGTGCCCAGTGAGCAAAATAATAAATATTTCGCGGCCTTGCTACCTACGCCAAGGCCGCAATACGTCTCGGTCATCGTGTATCTATAACTAAACAAACAATTACTCTTATAATATCAAAAAATATGAAGACCAGGTATTTTTCAAAAAAATGTTTTTTATTAGGTACCTCATTAAATTTATTTTAAACAAAGCTTTTTATTTAACCATAGTCTTAATTATGAAATGAAGTGACTTAGAAAATGACGCATATTATATAGAATTAAGTACCTATACTTGAGGTTAGGTATTTACCTTACCCGCAAATAGGACACAATAATATGTTTACTTATAAATTAAGTTTTCGTCTTAAATTTAATATGTTAACTTAAGTATGTAGCTACACTCCTAAAAGACTTTGAAGGTATGTAGGTACGTGTTCATTTGAAAACACTATTTCTTTGCAATAAAAGCACCTGTTCATCAAATATGGGATGTAAACACTTAGTTGCATGCCTCAAAGCGTATGAATAAACATCAAGGCGAAGCCTCAGACACATACCACAAACATTACGAGCACCTGTTATACTTGTAATATAACATGCACTGATCATATTTTCCCTAGAATCCGATTAGAATAAATTAAACGGGATCTTACACGCCTCGTCAAACGATACGGTGAAATTAATACTAATGATTATCTAAATATTGACTAAATGTTGGCGTATCGTGTGTTTGAACTAATATAACAGGTATACGTAGATGCCGCTTCATGTCGGTAAAGATTATTCAGCGAGTAAGTAGATGGACAAAGGACTTGACGTATCGTATGTATGGTAAATGATAAAATTATCATTTATCACTTGAATGACAAAGTCAAGCTTCGATATCGCAAATATTTTTACACTTATCTAGATAACGAAATGACCTCACCGTCGATATTTTTCCTTTTTCGATTCCACTGGTAGCAATACCGGTTCCACAGACTTGGTCACACACCACTCGTTCACTGCACTCACGGTCAGAAATTCAGTATTCGGTGCGTGGCAAACTTCGGAACCGAATTCGTCTGAAGACACTGTAATACTGTCATATTTTTGGTACGGCACCATATCAAAAGAGGATATAGATTTAATGCTAACATTGTCATAATTACTACGATCACCGGATGCACCAGATGCAACAGAAAAATTGTCACCCTCGTCACTGCATTCCTCGTTAATTAATGTGTCCGTCGAGTGGTCTGTTGATATTGTATCAATTCTACCGTCGTCATTATTCAAAACGTACTCCTTGCCTTGCTCTGATTTGTCACTATCGTTTGAATCGTCACTGCTGCTTTCGTTTTCTGATGCACCTGTGCTTTTTCTTTCTTCTTCATTGTCTGATACTTCCGACCTTTTCAGTCTGAATAATTTTTCTAAATCACTCTGGTTAACGCCGTAAGACCAATGGGTCTCACCTTGATGTAACTGACTTCCAATTGTTGATTTTTTTCTCATTACAGGTGGTTGACGCATTCGACGGACTACAATAGGCGATGTGTTTGGAGTTGCAAATGAAAATCTACGCTGTGTTTTGGTCGCTGGGACCTCCTCCGGGACTGGTGATTTACTTTCTAAAGACGAGCTATCATTAAATGGCTCTGGCGGCGGAGGAGCTGGTCGATGTGGTCTCGACCGTTCTGCACCTGATTTGCGATCGGACACAAAACCCGAGGAACTGGATTCATAACTGATTTCTGATACATTAGATAATATAGAGTTCACTGACACATTAGAGTGGCGATCTTGTGATCTGTTTGCTGGGCACAAGTTTTGGTAGTGAAGTTGAATAGGATTCACGACACTCGTCAAGCTTCCTAAATCAATTTCCTTGGCTCGTTCCAATGACTCGGTGGAAGACGTGAGATTTGTCATTGACGACTTCTCGAATCGCAGTATCATCTGTTTTACGCTGGTCCTATCAGTTCTGATAACGACTTCCTCATCATCAGACCGCAGTTGGATCTCGTCGTCAAGGCGAGTGCAAAATTCCTCTTGTGTCATGGCGAAATGCTGGTAAGGCTGTTGCACAAGCACTCGCGAGGCCGGAGAGGCGAGCTCATATCAAGGCGCACGATGAGTGCGCACAAACGACGCGCGCTTGACACTGACAGCGAGTCACTACTGACGGCGCCCGCGCCGCCATACCGCCACGCGTTCCTCGATCCGTATTACGTTCTACAGTTCGGCGCGAAACGTAATCATACTGTACAAATTTCAAATGGAGATAGTGATAAGCAAGTCTCATACTCGAATACTTGCATGCGTGCTATTATAACGGATTAGGCTTTGCGCATAGGTAATATAATATGTAAGTATAATTTAGGTTCCTGTTTGGCTTCTTTAGAAGTAAGTATGTGTTTTTTAAAAGCAATCAGTATTTGCATACGTTTTCAACTTTTGATTACTATAAGCAATAAAAGTAATAATATTTAAATATTATTTTTAAGGTTTACTTGTACAGTTACAAAATTATATATGAGTCATACTACTAACACAGTTGTTCTTCAACTTAATAGGTATTTTCTTTATTCAGATCAATGGCAATAAGTAACATTTAAATGTAATAATAGCGTAAAATGTTTCGATTTTTTTCGATGAATGGATCGAAAAAAATCGAACTGTTAACACTTGCTGTTACCTATATTTTTTTTACATTGAAATAAAACTATAATAACTGATTTAACTCGTGTATTTTATTTCATTTGCTGACGTTTCGAAAACTTTACAGTTCCTATATTCGTAGCACGAGAGCTGACGATAGTCACTTAAAGTAATTCCAATGTATAATAACCGCGAAGGCATCAGAAATTATTACCTGTAGATAAGTACCATTTTAAGTAATTTACACATACACAAACTACTATTGGTAAAAACAGTATAGAATCCGTTTAGTATAATTATTTTGTGTTTATCACGTCCCTACTTACAGAGAGACGCGTCGGAGAGCGTTTGTTTAATAATATTATTATTATGTAGTGAGGGGTAGGACTGTAGTAGTACTGTCAAAGTGGTACCTTAGGATTGCTGCATGATTAGTTCATATTACAATTTAAAAAATGTTCATCAGACCAGAGTAGATAATTTGGGATACCAGGATAGGCAAGAACAAACAGGAAATGGAATTGCAAATCATAAATAAAATTTATTTAACAACGATGTTTGTAAATACTAACATATTAATCAACTTCTAGTTTTCTAAAGGATCCTTCAACGCCAAAAAGGTTGGAGGAAGTGTTGGGTGTTCCCGGCCGCTTCGACTCGTCCGACATCGAGTCCTCTTGCTCGAGGAACCAGAAACTGTAACTTTCCACCTTAGTCTTCCAATGGTCTGAAATCAAATATTTATTTAGATAAGATCCACAGAAGATAGAATGTTATTCTTATTCTAATATGGTACATGCACAATACATAACTAAGCTAAGTAATTGATCTTCCAATTATAGGAGACCACAGCATGCTTACAACGATATATAAATATGAATAATTTAAGCTAATTTACACTAATTGATGCCTGAACTAACGAAGCTAATGCGTACTAGACAATAGATAAATATACCTACATAAATATATAGAAGATAAATAACATAGGTATGCTATTAGCAAGATTTGAAGCAACTGTTTAATAATAGGTAAGTATAGTACCTATATTGCTTCGAACCGTATACCTTTAAGTACTGTATTTAGAGGCTAACTACATATATTTGTTGTACTGTGATAATAATTTTAATTTAATAATAATTTTAATAATTTTAAATAATATTTATACAATATTGCCTATTAATTATAATATAAATGCAAAAGTTTTTTTATTGTTTTACTCCTAAACCGTTAATTTTAAAATGAGATAAATGGTATTTTTAACAATTTCCTCGCGAGTGAAGTCACTGAGCACGGCTAATATAATAAATATATATATTATAAAACAAAGATACTATTTCTTGTTGAGTTAGGTCGCTCAACTAAGGCCACGTTTGATAATATACTATAAATAACTGTAATCGGCAACTATTATCTGCTTTCCATCATGCGGAAATAGACTGAACTAGTACCTACCTATATTGATTCCAGCTGTCGAATAAAAATATCATTTAATAAATATAATTTATACATAAGTAGGTATAGATATAAACAAAAAAACATACATTCAAAAATAGATTTAGGGTAATAAAGTACCCTCCAACAATCGGTAGCAAACTTGCTACCGATTCCAGCAAAGAAATAAAGACGGATTATGATTTTAGCAGTTTATGCATGTATATTTTTATTTACGTATTACTATGTTCTACCATAGCGTACAGACTAAGTAACTAAACAACTACTGAGCTGATTTTGATAAATAACATCAATCTGTAATCTTGATTTTGAAGTTAGATCGTTACCTATATTCGAACTCGAGTTACAGTGCAGACTGTAGATACAAATAATTATATAAATTGTCCAAAAGTAATTGAATCTAACCTATATTGCTTATTTTTTTCTATTATGTGTCATTGGGAATTCCGCCGATATCTACATACCTACCATTAATTAAATGATATTTGTACAAAGATAAGCGTAGAATACTATTTGACTGTACATTTTATTTTAGTTTATCTTTGGTTAGATACCTATTAATTCTTGCAAAGTTCCATCTTGCCCGCCATATTCGGCTGGTAACATCTTCTGAGGAACCGCGTGGTATACCGCCTTAAAGTCCTGATTATACACTTTAATCTGAAAAAGAAACGTCAACTCTTAAAGCAATATATTATAGTATGACATAATATGTTTGTGTTTATATATTATAGTCTTGATTTACATAACTATGATAGGAAACAGTAAACATTACGTAATAGTGTTTAACAACTAATGTTGTAGTCCATTGTTATTGAACGTTGTACCTGCTACCTAGGTATACGATCCACGTTGTTTAAAATTATCGATACTGTAAACAATAAATGAAACCACTAATTCGTATTGACAGGCCGTAATTTCATATTTAAGTATTGAATAGTAGTCTTACATCGAGATTTATAATATTCTGTGTTAGTTCCTCCTTTTTCGTGTAAATCCTTACTAATATTACAAAACGTGAAAGTTTGTAAGAATGTATAGATGTATGGATGTCTGGAAGTATGTTTGTTACTCTTTCCCGAAAAAACTACTGAATGGATATTGATGAAACTTTACAATAATAAGTAGGTATAGCTTACACATCACAATAACAACATAGGCTATATTTTATAACGATATTCTGTAAAATACTCATCGTGCGTAGACAAAATCGCGAGCAGAAGCTAGTTACCTATGTTTATAATTTAATTACTAATGTTAGGTTTGATTCGACCCGTTAAAACTAATAGTGAAGTAAAATTATTTTAATGAACATCTATGAGATTATTATAATTTATATATGAAATTATTACTGTCCACTTGCTTAATTAATAGGGTTGAACTATAAATAGTAAAAGTGTTCAAAAATATAATTAGTGTTTAATGATTATTTTCCAGTAGTTATTTCCTCAGCATTTATATGATTTTACACTTTCCATAGGAAATTATCTGATTTGAAGTTTCTCCCGTTAAACCCAGTGACCTATCCTTTATGACTATAATTATATAATGTAATTAAAGTTTATTTATTTTCAAATGATGATGAATACACTTATGCAAGATTAAGATCTCCTAGTTAGAAGGACTTGCTTTTCCAAATACACAGACTCGTTAACAATTTTACCTTTAGCGATATACATTATGATAAAACAACTATAACTGATTTAACTCGAATACTTACCTATATTATTTTTTATGTCGAGTATCGTCAACTCACTTGTCTACTAACTACCACGAAATGTGTGAAATAAATTACGCGAGTTAAATCCGTTACAGTTTTTTTTTCCAACGCAGACTAATCCAAAAATTAAATTTTAAAGTAAAAAAACTATTTTCTTATCTGTGTATGTGTGTAACTATATATATGTATACTTACTCTTTTCTTAAGTTTTTCTCCTAAAAACGTTTTAAATATAGCGTAAGCCGCCTCGAATCCTGAAGGCGTGTTTAATATATAATTTGATCGCACTCTGACTGGGAATGCCTTTTCAAAACAAGAGGTGACTTTCTTGGCCAAAGCCGGGGTCCACTGACTGAGCACATTCACTCCAACTCCCTTCATGTCGACTATTACTTCCTAAATATAGAAAATATATTATAATTATTATTACTCTCACATTCAAGTAGTTACTTCGTTTAACAAATTATAGCAGCTTTTTCTTATTCTCTGAATCATTAAAGTTCAAAATAATTGGTTTTTAAAAACCTCTAAACTTCTTTTATAAATGTCCTGATTTTGGTTTAAGCATTCATTTTCTTGCTTCTTGTTATAATATTTAGGCAGTAATCTTTTCAGGAATATTTTAATCTTTTGTTAGATACCATTTTTTTATTAGAATTTTTACGACCGTGTCCAAATAAGCTATGTATTTGTTATTTTTCTAGCAAAAATAACACCGTATAAGCTCTGATTAACTAATTACAAAGTAAAAGAAAGTGAATAGTATTATTTACTACAGCGATTCGATTATAAACACCGGGTTTTACTTAGACACCCTGGCCCTGAAGTCTATACATAACAATCTTTCTTATTATTTAAGTAAGTAATCACATAGTCACATATTTTTATTATAAAATATTAAATCTAATTGAGACTTAAACTGTGACTTTGTTGGTAATGACCACTGTTGCGATAACACCGGCAATTCCTCATTTGTAATAGGATTAGTCATAGAGCAAGTAATTAATTAAAAGCTAATAAACGTATTAGTAATAATTCATGTTATTCCGGCAACCTAATTAATGAAATAATAAATAATTATGCAGCTTATTACATAACGCCCAATTTGTGATACGTAATGTTTTACTAATAAAACATCATGAACTAATAAGACCATAATATTTTCATTGTTAATTAGGTCGGCTACTATTATTTTACAATTATTTTTAATACTTAATTCCAATCTGTTATAATAATAAAAGTACCAAAATTGTTTGGGAAAACCTTATTACTCATTATCTACTATCAGATACTAAAAGTTTTATCAAAATGTTTTTGAAATTGAATTGATAATTGAAGATACTGTACAGGGCTTCGCCCCCGTTCCATTATCAATATACCTATTTTACATTTTTAAAAGTATTATGTGTAACGTCGATCCGAATTTTTTAATTGGTATTTTCTGATGCTCTCGTGGTTATTACACATAAGAATGAAACTACTATAACGGATTTAACTCGCGTATTTCATTATCTATATTTGCTGACGTTTCGAAAACGTTATGTAGTGTTAGACTATCGTTAACTCTGTCGGCTCCATATATCGGAACTGTAGTTTTCGACACGTCAGCAAATAAAATAAAATACGTTAGTTAAATCCGTTAATATTCATTCATTCAATAGCACTTTTATTTGACTCTAAGGATGACAAGGTAAGGACGTATGATCAATACATTAAGTTCGCCTTTTATACACTTACCTACATCTGCTAAGTTTTATGCAGTTAACTTTAAATAATAAACGCTATTTATATTGTGGTCAATGGTTACTCCTCACCTCACCAGAAACATTAAAGTTATCGTCTTCCAGCATCATTATCTCGGTGATCATGAAAGCTATCTTTATCACATCCGAAAGATGGTACTGAGAAGGGTTGTACACTCCGATTCTAACAATACAGGTTCTCGACGAATCCTCGCCCTGGCAGTTTCTCAGTGGTAGAAAAAGACTGAAAAATAAATAGCATTATGACCAATTTTAATACTATATATAGGTACCTACTAACTGGAACCCGAGACATACTCGAAAACAAATTAATTTTTTTAACAAGGGTTGCATTTTGTTAAAAACATTGACAAACTCAAACAGGGTAAAATCATTGAAAAAAATACAAATCTGCCAAATTTTAAAGGAAAGTACCTATGCTTCAATATCAAATTAAATTTCAGATGGCACCGTGCCTAACTTTTTTCGCGCATCAGTTGACGTCAATATTTGATGCAATCTTTTTTAGCAATTTTATTCATTTGTTTTCAAGCATGGCTCGAGTTCCAGCAAATAAATATAAATAACATCTATCAAAATACTTCACCGATCTTATTTGTATTCATTGAAGACGAATGTCATTATCTGTGATGGGATATCGAACATTTGATATGCAAATCGCAGATATATTTGATACGCGCATCAGAATTAGCATTATCATTACTTCATATTCTGTATCCATGCCTGAGCAAATTAGGCTTGCTTAGCGACCCGGCTACGACACGAGTCCCATAGTGATGTTAAAAGTATGCGAGTTCGTGGCATGCTTTATACATCGCTTTGGATTTGATTTTGTCGCTTGCCACTCACAGCTCAGCACTCACCGCTCTCCGCTACCGCTGATCGCGCATCTCGTGGCCTCTAACGGCTCTAACCTAGCCTAACCCATAACTGCGCATTCCAGACAGGTGTTCGATAGGTGTAAATTGGCTACGCTTGTAATATATCTGCTTACATTAAAATTAATTAATTTAGCGCCTTGTTTTGTAGGACCACGATACAATATCGTCGACCGTAGGTTCAATTACGGTAAGGGACAAAATACGGTTTTTCAGGAGAGGCCGACAAAGTTTTTTTTCGGACTCAATCGCTTGTAACTTTTTTTGTAATGAACCTTTTTTGGATCTGATTTCACAAAAAACCTTATATTGTAGTGCTCTATCAGTCCTTGTAACGTTTATTTCAATATCCCATCTATTTTAGAAAATAGATGTCCCTTACACTAGCGTTTTTCGAAAATGACGTCCCCTACATTGCAAGTATTTCGTAGTCACGCCCCTTACATTAAATTGACTTCTAAGTTAAAATCAAAATATTTATTACAAATAGTGTAAAAGACGTGTTAAAAATAGAAATTAAAGATAAAATACTGTAAGACAGTGGTTGCAAAAGAAATTAATGGAAAATTTTATAGTAAGGCTAATTTTAAATCGCAAACAGGTTTAAAAAATATTTAAGGAACATGAAAATGTATAGAAAGTGCATGCTGAGTGTTTTTATATTATTATGCAATATTAAAATATACCAATATTTCTTTGCTGAAAGGAAAATTGACTAAATCATAACAATTTTACGTATAAATCTATTATGAAAGTGCGTAAAATAAACACAGGATAGGATTTTATATAGGTACTGCCTTGTAGATTTTAGTTGCGACATTGAGAAGCACCTAGATTCTGTACCTAATAACAACAGTCCAAGACTTGACCGTTATTAGTTATTTGTAGAAGATGCTTCAATCACAAGTTTTGTTCTTGGAGGTTTACTCCTCAGTTAGATCTACTAGTTATGGCTCTGGAGAACTCCATTAAAATAAATCTATTGAATTAATCGAACCAGTGTAATTCAAATACTGCTTTACAAACTAGATGCCATCACACAAATAGACCGTTTTGTTCAAAATCAAAGAATATTCAGTGCTGTTTATTACGATTGTAAAGAAACATCACTGAATATTAATGCAAAAGTAGACAACAATAACCGGTATGTCGATTTTAATGTTTTTGGGCATATATTATAATTAAGAATTGATTGGATGAAAGACTTAAGAAAAGATAATACCGGAAAAGTGACAGTTTTCAACAACGATGAATTGTCTTGTGAAGGTGTCTTGAAATCTTTGAGACAATAGAAAATAAGTTGACACGATTCAAATTAGATTCAAACCCTAATCTTGTAAAGAAAACAGTAGGTATTACTGTTGGTTTTGATAATTCTGGTCGTATTTTTTATGTATTACAATACTTATGGTATTCATAAATATTACTTGCATGAATTCGAATGAATATAATCAATAGAGTAAACTGAGCAAGCTGGAAAAAATATCCTAAAGCATCCTAAACATTACTCATTCTTCTTTCAATGCTATTTTTTTTACTCTAATCTTGCATTTTGCAGCATATCTTATATAAGCACATGCCTGTATCTTGTATTATAAAGTTAAAAAATTGTAAAATGAAGATAATTATATCGCACCTTTATTAGAAAAGTGTGTCATCTTGAAATATTTTGTTACTCCACTTTGGACTCTATGTCTAAGTTATTTAAATTTGAATTCATGTGGTGACACATCCCGAGTTGTTATGACAAAATTAGTGTAACGGTAACATCTCCTTCGGTACGCTAATGTAAATTAAGGTAAGGGACAAATATTTTACAACTTGTGCAATTTTTTTAAGGTATGGGTGATATTTTTTATTTTCTCTTTATGAAAAACAATGTACATGTAATTAATAGAATGCGAAGACCCTTACCTTATTTAATTTGAGTTCACAGCGGTAATTACACTATTCCAAGATGCTATTGTTCAAAAATTATCAGATACATTATTGGCCGAGGGATAATTTGACTTGTGACCCCTAAAAATCACTATGGTAAGGAACATTTTTTTTGAGCTAGAATTTTTTCGAATACACCATTCGAAAGAGCGCAAAATTCTGAACAAAACTGTATACTTAACTCATTTTCGGCATTTTGTCCCTTACCGTAATTGAACCTACGGTCGACGATATAATCAAATTAAATGCAGGTCATTACGTACATAATCAAAATAAATGTCAAGCGACTCTAAAACGGTAAATATATTTCTACTATTTTTCTTTCTGATATTGTTTTTTTTTTGGATTACTTATATTATGTTCTTACCCTAATTTTAAAATTTCTTGAATCCTAGGATCAAACGGGTCTCTGTCAGCTAAAAATTCTGGCACTAACGCTTTTAGAGTGTAGTACATATCCAGTTTCTGTTTGGTTCTTTCCAGACTAAATTTACATCCACGAAGAAATGCGAGAAGCCACTGGTCAGCTGAAAAAATACATGTATATTTAGTCAAATGTTCAATCTTAGGTATGTTCAATGAAATAACTTGTAAATGATGACAATTGCGCCATCTATAGTTTTCTCTTGACACCACTTTAATTTTAACTTGACTGCAAAGAATTCTTCCCTTTATTCACAAGCATTTTGTTGCCAAAGCGTATGAAGAGCTTGACTAACTAGCTACATGTTTCAAGGAAATGCCAACAGATGGCGCTATGTTCTTCACAATTTAAATAAAACTTTAGAAATCTGTATATACATTTTACGAGTAGTAGGTATCTTTATTAATTCTACTTTAGATATATATTATAATGATCTGCAAATATTTTGCAAGTGAAATGAATATTTCCTCTAATAGGTTGCTTCCCGACTGCAAATGACCGATAACAGAATACTAACTAAGATAATTAATAACTTACAGCCTTGCTGCAGTCAAGGCCTGTAATTTTATAGTTTCGATTTTATTACTCTATTTTTGACGTAGACACTAGACAAATGATAAGTAAATAATTAAGCAGAGTAATTTCCGTCTAAGTACCTATTTTCAACCACGACGTCGCCGTTGTTCTTGTAGTGCTAATAGTTTCGAATGTTACAATATTTCCAATGTATTTTTAAAGACAGAGCGTTTTACAACTTTTTCAACTTTGTACTCCAATGTACCTACTGTACAAAAACGGGACTTTATCGCGTAGGTAAATAAATAATTAAATTACCTCCGAAGTTTCTGATGCGACATTGTAACAATGGTTGCAGATAATGGCTGGCTAAGTTACCTACATTATCATTACTTTCTACAAAAATACATCGTACAAAGTTCTTTTTTAAACACTAATTAAACACGTCAGGGACCTACTAATTTGATAACGGCTGAAATCAGGCAGGATTAAAATTAAATATTAACAAAACAATACTCACAAGGTTTAACAACTTTCAGGTGAGGTTGCTTGTGAAGCCATTCTTTCAAGGCAGTAATATCAGATTCGATCCGCTTGTGGTCCTCGTTGATCTCCTTCTCGGCTTTCTTCCTTAGAGCCGCTGGCAGTGGTCGGATTGTCATCTTGTTACCGTGTAGTTCTTCTATAAAAATATTTATACTAGAAGATTCTGCATTCGTCTACGGGATTGCTTATAAAAACGGGATTGATATAGGTAAAATAGGTAGAAGGTACTATCGGATGCTTTCGGGGTACGCCATTTTAGAAAAAAATTGCTTGCACTTGTTGCTTCACACACAGCCGCCAGGTACCAGGGTCGTTCAAGCGATTATTGCCTTAAAGGTGTAACATCGCCAGCACAGTTGATAGTACAATATAAAAATGCTTGTTCGAAGTTTAAAAATGTCTGGATTAGGTTAGCTGTTTACTATACTACTCATAACATACTATAGGAATTATTCAACTCATTATAATATTTTATGCCCAAAAGGTACCTACGTACTGCGAAATAGTTCATAAAGATTTGAAAAAAGAAAATTGGCCATGCAAAATGGCGCCGGTAGATTTTTTTTTTTATTGCTATCAACTATTTTAACTGGCCAGTAGTAGTATCATGGGCAGTGAGTAAATTTTAATTAAAAAAATTGGATCAACTTCATTTTAACACCTCAATTTATTTATCGATCTTGTGCTACCATGATGAGAATAAAATAGAATTTATAGACGGGCTCCGTTTTTCAGTTAATTATATAAAATCAATTTATCAACACGTATCACCTGCACATGTTGATATTCGTGTAGCTTAACCGTGTAGGTATCTATTATCATTTATTATGGTAATGACACCCCTATATTTTTTATGGTCTTGATAAGAAAGTATAGGAATTAAACACTTTTACGTTTTTCATAGTGGCTTTACCTATCATGTAGTATAAGTTATCTATGAAACAATTATACCTACATACTTAAATGCAGACGTTAAGGACTTCCAACATAACATTATATTCTTGTTAGATACAGTGTATTTTCAAATAACATTCAAATGACCCTATACATGTATAAGTGTTATAGGTTTAATACCTATGTATTAAAGAACTACGAGTACGTGCAACTTTGTTTAAGTAAATAAAATTGCAAATTTCTCACGAACTGTCGTAAATGTTGTATAATCATCCACTAGATAACTGAGAGTAACGAATTACAGGTGTTGTTAAGTTTTAAAATGTTAGTTATAAGTGAATAATCATGATTTAAACAAAATTAATGAATAGGTAACTTACTTTTGACTAAACTTAACACACAAACGTCGTAAATCCTTTGTAATCCATTTATTGTTTACCTCCTGTGAATAACAGTGCACTGATCAGTTCCACGTTTGTTAATATTCTGTGTAAAAATCAATATTAATTCGAAGCCACTTGAACTGTAATCGGTTGTGACTACAACCGGTTAAAATCAAACTGTGCTCGCGCGATATCTGTGCCTCAGTTTTATTAGTAACTATCACTGATTAGATAGCACCACGTTTTGTCAAGGAGCAACGAAGATGCAAGACACCTCAGATGCGGCTGCGTGACGCAACATAAACACTTGAAATGTACCCACAACCCGAATAGTCTACTACAGTGTACATTTTACGGAATAAATTTGAATGGAAACGCATAAAAAATATGATAGTGTATAATTAATCGGTCTGTCGGATACAAATAGTTTGAATAAACTTTAGTAAAAAAAAGTACTTAGTTAATTGTACCCCAAGATACCAAATTACCACCGTACTTAAACAGATACCCTGTGTACGACTTTCGATCTAAATCTGAAGCCCAGTCTGCGTCAGACAAACCCTCTAATATACAGTCAACATTGGATTTCTTAAAAACTAAAGCCATATGTTTAGTACCTTTAAGATATCTGACTATACGTTTAGCCTGATTCCAATGAACTTCCGTATAACAACTATTGAATTTACTCAGGTATGAAACGGCAAACGAAATGTCAGGTCGCGTAGTTACACATAAATACATAAGACTACCTATCAATTCTTGATACGGAAACTTTACATTATTAATCGTAGCATCACACTGATTCTCAATGACAGAACTAATATTAGTTATCATGGGAGTCTTTACAGGCTTACAGTCTGTCATGCCGAAACGATCTAACAATTTATCAATTCGATTTTCTTGTATAAGTTTGATAGAAGTGGCATCACGTTCTACTTTAATACCTAGCATATTTCGTACCGGCCCTAAGTCCTTCAATTTGAAATACTTTGACAGAGATGTTTTTAATGATTCTGCCAAACAATTATCATTATAAAACACGAAAAAATCGTCAACATACAGAGCAATATAAACAATTGACTTACCAGACCTCTTGATAAAGATACAGTCCTCTTGTTTACATTGTGTATAACCGATAGAAAGTAGTACATCTTTTACCTTTTGATACCAGGATCGCGATGCTTGTTTTAACCCGTATACAGCCTTCCGTAACTTATAGACTTTATTTTCATTTCCTGAGCAAATGAAACCTTCCGGTTGTTGCATGAATATCTCCTCACACAAGTCACCATTTAGGAATGCTGTCTGCACGTCCAAATGATCAATCTTAAGGTTCATTTCTACAGCCAGAGATAGTAATAGTCTAATGGAACAGTGACGAACGACCGGTGAAAAAGTTTCGTGATAATCTTCACCATACTTCTGGGTAAAACCCTTCGCTACCAACCTGGGCCCATAACCTATTGGAAATATAATAAAGCAGAGTACAATAAGAACAACTATAATTAATATAACATACGAATAAAAGAGGAGTGACATCAAGTACTGACATAAGCTATTATAAAATAATCGAGATGGCCAGCGTTACATTTCAAGAATTTGTCGATTGGCCCCATGTTGGTGGAACATGACAGTCCTTTAGTTAGGTTATTATTTATATTATTAATTAGGTACTGTTTTATTTTTAAGTGTATCGATTAAAACACCTATATGTATTTAGGTACTTATACTATATTCTCATATCGTTAATTGCAAATTATGTTTAGCCAGATTAAAATAAATTGGAATAGAACAACTATAAATGAATTTAACTCGCATATTTTTTTATTGGCTGACGTTTCAACAGTTTCAATAATCGAGACACGACTGAACCGACGATAGACTAACATTATCTTAAAACGATTATATTTAGCCAGGTCATTGATTATAGAAATCCCAGTATTGTACAAGAATATAAGGTAAAATAAATAAAATATATATGACCCCCTCCTATAGTCAGGTAACTTCGTACTCCGTGCGTCCGTCGGTACATAATACGTTCCACTAACACGGCTCAGCGAGTCGGCACCATGCCTAATCCTTCGTTTTACATGACAACGATTGGAATAGACTTAGAATTCATTGCGATTTTGTAATAGCTTTAAATCGCGTGTGAAATGATTTATTTAGGTAAACAGTTTTTTTTCTTATCGAAATGATTTTTGATCGACACAAAGTCCAATTATAGTATGACTAATATTGTATTGCTTAACTAATTACAAGGTTTTAATATTTTTATAATAAGTATCTAGGTACTATGAATTTCAATGAACCAGTAATGATTTTACAGTTGCATTTGTAGCTTTATTTCGTGTATTTACATACATAGGCATAATGTTATGCTTTAGTTTAAACGAATAAATAAAAATCATTATTATTAAAATTCTAGTGTGTATTAAATCAAAGAAAATCTGTTTAAATCGCCTAGTAATACGGGTATCGTGTTTTTTTTTTATATTTCCTTTCAATTTATTATACTAAGATAACAGTAAATGCAATGGAGGATAGGTAATTTCATTTCATTATACTTTTACTAAAAGTTTTTTTTGTATCAACTTTATTATTTTCTACAGTCATAATGTCAATAATCAGCGTGACTTATCCAAATTAACTGGCGAAGGTCGAAATTTGAATAGCTGTAAACAGAACAACGTCGTAAAAATCACACGCTTTTTCGTTACCATAGCAATAATAACTAAAAGATATTGGAAATCGTTTCAGACTGTGTAATGAGGGCCACCGCGTGTCATGTACCACCAATCACAGGCCAGTAGCTTGCCTCTCATTGGTGAAAAATGACAGCTAGACCTCATTCTACACTAGCGCATCTAGCGGATTGCTGACACTCGGTGGCCCTCATTGTATCAGCCATAAAACAGGGATACACGAAGTAGATAAAATGATCAATAAAAAATAAGTAAATAACTTTTAGATAGTACAATATTTATTTTATTATATCGATAAGTGAAATATGCACACTAATCTAAGCTAGAATTATGGTTTTGCTTACGTGTTATAAAATACACGTTATTTACAGCACTTCAAAATCTTTACATACGGATTGGTTATAAACGCGGCGGTCAAACCGAAGTCTGCCTGTTCAGCTATCAATTACTTTATGCGATTTTCGTTGGTTTAATCTATATCAAGTTTTCTGAATGATCCTTGGATTCCGAACATCTCTTCAGCGGTGCGCGGTTGTCCCGCTCGCCGTGACTCGTCTGTACCGAGTTTTTCCTCATGCTGCATCCAAGACTTGTATTCGATTACCTTTTTCTCCCAGTAGTCTGAAAAAATGGAGGAATGGTTTGAATTACCACAACTGAATTAAATCAAACCATATGCTTGCGCCAAAGTGCTAGTTAGTTTGGTTGTAACGTTCACTATATAATAATATATTATAGCTATTCGCCCCGGCTTCGCACGGATCCCTTTTTCAAAATATTATATAGCCTATGTCACTCAGGATGAACGTAGCTTCCCAACATTGAAATAATTTTTCAAATCGGTCCAGTACTTTTTGAGTCTATTCATTACAACTAAACAAACATTTTTTTTTTCAACAACAAAGTATTCTTCTATATAATATTAGTGTAGATACACTCACACTTAATTTATTAATCAAAACTATTTTTTAATCCTCTATCTGGGTACACCTACCAATTATTTCTGCAACACTGCCACCCGTGCCACCGTATTCCTTTGGCAATGAATCCTTAGGCACGAATCCCATTAATTCGTCGTAACTTTTATGTATTTTTAGCTGAAAAAAATAAATGAAGGGCATTTAACTTAATATTAAAGGGGTTAGTTAGATATAAATAATTATGATATAGATAACTAATGAAATAATTAGCTGAACCAGTTTTATAAATATTTAGGTAGTGGAAATTTATTATCGGTAACAAACACTCTGCATCGCACGCGTATTATATCACAGAGATAGTGTCCATTATTTTACTCATTAATTTAGGACATCAGATTGAGCTAGTCACAAATTAAATAAAGCAAAATGGAGCCGTGAAAAGCAAAATTGTAGCCATTAACCCTCTGATTATTGGCTACCGTTGACATACACATTATAATATGCATTATACTGACCCTTTCCTTTGCCTTTTCGTTTAATAACCCCCTTATGAGGGTGAATATTGCTTCGATGCCAGCCGGCACGTTCACGTGATGGCTCCCTTTCAGACGAAGTGGCATGGAGTCCTAAATATTATGAAACGTATTATTGCTACTTTATTTACAAACCCGAGATTTTATCACGAACATGTCAAATATTCGTTTAGACTTTATTGAGGACTAGCGGCCCGTCCCGGCTTCGCACGGGGGGACTTAAGATTTTTTTCATAGTTTTACGTTTATACTTTTCCCCCGTTTTTGAAACATTTTCGGTTACTGCTCCGCAACTATAAGACCTAGCGTGATATTATATAGCCTATGTTACTCGGGGATAATGTAGCTTTCCAAAGGTGAAAGAATTTTTGAAATCGGTCCAGTAGTTTCGGAGCCTATTCATTACAAACATACAAAAATACAAATCTTTCCTCTTTATAATATTATAGTATATTATAGTATAGAAGTATAGATATAGATATAGATATAGATTAGTATAGATTTATAATAGGTAGGTACCTAATTACAAAAGTCTGGTTGTAGAATATATATCGTAGTACCTACTTTTTACCTAATGGCTGTTGGTAGGTAGATATTTACAATAGCTCCTCCGAACTTTATCACAATAATTTAGCATACATTAGGCATGTAACTAGTTAGATACCTATTGATACTGATAGTTAATTATTTTAATGGTGAAATATCAATATCAATATATCTATCACGTACGACTTAAACCGAAGAGACGAAGCTGTCACTTTAAAAAAAATGTGTGCAAGTGACTGATGCTGTTACTCCTAGTATCAAATAATACTGGAATGTACATAAATAATACCGGAATGTAGGTGACATAAGATTACTTACTTGACTGACAGCAACCATTTTCTTGAGTACAGCTGGATTGGCTTGCGTCAGGTGTGTCATGGTGACACCTTGGTAATCAACTACGATCTTAGTTCCCATCACTGTCGATGTGTCATCCTCTACGACCAGGATCTAAGAAGAATAAACAATGTAGGTACTTATTCCTACTAATAAACAAGATCAAACAACAAAATTTGAATGTCAAATTAAAGTGTTACCTGCACAATATAGTACAAAATGCACATCAAGTCGGCCACATTATATTTATCAGGATCGTATGCACCAGGTCTGATTAGAAGTATCCGAGGTTGCAAACTAGTTTTCGACTCGGGAAGTATTATGCAGGTCCTTAAATTTGGAAACATGTGTTGCATGAAACATTAAATTTAAATCCTAATAAACAATAATTTATTTATTTTATTTCATTAACATTCCGAAAATTATTGGCATCCTAAATCGCATTGATAATAATATACCTACTCATGGAAAAAATAAAACTGTTACCGAATTAAAAATGATACCTTTCCTCGACCATAATATTATAATTTAGAAATGGAAATCATAAAATAAACGCATTTACAGAACGTCGCCAGAAGAAAAGCATATATTATATACACTCACCCCAATCTCAGGAACTCCAAAAATTTCGGCTCTGTAGGTTTAATTCGTAATGTAATGTCGGGTGCCGTAGTTCTTAAAGTGTAGTACAAGTCAAGCTTTTTCTTAACCCTTTCCAAACTAAATTTGCAACCCCTTAGTATCGCAACCAGCCATTGCTCATCTGTAATATTTAGATTCGTGTTATAAAGAAATCATGTACTTAGCCTTTGTTTAAAAAATATTATCAGATACAATCAAACTTTATTTGAAACAAAAGATCAAAACAATTAGCGCATT
Organism: Polylopha cassiicola; assembly: GCA_038024825.1. Taxonomy (NCBI): domain Eukaryota; kingdom Metazoa; phylum Arthropoda; class Insecta; order Lepidoptera; family Tortricidae; genus Polylopha; species Polylopha cassiicola. The sequence continues at coordinate 5,814,609 of CP149050.1, forward strand.
CGTAAATCATATTTTATTAATAAAATAAATAATCGATAACCTTACCGGTGCGAGCTTTCAAATGCGATTGTTTTGAAATCCAATCCTTAAGGTGTTTAACATCATCCTGGGTTCTTTTGGGGTTCTCATTTAGTTCATCTTTTGCTACTTTAGCTAAAGCAGGAGTTAGTTCACGTATCATTTTTTCGAAAACAAATAAGGATACCTAAATTTTACCTTTTTATACTCCCTGAAAATATCCGAAAAAAACAAGTGCCAATTTTTATCTCACATCACACCAAGATCCAGATCACATGATAAGTTAATTTCACTTACACCACTATTATAGAATCTCGTATCAAGATTTCAAAAAAGTTTATTCTAAACATAATAATCGACATGACTCACCTCACTCACCCAAACACAGCTCTTGTTAAAGACTACTTAGTATTTGTAGTGTGTATACCAATTAACAATGACATAGTTAAATTGCTCACGTATGTGACTATCGACTGCTGTAAACTGCGATGTGTATCGACGTACTGATAATAGCTATACAGTTGATATCGCTATCAAATGGCGTACTTCAGCCTGCTTTTACAAACGATGTGGAAAACTAATATCGCTGTTACCTTTATATGTTTAAGATATTACCTGTTTTAAATGTTCTAGCGGAAAGACATGGGAATCTAACAAATTGTATGTTTACGCTTTTGTTTTGCGATTTATTTATTTGGGTCTTATTCGCAGGTAGTAAGTCTTGATGTCGGTAAGTACTTAAGCGATTTGCCAGTTTGCACATAATAAGATTGTTTAAGCTACAAGGACCTTTTGTGTAAAAATTCTGAAAAAATGATTTAAATATCCCGAGTGGCAAAACTTTTATGTTTTTTATGTTAGAACTTGGAGTTGAGTTGAGTGCCGTTTTAGAAAACTCTTTTCTATTTATTATACCTACGTATATATTATTATCATATGAAAGTCTTACCTATTCGTTATCGAATAATATAGGGTGGAACAAATGGAATAAGTAGGAAGATAATACTCCTATTACCTACCTAAGTACTTATTCCATTTGTATCTGACTTTAGAGAACACAGAATTAATAAAAACAAACTTGATTGAGTCATAGTGTAATCTTACTAATCCAATAGTTGATTAAAAAGAATTATTTTATTAACTTTATCAAAACTTGATTAAAAAAATGACTTTGTTAAACACATTTTTATTTTCGTAATAATTACATAGGTATATGAGGAGGTAAACTACTTTAAAAATAAATCTTAAGATTTCTGGTTTATGCATTTAACGTTTAATACCAAAATACCTAGATTTCCGAAGTATTTGGACTAATCTGAGTAGGTTGATAAAATGTAGAAACAACAACTTGCACCCAATTCTGTTTAATAATTATGATAGTATAAACAACGCTTAAACACCCAGTAGTTTTGGATTGCGTTTCTATTTAACTAGTAACTGATAGTTAATACATATCAATAGCTAATAAATCCAATAACTTCGCTGTATTTAAATATTTTTAATATTTAAATAATATTATCTAAATATTCGACTTTTTCAGTCGAACTCTAGTTGTCTAAAGGAGCCGTCTACGCCGAACATATCCTCGGCAGTTTTAGGTTTTCCTAACCGCTTAGACTCGTCGGTGCCAAACGTTAAATCTTCTTCTAACCAGTCACTATATTCCTCTATCTTCTTTATCCAGGAATCTAGAAAATACGAACGTTATTAGATACTACCAATGTCCACTAAACGGATAAACAAAAGTCATCAATAATTAAAGTAAGTTCTAATAATGCACAAATACGTATTGCTATTTCTAAACCTACTTTGTTAGGATTTTACCACCCTAATTAGGTTCCCGTTAAATAATTTAATTAATTATTGTTACAGCAATATGGCACCTATGTTTCAAGCTACGAAGAATTAAAAGTACAATAATAGATAACTAACAAAAGAAAGACCAAACATTATTTACGCAGAGAACCTTCTGACCTTCTGCAGGATAGTGTTGTAAATGCTGCACTTTTAATTCAGAATAAAATTAAAAACAATAACTAACCTGTTATTTCCTGTATCGTGCCACCATTTCCTCCAAGCTCCTGTGGTAAAATTTCTTTAGGGATGTGCCTGTAGAGAGCTTCGTAATCTTTATTGTGCACGTGTAGCTGAAATACAGGTAAATTTTGTTATTAACAAGTCCATTATTTATACAACAAAACTATAAGAGTTTTAACCAAAGGCCATTTATAATTGATTTACAGTAAATTACACTTTTCTTCGGAATAAAACGTATTCTAGATTGTTAAAATCTAGCCAAAGTAAATTACTATACCTATATTTTACTAAATTGGACAGTGCCGTACCTATAACTGTTTATTCCGAAGTTAAATTGAATCAACATCGTACCTTTAAATTGAATGAGACTTACCCGTTTTCTATTCTTTTCATTTAGGAAGGTCTTAGCTAAGTTAAATAATGTTTCAAATCCAGGTGGTGTGTTGAGGTAGTGTCCACCTTTCATACGTGTTGGCGCAGCATCCTGTAATCATTTCATAATTGTTTTTTGCTTGCAATGAAATAGAATAGGTTTATTTAATAAATGTCTTAACAAAATCATTGGTTAACCACTGTAGGTAACTCACAAATATAGTCAAACTTGTCATAAATGTCAATTTCACATGCAAAGACATACCTGACCAGATACCGTCATTTTCTTCAAAAGAGCGGGCGTCATTTGAGAGAAATGCGCCATGGATGACCCTTCCAAATCCATTAGACTTACTCCTCCCGAGACCATAAATGCATCATCTTCTACATACAATATCTGAAATATTTATGAAATCAAAATGCATTGAATTGAAAATCTAACACTATTCAATATTAGCTACGATCTATCAATCGAAATTTCGATCGGTATTCTTGGGTTGGATCGCCATTTGTGTAAAATGGCGCTAAAGCGAAAATGCACTAATGAACATTATCAACACTATCAAAAAAAAAAAAGTAGGTACTTAATAAATACCCTTGATATTGTGGCTGCAACTGCTAAGATTTCAATGATGCTGTACTTGTTCGGGTCAACCTGGGCCATTCGCATTAAGATGACCCTTGGAGCCGTGGGATTCGCTAACTTGGGTAATACTAAGAATGGTCTGGAAAAATATTAATAGGTTAATAAATCAGCCATTAACTATTGCCTATTCACTTTATTGTGTTACAAACACAAATATATCTCTTGGTTGTTGACGTACCTGTACAATATGGACTTAGGTATTATATTTTTTAAGGTCAAAGATATTCAAGTTTTTATGAAAACGTCATATCTATCTAATCATTGGTAGTAATATAAATTAATCCTTAATAAGGCATTTCCTTGTGTTATTTAAAAAATACGTATGTTGTTTTAAAACTTTTCTTTTACTCCGGACTGGTTAACTTATTGTGAAGTTATGTTTTTAATAGTTTTAAACTTTTTAGAAAATTCATTTGTTACCCCAATTTCAATATCTCTTTAAATTTGGCATCCTTATGATTCAGAGAGAATAGTTCAGGTGCGGTTGATCTCAATGAATAATAAAGGTCTATCTTCTCCTTAGCTCTTTCTAAACTGAATTTGCATCCTCGAAGAAATGCAGCTAACCACTGATCATCTGAAAATAATTAATAATAATGTACACAACATACCGTAAATTAATTATAGTTTTATATTTGTCTGAAAAACAGTTGATTCTGAAGCATCAGAATCAATTGTTCATTCATCAGATAGGTAAATACATATCTATTAAATACTCAAGTCAAAATTAAAAGAGCACCTGAACCACAATTGCACAAGAAATGGCTATTTGGGTTTACTACCCACCTTACAACCTTACCTTGTAATCAGAATTTATTACCTATCATATAAAACACCATTAATTAATTCAGTACCTAGGTATTAGGTAATAAAGAATCTACTTGAATAAACACATAAGAAGACCGTTACTTCTATTGCACGACTTTTAAAGTTCAAATATAATCTTCAAAATGTTTGGGGTAAAAAAATCCTTATTAATTAAAATTTTAGTCTGTATAGTATGTATTTATTTACTAACCTGTTCTGGCTCGCAAGTGGGGTTGTTTTGCAATCCAGTCCTTCAGATGTACAATCCCACTTTCAAGTCGTTCGGGATCCTCGTTCAGCTCTACCCTGGCCTTTTCAGCCAATTCGGGACTCAGCGGTCGTACTGGCATGATGCTGCAAAAGTTAACAGTCATATACTCTCAGTAAGTACTCTCTTGTTTAAGCAGATACAGTCCAAGAAATCACCAAAGGGATGTCGTGAGTCAGTTTAAAAAAGTAGAGTGAGGTCTAACCTCCCAAAATTGCACTGAATCATTTTTTATGCTCCTTACTGTTTTTAAATAGTAGGTAGGTACATAAAAAAGAGGTACCTATAGGAAGTTTGACAACCAATTGCGATTAAGAAATGGAAAAGTTTTTTTTATTTTGTGATGTAATACAGGACCTACCTAATCATTTTCTACTATGAATGACGAAAAGACCACGTTTTCCTAAATTATTTGTATGTAGTTATTTTTCTGAAAAAATCTAAAAAGAAACGCCTCCAAGGATTGAAAAAATTAAAGTATATCAACGTCACATTATTTCAAATCTCGTATTTATTTTAGATAATAAATTATAGCATTGCATACCTCCATTTTCATATATTATTAAAAGATACAAAAATGGATTTAGTTCAAAAAGAAAAACTATATACTTACATACTCGCAGCAGTCCCTGTGTTGTGTGGTAAGTAGTGGTAATTTTAATTCACCTTTTCCTATTATAGATTAGGTTTATTAGTTCTATAGGACTTGTGATATCAGTTTATCGCTCTGATAAGTGGCCCTAACTGTTTGATAATTGTCATGAAGTGATGATTAGCACAAATTTATTTTGCAAGTAAAATCCATAATAGAATTACCGTTCTACAAAATCCAAGGCTCGTGTTTGAAGAAAACCTATATACATATATTATAAGATTGAGACAGACATTAACTAGATTCTTCAAAACCCAAGAAAAATAACAGCCTGTTTGGGAGCATGTGACATTGAGGAGGCCTCTAGCCCGATACAAAGGATAAAGAAAAACGGTATATAAACATGAGCAGACAGTAAGTTTTAATTCAAATTATGGGAACAGACGCAAGTAACAGACAATTGAAAAAAAAAAAACAAAAAATATACGCGTCGACTTGAGAACCTCCTCCGTTTTTTTCGTCGGTTGAAAACAAGGTCTAAATGTTCACGAACGAACCCAAACGTCAATAATAGGGTAGGTACTATTAATAACTGAAATATGCATATTGAAATTACATCAAACTCGCTATCAATGCCGTATCAGCAAATCCATCAAAAATGAAAATGAGATTTTATTTTATAATATATGCTTTTAATAACAAATACAAAAAACTTAGGTGAACTATTTAAGAACAATTCGTATTGAATAATTTTATCACAATAATTTGTCATGAAAATGTTTTTTCTTCAGTCAAATTGCAGTTGCCTGAAGGAGCCCTCGGCACCGAACATGCTCTCTGCAGTTTTGGCCTTTCCAGGTCTCTTGGTCTCGTCTGTGCGGAACTGCAGGTCCTCCTCAAGCCAATCACTGTACTGCTGAACCTTGTTTTTCCAGTATTCTGAAAAAAAAATAAAAAAAAATAAAAATCCAACCAAATCAATGCGTGGGAAGGTCATGCGTATTTTGTATGATTTTGACCCAAATCTGTATACAAGATATATTATCTCGAAGTCTCTTTAAATTAATTTTAAGAGGATTGTGAACCTGTTAATTTTCATACAAAAGGCGATAACGTTTTACACCCAGTAAATATAGTTAGATTTTTATAATTTTTGGATATGTTGTAGATATAATGAGAAACTACGTCTGTACGTTTTGATTTTTAAGAAATATTGCTTACGCTAAAATTTATTAGCATCTAAAAATCTATATATAGATCTAAAAATCTATATTAAGATCTAGCGTAAGCAATATTTCTTAAAAATCAAAACGTACAGACGTAGTTTCTCATTATATCTACAACATATCCAAAAAATATAAAAATCTACTATATTTACTGGGTGTAAAACGTTATCGCCTTTTGTATGAAAATTAACAGGTTCACAATCCTCTTAATATAGGTACCTAAACAACTCCATAGTTACCTAATATTTCCTTAATTGTTCCTCCGTTACCACCGTACTCAGCTGGTAATATTTCTTTAGGGATATGTTTGTACATTTCTTCATAGTTTTTATTGTGAACGTAGAGCTGAAATTATTAAAAAACTAAATCAATGAACTACAACATAACTTCATATTTCTTGAAGATTTTTTATTTAATAAAATGATGATTCTGTTTTTTTATACATGCGGCTACTTTTTATATTCGTATACATACAAAGAAATCGCATATAAAATATTCGCTCATGATAAGTAAGTACCTTACATACTTACTCTGCTTTTATTTTTTTCATTCAGCAAAGCTTTCATGGCGTTGAACACAGTCTCAAATCCTGTAGGCGTATTCAAATAATGGACTCCTTTCATTCGGAATGGAGAAGCATCCTGAAATACATCAAAATATGAAATAGAATAAATTACTTACTTACTTACTTATTTATTTAACAGCCCACAAAATAAAACGAATGTTGATTAAGCGTCTGCACAACCTACTGAATATACACATATTTTCAGACATTTGAAAACAAAAAAAAGAAGTAGGTAGATACTAACGAAAGTAACCAATCATAGTATCCGACCTCACCTGCCCTAGAACTGTCATCTTCTTCATCTGTAAAGGTGTCATCTGTAAAAAGTGGCCCATACCGACTCCCTCTAGGTCAAGTATTGCCATGCCACCAGCTACAACTGCATTATCGTCCTCCAAATACAATACCTGCCAAAACACAAGCAACAGAACTATTAAGTATTATGATTATTTAGGAATAAACTATGCAGTGAGCCGGAACACTTATCGCCTTCCGTTAAGCCTTTTTCTTCCTTCGGTTGTTGTACCTATGTCCTTGAAAGCAACAGCTTGCAGTCATTACTATTTATTGTATTGAAATCCCAAATTTAGATTCCTAATGAAATCTTACCTTTTCTACAGCATTGGTAACACATAACACTTCAGTAATGGTCATTTTATCGGGATTGTACATTCCAGGTCGTATTATGGATACTCTTGGAGCATCGGGGGCGGCAGTCTTCGGTAGAATTAAGAAAGCTCTGCAATAGGAAATTAATAATGACTTCATTATTATCTACGTAGATGAAAAAAAAAATGTAGCTGAAATCCATAAAATAGATAAGGATTTTCAGCTTCAAATTAATCAGTAGCTTTTGTAAGTAAGTGAATATAATTATGGTGTAAAACTTTACCCTGTCTCAAGTATTTCCATGAAACGTGGATTTTTCGGACCGAATTGAAAAAAGTCGGGGGCAGTTGTCCGAATCGAATAATACAAATCTATTTTTTCTTTCGCACGCTCCAAACTGAACTTGCATCCTCTCAAAAAAGCTGTGAGCCATTGGTCGTCTGAAAATTTAATACTCTTGAAATTTTTTGCTCTAAATGTGTTTGTTAAAGATAAATTATAAAAATTATTATTGCAACAGTTATGTGCACTGACAGGTTATCTTATACCAGAAAAGACTGATCATTTTTACTGATAAGTAGTTTATTTAAGCCTTGGAATGATTATCATTAACTTAATATCAAACTATATAACATTACACAATTCCTACCATTTTATTTATTTTCTTAGTATAAGTATATTTCCTCGCTAACATAAAACCGAATTCAAAGTCCATTTGTCATTTTTCTCCCACTTAAAAAATATATATGTACCTACTATAAACTCTTAATTGCACTAAGATTGAAGCGATAAGTTCAATGCAAATGTACAGAGGCGAACACATAATCCTTACCATCGATATAAATAATAATATAAGATCTCTAGAGACCCAACTACCTATGTAACTACTTGGAATAATATAGATTATGAGTGAATATAACATATGGTCAATGATTTGAAAACCATTTATTTCAATAATATCTAAGTACCTACCTGTTCTGGCGTTTAAATGCGGTTGCTTAGCTATCCAGTCCTTGAGATGTTTTATATCTTCCGGCAACCTGATTGGATCTTCGTTGAGCTCCAGCCGAGCCTTCTCGGCTAAGGCAGGCGGCAGGGGACGCACCGACATATTGCAATCACAAATTAAATCGAATTAACCACGTAATTTGCTCACAACGCGGCAACGGGTCGATGGGCTGCTATCTTGCACTTATCTCACGACTAGCTCTATCTAAATACTCGATAATTATTGCTTTCGATACGATTTACTGCTTCGGGATTACTAAAGTTTCCATTTTTGCTATCGTAGAACATTTATTAAATTGGACTATTAGATTAGCCGTTGCTAGAATTTTCTTACTGATCGATTTATTCCTACGCCAAATTTTAGATGTACCAATGGATAAAACTTTACAATATCGTCTCACAGTTTTTTAACCCCCGACGCAAAAACGACGGGGTGTTATAAGTTTGACGTGTCTGTCTGTCTGTGTGTGTGTGTGTGTGTGTGTGTGTCTGTCTGTGGCATCATAGCTCCTTAACGCATGAATCGATTTTGATTCTGTTTTTTTTGTTTGAAAGGTGTATATGTCGGGAATGTTCTTAGCTATGTTTTATAAAAATCGGCTGAGTAGTTTAATAATTAGGGGGGGTTAAAGAGGGGATGTAAAAATAAATGTCTACAAATATACTCGAGTGGGGTATCCAATGAAAGAGGGTGACGAGTACATTACAAAATTGAAATTATAATGAAAATCGGTTGAGTCGTTAAAAAAATATTGGGAGTGAAAGTGGGGATGGAAAACCAAATGTCTACAAATATACCCGAGTGGGGTATCAAATGAACAAGGATCGCGTGTACATTACAAAATTGAAATCACAATGAAAATCGGTTACGTAGTTCAAAAATTATGGGGAGTAATAGTATAAATGGTAAGCCCAATGTCGACAAATATACCCGAGTGGGGTATCAAATGTAAGAGGATACCTACATTACGAAATTCCATGTGAAATGGAAATTAGTTAAAAATAATAATATGTAGTAGGTACCTACGTACGTACTTACAAAAAGTATGAAATAAAAAAATAAATTAAAAATTTAACAAACCCCCGACATAAAAACTAAAAGGAAACGTCATGTCGGGGGGACCGTAGGTTTAGGTAGATTGTAAATATTAGGTAAGTAAGCACACCTAAATGAAAAGCGGTCCCTCCGACATGACGTTTTCTTTGTAGAAATATTAATACTTTGGTAACTAATATTAAGATTTTATTATTGTTATACTTTTTAGAGGGCCTTTTAGTTTTTATGTCGGGGGTTTGTTAAATTTTTAATTTATTTTTTTATTAAACTATGCAATGTCAAAGGAGTCGTGAAGTTTACACATAGTTATATAGGTTTATATTTCTTTTAACTAAGCAACGAATTTGGTCAAAATTTTGAATTCCGAGAAAATATAACAATCCAGTAGAAGACTTATTTATCGTCTTGTCGAGTTCTAAGGAGATAAAACCGCAGGATTATGGTATGTTATAAGTGTTAAAGTGTGTAGTCAATCAACTAGAAATGGTTGAACCTATCCAAAGCTTTAACAAGTTTACCTCATACTTTCAAAGTGCAATCCTATAATTAGGTAAGAGAAATTTTGAGAAACACTTGTCTCACATTGTCATTTATCCCTAGCGAACATATAAAATCAATGTGCCTACGGAATTCCATGTGGATTACAGCACAACTCCTCTATTTGTTCGGTCACGATCCCCTCTTGTGTGCGTCATAGCAAATTTTAAAATAAGTACAAACGTTTACATTAGAAAAGCGTAAATCATATTTTACGATTCCTATTTTTTGTGCCGCTAGTGCATTTTGAAGTGAAATCTATATAAATAGAATTGTTATCATTTTGTTCGCTTTTATTACATATTTTATAGATATTTAAGTATTTTCGATATGCCTATCAGAGCACTTTAAACAGGCGAATCTTTTAAATAGCTGTCGGTGGTACGGGCTCGATGCCCTTCTCAGGTACGTAAGTCAGTTCATTATTACAGAACAATACACAATAGTAATTTAATCATTTCAATTAATTTGAATTCTACTAATATGTTTCATAACTAAGAAGTTTCATCTTAGTAGCTGCATCTAGACTGTTATTTTTTACTTCTTTAAAATATTTATTTTATGGTTTTTAACTACGGGGGTTTCTAACTATTCTAGAGTACCTAAGAAATTTGAAGGTAAATAAGAAATGTTTTATAAATTTAAAACACATTTATTTTCGTGAATTAACATAGCTGTGTAAAATTTAAAACCCTGTAGATAGATAGTACTAATTTGAAATGTATTTTTTTCAGTATTATAAGAACTCGGGAATGACATCTTATACTGAAAGTAATAGTAGGTAGGTACAATTTTAAATAAGAAATTTTAGCCAGTTATAATTCATATATGCTACTATTAGTTTTTACAAAAATATACATTCCCTTAATTACTTAATTTATCTAGCTGAAATATTCTTAACGATATCGAATTCCAATATTATTTAACCTTTATTTATTTAAACAAATTCATTCATGTTTTAACTGACTAAAAGGAATCACAGGGAATAAAATATGGCCTAACATCCACTTAAAATAATATCTAGTTATTTTCACAATATAAATAACTCAGGTTTATGATGACAATAACATATTAAAAAATACAACTGTGAAATATTACTTAGGTATTATCACAAAAACGGTGCAAAGTCACGCAAAATAATTGAATAAATATATAAATACTAACCTAATATGTATATCTATTGAAGTAACTAGAGGACAGCCGGGTGGGCCGATGTTACCCCGATTAATCTGGATCCCATTCCAGAATAAATAGGATATAGGCTGAAGACCTAAAAAACATATACGGGATTCTAGAGGACCAGCCCCCCACCGGAAAAAGTCCTAGGTACACCAATGAATATATCGATCTAATAGCTATGATATTAAAACTCTACCTATTTAACATATGAATATTAATCTAATTTTATAACGTTAATGCCTAAATTTAGCTTAAATCACAAACATTGGTTGTCGAAACTAATCGGCGATATATCTTAACTACGGTTAAATATGCCTTACGTACTATTCTTTGCATAGAAGCATTGGAATAAATTTTCGTATTTTTACTTCCTCGTCTTCGATAATTAGGCAACAATATGACAATGATGCGTGTCATGCATCGTCATTAAAATAATTAGGGTAGAAGCCCGATTTAGGTACTGAATAGTTAGTTACATTCATGTTGCTACTATATTATACATATAACAATCAATGTGATATGTTTCTTAATCAACGTAGTTTAGTTCACTAGTTTTAATTAGGTGATTACGAATGTGCGAGAACAATTCTCAGGACATTAGATTCTTAACTAATTAAACCAACATATGAGAAGATGTAAAGTGCTTGGTTACTTTATTGTAAATTTCTAGAAAGTGCAAGTATATAAAATACTAATACATAGTCATTTAAGATTTAGTAAACAATCAGCCGTGATATTTTAGTAGTGTTGTCATAAATGCACTTTTGGTTATTGACTATTGTCTCCAAAGATCACTAGCTATACGAGTATAGCTCTATATTAGAACGATTTCTAATAATGTTTACGTTAATTTAATTTTATATTGGTTATCATTCTTTACCTTAACAGTTAGTAACTTTGTTACAGTTTGTATTCAACGGACGCAACGCCAATGTAATATTTGAATAATGCATAACATTAAATATATTTAAGCTCTATTTACAAACAAACGAGTTTAATAATAAAACTAACAGGAAGCAATATTCTGCCACGCCGAAATCAGTTGGAGCCGTTGTTTAGGGCGTAGCTTATACCTAGGTCAATCACATTTGTCCTAGACTTTTGATTTTAATTAATCTACTTTGATGTAACATCTTAAAAATAGTACATTCCATAAATAGTTCAAATCGACCAGAGAAAACTCAGCATATATTTTTATATTACATCGCTTAACAACTGACTGAATTATAAAGAATAGTTTTCTGTGCAGTTGTCATTATTCTACATTAAATAATTCTACGACCATCATCAACGATAGAGATCATTATTTTTATGATAACTGGTTGAATCATATATACGAAAATAGTTGATTGACCCTTATATTATAGGACTTAAGTATTATTAGTTTCCAGTGCCTAGTGTGAGTCGCATCAGAAATTGGCGAAGAGTTTGAGTTCGTCCGGGTCAAGCGCGCGCGCTGCTTTCCAGTCGGTCTCTGTGTACTCGTCGAAGTTTGACGTGTCGCCTTCATATGACACCGTGGGCATTATCGGAGGCTGAAATAAATGAACGTGTCAATATGCATACTTATTCGTACGTTTACCCACAACGTTATGACGTATGTGACAACTTTCTCGAAGTTGTTGGTGGATACTTTTATATACTATTTTAATATTTAAGAATTAATGGATAATACTTTCATTTATTTAAATTGGCATAAGTTTATTATCTACTAGCTAGGTACTTTATTCAGACATAATTTATACGTTGATAATTTACTTATTTCTCTTTATATCTAATATATAAAGATGAGAATAATTACCTGCATTTTCTTCATAAATACGTCAGCCCAGTCGATATTCTTAAACCACCTATGTCTCTTAACGTCCTCGGAGCCACACTGAAAGAAAAACATGAAAATACGTTAAATCTTCCATATTCAACAGGTATCAAATTGTGGAAAATTTCGATAGATATCTTACTTACTACCGAATAAATCATGACAATAATATATTGAAGTTTTAAACAATCGCGGCAACCGATTCGTGCAATAGGTTCCTACACTTGCGCGTGGAAATAGAATCATTGTTTTCACGCGACGCTCCACGTCATAAATAAAAATGTAATAGGCGAGTTTAAAGCAAAGTATTGGGGCACAATTTATTAATACTCCACCGCGACGTTCAATCCGTTAAGAGGAACTCGCGCACATTATTGCTTCCCGCTGGCATTGTTCCTTAATAGCTCGGAAACCGGCCTTAATCTACTCGGAATTCTCTACAATAACGCGATTTCATTATATTGCCTGCCAATCTTCTAGTTTCTGAATAAATATAACCAATAAATAAAGAAAGGAAAGTTTTATTAGGTAACTTAATTATTCTGTAAACTACCTATAATTTATACCTCGAATTAGGTACTATAAATTTGCTCTGTATCCGCTCAACATGAATTACTATAATAATAATAACATCTTTACATTTGAGTAAAAATAGTAGAATATGAGTGAACAACTAATCCATAAGATCCACAATCACACACCTGCTTCTCTATATTTTACTTGCAATAGCTAATCATGTCAAAGGACTTATGTAGTGAGCGAGGCTGATGTCATTTTGTTGTGTAAAAGTGTGTGGCAGTGTGCCGCCTGGCCGGTGGTGGCAGTTAACTCGCTTATCTAGATTAGTCGGGTGGGAACATCGTGGTCGCGTATTTGCGTCGTGACATAAGTCAGCGCTGGTGCTGGGAGGGAGTGTTTGATGTCGCCGCTGGTGCCTGATGGATGGCTTTCTAAACAACGCGGCGACTCGGCGACATACCCGGTGACGTGCGACCGGTTTGACGCAAAAAGCTAGGAGAGTAGAAATTGACTTCCATTTAAAAAACACTCTACTGGATGCAAAGTTAAACGAATAGAGCACTGCGGAGGCTAGATTATTTTCGCACTGAAATTGGTTGCTTTGTTTCCGCGTTTGCCGTTTTCAATTAAATGATTAGGTTTATGTAGACTGCATCTATTTATTTTTTAGTTTTTACTTTAAATATGTGGCTGTATTTTTCCTATCAACATTATTTTAAATAGATACCAGCCATACGCGAGACCTTTAAATTTGTAATTGTAGTGGATTAAATTTTGTTTGCTGTTGGTACAAATATTAGAGTCGTCTTACAATATCAAAGCTTGGATTAAAAAAGTTCGTGTAGACAAGTTGTCAGGAGAGCGATTAGAAGTTATATATGGAAACGTCTGGAGAGCGGCCAACTTCAATAGTACAAAATGTAATATTTGACTTTGCACTAATACCATTTTTTAGGATTCCATAGCCAAAATGCTTATAGATCTGTATTTAAATTTCTACTTGATAACGCACCTACTTATATGCAATTCCCTCATTTCACTCAGGTGTAAACTAACTACTGGATACGTGTTTAAAGTGTAAAATACAGACAAGCTGGATTGCCAGTATTTAAGGTATCAACGGAAATATGTTTGCAATGAACGGAACGATTAGGAAATTATATGAAACTAGCGGCCCCGGCAGACGTTTTCCTGCCCGTCCGATTGTTTCGTCAAAGATCTGTCAAAGTCTTCTGTCACTTCTTCATAAGGCTTCATATTTTCCCCGTTTCTTACACATTTTCCACTGTTTCTTCGCTCCTATTGGTCGCAGCGTGATGATATATAGCCTAAAGCCTTCCTCGATAAATGGTCTATCCAACAAAAAAAGAATTTTTGAATTCGAACCAGTAGTTCCTGAGATTAGCGCGTTCAAACAAACAAACAAACAAACAAACAAACTCTTCAGCTTTATAATATTAGTATAGATTAGTATAGATTGACATATGCGAAAGTAAACTAACCACATGACGTTTCGTTAGGTTGACAATTAACGATTGGCACTTGTCTAGGTTCCCTGATATAAATCAATTACAGTTATACTTTTTACTGTGTGCACTTTGGATTCTTTATTTACGCTTAGCGACGAATATAGTGCAGTATATCTTAGAGCCCCTAAACTCCTATAACTGCATAAGTATACAGTGCATAAGTAGATGTTGTAACATGTTATTTGTAGTCAAAAACTATAAGCATTACTCTGAATATTTTCCGTTCCAAAATAAACACCACCATGCGTTTACAGTATTAGAAATTCTGTTTCAGTTTTACATTCAGAATCAGTGTTTATTCCTCTGAGTGTACGTTATGTTGCTATGCCCTTTAGCTTCGAGCTTATATTAACACACTCCGGAATATCAATAAACAATTTCAAATCGAATTATTACGTTTGAATAAAATCTGAGTTTTTACGACCAATCGTATCACGATTACCAGTTATTGGGTCTACATCGAAAATAGGATGACCGATTATGTACCGAAACTTTATGAAATAAACTAGCTTCTGCCCGCGACTTCGTCTACGCGCGATGAGTAGGTACCTACTATACAAAATATCGTTACAAATAAATAAATATCTTTGGACAATTCACACCAATTATCTAGTCCCATTTTAAGCAAAGCTTGTGTTATGGTTAAAAAAATTATAACACGTTATAAAATCATAACACCTATGTTTACAAATAAGTTAATTTGAATTTTAATTAAATAAATAATTGTAAAGTTTCATCAAAATCCATTCAGTCGTTTTTGCGTGTAAGAGTAACAAACATATATCCAAACATCCTTATATCCATACATTCTTACAAACTTTCACGTTTATAATATTAGAAAGGATTGTCGCATAAGATATGATTTATTTGTGTTTGATGTTGGATTAAACATTTTTAATGCGGTGTTTGATATATTACCTTCATATTGCCAAGTCTTTTAGTTCGGTCCTGGACGAGAAGTTTCTTGATCACGTCCTTGGCGATGGGGTCGAGGTGTCGCGGCCACTCTACTCGTCCGTTTAGAATCTTCTCGTAAATACCGAAGGGGTTTTCATCGTAGAACGGCGGATAGCCCACTAGCATTTCGTAAATGAGGACCCCTGAAAAATATCAAAATTCAAATTAATTAAAACAATAAACTACTTTTCCTGATTGAATATTCTTAACATCTAAGTACATGGTCGGTTAATTAAGTTAAAATCTGTCGTTGTTGATTTAAATCAATTTGGAAAAATAATTACATCAGTGTAAGTTAATTTAACCAACTTTGTGTAAGTATAACTTAGTAATCAATGAAACAACTTATAATATTTTTGGCACCTTTACCATATCGAGTAGGGGTATAAGGGAAAATTTAATGCTCACTAAATAATTGTAATGTAAACAGCGCATTAAAACGTCACCGTCCGTAAATAGTCCGATACGCAAACAAAATTAACTTATAAAATTCACAAGTGCGCAATTTTTGGTAGTCAGTTAGAATATTATGAATACTCATCGTAAAAAAAATATATATCGGATTTTGATGTTGGCTTTTATAATATATAGGTATATGTATAAAGACGTTATAAAACAAAAGAAAGATTATGCAAGTGCAATTTTTTTGCACTAGGTTATCGCATTTAATTATTAGAACGCTCAATATCATTATATAACTGTTTCATCAACAGCTTTTAGCAATATAATCGAAAAAGTGAAAAAAATACACATATTTCCTAAAATAATATTAAAGTGAATGTTAGTTTATGCAATGTGTGCAAATCGTTTAAATGTAACGTCAGTTATTATATATAACAGATTCATCAATAGCTTTTTTTTTAATAAACAAAAAACGTTCTCTAGGCCGTAAAAAAAATCTCATGTTTCTCAAGTCGACATTTCTAATGCAGAATAAATGTAGTAACGTATTGACAGATTATCTAACTAATTCATCAATAGCTTCAGGTTTTATAACCTTATCAGTTCTATATGTAATTCAAACGGACAATAGTTTACGCGAGCAACCCGGCGTGCGGCGGGTGACTAGTCGTCAGCCAATCACAACTGAGGTTGCGCTCCCGCGCGGCGAGAACTAAGTACTTACCTATAAGTTTTGACCTACATACTTAGTCATAAGTTTAGATATGTTGATAGCATATTTATTATAAGTTCACTAAAAACATTAGCCAAATCAAACCTACACGCGAAAAAAAATCAATTGTAAACTTTTACTTACCTACCTACTAGGAAGTTAGGTACATTGAATTTACATTAGGTAGGTACTTAATACATTTAATTGACGATTAGTAAAAAAAGACAGATAATTTATAAAACTATGTTTGTATTAATTAGGTAATCAATGAACACTGAAATGATCACATAATAACAACATCTTATAGGTATATAGTTAGGTACGTAATTATACCTAATAAATTTTTTATTAATTATAAAAAAAAATCAAATCAAATTTATTTGCAAGAGATGTGGTAGGTACATTTGAAGGTAACATAAATTATTATTAATTGTTCAGCACATCTCGCTCACATAAGCATGCAAATATTTGTTATTGGTGTTATTTTCTGTTAGTAAGAAATTCCATATATAACTAATCATTAGTAGGTTGTTATTATAAACTATAAAGTTATATATTACATATATAACTACAATGACAGGTGATGAAAATAAAGAAAGTGCTTCCGTACAAACTTCCGTAGTATAAATAGGTACCTACACAACGTAGGTACCTACCTATTTATGAAAACTACTCGATGAAAGGCCAAAACGTAGTAGGTAAGTACCTAACTACTCGATACTCATCTAAAATATAGGTACACACTTACATACCTATTTACCTAAGTACCTACATAATAGGTTGAATTTTAAGTAGGTACAATATAGTATTTTAACAATAAGGTTACTTAGGTTAGTACTTACTTCTTTACTCCAAGCATCATGGTGGATCAATCCATATTGTTCAATAGATTGTTTTGTTTCATCTTTTACTACCATAGAAACAATTATTCTTTTCTGAACAGGCAACTTTGTTTGAGCTTCTATAAATGCTGCGGATGCTTCCCCGGCACAAAACAGACATTTGTCCTCAAAATTAAAATCTACACTTATTTGTGTTTGATTGTCTTTTTAACCCCCGACGCAAAAACGACGGGGTGTTATAAGTTTGACGTGTCTGTGTGTGTGTGTGTGTGTGTGTGTGTGTGTGTGTGTGTGTGTGTGTGTGTGTGTGTGTGTGTGTGTGCGTGTGTCTGTCTGTGGCATCATAGCTCCCAAACGCATGGATTGATTTTGATTCTGTTTTTTTTGTTTGAAAGGTGCATATGTCGGTAGTGTTCTTAGCTATGTTTGGTGAAAATCGGACCTGTAGTTTAATAAATAGAGGGGGGTGAAAGAGGGGATGGAAAAATAAATGTCCACAAATATACTCGAGTGGGGTATCAAATGAAAGAGGGTCACGAGTACATTACAAAATTGAAACTATAATGAAAATCGGTTGAGTCGTTCAAAAAATATAGGGAGTGAAAGTGGGGATGGAAAATCAAATATTTACAAATATAACCGAGTGGGGTATCGAATAAAAGAGGATCATGTGTACATTACAAAATTGATATTATAATGAAAATCGGTTAAGTAGGTAGTTCAAAAAATATAGGAAGTGAAAGTGTGGAGATGGTTAACCAAATGACTAGGTACAAATATAACCGAGTGAGGTATCAAATGAAAGAGGATCACATGTAGGTACATTACAGAATTCCACGTAAAATGGAAATTGGTTAAAAAAAAAATAAGTTACCTACCTACTTTCAAAAAGTATGAAATAAAAAATAAATTAAAAATTTCAACAAACCCCCGACATAAAAACATAACGCACCTTGATAATCAAAACGTCACTATACGAAAAACGCACTTTTTAAACTAATAATGCCATCTAGTTAGGCTAACAGTAAACTACATAATACAAAGACACTGGTGGCTCTAACTCCACTTACAGCGCCTGGGGGCGCTAGTGTCGTTTTGTCATTTAGTGGGGATGAGACCTCGACTCATCGGAATAGTGGCGTTTTATCATTAACAACGCGTGAATTGACAGTAATAGAGGTTTCTCGACGAAGAAGCTCGTCATTTTTGGTTTAATGTCGTTACGTCTTATAATTATTATGAAAGTGCTGTCTTTTTTAACGGAATAATGATCCTATACCAAAAATGTCACTTTTACATAACATATTTTTTAAAAATTTTCAAATTAAAATTTAAAGTAATAACGTCACTTTAGTCTTAATGACAGTATTCTTTTTATAAATCGACTTAACTAAGACAGGGTTATTGTATTATTTTGTATAGTGTCACTTATACCAGTTTTTTGGCCATCACGGAAAATAAATTTTAATCAAAGGAGAGAGTCACTTTAGGTATAGTGACGGTAATCTATTTAGGAGATAATTACATTAGGTACCTACTTAACTTGAAACGAAACTTTTTCTGTTCTAATAATGATACAATTTGTTTTTGTAGTTTTATTATAATGAAAGAATACTACTATTTACTTATCCTGCTCATCTAAAACTGTTGCCAAACCACGAAAACCAATAAAAATACTAGAAGCAAATTTCCTAGTGCCAAAAACCTCCTAAGCTGTCGAGCAGTTCTAGCATTTCTTCATCATCTAGCTCTGTCAATTCTTCTACTAGCTTTTAGTAGTTAAATAAAGTGTCAAAGTAATGTAATCATTAATTGTTATGTTATGTGTTATGTACCTATTGCCATGCACTTCAGGTTCTGTCATGGAAACTTGTAGTGTATGTTCTGCAACGCCTGCAAAAATGTCTGACTTTTACCAAATAACTGTTTGAATATTTGGTGATTGTTAACTGAAACGGTTTAACTCATTCTTTTGCTGCTCTGCGTAATGCGGTGCTTATTTACCCTTCTCCATCTTCAGAGGATACAGAAACTATGAGATCTGAAAATGCCCGAAACGAATTACAGTTTTTCATCAGTTTATTCACTGTCACTTCGAATGCAAGCGAATCTCTGAATGTAATTATAAGGTTTTACATTACGTAATTATTGGACAAAATGTTATTAAGATTTAATAAAGCTTTTTAAGTTGAAATGTGTGGAAAATTTTAAAAATTGAATTTGGTGATGGTTTTATTTTAACAACTCTAAAAACATGCATGAAATAGGCTTTTTAAGTAGAAATTTCAATCATATAGACAAACTAAACAATCTGAAGTGAAAACCCCTTACTTATAAAGTTGTTTAAATACTTTTAAACTGTATTTTAAATAAAATGCAAACATTTTAAAAGGTATGATGTCATTATTGCCCATAAAATGTAAAAAATGTAAAACCAAAAATATGGAAAACTGACACTTTGTAAAAATTTGTGGAATATTGACACTAAAAAATTACATAAACCTTAATAATGAAGCCGTTTATGACTAAAAAAAATATTTGGATACCTGAGATAATAAAAGGCATCTTGTGGTTAGTAAAACCGTAGTTAAACATACGAATTTATCAAAAAAGTATATGTTTGTCACATTTTTTCTGATTGTAAACTTCAAACCCTCGTAGCCAAAAATCGACTTTTTCGTATAATGACGTTTTGATTATCAAGGTGCGATAAAAGCCCTCTAAAAAATATAATACTTAATAATAAAAACTTGATATTAGGTAGGTACCTAAGTATTAATAGGTATTTCTACAAAGAAAACGTCATGTCGGGGGGACCATAGATTTCGATACATAGTAGGTAAATATAGGTAAGTAGAGTACAATTAGGTAAATGATGAGCGGTCCCCCCGGCATGACGTTTTTATTTGTAGAAATACCTATTAATACTTAGGTACCTACCTAATATAAAGTTTTTATTATTATTATATTATTATATTTTTTAGAGGGCTTTTATGTTTTTATGTCGGGGGTTTGTTAAAATTTTTTTGCTCCTTTCGTTTTATAAAAGCACGTACCTATGCGTTTTTGGTTAGTGTATGCCATTCGACATTTTCTATGGAGTTTAATGCACACTTTATCTACAAATATTACACTTTTACCATCGTCTCTTTCAACACTCGCTTCCTTTAAGCGTAATATGCCCTTCTCTTCAATCAGTAATCACATCAACATCAGAGTTTAAAGTTTTTTCACAAATAAAACACGACATTTTAAAAAGAATAGCCGCATACGTTCATTCATACTCGTATTGTCATAGACTGACCAAATGACGGAAAAAAGGTAAGTACCTAAGTGCATAACTATAAAAACAAAAGCGAGACAGCTGTAGACAACATGAATGCCGCCGCCGCCGGGCCGTCGTTGCTAAGCAACGCTGCTATTACCTGTAGGTTCCTAGTAGGTAGGTAAGTAAAAGATTACAATAGACTTTTTTCGCGTATAGGTTTGATTTGGCTAATGTTTTTGTGAACTTATAAAAAATATGCGATCAACATATCAAAACTTTTGAGTAAGTAAGTAGGTAGTTACCTATGTAAATAAATCAAAATAAAAAACTTATAGGTAAGTACCTAGGTACTTAGTTCTCACTGCGCGGGAGCGCAACCTCAGTTGTGATTGGCTGACGACTAGTCACCCGCCGCACGCCGGGTTGCTCGCGTAAACTATTGTCCGTTTGAATTACATATAGAACTGATAAGGTTATAAAACCTGAAGCTATTGATGAATTAGTTATATAATCTGTCAATACGTTACTACATTTATTCTGCATTAGAAATGTCGACTTGAGAAACATGAGATTTTTTTTACAGCCTAGAGAACGTTTTATGTTTGTAAAAAAAAAAGCTATTGATAAATCTGTTATATATATTAACTGACGTTACATTTAACCGTTTTGAGCACATTGCAGAAACTAACATTCACTTTAATATTATTTTAGGAAATATAGATTTTTTTTCACTTTTTCGATTATATTGCTAAAAGCTGTTGATGAAATAGTTATAAAATGTTATAGGACGTTCTAATAATTAAATGCGATAATCCAGTGCAGAAAAAAAGCACTTACATATTTTTTTCAACGATTTACAAATTTTGCTTCTAAAAATAAGAATAATTCCTAACGCAAGGTCAAAAACTGTTATATATTTTTTTCCCTATTACATTTCAATGTACTCTAACAGATTACAAAAAAGAAAGCACTTGTGAGTTTTGTTAATTTGAAGCCTTTTACATCGTTCCCGTATCGGACTAAAAGAAGAGAGTCATAAATGAAAACATTATACCTACCTACATGTGTCGAGTGAATTGCGAGCGGCAACGATCGATCTATACTTACGCCTACAAGAAAGATCAAAACCCTGAAAGAAGGTATATTTTCCCCTAACTACTGAACCCATAACTCTTTCGACACTTGAAATGACGACATGATGACACGAGGCTACATGATGAAAATAACAACGGGCTTCAAAACACTTAATTGAAGTTATTCAGATGTTTACACAGATTATTTTTTTGGTCCGACTTTTGGGTATCCTTAGTCATACAGAATTGATTACCTACTTTTCGTTTTGAAAACCTTATAATCGATAGTTAGTTAAATAACCTCGAAAATCATTCCGCATATCCATCTATTTTAGCGGACTTCTAAACAATTAAAAAAGTCGTCTAAAGTTGGATCAGTTTATTTAATAGCTTTAATTTACGATTTGTATTCACTTAAAGTTACCTACCGAATTTAAATAATGATTATACGAAAATTCAAAAGATCTCAATCCAATCCATGTAGGTATGTTATGTAAAAAACCATCAATTACGTATTATATATGCAGGAACATAAACATACCTATTGAGGGAAAAATAACATGTGTGTTGTCGCCATAGAGTGGGCGAGGCAGTCGAAAGTCGCTTTCGGAGCAAATGTAATTTTCTAACATGTTGCGACGTTAGATGTTACCGTACCATAATCAAACAAATACTTTGTCACATCTCTCTCAAAACAAAGTATACCAAGTTGGTTACTGCTCTCAAAAATACCTATAGATTGAGGTAGTTTACTGATATCAAATAATGAATTGTGGTATCTTTTTGTTATTTTTGTTATTATTTATCCATGAAAACGATAAAGCAAAGTTTCAGTTATATACTTCTATAATACTTCTATAATAATCATAAACGACTAATAAAGATATTTTTATAAAATTTCTAAACACTAATTTATCATAAAATTAAGCGCTAGGTAAAAGCGTTATCAAGATCAAACTGCATCGAAACGACTACTGTTTGCAAATTATAATAAATGATGATTACTAAATAAATAGTAATTTATAAACTTCGACCCAGGCTTCTAAGTATGAGGTTGTAAACAGCGCATTAATGAATAAAATATGAACTTTTAAGCTAATGAGATCCTAATATTTTCTGCATACCTATTAGTCCATAGGTTAGTTAATTTTGTAGTTATATGGGTCTAATACTTTAAAAAAAACTTATACACATAGGTACCTAAGCTACTTAGAGTAAGGAACTGTCACGTACAAAAGAAAGTGTGAAGATGAACATTTTATGGTCCTTCTATAAATTGTTAATTTATAACACTTACCCAAAGCCCACCAATCCACAGCTTTATTATGTCCTTTGCTTTGAATAATTTCCGGGGCCAGATATTCGGGAGTTCCACATAGTGTCCATGTTCGGTCAGTCAGCTTCTTTGCGAACCCAAAGTCTGTTATTTTCAGGTGGCCATCTTTGGCTAACAGCAAATTCTCTGGCTTAAGGTCCCTGTACACAATATTACGCGCGTGAAGGTACTCCAACGCGGATACAATTTCCGCCGCGTAAAAATTGCCTGCAACAAAATTAAAACCATCTTGAGACACAATATTTCGTTTATTCATCACAATAGGTTTATTGTTTATTTGACCTTTAAATTCAAAGATGCCTACGATACCTGCACAATAAAGAGAAAAGATCTGGTTCAGAAATGTCTTTCTCGTAACTTCGAGAAAGGTTAATCTTTTAATATGTACCTGTACTACATTCTGTTGCTGTTCTGTATAGTAAGTAATCTTTTAATTTATGCTTACATTTTTTAATTAAATTGGGACAAATGATTAATTAATGGATAACATAGTAAAGCCTTAATGATTTACTCTATTAATTTTTTACCAACTAAAACAACTTTCAAAACTGACGCCTTTCTCTCACTTTATAAACCCAAAACTAGATTATTCTAAAAACTAGGTAGTGTGAAAATGCTAATGTTATCAGAATAATATTTAACCTGTCATTTCTAAACTATTTTGCATATACATACTGGAAGCTTGCACGATATTTTAATTCCATGTGATTGTATATCGATATTTCAAATTATGATTGTATGTGTGGTAAAGAAATCTTTATTAGCATAATTTATGACGTCTCAGGTTAAACAGTCGAACGAAAGCTTTATCTATAAAACGTAATAAAAATTAGAAAGCGCGTCTTCCGTTTGACCTTTAGCTTCGTAATCTTTTGTTTCATTAAAAACCCGCCATGCCGAATAACTTTCATATTGGAAAGATTTTTAATGACATCAATAAAATATGGCTATATCAATATATTAATAAATGACACAATCGTATTGTTTTTAAATATTAAAATATTACGTACATATTCTGTGGCGTTCAGAAATCATATTTATTTTGGTTTTCGTGGAGAGAACGCCAGCACTGGAAGCATAGGCGTCACAAGTATTATTAGTGTCGAACTGCGACTGCCACGGAAAAGCTATGTCATTTACACTGTACCTACTGTCACTATCATAGGATTATGTTCACTTTGAAAGTCGTTAAATTAGACAGATAATCACGCGATTATTAAACTCAAGTAACACTCCGAGAACGCTTTGATCACGAGTTGACCTTTAAAATAAAACTTATCACTCCCTCATTTTATGTAACGTGGTGCATGAGACAAAGCGAACGGCCACGTGATAGGTAAATAAAAAAGACCAGCTTCTGCCCGCAACTTCGTTCACGTATAATTGAATTTGTACTTCGGTTAGCTTAACTGATGCAATTATCACACTTCCATAGGAAATCCCCTCCCCTCCCATTTTGTCCTTCCGACTTATCCATTATCATGCCAAATTTAATTTACTTAAATCAGTTTAAACGTGAAAAGGTAACTAAGGGACAAATTTACATATTTCTTTATTTTTATAATATTTGTAAGGACTTTAGTTAAAAGAAGTTGATACCAATTTAACATTTTAATTAGGTAGGTTATCCGTAATCAATATAGCCACTGATACTATTAAGTAATTATGATATGAATGTGGAAAATAAAAATAAAATATGCGAGATAAATCCGTTAAAGTTGTTTCTTTCCAATACAAAGTCATCATAAAATAGTTCGTCAATTATTTTATACAAAAAATGGGTATTTTTCGATACATATTTAAAAAAACATATGTCTATTTCAGTGTTTCCTTGTATTTGACATACTTAATGAAAAATAATAAAACCTCTAAATCGAATTTATTTGTTATTGAGTTAGGAGATATCTTCTTCCCATCTGAATACAGATGGATCATAAAGTTGCCTCCAGCTCGGTAAATTAATGGCGGGTTTTCCTTCCATCACCCTGATGACAAATTATGACACACGCTGGTCAGTATTAAATTTATCGTGTTTACTTGTGATTACTGCATGTGTGTCCAGATCGTTTATACCTATAATAAATCAACTCTCCTTACGCATTTCCTTCTCATCGACGTAATGTTTTCAAATTTTCATAAATATTTCTAGGAAATTTCTACATAATTTACGATAATTTATAAAATAAAAGTCAAACCTAAACAATCATGCAAGGAAAAATCAGCTTAGTTTGAAAGTGGGTAGACGCTTAACCTACCAAATAGCTATCTAGTATTGTTCTCGTTTGTGTAATAAATTAGCAAGCTCTACTTGGGAACGAGACAAAACGAGGACAAGAAGAATATAATGATAATCATACTGTGGGCGCGTGCGCACGGCCCCTGCGCCTGCGCCGCCGCGCGGAACCGCGCCGAGTATGGAAGCTTCTGCTGCCATCATCATCGTCTGCGTATGACATCATCCTGCCCAAAGTCATTCAACCGACATTTACTAAGTTTAATTTTCTAAAATTGTTAAAAACAGTTCGCAATTTTTTTCTGCATATTTTTTTTAACGTCTGATAACTGACTGACAAAATATAGGTACCTTACTAATAAAACCTGTATTATAGTTTTGTAATTAAAAATATATAAAAACTGAAGCCTTCGTCAACTCTTGATGATGAACGAAACGGGTGATGATGTCGCTACTCTATGCCAAAGTCTTCAAAAGTGTCACAATAACAATATTTTATCGTAGTATTGAAACCCTTGGCAACAGTCGTAGCTATCTCGAATTGGGTTACCTAGTTTAAAAATATCCATCATATTTGAATAAAGTCTGATGAATACAAATTACTTACTTAATCACGAGGTTTTAATGTAACCGACTTTGCATCAACGTATAAATAACAAAACTGACTTACTTCCGAATTCTAATTACCTAAAAGTAACCGCGTGATTAAATGAATGCAGCTCACCTACAAATAAAAGAAGAGCGAGATAAGAGTCTCAAAAAACAACTTTGCATGTGATTTAAGTATTTAGGTGCTACCTGGCCTTAAATAATCCTAAATGTGTAAATTTGTAGTATGTTCGGCGATAGTTGTATATGTTCTTAGTCCAAAAAAACTTAGGTAACAATTTTTAATCATGAAAAAACATATAATGGATACCACGAGAAAATCGACAGAGTATTATTTAGCGCTAGCTTTATATAAAATAGTTACATAAATATATTTAATATATATTTTTAATTATAAGCTTACAGTTATCTCATGCAATAAACATATTAAAATAATAAACGTCATTTGTAAGTAGACAATGGTTGAACCAGAGCGGGACGCGGGCGTCACATCGTCTGGCCGCTTCGTCGGCGGATCGCAGACACATTTATTGTCCGACCGCATTTTAATGCTCCATCGTTAAATTGCCAGTGGAAATCACAAACTAATGCTGACACCCGACAAGCCTCGTACAGCCGGATTACCGTGCCTCGCGTCATTGACCGACTATTTCTGACCACTTTGACATTCATGTCCTTTCTCCAGAAATACTACAACGCACTGATTAATGTTTGCGGTACAGTTTTACAACACCAAGACGCAGTCTGCTTTCAGAGTTGCGTCATTCTTGAACTGACATACTTTGATATGTAATTTTAATTAGACGTCAATGGAGACGTAACATTTCTTTTCAATCGATTAATTTTAATCATGAACAGGTCGACAATATAATTACAGTATTGAATCTAAATAGACTAATCAAATATAACACCTATCCGTAATACAGTAAATAAAATGTCCAGTTTTTTACTACACCGCTATATCTGTACTGTAACATTGCGTGCAAGTGTACCGCATACATACAATACTATTTATTAAAATTCTAGTTCCAATTATTATCACCATACTAGAATATTTACTGTTCATAGTACATTTAGAGCGTAAATTACTCCGACCATTTGCGTTGTCATGCCAAGAGACGCCAATTACTCTACGAAAATGTGCATTTGTGAGCCAAGTCCAAACGTTATCTTATCTTAAATGATATGTAGATCTCAGTAGAAGTTTTATTATTACTGGCATCAGCTGGATTAATGACGACAAGTACTGCACTAAAATACGAGAATGGAGAAGAAGAGTTCTTTACAATTCCGGCTGTCATCTCAAGCACCTTAAGAAAGTGTGATAAAAATAAATGTTCGAGTTTTTGCCGATTGATATAACGTGATTTATCAAATCTTACTCGCTGATCCATTATTCGCATCGTTAAGAACCACTTTCGTATGTTCTGCAGTTAAACCGTGTTTATTTCAATTTAATTTCTGTTTACAACTCAGCTTACTTTCTCGAGATTAGAAAATCCCGGTAATAAAGTATGCACTTAACAAAATAATGACACATCATTTGTGGTAGGTACTGAAGACTCTTCAGAACACTGCGCTGGCGATACTCCAGCTTATTTATTTACTGCGTTTCACCTAATTTATTTCTACAGTTTATATTCAAAACAAAAATATATTTAGCACATAGATTAGTAGGTATAATTTCGTACCTACATTGAATTACAATTATTAATACCGACTGTGTCCTGTGATCCGATTTCAACGATTCCGCTTGTTGTACTTAATCCCAAACCAAGAAAACGTATCTTTTATTTTTGGAGTAGATTAGATACAAATTAAATTAAGAGGTATGTAGGTAAATAAAGTTTCCGGTACCACCCGGAGGTCTCAGTTTTGTGATCACAAACTCTAACGACTATAAAAATTGTAAACTTTTATACAAAATCTGTATAAACGTGTGACTGTTATTATAAAAATAGTGTAACTTTCAACATAATATTATTGTTGTTCCTAGTTATCTTGTATGTTAAAAAAATCAGCCAATGAATTCTACAGTTTTGGTAGTCATACATATTAAAAAAATATCGTACAATAAACAAAAACTTGCTTAGAACCCAATAACAATATCCGGGGATCTTACTCGAATCTAGCACTACTTACTGATGCCGAAATTCTTTTGTAATGCTAGACTATTAAATTTTGATAAAAAAATGATCTCTCTAATATTATTATGCTGAACGGGTTCGAATGTGTTCAGATGAATAATGTGACAACTTACCGGTGGTATTGCTGAAGCGACCGGCACTCCTCAGGTACGTGAACAACTCCCCGCCTGACACGTAGTCGAACAGCATGTAGATACAGGAGTCGTCATGTGTCCACCACCGTCTGCAACCAACACAATAACTTCAAGCCTATGAACTAGAGAATCAAGAATACGGCTCGAGTTTTATTGTTTTTTTCCAATTAGAAGGAAAAGTTCGCATTGCTTTTATTGTTTTATTTTACCACTTCTATTCTTGATAAGTCCAACTGAATTCGCTTTAATTATGTGTGGCAAATCATTCACCTTACGGTCGTAATGTTTAGGAATTAATTAAATTTTTCTCTATAATACTGATAAAAAATCTTACATGCTACTAAATGTTTTACAATATTTAAATATTATGTATTGAAACTCGTCTTCAATCCCATTGTGTAAAAATATTACAATCGGCTATTAGAATCATGAATGCCTTTAAAATAACAAAGTCCATTTTATGTAACCTATACGATTACGTAAATAGACGTCATCGAGTAAAATATTTAACTTTATGAAATCCTCAAACCATAATAAAGTTTAAAGAATCCATAAAAAATCAAACGAATCTGTAAATAAACACAGAGCGATGGAACGTAATTGTATGTAGATAGATCACTGTTGTGTCTAATAAAAAGGTGACAGTACGATAGTTGCCAGATTGCTATCAACGAGGCATGCGGGTGCAATCTGACGCCTCGTGTGCTATCTAGAGTGCTTCAGCCTTTTCCGAACCAGAGCGAAGCTAGTTTTTTCAAAACTATTTTGATGCTCTGTGAAAAATATTATTTTCCAAAAAAAAATAAAGTTAAACCTTTAAGTTATACTGCGAGAAACAAAACTATAAATACTAATAACCCAAACTAGGAACTTGGTTAGTTGAACGGGAAGGCATATAGGCAGGTTAATATACATTAATGGCATTGTAACTAGAAATATAAAATGTACACCCGCGGCGGAGGTTGTTATTATATATCCAATATTGTTTTATAGATGTCAATCACAAGTAATATAAAGACAAAAATATAAACAACATTGTATTAAAATTAAACCAAACAATATATTGTTTACATTAAACAACATACTTTAAGAGACAGCGATAAACAATATACAATGGGTAACATTGTATACCTATTGTAAGTTTCAGAATGTAGGAGCAGTAAACCATGAGTAAACCGCTCAATAATATAATACCCCTGTCTGGCTCTGCGCCTAGATTTGTCGCTTCAATAAGTGATGGCCGTCACATGTCTTGATTAATATACCGACAAGGATTTCAAATTGTGCTTAAATTACATGCACTTGTTATTATTATGATCGTTCATGAACATAAACAACATAACCCTTGCCCATGTCGTGCCAAGCAACAGAAAACTACAGACTAAGAAAAACTAAAACAAGCATCAGAATAATACCTAAATAAACAACCCGAAAAGTGGTTTGAAAATACTGTAAGACTATCCGACTTTTAATTTCTCCAGAGTCACCTGGCATCAAAGACCCGAATGATGGGTACCAAATGTTTTATCCAAACGTAAATGTATATTAATTTAAGATTGCCCCCGTAGACACAAATCGGGAGGTAACCAAAGACGCAAATATACCACATGACACGGTTTCGTTTTTTAACAGCCCACACACATGTCAAAAGGGTTAACTTGTGTTTGGTTTGTAGCAATGTTGGAGTTAGCGCCGCCAGCTGTTGGGAACTTTGCCATAGCAGTCAAATCTGCATAAAAGATTTATGCAGGGAGATTTATTAGTCGGACACTTACAAATTGACTATGAAGGGGTGGTTGATCTCGGCTAGGATGCTCTTCTCATTCATGACGTGATCGACTTGCTTGAGGCGGATGACGTCAGCCATGGACAGGATTTTCATTGCCAGGTACTCGTCTGCAGCCTTGTCACGGCAGAGACACACACGTCCGAACGTTCCGGTGCCTGCAACAATTTGTATGCCACGCTCATAAATGTAATTCAAAACATACGTATTTAGTGAATGTTCAAAATAACATGGTCAATTAGAAAAAAGATCGTATTTTTTATATTACTGTGTAATTTTTTCCTCTTGTGAATCATATGGATAATAAATAGGTAATTGGTTTGTGCAAACAATTCGAAGAAGCATACCCATTACCGATTCTGGGCACTGCGTACTAACAAGTTCATAAATCGATTGAATAACAATTTAAATTAACGATATTCTTTGAATAGGGATAATAACATGCAGACAAAATGGTTAGCTAAAGAATAATTAATTCTTATAATCCTCTTTCATGGAATACTCGGCTTTTCTCCACCAATCGATAAACGTTACTCATTTCAGTATTTTTAGACGTCTGATAAGTTTACACTTGTTTAGCAACACTGTGTATTTTAGTGTTGTTCCATTTATATGCAAATTCTATTTCAGTAAATGCTGTTTTTACTCCACAGTGCGTAGTGTACATAGTACTTGAATAAGTATCACTAAAATACCTAAAATATTGTTTTACCACAATCTTTTGCATCGAATTATTTTACGACTTAAATGAAACTATAATTTTTTCTACGTTCCTAAACTGAACTGCACTGACTTTTCCTTTGGTGGTTGTAGATTTGATGCACACTATTTGCCTTTTCTCAGAGCGATTCGTCGTTTATCGTCAAAATTGTCATTCCTAACAGCCATAGCTTCGACCTAAATAATGCTAAGGAGTCCAAATCCCGATAAAGCAATCAAAATGTAATGTGTAGTTTAAACAATGTATTTAATATCAAGTCAAGTTTATAATGATATAATTATGAATCATCATCATCATCATCTATGTTTTCGCAACGTTTGACCTGCTTGTTAGCCTTTGTAATTGCTATGAACTAAAAGCGCTCAATCAAATTAACAATATTACGTATGTGTAACATCTTAAATTTTTTATACTTAATTGCCTCCTCTGTAAGAGATTACTACATACAATAGTCAATCATTGATAGCATGATAAACGCAAATAATAATAATTGGTCTATTTTTTAGATGTTCTTTTTACTAACCTGTCCCAAATTTATTATATTTACTGTATTTATAAACAACTACTATTGCTATGTAATATAGTCATAGTACTTAGATAACGTTAAAATAGTTACGAGTATAAAGGTATAGGAAACTGTAATAATAGTAATAATATAATTTGATATTCAAGTCAGATAAGTAACCCAATTCCACGGTTTAACATTTCAAATTCTTTCCATTCCATGAAATGATGTAACAAATCAAACTTCTGCCCGAAGTGTAATTTGATTTTCTTTGCCTTGGATTGTATATATTTACGTGACGATTACGACATATCTATTTCTGAAAGCATGCGCAATGTTAAAAGTTATTTTTTTGTTTATAATTTCCATTTTCTTTATGATCACTAAATTGAGGAGGTAGTTTCCTGCGTCTACTTTACGTACAATCATCATTTAATATATTTGTAATAGGTACCCGGTTTAACTTATTGCAAAACGGTGAGACGCCAAATCATTAATTATGACTCAATGTTATTAAATTCCCTCTGTGTCATTCCGATTATGTTTACACTATTTATAAAAGCTGAAAAACAACGTTATCGACTGATCTGTATCTCGTTAACCTGATAATCAATTACAGGTAGTATTTGTAGGGCTTGGAAATAGGGCGCGTCCTCGTATATGAAGATAAATGCAGTCGTTGCCAGATAAATATACTATTAGGGTGTGAAGGCCGGCTGACCCAATATCGTTCAGATTATCAAGCGTGTATACATTTTGCGTAACACTTGTTAATTCGAGATCCAGCGTGACGCTGTCGTAACGACCGCGACTGCTCCTGTTCATATAGCACTTGCGCAAACTGCGGGATCTTTAGTACCAACCGTGAAGAAATAGCACAGTTATTTTGACTTTGTTTTAATGCATTGGTAAGGCGTTATATCAAAACTTTTGCAATTGGTACCTACTTAAAGTTCATCGGAGTTATTCACTTTCTTCTGTCCTTCAATCAACCGAGGTCGTTTTATTTGCTTAATTATCTAGTTTAGGTACCAATATACTTTTATGGGAATGTACCTATGTAGGTACATTATTATTCTTTCAAGCAAAAGTGGCTGAACGGAATTGGATGAAAATTAACACATCTTTTACGAACTCCTTGCTGTGCGTATAATTGTGTTTTATTTACAACTTTATACTTACCTAAATATCTGATATTTGTGACAATTGTCTAGTAGTGTTTTATTGTCTGTGTAAATTACCTGAGGCTATTAATCCATTAACTTCTCATTAACTTTGTTTTCTAGGACTATAAATAGTCCTTAACACATCGATAGTTTAGGTATTTTGAACAATAGAGTTAACTAATTAAAGTTCAAAACCATTAATTTTATAAAACAAAGATTTTATGTAAAGGGTAGTATGTATTTACTTTGCAAAGACTTATTTATAAAAACAATGGGCGAATTTCGCAATATTAACAGACCTATTGCAGAATTATCTTGATATACTTATCAACAATAGACATTTTTCAAGTGATTGACATTAGAATTCCCACTAGGTATATAAACTACATATTTTTACAATTGATTGATAAGAACGACGGAACAGATTGAATTTTCTTTTGTCATAAAACTGAATGCATTTGTAGCTATAATAACACCTTTAGCCGTGTTCCAGAAAATTCTATAGGAATTTTTAATTTGGAATGAAACAACATTAAGTCGCATATTTTTTTTATTGACTGACGTTTCGGAAACTTTAGTTTCCATAATTGTAGCACGATTGGGCTGACGATAATCTAACGCTAAGGTAATTTATACGATTATACAAACTAAATGCAATAACCGCGAAGGCATCAGAAATTACCATATGAGTGAATTTCCACAAATAACGAATGCCAACATCTGCTGTCGTTATGATTAACTTGTGATAACTAATCTTTATATTTACTCACCTTGTAAATAGACATTGAAAAAAGTCATCAGTTAGTCATCTTTATCTTAGCAGTGATTAAGAATCACGTCTATGAGGCGTCTGTCTGTTTGTTAATGCGAACAGATTTCTCATTGCACCCATCCGTTCACAGGCTATTTATTATAAAGAATGAATGATACTGATTTGGAGTAAAAAAATATAATGAATTTAACCCGTGTATTTTATTTTATTTGCTGGCATTTCGAAATTACACTTAATTAAAAATCTTTTTATTTCTTTAATAAAGGTATAATTGCTTTTTCATCCCCAATAATAGAGAATGGAACATAAGAAACGATTGATGGATAGAGTGTAATATTTATGAACTTAATCGTAGATTTACTTATATTCTCGCAAAACATATTGCCTTTGTTAAAATTAGATATTGCGCCATTAATTTCAATCGTATCTTCAAAATATAATCTAAATTTCTGAGTAATTTAAAAATAGCTAATATTAACTTATTTCTAGTTAATAAATAATTTCAATGTCGAGTAAATTATAGCCTTGAATCATGATCTTGAGGTGCTACAGTAACATACATTTAAGACGAATATTCAACAGATTTAAAAGATAAGATTAGATAAAAGGTTTTATAGTTTTGTTTTCCGACTAAATCAGTATACTGCCACGGTGACAAACAGAAACCTAATTAATACTATTGTATGCAAAGTTGACAACCGTACCTAGCTGTCTTACCTGCATACATACAATTGATTAAAATGGAAGTTGCTCGCACAAACTATCTGTTTCCCCGAAGGAATTATAAAGCAATGTTTAATAAAGAACTCTAGGTTTAGCGAACACAATTTTATTACTTCCAGGTCAAAGCATATATCCTTTGCCACCTACATCACAAATCCTTTGTAAGTAAATCATATAAAACCTGATTTACGACAGGATTCGAAATCGGATCATAATTTACAAACTGCTTTTTGAGACTAAACCCATACACTCCGTTAAGCGACGAGACAAGAGGTAACACAATAAGATTTATGGGCCTATCCGCAGGACGTGATCTAGTGATCTAATTACAATCAAGTTTTTGTATACCTCCAACTTAATTTCCATCATTAACATCCCAATATAAACAACTCATTAATATGTGTAACTTAGTATAGAGAAGGGCGATAAAAGAGACGAGACAGTCCTGAAGTCGCAGTGGGCCGTCAGACCACTTTCACTGCAAATAACGGCGCGGCGCAGGCGCAGGCGCACGCGGTACTTATCGAGATTTACGTCACACGCTTCGTATTACGCTTATCCCGCGAGTAAACTATAATGTCGACAATGAACCCTGTTGATCTATTTCTAAAATGCAGTATATACTATCGTCTACCTGCGACTGCGTGGAATCAGTATTTTAACTCGCTTTGTAAATTCTGCGCCCTGTTTACTCAAGCGATTTCAGTGATAACTGAAACTGAAACTATCCTGTATCCCCGGGACTCAAACTATCCCCTTACCAATTTTCAACTAAAATAGTTTTTTCATACTCATGTCAGAATTTCTTATAAACACTATTAGCCAGACATGTAACTGTCTAAATCGTTTTAATCCAAATAATAATGATTCCATCCCTGACATCTAACTGACGTCATTTAAGATTTAAGGCGGAGTCATGGTCTAACTTTAGGCGTTTTGTAGGCAGTCCGCGTATGAAATATCGTATACTGTGGCAGTTCATGAATCATCTGATGATTAATGTCCTGGAATATTTTTTTAGAATTTAATAAACAATGGCTCGTCAGTGCATGTCTCGTAGGTAAATTAGGACCTACTTGTTATTACAACACGTACCTACCTATTCACAAAATTCAATATTCTACAGATACAATCATTAAAATACGTGACGCAATTTAGCTCCATTTATAGTTAGTAATTTTGAACATAGTTCATGCTGTGCAATAATACCAGTGAAGTAAAGTGTAACACTTAGACAAGCGATAGTTAACTGATTACATTTAGTGTCTACCTCAAATCGTGAATTTTTACCACAGAACTGATGTTAGATTAGGTTGTAAGCCTTCTTTATATAATTATTAAATGAAACAACATCCGATTTCTAACGAACTTTTCTTCTACAAGACTTAACCTGGGATCGGTAACAATCTACATGGCAATTTGTCAAACAATGATTCAATTCGTCAGCTATTGATTGAACGAGGCAATCGCTTCGGCCGAATGCACAATGCCCGCGTACAGGGGCAAGGTCGCTCAATAAACTTTTTTTGTTCCTTAGCTTCGTTAAACACAATAGCGCGGCCATGCGCGTCTGGCCGTGTCGACATGCCTATCACCTATTAGTATTTGTTTAAACGCCAACAGTATGTCACACTTAATTAAAGACAATAATAGCATAAAAGAAATATCGTCACAAGCAAGACATTCACTCATTTGTTCTGAAGTTCTTAACGCAAAACTGCTTCCAGTGACGCAAATGCTTCAGACAGCGCCTACGGTTGTTGCCAACGGAGAAAACTACTCACCAGCAAATAGGTGAATATTGTAATTTTCTTTTTTTGAGGCAATGAACTTTTCTATAAGTACCTATATCGAGATTTTACCTAAATTTAAATTATTAATCGTCTCCCTAAATTCATATTGTTTTTGGTAGTAAGTAGGTACGACAAGAAAATTACATCTAGCACGCGATTTAATGCAAAAGCTTGAAGTAGCAAACAGCTAAATAATATATTAATCGTTCGAGTATAATGGTGTAAGCAGTTAAATTAACTTTTATTTTGACTTCTAACAATGATTAATCACAATGCGAAGAAATTTATAAGAAATCATTGAAGTAATAAACAAGATTCTTTCCAGTCTGTGACGTCCGCACCCAACTGCTCCTGTCTACTCGACAAAACTTATTTAAAGTTGTTTGACAACAACCATTTATTTTAATCTAAAAAGCTTTCAACACATTAATCTTTACATTCAGAATTAATTTCGTGTATTGCATCCTTACTACATCTAGATAACCTTCGCGTGAAGGCAAAACAAAAACAGTGCTGGACATCGTACGAAGTTCAAGACTTCACGAATCAAGGCGTTTTATTTAGGTTAAGTTCAGTTTTTACGATGGCTATTAATAGTCCAATAATAAGACGCGTTCATATCATGTGTATTTTTTACACAAAAAACAATAGTGCAAGTGTGAACTCGTCTCGTGAGTTGAATAATGGCATGCACTTAAAGTGTTCAAACAAACGAGGATCACATTGCGTTAACCGCAATATTAACCCACTACCGTACGTATGGCGTTACTAGTTATTATTTAATTACATTTACATAACTGTAATCCATACGGAGTTGCGTAAAGCATTATCTAATTTAAAAGTAGTCGGCGATTGTTTTATATCGATTTATCATATTTTAGATTTTCTACAGTATAATAATTTATACGTAGGTCTAGGAGACGGTAAATTTTAATCCACCTATGATTAGCTTCTATATGACAGATTACACAGTAGGTAGTGGAATTATTATGCGCGAATGATATTGTAAATATTTGGTCTAATGTTGTTTAGTATTTACCAGATCACAAACTGAATTAAAAACATAACCTTCTAAAAAGCACTTATAGTACCTAATACGTGAACGGAGCAATTTTATTTTAAAACTGTACTCATAGTTTATTACGGACGAATAATCAGATGTAATGTTCCACTAACATTTTTTTTACTGCTCCTTTTGTATATTTACGATTGTGTTTCTTGTTACCACAATACGTCCACTGCTTGCTCTTGTAGTCGATAAAATG
The DNA here is from genome assembly GCA_038024825.1 of Polylopha cassiicola. Classification (NCBI taxonomy): domain Eukaryota; kingdom Metazoa; phylum Arthropoda; class Insecta; order Lepidoptera; family Tortricidae; genus Polylopha; species Polylopha cassiicola. The sequence goes on from CP149050.1 coordinate 5,851,841, forward strand.
ACCGTCAATGACAAGATCGGGGTTTTAAATTCCGTCTGTAACCGGGAACATTTAATTAACCAGCAGAGATACATTAAGTGTTTTTATACTTAGTGCCATAATTTACTTATGATTAAAAACAAATGCGTGGACATTACCGTGCTTAGTAGAGAAATTCCTCTCTTGTTGCTGATTTCTTGGCAACGAGTAGGTACATTTCAAAGTTTCTTTTTTCACAAATGGGTGTGAACTCTTTGTATCAGTTACTTGTATACCTACATATGTTACATATAGCATCCGAAAAACACGTATAGCCAGTATTAGTATAGGTACTTACTGCCTAAAGCGGTTGTAGTGATATAATAGCTGTAAGCCGGTTACAACAGTTACAACGCGATCGCCTCCAGGCGTACACACCGATCTACATACACATCAAAACAATCGCAAACCATTAAGTTTATTGAAATGTGTCATAATTGCACTTTACAACTGTTACATTCATTATAATCGATTGCTGTACGGCCATTTTAATCTAGTTCATAAAGCAGATTAGAGGTAGGTAGGTATACATTTTTTTGGCATCTCATCCTTCGTTCGTAAATTTACAGTTTTTAAAACAGGTTTCATTTCCAAACTATTGTTATTGTTACAAAACTGGAACACGACAATGTTAGACAAAGGAAGGCAGCAGCGAAACGAGACACGCGAAGAAATCTAGCAAATGGTGCTTTGTTTTTCAGTGTGCTCGCGTCTATTAGCATAAAGTAAAACGGTAGGTCATTTTAAGTTAATTTTTAACAGGAAATGAAGTTGGTTTCGTGACAAAGGTGAAGGTTTTAAGGACGTATGGCCGTGCTGCCCACGTATCGCGTGCTTCTTGTTAGATCACGAAAACAAAATACATCGCAGTGACCGCATGCAATTCCTTGGTTGAGTCACACTTATTGAACCTATGACCTCAACCTCCGCTGTGTTTAATTCCGCGTAAAGGGTGAGGTAAGTTCTATCGATTAATGTAGGTAGGTACATACTTAATAAAAATGGTAACCTGAAAAAAATATACCTACTAATAGTCTAAGATATTTTTATAAAATCTTCTCGAAATTAAAATATAAGGAGGTATACGTCATTTAGGTCAACAAAATAGCCCAATTTAAATTAGGTAGGTATTGGACGTTCCATATTCGCAGAGTGGAAATATATTTATTGGATAATTATGATATCATGAACAAAAGCATGCTTATTTGGAATAAATTGTATATGTAACTATAGGTAGGTATTTAACTACAAGTACAATCTAATTCGTTTTTAAAATACATATATAACTGATACTACCCTAATATGCAGAATTAAGCTTTTACACACTCTCACTGCATTTAATTTTGCATAATGACTTTACAGCCTTCAACGAGGTGTTGGTGCACTCTGCCCCGTTAATGCAAGCGCCGATCCGATATGCTAATAACGACGGCAAACAATGAATGTTTAATGAGGACCCACAGTCAAAAGGTGATTTATATTCATGAAAGGGTTCAATGGGCACTTATCGCTTGCTACGTTGTCACTAATTAAACCTGTTGCCTAGAGGAAACCCTTAAGCTATTTAACCACGTCTAAAGATTCTTCTTAATTCGCTTCCAAAAGCAAAGACGTTTAAAAAGTTCAATCATAGCTTAGAACTAACTGTATAATTACGTTACTTGAACAATAAAAGATAATATTCAACATGTAACCTAAGCCGAAGATCCGGTGTGATGTGAACGGTTTTTTTTAACCCACGTGGCGTCTCGGTGTCATCTTTACACTGTGTTTTCCGCTTGAGAGAAATAAGAGTTATTTTTTACTGTCAGGCTAACGCTACCGGAATCGGATGCTCACAGTTTTCCCATAATTTATAACCGACTATCCTAGCATTCACCTGACCCACTTACATTGTAATTGAATAAGAATATTGATAGAAAAAATATGAACGAAATAGAGCGGCCGATGAGTGCCGGCCACAGTTCAGTGGCACAATTAACTATAATATGTCAATTACCAATTCAATATGTTCGGGTCGTTGTTCCAGCAGTTCATTAGACTTGAATAAAACCGAGCACCCTTAGCGCATCGCTGCCCCGAAATAAATGGGTTTTATTGGATTATTTCCCGACGTAGCTTGAGAGCTCACTAATTACATTTTGGCTCACTATCGCACTATTAAAATATTAATAGAGATAGATTCGAGAAAACACAGAGAGAAAATGAAGGAATAATTACGGTCGCTGAAAATCTGCGACGAGGTTAGAACCTCGAAGTTCAGCAGTAAGTCTAAAATACTAGAGTATTTTAGATTTGCACTGAGTGCCGTCCATGTTGTAGCAACGTTTGTTTTTTTTTATATTTATATTTTATAGATTGTTGTAATCATGTTTGAAAATATGCTGTTGTAAAATGATCAATTTTCTGTTCTATAAGAATAATAATGTTAATAATTTCTGATGCCTTCGCGGTTATTACACATTGGAATGAAACAACTATTAACAACGTCAGCCAATAAAATAAAATAAAAATACGCGGGTTGAATCCGTTAATAGATGTTTCATTCCAATGAATAATAATGTTGTTATAAATGGGTATAGGTACGTCCTAAAAATCAAGAATCACGCAGTATATTTTGGGAAACCAATTTACTTAGCTTCTATGCTAAGGTCTCATTATCATTATGTGGTATTATAATAAAATAAAGTGCGTGATCGAAGTTTCGTGCGTACAACCTCAAGTAAATGGACAGAATCATAAGCTTTGTCTACATAATATTATATTAGAAGTCTATTGAAACCTAGACAGTGTAGTCAATGGAATATTATATTACATAATAGAAATAGGACTAGGTATCTCGTTTAACAATAATTTTCTTACAGGGCTAATATTAGGTCCTTTGTCATTAAATCGAAAACATGTTGTTTCCCTTAGTTTATTAGAAAACGCCGGAACTAACTGATCACGTTACTCAAACTTCAAATAAAACCAAACACATAAACGGATTGTTATGATAATCTCTGGATGTTATTACTCGAATAAACCGTTATGAGTGTTATGACGTATTTCTTAAATATAACAAAATCCTTTGTTTATACTAGTATTACTTCCATCAAGTTCCCTCCACTGGCACGTGTTGGCAGGCCGTTGTACGCCAATCATCATAACAGCCCTACTATTATTATAAATGCGAAAGTATCTCTGTCCGTCTTTCTGTTACCTCCTCAGTCTTAAATCATTGAATTCTCAGCAATTACCTAAACTTGGTATGAAGACGATTTGAGTCCCAGAAAGAACATAATATAAATAATAGTTTTTGACACGGAAATGGACCCTTAGTAAGGAGGTAAATAGAGAAATGGAATTTACGAGCCTCCTGAAGTAGAAATTCTCCACAGACGAAGTTGCAAGCAGAAGCTAGTAACTTTACTACAATTCACATATGTACTAAAAGACTGATGTATAATAACAACCACAACTCAAAGCAATACCTACTTTTATGTAGTATATAAACAAGAAGAACTTTAAATAAAGCATGACGCGTAAAATATATTCAGTGTATGAATTAATGCGAAATCGATTCAATTACTGGCTTAGGTACGAACACTATACGTTAAGGCAAACACGAGATCTCCATATTATAAGTCTAATCCCCTCATACCACGTTCTGTTCCAAGAAAAACACATCAGCGATTGCGTTATTACATTCATATTTTGATAAATGAACCGCTCTTATAAAAGATGTTAATGAATAAATCTTCATAAACAAGCGCCGGAGCTACGGAAAAACTTTACAGCACATCTCCAACAATGTTTTCTTCAAGTTGTTAATCGGTTTGCTTTACTTTAAACTGAAAATCGTCTTCAAGTAATTTTTAGAATATCCTAAAATATCTAATAGGTACCTACCTACTTGGAGAAAGCAGACCTTTATTTCAACTTTACAAATCTATATTATTGATTTAAGTACCTATTATGAAATATGTGATCAAGTAGTACTCTCCTAAGCGTTTTTTTTCAATTGATTTACTTTGGCCTGTTAAACTCAATGTCGTTCTATTAACCCACAATAGGATGGCCTTGTATAAGAAAAAAGCATACGTTATGTATTTTTTATAGAAATATAGCAAAATTTACCGGATTATGCAAAATGGTACACTTCGATTCTACATTGAAGCCAGAAATACAAGTTATGACTTTCCAAAACAGTTTACATAATAAAACAAGTCGACAAAAAGTACATACTGATGTACTAAAGAAGCACACCGTCGTAAAACGGGACAATCAACATCGTAAAATTTAATAATGATGCATCATCATAATTTGCACGTCGTCGACGTATTTAACTTGTTAATTTATATAACATTAAAAAGCTGACGAGCTTTTTCCCAGAAGCGTGGGAGTAACCTCGTGGTTCCTGTATGTAGGTCGCCTAATTTCACCGGAAGAAGGATTACTTTTATATTTTACTAGCTTTGTGCCTGCGGTTTTACGCGTAGTTTTTATCCCGTCTTCAATTCCCTTAAAAAGTTGGCATCTCAAACATGTTGAATCAATAAATGATTAATTAAACATATTTCAATCTTAAAGGACAAATTCAAAGTTTTCGTTTCCGTTCTGAAGCTTTACCCAATGTTTATTCCAAGTGGGATTACTTTTCAAAATCCCATCTCTGTTTTCACTTACGTCATATATGAGAGACCTCGACATCGGCTGTGCGTTGACATGATTCAGTCAGTTTAGCATTTTATATATATACATGAGCTATTTTTGTTTGCGTCTGTCAATTGAATCTAACCTCATTATTATCAGGTCAGATACAGACAATACGCAGACGATTCGACGATCGATGATGACTATTCATTTCCGAAAATTTCGGATGAAAGGAGAAATATATATAAAACTTACGGCATGTTAGCCTATATTAACATAGAACTAGGTAAGATGGAGGTTCCCGGTACGAATGCTGGATGCTCAAGCAATATTGCCTACCTGAGATTTTAAAGTATATATGTACCTATATTTACCCGTATTCTAGTAACTTTTTTTATTAGATTGTTTAAATTCTAATTTATTAAAAAACATTTTATACGTTTTCAGCATAATATAGTTATGCAGAAATTGTACTTAAATCATTGTTAGTACCTATAATACTTATTACGTCAACTACAGTCTAGGTTTAGACGTGAGATGTGAAACTTAACGCTAATTATGTATAGTTTCCGCCAACAAGGTACATTACCATGCGTTTACCTACGCATCTCCGCTTTCGAGTTTGCTCACTCTCCAAAACATTTCACTTTTCCGTTTCTTTCAACGCTCGTCGCGATTAGTATTAGACCGAATCTCAAAAATTACGTGGTGTTATGCAATCTATTTGGTTGTTCGATAATCGATTTCATCAGCAATTTGCGCCTTGAGTTGCACAGTAGATGAATATGGAATATAATTTTCAAATTTAAAATATTGTAAATCGTGTACTTAAGTACTTTGGTGTTATACCTACTGTAAACTTACACTGTATTTCAAAAAAATATATAATAAAATAGAAGACACGTAATGACATCTTTGATTAAATATTAATCGAAGGTTTTTAACATGTTGTAGCTCGTGATTAATTTTGAAAAATTAAGCACCTGCTACAAGATACACAACTTTGTTGAAACAAGGACTGGGATATTAAAAATATTACCCCGTGGAAAACCTTAATGTTCGCAGAGGTGAAGGACTTGCTGTGATAATGTTTTGTATGTGCGATGTATTTTCATCGTCATACACGATATAAAAATGATTTACGCGCCCCCTATATTTGCCAAATAGCCGTTATCTATCAATCAACCGTTTTGTTTTTATTGCCGAAATGCTATTTTCTTACAAATTTTATTATTACAAGATAATAAAGTCGTAAGTATTTCACTCAAATGCTTGTTTGGGATGACCTTAAGAGATTTTGTGTTATATTGGTATGTCTGAAGACAAAAGAACAATGTCACGGTTCCTCTAAATAATGGGTGAAAGTGGTCGGCGTGCGATGCAGTCAAATCGGGTAAGGCGTCTCGAAGACGACTCGATGCATGAGTTACGTAAGGGCCCCCTTTAATTGTCTTTCGTCGCTTCGATGGCTTCTTACATTGACGCACTTCACAACTTACCTTTAGCTATTAAATTCTAGTTTACACCTTCAAAACACAATTTAATCGGGTTAATCAATTAGGTAAGTGACTGTCCGTTTAAAAAAATGTGGTTTACAATGATACTATATTATAAAAGGGTGACCGCACTCAAACAATCGATTTATCTAAGGTTTTTCCATTGGACGTGTATGATTTGATTAATTGGTTAAGGTATCTTTAAGGCATACTTTCAATTTGATTAGTAGGATTTATTAAAGCATGTTGTAGGTACTTACTCGTAGATGTGTATCTACGTTGGCGTAGTTTATTTCTATCGTATTTAAATTGATTTGCCCACGGCCCTAAAGCTTCGTTGTTGAAAAACTCTTGTCGAAATAAAGATACTAGGTACTAGACTAATGGATTTTGGCTTCGGATAAAAATCTACTAATGCATTTGAGGCGTAATAACATCTTAAAAGCTTTCTTGAGTAATTTGAGATTACAAAGACAAATAATATTGAATTAGACATCGATCTCCATAGTAATTATGACAATAGTGAATGACTGCAATATTTACATTAATTAATTCCAAATATGAATATGAGTGACATATTGTGACGTGCACGTTTTTAAACAAATGACACCCGCATCGTAGTAAATAATGGGCAGTGAAGACAGATTCATTGAGAGCGTAGATAAGTATGGAATACGGCCAAGGTCGATGCATTTGTGCATCAACAGACTCAGTAGATACCTACTGAGAAAGGGTGATAACACTCTTTATAGTAGTTATCATAGATTTGAGACTGTATCTGCAGTGAGAATGGCATCGATTACATAGGTACCTAAGTTTCATACCTATCGATAGCCATATACGCTTGAAATAAAAAGATAAATAGGAAAAATAAGTAAACAGGATTCATCATGGTAACTTATATAATATATCTACAGCTTACGATTTTAGAAAAAAGGTTGCTTGTTCGCCCTTTTGATATCTATTGAAAAACTTTAACTTAAAATAAATATAAAACCCAACGGAATAACATACTTATTATGTTCAAATTAATTAATCATTTTATTGGTTCTCTAGTAGACGTAACATTTTAGGCGCCCGGAGAATTTACCTATCTACATCTAATGATAAAATTTATGGTAAATGGCGAAATTAAGTCGTCCAAGCAACATGTTATTCATGACATTTGTTCGAATAAAATAACGATTAAGTATATAAATCATTCGCGATCGAAGATGCGGAAGATTTATTCGCTAATAATTTTGTCACAAATAAATAATTATTCGATTGATTTAAATGAAAAATAGAAGTAACTAAGTATAATGCCAAACTGCTCACAAATCGTTTTAATATTTTCGTGTCAGTTCGTTCCTAACCCTTTTATAGGTGTATTTTTGCGCAAAATCTACTCTTATATCACAAAGTCCTTAAAATATTACATTATGTTAGTCTGCTGAAATATGCTCTCATAAATTCGCTTATAAATAAGACCCACGGTGTGACCCGGTTTTACTTTAGTGCGCACTGAGCGATTCAGTTCGCACCACTGCATTGTCTTTTTACTTTCTTCTTATCTTAATTTTGTCTTCGCAGTTCACAATGAAGAAATTTCTCGAAAGAAATGTCTTTATTTTCACTACACGGATACGTCTCTGTTAATGCGACAGTACAAATAACTTCAAATCACATTACGAATACCTATTAGTATGATTAAAGAAACTTTTGATTTCAATAATTTTATTAGTAAGTTTCGTTTGACTTGCCGTGTTGAACTTGTAAATACTTAGGTAGGTATATTGTTATTGTGTGGGTCTAATCTGACAAGCTAAATTATAATCCTCGGAAATTAACCTGTTGGTTCCAATAGCATTGCAAAATAATAAGCTTTTTATAAATAGTTTACTTTTTTAAATCAAACATTTTATATTTAACACAGAATAGTGCCACTACATTTTACGATTCGGTACCTACGAAGTGTCTCTGGCATAAACAACACGGCGATGTATGCTCTCGAAAAACACGTGAACAACTTCACCGGTAAGCCAATTCGATTGTTTATGTGCGTACTTATCAAGACATTATTTTACAAGTGTTACATAAACTTAATTAAATCGAGTTTATCATAGGAACAGAACTTCGGCTCGAGTGTGCGCGATAACAATGCGACGGCGCTGTTTCAATCTTAATGATATAATCAGTTTCCTAATTAAATATCTGTACATCACTTACAACTCTTTACTCGGCTGGCCGCGGCACACTGACCCAAATATCTGCTTCTAATCGCGCGTGACAATAACTACACAATTGTTCGCGTGTGTAAACATATAATTTTACGTTACCGTTCATTTAAACGATTCATTTTCTCCTTCGCATCGGGAATTCCTTAGGAGAGCTAATGTTTCTAATACTAGCTTCCAAGGACTCGTTAATTATAATTGGTGTTCTGTCAACACAAACCCTAATATTAGCTTGGAACGCTGCGACGCCAACGTGTTGCAGTAGTTAGCGCTGTAACTAGAGCACCGAGCTGGTAATACACAAACTAGATCTGCATTCTAACTGCGAGACGATTTGTGCTCTGTTTCACCTTCACAAATGACTATTTGCAAGTAATGACAGTAGTGTCGCCGAGTAACTCTACAACTAACCTATATCTAGACACCACATTTAACTAAAATGACTCACTGTTTCCACAAGGATTTTGCTGCAAACTTACATTCTCTTTGATACGTACTTTTAACCATATCAAATACATCGTATATCACGTTTCATTGCCAATAAAAACCTGCTCTGATTTCGATCTTCGATCGTCATTTCGGCGCGGCTTTCGCCAATTTGCTTCCTTATTAGGAACGTCGTGTTTCCTTAACGAATCGTAATTTATTGCACCTTTACTCCACCACTCTCCAAAGTTGTAATTTGCGAAAGCTGTAATATTGTGTAACGTAAGCAAATTCTAAAGAAAACCTATTCTTAGATCTTTGGAAACTCTGAAAAATAACTAATTTAATACAGGAATCATGAAAAGGTGAACATACCGGCATACACGTACTTTTAAGCTTTATTGTTGGCCTTTGCAGTTCTCGCAGTCAAATCATAAGCAAACACAGTGTAATTATATCTATAAAGATATCTTTGATACAACTATGATATTAAAAACTAACGTTATCTCTTGTTTACATTGTTACCTTGCATTTCCAAATGAATTGAAGGACGAATGTGTGGAATTGGAGCAAAATGTCACGAGGCCTTTATCCTACATGGACAGCAGGTCGATCGCCCTTGGCCCATATCTGGTATTCAGAACTAACTAGGTCAAGGGGTACCTCGTACCTTCCAATGCACCGTATTTACGCACACCAATATTACAATCATAATAAAAGCGTTATCGATACACAACACGCAAACAAAACACAGATGCATTGAATTGTACGCTTACCTTTACCTTCCACTATTATTTATCCTAGTCTACCATTACCGTCTAGCGTAAGTAATTTAGGTGTTTATGTAACAATATCGAGTATTTACATGACTTTGGAGATTGAAGTACTTAATCATTAAACGGAAGTAAATTGCAACTGATTTGTCATTTAAGTTATATACCTACCTATCTACGTTATAAATTAGTTGTTTTCAGAAATATTGAAACTTTGACTGCGAAGGGCTGGAATGCTTACTTTAACCTCATTCAACAGGTTTTCGTCGCTATTCTATCAGGTAAAATGTCTCGATTGTAAAAATGGAGCTATCCGTTGGTTATTTTAGAATCGAGACGTGTACACTCTCTCTCTAATCTTACTATAATCCATTAATATTATTGTTACCTATTGGGAACTCAAGCATAGTGAAAATAAGTACCACCGTAATACATATATAGTATCTGAAGTATGTAGTCATTTATATGACTTATTTTTTCCGCGAAAAACACTAAACATGAATGAATTAACCTCCTAGATTTTGATGGTAATCGTATCTACTTGTTGCACGTTACCCAACCCCACAACATCACGTTTGCCGGACTGCTATAGGTTTTTTACATGCCATTATGTTTAGAACTGGAAACATAAAGCTTTTAAGAAGTCTCTAAAACATTATACTATTCCTCGTATATTTACAACGCGGTAAAGTTAGTGTGTACTATGCGATTTATGTGCCAAGCAATGTCGCCCACCTTTCTTTAAATATCATCTCGTATTTCTTAAATTTTGACATGACATAAAATTTAGACACCCTAGTTATATAAAGACAAGCTTTTTACTTGCAACTTCGTCCGCGTAAAAGTCAAAATGAATGATTCTTATATTTCACTGTCTTAGGGGGTGAATTTCAATAAACCATAAAACAAGTATTAATTGAAATGTATTAATAGAATGAATCTCAAGCTTTATCGAAATCGTTGCTAATTTAAAGATTTTTCCATTCAAACTTGCAACCCCTATTTTCTATTTCATCTCTTTAGGGTTTTTTTTAATCCCTTCTTAATACGGATTTTGAATTAAACAACCGACCAAATTTCCTGTTTCTAGGTACCATTACCGGTTACGGTTGTGCATGTGTCTATATTTCAGTGGAATCTTCTTTTATATAATAATTATATAGTTAAATACCTACTTAAATGATATGTGTTATTGTTAGAAAAACCGTTAGATGCAAATTTTTAAACAATCGATACGCCCAACCCAAACGCTCAAAGAAAACAAACACACACCTATCGATGATGTTGACAAATTAATGAGCTTTCTGATTATTCATGATGAGTATTTTAATTCGATTTCCACGTTTGTGTTGACTTTCTATCTATATGTTACGGAAGTTATAAAGATTGTTTTGTTTAGAATGACGTTTTGACGGTAACTTCTATTAGGTACTATATATTGTCGCATACATGTTGACGATCCATCAAAGTCGACTCCAAGCGATAATGTGAGGAGCTTTCCAGGTTTCCAATGTCCCCGGTCGTTTGAAGAAAGAGTAGTAAAACCTGCTTTCTCTGTGCTGTCTGTGATGACCACATCTTTATGATTATGGCTGACGGCGTAGATTTATGTGATGTCAAACAATAAAACTATCTTTTAGCAGCAGTTATCGAAACATATTCGGTTCTACCATTAGCAAGAAAGAAAACAGAAATTAACAGTTAAGTGTTGACGACACTAATTAATACTAATTATGTATGAAAATTTAATCTAATATTTCTGAATAGCTAAACAACTTTCTGCGTTCTTACATCTATCTAGGGTATACCTAATCATGGTTTAGTCCCTTGTTTAAAAGTTAGGAACACACTTAAGTTTCCGATTTAAATATAACTACTTATTTATATGCCTACCTAGTCCATAACCAATTCAAAATACTTAGTATCCAAAAAAAATCTATTTAGCCGACTGATGGAGAATTCCGTGAGGCAATCTTCTATCTTAATTAAATTAAAATAAAAAAAAACTCACCAATAGTTTTAAGTATCTGAAGATCGTCCAGTTCATATTCTTTCTCCTCTTCGGAATACTCCGACTCCGTGGTGGTGGAGTCCTGTTCCTCCGTCGAGGATGCCATGGACAGCGACCGCACGTCCGAACTCAAGTCCGAACTGCATTCTCGCACCAACTTCGCACTGGCCATCATCATTCTGAATTTACACTTCTATTCTTAAAATATATAAATCCTTTTTTCAGTTCATGACTCGCCTGGACGGCTCACAAAAACGGTTTCAATGTTTCCCGCGTAACGTTAAAAATTTAGAAATAACAAAATATTTCAAACAGCATTACAAATTGTAATGAAATTTAAATTAGGCTCTAAAGTAATGAAGATTTTGTGGGGTTTAATTAATTTAAGAGAGTTTATTTCCGTAGCGTCTGAAGTAAGAGCGCGCGTTTAGTAAAGAACCGACGGCGCGTTCTCTCTCGACGGCAGTCGGTGTTTCACTGTCTCGCCGGCCGAGGCGTGCCGTACCGTGCAAGCCGCCTGCAGCCACTATCAACACAGTGCCACGGAATAACCGACCGAAAACACTACTAAAACTGAAAACATACTGGGTGCTTCAGCTCAACCAAGCTTATCAGAGAAAATTACGATTTTCCGCAACATTGCCTATTTTCATTGACATTGATTACCTACTCTGAATCGTAAAGCAAAATCTTTAATAAAACAAAATTTTAAGTTTCAGAATTTATTACATTTTACAAGCGCATTTATACAAAATATTGGTACAAGTATAGTATAAACTTTAAGTATGTAACCTAATATTAATATCACTGAAATCCTATATAATTAATCTAAGAATGAATAAATAATAATATGTTATATTAATAATCATGCCTACCTACACATTTATACAAGTATATAAATACATACAAGGTTTTGTGACATAATTTCTATAATTATGTACAAATAAATAGCTTCATTGTCATAGCGAACAGTGAAGCAACTAGAATGGTCTCAAAAATTATTTTTAAAAACATTTTCATTTTCGTTTGTTTTGTTTTCTTGCATGAAATTCGTGCCGAAATCGCGTGTTGTCCCCCTATTCTGAGATATCACGCGATCAAATATTAATAGTAAAGTACAGGATCCTGTCGATACAATTATTAAAGCCCGGGGCACAATTTTTTACTTTTTCGATGCTATGTTAAGCAGTATTTTCAGTTCATACTACTCACTTGGTGAAAACAGTCTGAAATCCGAACTCGAATATGCAATTCCCGGCTGTTTATTTATTGTATATTACAATTATAAATACGAACATAGATTTAGGTACGCGTTTTATGTTGTATATAATTGGAAAAACCTAATAGCTACACCTCGATCAAGAGTTAAGCGAAATCTAGTAAATTATTGACTCACGATAGCCCTCAGCGTCTAGTTTTTTTTATATTCTGTTTAGCTTAAATAATTGCGAGTTAACTTGAATAATTCGATTTAAATTGAACCAAACACGTTTTAAATACAAGATTGTATCGTCTAACACAATTTCGTCACGTTTAATTGAACAGTAGCTACTCTTTAACTGTAGCGCAAGGTTTCAAGGTGCCCTGCGTTTATTAAAGCAATGCAATAACCGTCAGGAAGTGTCATTAGTGTTGACTATATTTAAAGGGAATTAAGGACCTGTTTCATAAAGTCAGAGTACTTATGTCCGAAATAAGCAATTAACTTGTGTCATACCTAGTCTCCATTCTATTTAATTTTAGTATTTTTAGTGCCATGCAAATCACTATGTAGGTTGGAAATTAATGTTAGTTTTCGTTATTTCTACATAGTCTAAAACCACATTCATCCTTTATTCTTCCTTTCTATTCGTTTACGTTGTTTTCCTATTTAGGTAGGTTATTATATTTATAAGGTTATTGTAAATATATATTAATAGCATATTTCCTATTTAAACGTGTAAAGATATAAAAAATATACTAAAATATACTTGTTTTGAGCACATTCTAGCGCTTTACTTCGCTAATAATTAAAATCTAAAGTATTTATTGGAAATAGTAAAAAATACAAGTCGTAATTCGCATATAAATCATCCACTTCTATAAGTTTATAAAACAAAAACGTAAGTATTACAGTTAGAAACAATATATGCTTGAAAAAATCAGTTTCACGCATGCCACTTGATTTGAAATGCACGATAACAGAATACCTGTTTTATTCAATATCACAATTGTGATGATAATAGAATTACTTATCACTGAACACTTTACTGTACTTTTTAAAAGCACTCATAGCTAAGTATATGAACATCGAGGCCTCTTATAATAGTATATATTTAGTAGTTTATCATTATTAGAATATACAACGAATTTACAACACATATATACTCGAGTATATAGGTATATACTTATTATCTAAAATAACATTTTTTACGGCAAGTAATTAACAGTCTGAAAAAAACTAACAACTAATATTTTTAATTAACAAGGTTTCAACATTTTACATACATTAAAGCATAAAATAAATGATAATTAATTAAAGTGCTTTGGGTTAATTTCGACATCTTTTTAGGCAAATTGAGAGTAAGTTCATATTAGGTCAGAAAAATCTGAGTATTAAATATATAACAACACTTCTCCACTTTTTATTTTACTTTTTTATGGTTTACGTTTGCCAAAAACAAGAGTCCAGAATGCGTGGCGATTGCGAGCATCTCATGAAGCTGAACCGATGGACAGAATGCCATGGATTTTACGTCTGCTAGTGGAAATCTTTCTGGGCAATGCACTCTCGCCTTCGATCCACTGATGCTCTGTGATTGCTGTTTAGAAAAAAAAAGGTGTCACGCATTTTCAATCGACTAAATGTCCGTTATTTATTTGATAACAAGTTAGATGCTACTGGCTTACCTTGTCATTTTCATCGACGTTTTTAAACTCAATGCCATATTTAGCAATAGCATCGTTATACGTGATGGGTTCTATCTTCATAGCCAATTCGTCGTTAACTTGTTTCGTTCGCTTTTTGCCTAATGGTACTATCTCCAGCAAACCGACGATCTGAAACGAGTAGAATATTTAATTATCTGCGATATTATAGCTCAAGCTCAATTCTTGGCAGAATAAAATTGTCAGGGTCGCACAAATTAACAATAGCTAGTCCGCTTATGTAGGTACCACTGAGCAATGTCTAGGTACGGTTACCTGTTTCTTGAGGTCGTTGTACGCGGGGTGGGGGCGCATGGTCCGGAGCTGCGGCGGCGTGGACGCGACGAGCCGCCCGCAGCGCTCGCACCCCGCCATCGCGGTCACCGCGCCCAGCCGCCGCCCCACAGCGAACCACTCCAACTCGTTTATTGCTTGATTCACTTCAGAAGGAAGACAACATATTAGAAAATGTAAAAATTAAATCCCATGTGCATTGTCACCTCCTTTTAAGCAAACAGTAACCTAATTAAATAAATAATCAGCCGGATGATCAAATGTTAAGTCCTCGGGTTGTCATGTGTAAACCATAAGTTTACGAGAAATCGTAATGAACAGAGTTCAAACTGTACCGTTCTATCGGTACCGTCTTGTCGTATATGATTGTATTCTTTTCACACTCATATTTTAAAATTTGTAAACGAGACCCATTATGGTTGCATTAAAATCTCGAATATTTTCAAAAATCTAATTAGATTTGGTCTCAATTCGCACGTCAATTAAAACACAAAATCATTCAATATGAAATATCAACTACACATGCCTATGATTATGGAACTAGTGCATCACTACATAGAATAAAACAAATTCGCTGTGGCTGTCTATCCGTCCCTATGTATGCTTAAATTTTTAAAACTACGGACAGACTTTGAAGCGGTTTTTTTAAATAGTTACGAGTGATTCAATAGGAAGGTTTATAGTAATCGTGTGAAGCCGGGACTGATCGCTAGTAAATAAATAAACATACTTAGTGCATTGTCGCCTCCTAGCAGCGTGGAGGGCCAGTGCGGCGTGAAGCGCGCGGCGTGGCAGGCGAGGTAGGTGCGCGAGCGCGGGCCGCGGCCGGCGGCGGCGGCGGCGGCGGCGGCGCGGCTCGACATGTCGGCGCCCGTCGGCGCGCCGCTGCACACCACGCCCTCGCCGCACGCGCTCGCGCCCGCACCCGCGCCCGCACGGGGGAACAGGTCCACATCTTATGTGAACGGGGATAACTGAATTATTTACTGTCTACTATGTGTAACATACATAATAAACGCAATATTTACAAAAACTCAAAAACGTGTACTACAAATAATACTGTTTTGTTGCGACTGATAACTCTGTATTTCTTAAAGCAAAATACACAAATTGGTACTCAGGTTTAATATATAAAAAATATACACATAAAAACATTACTTAACATTTTTTCTATCTTTAAGAAGTTTATCGAACACTAAACTTTTACGCAAATTAAGCAAAATAGATTTATTACATTTTACACATAATATTTAATTACGTATAATTCGAAATCTTCGTGATGACATCACTCATAATATTATTAGGTCCCTATAAATTTTATGTCACAATTAAAAGGCGGACTTAATGCCGTATGGCATTAAGTCCGCCTTTTGTACATTTGTTTTATTGTGCAATAAAGTATAAATAAATAAATAAGTAAATAAATAATAATTATTTAAAAACTAGCTGACCCAGCGAACTTCGTACGACGATTACCTTTTTTTTTAAATTTTTTTTTCCAAGTTTTCTCAGCTTTTAAACCTTCCCTGTAGTTCCACAAACATTTCAAAACTAAAATAAGCCAAATCGGTTCAGCCGTTCTCGAGTTATAGCCAGACTAACGAACACCAATTCATTTTTATATATAAGAAGAAGATTTGCATTGTTTTCATACCACAGCATTAACTTATTATGCTAATGTGCATTCATATCAGGTCTTTTATTAGTAACTACCAACCTGTAATACAAGTATTGTGCGGCCTCTCGTCGTGGTACGGATAAAACACCTCAATCTTCTCTTGTATTTCCCATAGCAACGGCGAGTCGCAGTCCAAGTCGTAGAACCCTAATGACCCATCTGAGTACCCCACCAATACGACCGAGTGCCCTTTTTCCTAAAACAAAACAATTATAAATATTTAGTTTTTAAACTGCTAGAGATAGAGTTTAAAATTGTATGACAATTTCACTAGTTACCTTAGACCATTTGACACTCGTAGCTTGATATACTTTTCTTTCTGAACTCATTGACATTCTAAGTTCCGCAACTGGGTTAAGTTTGCAGACAACATTTTCACTGAAAGTACAAAAACGCATAAGAAATAAGAATTTAAAAATAAATATATAGACCAAATACACCAATTAATCCATTTCCAATCAAGGGATACATGAATAAATACATTTCGAAACCTCAACAAATAAAATAAAATACGCGAGTTAAATACATAAAGTCATCCACGACTCAAGTACAAATTCTTGTGTTCACTACACTGACATCTTTACGTGACAGGATTCGAACCCGGCACCTCCGTTTTCGTGGTCAGGGGCTGTGACCACTAGACCAATAGACTGTCAATTAAACCGTGGATATCTGATTTACGGTTTGTATAAAATAATTTAGAGAAACATTTAATTTTGTTACATACCTTTTTATTACTGTAGAGGGGTGAGGGACGGAGTATATATAGGTTGAACCATTTGAACACGCCACGGCAAGCAATCCCAATCTATATGTTTGGTCCGCTATAGGATCTAACGGCAGATGATCTCTCGAGCCCGATGGACACCAATCCATCGACCACACCGTGCCATGATCGTGTGCAAGACCAAAAACCAAATTTGGCATTCTGAAAGAAAAATTGACGTTATTCCTTTATTTTCTTATTTTCCGAATAAGGTCTAATTCTCAAGAAGTCAGAATAGAGAATAGAGGCTATAGAGTTAGAATATAGTACCTATAGACAATATTTTTTATTAGACAACATCTAAACTTACTTATTACATTTCCCGAAATCCCATATCTGTATTATATTGGCGTGGGACGGCGTTTCATCGCATCCGTAGCGAGGGTTATCGTCCCCGTTGTGACAAGCTATAGCCAAATAATTCTGACTACACCTAGAAGTATTATCAAGTCTAAGAGGGACCCATGACATGCACGATATGCATCCACCCGTAAATATTGTCGTTGTATCTGAAACATCAATAAATATGAATAATAACTTTGGACACACTAAGCCACACTTGTGCTATGGATACTAGACAACGGATAAACATACATAAATACATATAAGACATCAAAAACTGTGGTTCAGATGTTTGTGCTTATCCCACTGACATCAGCCCCTAGCAGAATTCGAATCCTCAACCTCCAGTTTCGTTGTGCCCCGCGGCTTCTTCCACGTGGAGTGCAACTTTCTATTATCCAACGGGATTCTTATATTGTCCCGAGATTAAAAATGACTTACTAGTAATATTTGGTCAACAACACAAAAAAAAAATACTTCTAGGTATATAGATTATAATAAATCTGATCACACCATACCTTCTCCTCTCTTAGCTTGAAACCTATAGATAGTAGTCCAATCGAATCCCGGGAATTTAACCTTGCAAGACTTTTCAACGGTAGGTAAGTACTTCCCGGCTTGATCTTCAGGCACCATCTCGTACACACACGAGCTCCATTGAGGAAATAATACCTCATCAGTATAATTCGCGTTACAACTGAAAAATATTTAAATAAATGCTTTAAGGGTCCTGTCCACATTGGGCGAATATAGGCAAATATTAATAAAACGATACGCATATGTAGAAAATATTGTTTATCTATGAAATGTGTAACCTATAGGAAATGTGTAAGTATGTCAAAGGTATTCGTATCAATCATCGTGCGCCTGCACACATATTGGCACAATGTGAAGAGGCGCTTTTAAAACACACATTATAATATTAAAGAAATAATATAAATAAACTAAATATACTTACAAGTCGGAGTCAATATTTGCTACATAAGAATTTGGGTTATCAACAGTAAACGACATCCTCGAAACTTTTGAAGTCTGGATAGCTGAAAAAAATAAAAAAACGTTGTATAAAAAACGCCAGACATAACAGAAAATTATCTCTATCAATTCTAACTAATAAATCAAAAAGTCCAAGTCAAGAAGTTGTCAGTAGATAAATATTAATAGGTTACTAGTAACTTTCACGCATGAAAACGCCAATATAACTATGCAAAACTTTGAAAAACAGTGCAAGCCGAACTGCACTTTACCGCGGCGTAACAAGGATCATTGTACAATTGCTCTTGCTAAGTATTTTTAACAATATCTCCTACCTATTATCTCAATTGTATTCTTAATTTCCGAACATTACCAATCTTTATTATATCGGTCACAGCGTAGAAAATGTGCAATAGTATCATAACTCACAAGATTCTTTGTAGCGCAGTCTTTTCTTAGGCAACGGCGTTGCTTCCTCTTCGTTGGATATATTTGAGTCGACATCGGAGTCCGGGGACTCGTCTCCGGACCCCAGATCAGCCGCGACCGAGTCGTCATCATCACTATAATCCTTCGCGTTCTTGTCACACCGATGCTTTTGCAATTCACCTTCGATATCCGTACCGAATCCACAGGTGGCACATTTGTATGCATACTAGAATATACGTCAATATTATTATAAGTATAATTTGGAACAATTCACACCGACAGAAACTGTCGCCAGTAGAATCCGCTAGGTGTCGCTAGTGTTGTCAGGGTTCACTAATTAATGTCAAGCAACATGCCTCTCATTGGTGGAATATAACAGCTAGACCTCACTTAGCGGATTTTTAACGTATATACACATTGATCTAGCCCAAAACTAAGCGAAGCTTGTCTTTTGGGTATTAGATAATTAATAAAAATACATAAATACATAATACAAATCATTCAATCTCAATTACAAATGCTTATAATACTTAAAGCTGCCATTTATGGGATTCGAAGCTACAAACTCCAGGTAAATTGATTTACACAATAAAAAAGATGCTTACCTGATTCATATTAGTACTAATGTTTTCTATAACTGATCGCGCCCTGTAAAAAACGTTTTATATCATGATTTTTCCTTTTATGTTATAAAATAAAGAGAAAATTATATATTTTGTGTACATATATTGAAAAAGAAATTCCCGTAACTATTTAAAAAAAACAACTTAGTTACATACATTTATATCTCATAACGACTTCGAGTTAAACAAAAGTGTATTTTAATGGATTAAAATACACTGCCATATTAGGTAAACTAGATATAAAGAGTCTAAAGACCAAAAATGTTTAAAAAAGGTTATGTATGTAAACAATATCCACTTAGCATATAAATCATATAAATACAATAATCACGATCCCTTACTTTTCCGCGGCTCGTCTCCGGCCCGTCACCACAGTTGTCTCCTGTTTTTGCTTTATTTCCTGAGCTTGAGCTCTCAATTTGGATTCTTTGGCATATTCCTGCTCTCTGTGCATCATCATATGTTGATTCTTATATATGGCCAAATATCGATTATTGCAAATATCACAAGTACTTTTGAAAATATCAGTTTCCTTAAAATAAAAAACTTCATAAGACATACAATATAAATACATATATCGATATAAATCAAGATATATATACTGTCCGGATGACCATCATATATTCTATAATGATTATTGTAATTACCTCATCTGTCTTTCCACATGTAATAATATGAGCATAGAACCCAGCAAAAGATGCTCTTGTCATGCCGCAGTTTTTGCATTTTAAGGTTGCATTGTTGTGATACTTCTTATATTCCTTCAAATATTTCTCTACAGCATAAGGATTCTTAACATCCTGCAACATAGATATACATTAGTATCACTGAAAAGTACTTCATACATATTATATTGTAATATTACAGGTGCTCTTACGGCTAAACCCCTGAACTGCTTTGGATGAGTTTTGGTATAGGTTTTTTTTCCTAATATAATAAGGTTCCCGCAGGATAACTTAAGTGTCATCACTGAATTAGACGCAGATGAAACCGCGTGACATAGCCAGTTCAATTAAATTAGCAAACAAAATACTTACGATAGGTGGATTCCCGACAATCCAAGCGACGTTGTAATGCTCCTCCATCGCGTGTTTCTTCCAAAGTCGTGGTTCAATTTCTTTCTCGCACATCGCACATTTGTACGAACCTGAATAATTACGATAAAATGAATCAGAAACAATATTTCTAAATATTGAAAAAACGCCCGATTTAACAGAAGTAATTCCAATATAACAATCACGTAATCTTTTGTCTACTTTACTAATATCATAAAACTTTACATAACTGCATTATATAAATTAAACTACTATTACTATAAACTGTCATAAAAAAAATATTAGCTTACTGATATCAGTTCCATCCGTGTCTTCTGTGTTGATTGGCGGGGCCTCGCAAGTTTTGATGTGTTGTAAGAACGCCTTCACGTACTTTCTTATAACACCACAATGCCCGCATGTCAAGCCGTTCAACTCTTTACAGATATCGTATAATCGTTGATGCACCTCTGCTTCATCATCCAAAACCTTAATTAAAAAAAGAGTTTACTTTAGTGTTACTGCTAATATGGCAAATCTAACATGTAAGTAAGTATGTACGTTGTAATTTTACATTAATAGATAAAGAGCTTTATACAAATATACTGTGTAAGAGATATAAATATAGACGCAATTGGCGTAAGTCACGACGTAAGCCAGAATCGAATCTCACAATAAAAGTCACCAGTAGTAAGGTATTTCAATAGGTAAACAACTAAAAGTCAAAGTATAAATCTGACTTAACTCGCAGTCAAAGTCACAAATGTGACTTGACTGCAAGTCAAAATCACTAGTGAGAAATGGATGATTCAAAGATATTCAGATGAAAGATGAATCATAAAAAAATAGAATTCAGCGGGATTCGAACCGCCTACCTCACTCATTGCCATGAGAGTGCACAGTACATTTACCACATTTTTTTTCACTCACCCAAGCAGGTTCTGTGTTTTTCCACGCGATATAGTTATGTTTCTTCATTATATGGTTATTCCATTGACCAGCCGCTATTTTTTCTTGACATACTCCACATATTATTGCACCAATCGTGACGTCATCTGACCCAACCTAAAAAATATCAAATACATATCTTTATTCAATGTTCATAATCCGTTGAACCACAAATGTTACCTTATCTCGTAGGCGACAAAGATTTTCAAATATATCGTTAATGTGACAAACTTACGTTTTTATTAAAGTTTATTTCATTATTTTTATTTACTTGTGTTTATAATAAAATGAAAACATACTTACTTGTCTACATCGTTTCTTATGTTCCATAAAATGTTTAGGATATTTTCTAATTATCCCACAATTGCAGCAAGTCAGCGCCCCATATTCTTTAACAAGGTCGTGATAATGCTGAAGCACCTCCGATTCATTGTTCACATCCTAAAAGTAACCAAAATCATAATATCATATAACGTTATCAATTGAATTAAAATACCAGCCCTGCTATCACGTATTTTATACACAGGGTTTCCTTTTATAAAGTAGAGGCAATAAGAATGTTTTTTTTTTAATATCTCCCCCTAAGGGAGAAAAACGGGGGTGCTTATCAACTACGTAATTTTTAGTTAAGCATTAAGCCATGTCAAAGTTGAGACATGTCAAATATAAAAAAATATTAGTAAAAATAACTTACTAGAGCGGGCTCTCCATCTTTCCATGCTAGATAGTCATGTTGCTCGACTATATGTTGAATCCAGTCCTGGGCGACCACTGACGCACCACACGCACCACACTTTACTCTCTCGCAGGGTGAAGCCTCCGCGAGCGGGGCTTGCTCAACCGAAACATCCAACTCGATACTAACCACAGATTCGTTTATGGGTCTCTAAAAAAAGACAAAATGCTAAACAAATTGACTCCTCTACTACACAGCCAAACTCACTGAAAGTTTGATATTTTGCATAGAGGTCTCTAAATAAACACACTTTACAGTTTGCCCTCTTTAATATGGGTACTGTCAAATTTTACGAAACCTCGGCTTAAAATCAATGTACGCAAGTTAATTCCGTTATAGTTGTTTTATACCAATACAGGCAGTATTTTTAATTGCTGCTTTTTTTTCACGGTAACATGTTACAGAGTATTTTGAACCGGCTGCATGCTTACCCCCAAACATTTCTTGAGGTGTTGCATATACGACTTGGGATACTTGCGCTCGACACCGCACTTGGAACACGTGAGAACTCCGATTTCTTTGACGATGTCAGCTAAGTGCGCTTGCACTTCCTCTGGATCATCTAAATTCTGTAATAAAACAGAATTTTATATCTCGAGCGGAGTAATTTAGTGACCAATAAAAAAAAACATAGAAAAAAAATCTACACTACATAATAAAGTGATAAGGTTTCTAAGCCAAGGTAGGGTATGAGGAAATTTAAAAAGTACTATCTAGGCCGATCAAAAAAACAATGTTTGCTGCAGTGTGATAAATGGCTTATGTCAGTGCGTCATTTTTGTCCGAGAAAACTATAGTTAAATGTATCCGGTGGGATATTTAGAAGTTTCCACTGTTTATAATTCCATGCGATTAAAACAACATGGTATAAGCTACAGAATTACTAAAAATTCACCACTATAATTGGACCGTGTTAAACGTTCGTGTGTTAACCCACAAAAAATCGGGTTTTGAGTTATGAATGCAGTTTTATTAAATAGATCACGAGGAATACGGCAGTGCGATCCATTTTATTAAAAAAAAATCGTAGAATATTCTAGAGCACAAAATTGGTTATTGCTTTTTTCCTATGTCAGATTTGTATTTTTGCATTAATGTGTTAAGCCACATATAACACATTATTGCTTATTTCCTATGTCAGATTTGTATTTTTGCATTAATGTGTTAAGCCGCATACCTAACACATTAATGCAAAATTGTAATTTGTTGTTTTAAAACGAATATAGGTACATATTATGCAAACATTTTTAGAAAATGTAATAAAATAAACAACTAACGAATTAAAACTTTAATGTAAGTAGGTACCCATTTTTATATAAAGTTTTTATTCTTGTATAACATGTTTCAAATAACATTATATTATGTTCTGCTAAAAATGAGAAATAGGTACAAGTTAACACTTAAATATTATTTCAATTACTTAAAAATGTTAACCAAACTTATTTTATTATTATTATTATTTTTATCATATTAAATAAAATCAATACATATTTTAGGTTTCCGTATCTTAAAGGGAAAAAAATGGAACCTCAGTAACGCGTGGAGGTAGGTATCAAACTAAAATTCATAGTAACTTAGTATCAAATACTCAGGACTACCGTCCCTTAAAATTGAAAAAAAAAAAATCGCCAACGCAATCAAAAGAACCGCCGTTTATGCCGCGAATTGACAAAAGTTTTCAACACTCGCTAGGGAATCAAAACCTACAGGGTACTCCTCGTGAACTCAGGATCTTGAATTAATTTAGTACGAGGTAACGTCATATAGCACACATAAAGAAAAAAACACGAAAACCATACATTTTTAATGACATCATTAAAAAATACAGGGTGGGCCATAAATTTTTGCACTTTTGAAACATTAATAGAAATAAAGCTACAAATTATATTTTATTGATTATTTATTAAATGTGTTAGATATTTATTGAAATTTATTTTTTGTAAATGACATCGTCGAGATGTGCCCCGTCTCGTCGTTGGCACGCCTGCAATCGACAACGCAAATTTTGAATGACTCGCCGAGACATGCTGCGAGGGATCGCGGCTATCTCCTCGTCGATGTTTTCTTTTAATTCAGATATTGTCGTCGGCTTATTGCGGTACACTCGACTTTTTAAGTATCCCCATAAGAAAAAATCGCAAGGTGTAAGGTCCGGGCTTCTCTGAGGCCATGGAATATCACCTCTGCGAGAAATCAATTTGTTAGGAAACATTTCTTTAACTACCGGTAAACTAACGTTTGATGTATGGTATGGCACTCAATCTTGGTGTATCCAAGTATCTATTATATCCTTTAAATTCATGTAAACGTGGGGTTGAAAACTCTTGGAACATCTTGACGTATTCCACCGAATTAACAGTTACGTTATTTCCTCGATTTTTTTGAAAGAAATACGGGCCGGCCCTTTGCTGATATGGCAGCCCCTACTGTCGTTTTAACGTCTTGAACGTGGCCGCACAATTTATTTAATATTCGTTGTCGATCCTGCTTGTTCAAAATCCAAGCCTTGATTAGATTAACACTTGGACAATCATTGTCACGGCGCAATCCGTAGACAGTACGAAAAAGACGTCGTACAGTGGCGTACAAATCATTGTTTTTGTAAAATTGTTTTACACAAAAAGCACGATGTGGTCCCGTAAAACGCTTCATCATAATTAAAATTGCAAGAAACGATGCACTTTTCCCCGCCATTAGCGCCTTTCTCCGTCTATGGTTTAAAAAAAAAATCAATGTTGCTATTTGCAAAAACTTATGGCCCATCCTGTATATACCTACCTACAGGTTATTTATAGTACGGAACCCTTGGTGCGCGAGTCTAACTCGCACTTAACCGATATTTTTTTATATCCATCATTAGATTGAAACGTGTGTGACAAAAATTAGAATATTACACATAATAATAATATAGAATGGCAGACCGACTTGTCTCCACAATTTATCAACTCTTCGAAAAATGGTTTTTAGGTGGTTTATTGAGCTTTTAGGTACGGAAGTATATATTATTGGTTTAATTCAATATCATAAAATAATAATAATAAATCAATTTGGTTAAGATTTTTAAGTAATTAAAATAATATAAGTGTTAACTTGTTGTACCTATTTCTCATTTTTAGCAGAACTTATTTGAAACATGTTAAAACAATAAAAACTCCATAAATAAGTACTTACATTAAAGTTTTAATACGTTAGTAGTTTATTTTATTACATTTTCCAAAAATTAGTGTAAAACAATATGTATTTTAAAACAACAAATGAGAATTTCTCATAGTGTTATGTGGGTTAGCACATAAATGCTAAATGTAATAAACCTTATAGCCATTAAGCGTTAACCATTTTTCTGCTTTTTCTTTTAAATTATGAATTTATTGTAATAAATACATTTATATCCTTAATCTATGCATTTCAACAAAAAAAATGATACCACATATCAATACCTCTTTTGCTTAAAATAAGCTGAAAAAGAAGATTGTTCTCAAAAAACTTCAAACGCCGATTTCTCAAAACTAGCTTGGTGTGGGTTGACACAGTAATGCTTAACACGGACCAATTATATTAATGGCTTACGCAAGGTTGATCGCCGTCTTTCCAAGCCAAGTATTTGTGTTCGTCCTGTATATGTTGCATCCAGCTTTTAGTTTCCATATATTTGGCACACACTCCACACTTCACCAGCTCGAGATCGGTCGCCGTCGTTGACGTTATGACTTGCAATTCAGATGAATCCGGATCCGGCTCGCTGGTCATTGAACAATTTACAGATTCCTGAAGTCAGAAAAAAAAACAAATTATAGGCATTTCTCACGAATACAACAGCTTAAATAAGCTTCTTGTACACATGTCTGATGAGATAACAATACATACGCGTCACGTGATAAAAAGAGACAAACATATTTAAAGTAACCAGACTCGCAATGAAAGCCGAGCTAATTTGCACTGTATTATCTAGCAAAAAGAGTCGCAATATATTTAACAAATCATAATTACCCCATTGTCATGCCAACTACGAATATGTGTCATGTAAGACTTGACGTATTTGCGAACGATACCACATTTTCCACACTTCAGTCCTCCATATTGTTTTATTATAACATTTAAGTGCTCACGAACTGCGTTCTCGTCCTCAATATTCTAGAAAAATGACGTTTCAATAATAACACCAATTACAAAATACATGAATTTCGTAAGAAAATCGAAATCTTATTCTGAAGCCATAAAGTTTGCTGAAATTTTAAGGTATTGATACTAAGAAACTTTGTTATTCTTGTACATACGTTAGCAGTTAATGTTATGTGGTGAGTCTTTCTGTCGTTATGTAACGCAACGTGTTTTAAAGCGGTTTTTTTTTATAGATAGAGTAATTCAAGAGGAAGTATTATACCTAATAATCCTAACTAATATTATAAATGCGAAAGTAACTCTGTCTGTCTGTCTGTTACTCTTTCACGCTAAAACTACTGGACCGATTTAAATGAAATTTGGTACAAAGAAAGCCTGGAGCCCGAGAAAGAACATAGGCTACTTTTTAACCGACTTCAAAAAAGGAGGAGTTCCACGCGGACGAAGTCGCGGGCACAAGCTAGTGAATAATATAGTAGAGACACTCGAGACAAACTGATCATTTTAGAGGATACTAATAGTATCGGTATTGCACCCGTGCTAAACCAGGGCAAGTCTCTTATTACTAAAAATTTTAACACTTACCAAATCAAGTTCACCCTTTTTCCATGCCAGATAGTTGTGTTGTGACCCCATGTGTTCATACCACTTAATTGTTTCTATGTTCTCGCTGCAAACGCCGCATTCCACATTCATATTATTTTCAATCGGCGCATCAGCAAATACATTTTCCTCAGCCTTATCAAGAGAAGTCTGAAAAAATAAAGTTCCAAATAATGTTGACAGGTTCACTAAACGAAAATGACCGATGATACGATATAACGCCTAGAGTTAATATATTTCTTTATATTAACCTTTATCTTGCGCTTTGTCGTTGTCGTATTCTTGATCTCTTCTGTATCGGTCCGGGACACTCTGCGTCTCTGGACATTGTCTTCTGGCCCTGGTTCGAAAACGACTTTACCAGGATCATGATGATTTTTCTAAAATATTTTTATAATTTATTACATAGACATAGGTTATCATATGTATATATAGATTATAAGCATGCTGGAGCCGTTTAAAAAAACTTCAAATGGACCAATAACACACTGAACGATTCCCGCGAATATGATAACACTTTAGAGAACATAATACTTAAGTGAACATAACAACAATTTAGAGGACAAAATAACAATTAAGACAATATAATAACACATTAGGGAACATAATGTTACTTTAGAGAACGTAATAACACTTTAGAAAACATAATAATATGTTTTGCAAATATATAAATGCTTGAATTTTACCTGAATATCACATTTTTTTCTTATGTGTTGCAAAAAACACTTCGCATATTTTCGACCCAACCCACATTTATTGCATTTAAATTCTGATACATCTTTCATAAGCTTTGTCAAATGTTGAATTGCCTCATTTTTGTTCAATGGATCCTGAAAGCAAATAAAATTACTAAATAGGTATATCGTAGTGAATGCATTATCAAAGAAATCTGTTCTTGAGACATACAAAGGGTTGCTCTTCTGATTTCCAAGCTAAATAGTTGTGTTCCGATGCTATGTGTTGTAGCCAATGGATATTTTCAACGTTTCTTCCACATACTCCACAAGTAACACTAGTTGCGTCCACTTGTTTTGGGACCGACTTTCTCCTTTTATTGCCATCTTTCGATTTGTCTACGCGTGTCGAAACGGTGAATGGATCCTGTTGACATATTATGTTTCAATTATAACTACATATACGAAGTAACCAACCCCTTTAGGGTTCGTGTCGACATCAAATGCTTTCTTATTTTCATATCCAAATACTAAGCATAAAGTATAGGGTATACTTTTAGGTTTACAAATAGGGTACCTTAGACAAATCCGTAAAGTTTTTTTTATCTTCATCCTGTTGTTTTAAAATAGATGATGGAGAAATTAATAGTTTTTTTCTTGGTGGTTCTTCGTTGCTTTCACAAACATTTGCAGAATGAGTTCGTTTCTGGAAATACAAGAAAAATATGTTTACTTATTAAATAATAGTTGCATATTTAAAATACTATTTTTAATATTTGATAAATAAAAACAAACTGAACAGGATTTGACTAATTATACCAGCGTAAAGATAACATTTGTACCTTTCCGTACGTTTTTAACTCATCGTTACTCTCATGTAGAATATCTTCAGCATTGTTTGCAATAGGAGGCGATTTGAATATGTCAGTTGCATTTTTAACAGGGTCATTAAGAATTAATTTGGATATAGTAATGATACTCGCATCTTTCTTCTGTAATATAAAGAAATTTAAATTTAAGTAAGTACATGCAAATTACATGACTCCAAGGAATAATTTTACTAAATACAAACATTTACTTTACAAAAGGTATTGTGATTTTACATATTACATTGCAAAAGAAAATTAGACTTACAGGAGATTCTAAACTCATTGCTCTTTTCGCAGTCTCAGATTTTATGTAAGATTTACTGCTAACTGCCTCTTTATTATATTTTAAAACTGTTTTTCCTTGAATTTGTGACGCAGTTTCTTTTATATTTGAGCCTTTATAACTTACATCAATATCATCGATACTTTTAAATTTATATGATCTATTATTATCTGTTATGTTTACTTTGTCACCATTAGGTATATCGTCAGCAGCCTCAATCATTTCATTCCAGCAAATGTTTCGATACGGTTCTTCCTTTTTTTCACAATCGAAGGAGTTGTAGGCGTCACTCTGTTTAATTGTAGAATCATCGTTGTAAATGCTGAATATAGATTCGGGGTCACAATCAGTACGGTTTCTATTCCAAAAATGAATATGGTCATAAATGACTTCACTGTCGTAGATAGCTAAACGACCGAAATCTTCACAATGACATAGTTGGTTTCCAATACAATTTTCTTTTGGATTATTATCATTTACATCAAAATTTTCAGTAAAGGTGTACGCATGCTTAGAATCACTGATTAAATGAATTTGTTGCACCGATTTCTTGGCAGTTAGTCTTCGATATGTTTTAAGTTGATTAGAATACATTGACCATTTATTATTTTTTGAACCACCCGGTTTTTCCACGCCTTGAATAGATAGTTTTGATTCAACTGAATATCTCTTGCTTGTTATAGATTTGTTTCTGGTAGTAGCAAGTGACATTCGTCTTTTACGTAAATCACCATACTCCTTGAGATATTTAGCTATTTCTTTCACTTTATCCTCTGAAATATTTATATTCTCAATATTATCAGATATTTTTTTTAAAGATCCAAGTTGTGTTTTTTCGCATATTGTTCGGTTTATATCAGGATGTTCATTTGATTGGTCTAACGATACATCGGACCCCAGTTTACAACTACTATGTGTTTCAACTAAATTTCCAGTATCGCTATGAGGACTTACGCTGCCTTTGTAGTCTTTGATATCAACTACCGTAATATCAAGTTTATTTTCTAATAAAAGCGTCTTTAAATTAGAATCTCTCTCAATTATTGGAATACTGAATTCTAAGTCGCGATTATTATTTAATGGATCAGTTTTTGACGATATTGTCCTAGATATCGATCCCTTTACATCGTGGTATCTTTCTGATTCTAAATTTTCTGTATCATTTTTACCAATAACACCTACTTTATGAGGTTCTATTGAAATTCCCTCACGGTCATCTCCAATTTCTTTGGATTCTGTACTTTTAATAAAATTGGTTTGTAGTGACAATTCCGGATTTAAATTATCCTTTAATGGTTCTGAATTATTGTTATCAACATAAAGATCTTTGACTGTTAAAGCTTTGTCATTTTCTTTATTTATAACTTCTTCTGTATTAATGTTGATTTCCACATTATCCGTACAATTTTCAGTGATTGTCGTTGAATTCATATAGATATTTTGCAATATTTTAACATCACTTATGGGTGAGATAATATTGGTACTTAGAAAGAGTTCCTCATTGTTACTTTCAATTTCATCTGAATTATATAATAAAACTGGCAGGGAATTACATGTTTTTCCGTATATCGATTTATTTGTTTCGTTATCATTTTTAATATTAGTCTCTAAACCAATACATAAATCTTCTGGTGTCAGTAAATCTTCAGCATTCGACAAGTCATACGTATTTTTCGTTTCTTCGGGTATAACAGGATTTGCATTATCATTATTTGTATAAGCAATCACATCCAAATTTAGATCGATCAAATCGAGACAATTTTCTAACCTTGGAAATTTCATATCTTCCAAAACAAAGCTTCTCACAACTTCATGTTCGTTCCTTGTCCCGTCGGACGTCATTTTAAGTATATGATTGTCATTAACTTTATCAACTTGAAAATCACTACAGGGTATCTCTTTAAGCGTACCTATATCAACTTCTCGCTCATCTCTTTTTGCACCATCAATTATTTCAGTATTAATATCAAGTTCCATTTTTTTTAATTCATCGCCTTCTTTAATGTAAAGCGATATATTACCTATTTCTTTGTTGTTATAAAGGATTGCATTGGTATTAACATCGTTTACATTTACTTGCATAACATCAGGTGAGGGTGTCATATTGCAATGGTAAATACATTCACTATTATGACCTTGAATCACTGTGTCCGTTGTAACTGGAATCAGTGTATTATTTTCAGGGGAAAACTTTTGTTTAATTTCTTTAAACTGAGATTTATTAATAAATTCTTCAGATATTATACAGATTTTTTTATCATTACATAACTTATTACCAATACCTGTTATAGGTACATCATTTGGAATATCTGCTTTTTCAAGGAGTCCATTATTGCCATTGCTACAATCAGAAGAATATGCTTCATCAACATGATCATCTTGCAAGACACTTATTTCTTCATTCATTATAGGACTTTTTTGCATACAAATATATGTTTCGTTCATTGTATCCTTTAAATAACTATTTGATTTACTTGCTGATTTTGATTCAGATATAAAATCCTCTTTTCTTTCACTACGATCATTAGCCAAATCATATTTAGTATGTGACATAGTCATCAAATGAGTAGACTTTTCTGTAGGGACTATATCAGAACCATTTATTAATTCCACTTCTCCTTGTATTACATTTGCTTTATCAGAAATAAATGTAGGACTCAAAAAGACTGACTCTTTCATTAAATTTACAGTTTTTTGAATAGATGATTCAGTTTCTGTTTGTGTAAATGTGGCATATTTATCGAAATCAGGAGATTTGTGTTTACTTTGAGACATACAAATGTTTTTTGTCTCAACATCTGTAAACAAAAGTAAGTATAAAGTATGAGTACCAATTTAACTATCGAATTTCATCTGTATATTAAAGCTTTTTCTTTAAATTAAAACATTTAAACGGTTTAAATTTTTGCACTTAAAAATATGTACTTACTTAGCAGTTTATTTTTTTTATAAAACACTACAATACATGCAATTTTTAATTTATCCTTAACACTTGCCTGCAGTTTGAACTTCTGATAACTCTGGTATAGTTTGAATATTTCCTAAATTTATTCCCAACTCTTCTAAAAGATTAGGTGGTAAAACAAATACTTCTGGAGTCATGTTCTCCATTTTGGATTTTGAGCAATTTTTCTTTGTGACCCTCTTTTTATTCATTTTCATTAAATTTCTATGTGTTGTTCTAAGCAATATAGATGTAAACTCCTCACTGAAATTATTTTATATTCTAATTACTTAACTATGTAACAAATAATTATTAAACAATTTTTCAGATTTAACTCTATACTTAATTAAACAATTTCTCCTGTTACATTATACCCAATATCTTTACATATCTTGTATTAGCATTACATTTTCTATTGGTAAATATCCATTAAAGATTTCGCAACATTCAATTAAGTAAGTAAGGTTTTTCTAATTATTTTACTCTAACTTTATCCTCAGTCCTGTTACACATCTAAGATATTAAATTAATTATGTACCTAGATATAATATAATCATTTAAATAAAATGTTGTGGTTATTAGGTACTAATGTGTTATATGTAGGTACCATACTTACCAAATTATGTAAAATAAGTATTTTAAAACTAAATTTTTGAAGCCTTTACATTCTTAATATTGTTAATATATAGGTATGGAAACTAGACATTTAATAAAAATACTCTAAAGAACAAGTGAGAAACTATTAAAATTATGACATGTAATTTGAGTCAAGATATTACGAAAAAAACACAAAAAGACAAAATATGAACTGAAAAAACTGAAAAAAGAAAAAAAAATGATTTGACAAATAAGCACTCCTTCGGATTCGAACCTAGATCTAATTCGAGCAAAAGAAAAATCACGTGGACTCTTAGCAACTGAGCTAAAAACAACGTGTACAGCTATGTCGAAAGTCCCAATACCTTTTGTAAAATGTTGATTTTTATTTTTTTAAAAAACTTGTCATTTTATAACTTCCTCATACAAAAAATTAAAAATTAATAAATTGCGACTTACCTGATCAGCACTCATTATAACCAAACTTTCTTAATTTTCGTTTACTTCACATATTAATAAACAAATTTATATCAACCAATAAATCAACGTTAGGTTCCCGATTACAGATATCAAACATTTTTATTTTACGAACCTAGTAAAAGATAAAGAATAACATTTGTACATCTACTCCTAAATCTACAAAAATCAAATCAGGTTAGAGTGATAGAACTGATAGAGTTAGACTTTTTTTAAGCATCTCAATCTTAGCTGTCAGATGCAGTGTTGCCAACTCCTAGAAATTCGAGTCGCTAAACTCAAAGTCAAAACTCGCCGGAAAGTCGCTAAAACTAAAACATAACCATAAAAAGGCCCATAATGATATACAAATGGAACTTCAATTAAATAAAATTTGAATTTGGTGCGCTATCGCGTTTGTCGTTTTCCATATTAAGTATCTCTTGGCATTGAATAATTCTGTGTCGATTTGATAATAAAAGTATCTAATATTGGCTCTAGAACTGTTTTAATTTGTACTCCAAAAGTCGCCAGATAAGTCGCTAAACTAATTTTGACGTCAAAACTTTTTTTTGGTCGCTAAGCCTTAAGCAAAAGTCGCTAGTTTTAGCGACAAAATCGCTAAATTGGCAACACTGGTCAGATGCTAAGTTTTTCGCTCAATATTTGAACAATCTGGCATACACTTCCTCTATTCGGTGACCTTGACTAAATCTTGGCCAACAACCAATTTATGCAACCGTATGAATAATACTTAAAACTATGTAATAGTAACATGATAGTAACCTATAATCTAAGCCTGGTTTACATTTTATTAGTATAATAAAAAAAACTAATACTGTAATAAAGTTTGTAGGATAATCTGCGGTCATGCGGTGTTCTGTTATCTGTGTCTG
Organism: Polylopha cassiicola; assembly: GCA_038024825.1. Classification (NCBI taxonomy): domain Eukaryota; kingdom Metazoa; phylum Arthropoda; class Insecta; order Lepidoptera; family Tortricidae; genus Polylopha; species Polylopha cassiicola. The sequence continues at coordinate 5,885,589 of CP149050.1, forward strand.
TCATGCTGTCTGATATAATAACATAAAATAATCTGCTATATAAACTAACCCCAACAATTACAACAAATAAAAGGTTTTAAAAGAAATAGTCATATTAAACAAACATACATGGCTTCTAAAGCTTTATTATTTAGCATTCACGCAGAATGTGCTACGACACGGGCTAGAGCGGGTCTAATGGAGCTTCCTCACTACAAAGTTCGTACACCAGTTTTCATGCCTGTCGGAACACAGGTTAGTTATTACTAATTATTAGACACACAGATTTTATTCATCTTGATTTTAAACGAAAAAATGAATATATCGCTTTTGGTTATTGCACCATTTCAGGGAACTATGAAAGGACTGCTACCAGAGCAGTTGGAAGATTTGGACTGTGAAATAATACTAGGAAATACTTATCATCTAGGCAATCGACCGGGCACTGATGTCCTTAATAAAGCTGGTGGTCTTCATAAGTTTATGGGTTGGAATAGGGCACTTCTGACAGATTCTGGAGGTTTTCAAATGGTGTCACTTCTAAAATTGGCAGAAATCACAGAGGAAGGAGTAAAATTTAGATCACCTTATGATGACTCAGAAATCATGCTAACACCGGAAAAATCAATAGAAATCCAAAATTGTATTGGTAAGAATATCATTTATTATATTAAAAATGTACAAAATGAAAATTAAAGTTCAGTTAGGACAAATGTTAAGCCCCAAATTATTAAGGCTTCAACCTCATCAATCTGCAACTTTGAAAAGTTATGCAGTACTATAAAATTAGCAGCATCCACCTATTTCAAACTGAACTGTATAATAACATATTAAATTATTATAGCTCTGCTAAGATTTCCTCTAAACTGGATCTAATTCAGGAAAACCAAATGATGGCAACAACTGACAAATTGTTTCAATTCAGTGAAAATAATTATAAATATGACTTTTATATATACAGGAGCAGATATTATGATGCAGCTGGATGATGTTGTACAAACAACTTTCAATGACTATGACAGGATAAAGGAGGCTACTGAGAGGACAAGCCGTTGGCTTGATCGCTGCATTAAAGCCCATAAGAGACCTGATGATCAAAACATATTTCCTATTGTCCAGGGATTATTAAATAAAGAACTAAGAGAGAAAAGTGCTAAAGAACATGCAACAAAAGAAGTTAATGGATTTGCTATTGGAGGGCTAAGGTATTTTCAATATATCTAACATAATATAAGTATTGTCTTTTATTGGAGTATATAATAAATATATAGTGATATTTTTTAGTGGAGGTGAATCAAAAGATGACTTCTGGCCTATGGTAGGTCTAAGTACTGGTATATTGGACAAGAACAAACCTCGATACCTAATGGGCGTGGGTGTTGCAATTGACTTGGTTGTTTGTGTTGCATTAGGAGTCGACATGTTTGATTGTGTCTTTCCGACAAGAACAGCTGTAAGTAAATTCTGATTTGACTTTTCAGGTATTTTATCTAGTTATATTTTTTATAACAGTGTATTGTTAATAGGAAAAATAAGATCTTTAGCTTAATTTGTTTTCTTTTATTCTAAAGTAAAGTAAAGTAAAGTAAATATTTATTTGCAAGAATACGTATAAAATGGTGGTTACATAAATTGTGCTAAATAAATTGTAATCTAGTGATGCATCCTTAATCCTAATAATTAGGTACCTACCTAAATTTATTGCAGAGGTTTGGATGTGCTCTGGTGAACCAAGGCCAGCTCAATTTAAAGCAAAAACAGTATGCCACAGATTTGAATCCCATTGATAAGGATTGCTCATGTCCTACTTGTAAAACCTACACAAGGGCATATTTACATTGCATAGTAACAGTTGAAACAGTAGCCTGTCATTTAATATCAGTCCACAATATTGCATACCAGGTAAATATTAGAGAATCTTATGATTTTACATATTTTCTTTTGCAATTTATTCTATAAATATTAAATTAATTTTTTTTTACAGAAGCGCCTAATGAACACCATGAGAGAAAACATTTTTAAAGGCACCTTCCCACAGTTTGTACAGCAATTTGTCAAAGAAGCCTATCCAGACAGTAAATATCCTACTTGGGTTGTGAATGCATTGGGTTCTGTAGGTATAAGCATAGATAATAAATAATCCATTGAATTACTATTGGTGTTTATTTTTTCCTATCACATAAAATCATCGGAATCATTTCCATCATAGTTGGTAGTCATGTTTTCTGATCGCATCAAGGTGGAATAACTTCTTAATTCTGCTTCTTCTTTTTTCTTTTTTTCTTCCTCTTTCTCTTGTTCTTTCTTTTCTCTCAGTAGTTTCTTTTTATCTTCTCTCTCAGATCTATCTCTATTTTCTCTCTCTTGCCTCAAATCAGGGAAAGCTTCTTTTTTAGTTTTGTTAAGCCTATTTACAATTTCATTTTGTCTCTTAGCTACTCTTACTTTTCTGACATCTTTATCTTTATGGAATGCCACTTGTCCAGCCTGCAAGGGTAACATGATATACTTAATTAATGTTTTGTTAGACTAGAATATACTCGTGCTGATTTCATATTAGTTCAATATTTCAATTATTTTTTTCAAGACTTAAGGTAATGAAACAGTAAAGTAAATTATCTAGATGACAAGTTTTTGCCCAAACATGATGGGGAAACATACCTCCATTGCTGCAGTCTTTTTCAAGTTTGACCACATGGTGTAAACAATATCAATGTCATTCATTTTATTGCCCATGATGGAGTTTGCTTTGACTAACTGACATGCATCATCCAGGACTGAATTTGGTATGTCATCTATTGTTTGACCCTATATAAAATATAAAAAAATAATATGGTCATAAAAAACATAATAAATAGTTACACTTGTACAAACAACTGAATTCTCTAGAAAAAGGTAATAATACTTACAGGTTCCAAACGGAGATAAACATGAGCAGAAGAAACTTTATCCACATGGAACCAAACATCTTCCGGCCATCCCCACTTTATCAGATCCTCATCTAAACAAGATATAAATTAGTTTATTCCGATAAAATAAATAACAACATTCATGTCTAAAAGTTAAATTAAAAAGAAATAACCTAAGTGATACTTACTTTCATGTTTGTCGACGCCCATAAATAATGTAACAGCAGGAGAAACCACATTGCTAGTAAAGTAGAATACCATTATTATCTAGTATCTACGATTTATTTTCTAATATTGAACGCAAAAAATATATACAATTACTAAATAAAACCTCGATCTCTTTGCCGACCGACTGACACTGACATATCTGTATAGACAATGTTTTATTTAGTAGTTTAGTTAAAGTTAACGCCAATGCGAGAACAACTTGGCCGTTTAAGAGGCTTATGCACGCAATGCTGGCCAAGGTTGGAAATATTATATTTTTTTAATAAAAACCGATTAATGGTCATGTGTTGAACTCTAGCTATAAAAAAATACCTGATGGTTACCACTGACAGTTGAACTGTGAACAAAGTGTCGACTGTCAAGTCAAATGCAATTGCGATGGGCGATAAAGACAAACAGTATAAATTCATTGATTCGTTTTATATTTTCTAAGTCACAAGTCATTTCTCTTATCAATCTTTGTAACTACAGTGGTTAATAGTTAGAATGGGAAGCCCAGAAAAAGAATTGTGTCCACCGCCAGAAGAGGATGAATTAACTTTACCCAGAGCAAGCATAAACAAAATGATAAAGGAATTGGTTCCGTCTGTACGAGTTGCATTTGAGTCAAGAGAATTAATTCTTAATTGTTGCACTGAATTTATTCATCTGCTCAGTTCTGAAGCTAATGAAGTATGCAACCAAAGTAACAAAAAGACAATAAACGCTGAGCATGTGCTAACAGGTAATCGTACTAAACTGAGGTTTAAATAAAGCAATAAAGTATGTTAGTATGGATTCTAAATGTGACATTATCGTTTTCAGCCTTAGACAGATTGGGTTTTACTGACTATACAATTGAAGCTGAAGCTGTACTTAAAGATTGTAAGGCAGTTGCAGCAAAGCGACGGAGACAAAGTACTCGATTAGAAAACCTCGGCATACCAGAAGAAGAATTGCTAAGACAACAACAGGAATTATTTGCAAAGGTAGCTACTAATATTTTATTGCCTATTGACTTATACTTATATCTTCACTCTTACATAATTATTGTTTGTGTTTCATAGAATTTACTTCAGAATAACAATAGTTAGAGTTTTATAAATTCTGTTACCAACTGTGATTGTCACTATCATAATTAAAAAGAGAAATAATAAATACGGCCGCAGAATTATTTTTTGGCCACTTGGTCAAACTTCTCAATAAATAACTAAGCATCGGGAAAATGAGATAGCCTCTAATGAAGTAATTCATCTTCTTTACAACGCCAACTAAAAATCTTAAAGAAAGCGTCAAGGCAAAATCAACAATTATTTTTACTTGTCCTACTGATTTATACATTACCAACTAATTTACTAACTCGGCCACGAAATTTGTGACTCGTCACCAAAAGTCCTCTAACCGCTACCAGAAAAGCCAGAAAAGTGGGTTAGGTTAGGTTAGAACTGCGACCCTCTACAAAATAAAAAACTGTCTATAAAACTTTTATATTATAATAATCAGAATATTTAATGCAATCGTACCTATATCGTAAAGCTTTTGGGTAACATTATATATTATTATAATGGGATTACATCTCATAATTATTGTATCCTTATGACACAATCATTATTTTGCCTCTTCACTCTCGATGCCGCCCGGGACGACGGGAGGGCAGATGCAGCGTCGACATAGCATAACCATTACAGTACATAATATAATATTATGTTATCATTATTTCTTCTCCCTTCTCTCGAAATATACCTACCTATATTATATATATTATATCCAAAATCCCTATTTTGGTGCCATATATTAATATTTTAGATGTTAACTATTTGAATGCATCCCATAAATTTAGATGCTAAAAAATAATCACCATGCTGAGTTATATTTACTGTGGCCTACATAGAAGGTAACTAGTGGCTGAGATACAATTATTCAGACGCGCGTTGGTTGTGGCCCACTTAGTAATTTAGAAGGTAACTTATATTTTCTGAAGCGAATAATGCTATTAAAAAGAAGCTTGTTTAATTAGTACCCAATTAAAAATAATTGTATGTTGTGTACCCTAAAAAATAAATAGATATACTATGAGTGTACTTATGTAATAAAATATTATTTTCAGGCTCGTGAAGAACAAGCAAAGCAGGAGCAACAACAATGGCTTCTACTACAACAACAGGGCCTGGTTGGATCTGAAGTCACAGCACAGCCATATGTTCCGCCTCCCACTGGTCCCAAAAATGATGATGAAGATGATGACTACTCATAATAAATAATTAAAATCTTAAAGTTTTAACAGGAAATTAATAAAATATCTTGATAGCAAGATCCACTTAATCTGTATTAAAAAAAAATCATGTTTGCAAACCTTTTCTTAAAGTGTCATACCTAATATTTCTTTGTATTTTTGACAATAAATTTTACTTTGGATGTCATGTTAATTGTGTCATTGTCACTCCTGAATAAAATATGATTGTTTGTTGGTTCATGCCTGGTTAAAAACAACATAATGGTCTCTACAAAATGGACAGGAGTGGCTCTAACAAAAAGAAATTCAAAGGACCTAAGCAAAAGAAAATGTTAACAAACAATACAGAAGCAACGGTACTCTGAGACAACAATTTGTTTTGTGTTATAGAACAACATAATGATCTAATTGATTTTGGTTGAATAAATTAGTTACAGTGTCAATTTTCTGTTTTATTCATTTTAGAGTTCACATCACACAGGGGACTGTAACATAAATGATGTGGAACCATTCTGTCCACTATTAGCTAAGGACTCTGAATGGGTGGACATCCAACAAACAACACAACCAAGATTGACACCTTCAATCTCAGATGAAGAGGTATTACAATTCACAAGTTATAATATTGGTAACTACTATCCTGCTTGATTCATATAAATTAAAAGCATTTAGTAGCCTCCTGCCTGATCTACCTCTATACTTATTAAAATTTCATCAAAGTTCGTTTAACCGTGAAATTGTTGGATAATTTCGGACTGTAGATACCTACTAAGTAACTGTTATTGAAAACTGTCAAATTCTACACTAGGCTGATAATGAGGACGGACCGGAAACGAAGCCTATAGCTATTATGTTTCCTGGATTGCTAGAAAGAGATCCACAGACTTTGCAGGGAATGTTAACCAAGGCTATGTCTACGACCGAAGTAACAAAGCACTTAGTAGATCTCGGCGAGAAAGCTAATTTTACGTTCATGAAAAAAGCAAACAGGCTAATTCCGCCTGAGAAGGTAATCATATTTTTTTAGTAAGATCTATTACATTATCTACGCCCAGGGGCCACTTAGAATAGTTTTACCTATTCCGAAGAGATAAGTACTTCGATGTTTGTGTGATGATAGTGGACACAGTATTATGTATGTAATAATATGTACCTAAAGACACAAAAACGCGAATAAAGATATGTTTATTTTTTAATATACTTTACCTAGTTATTAGAGGGTGGGTAGTTAGATATCTACTTTATATATTTATCCAGTTTATTATGATTACTCACAGAAATGGCTAAATAGTGTCTCTGAAGATAGCAATTCAATTTCGTCAGAAGCAGCCGGATCAATTAGTAACGGTAAGTTAGAATTTTATAATAGGTATACATACTTACAGCATTGCAGTTAATATAATAATTTAAATAAACTAAACCTTATTAGTTTGAGATACGGTTAATGGTTACCAAATTTTTATTTCCGTGAATTAATAACTGTTTTTTAATCAGGATGTTCCAATTATCAAACAAGCGAAACAACCACAAACAATAAACACGAAGAAAGGGATGAACAAAAAAATCTATAATACTTAATATATTATATTTGAATAAAACCTGTCCAGTTAGTTTTTATTTACAAAAAGAAAGGCCTTTAGAAAGTGGTCCGTTAACAAGGTGAGTAATGATGGATGCGGACGGTACGAGACATGAAGTTTCTAGGGGAGACTACAACGACCGGTTGCTGATCTCCACTAGAAGCGCCATGTGTACATGTAATGATAATTATTATTATGATAAGTGAAGAGAAGATATTGATGCAAACCACACCTTGTACTTGTATATCTAGCAACTATTATTCATTGTGTTTGAGCTCTACGGTACGTAATCTGCCAACCCGCACGAGAGCAATGGATTCGGCTAGATATGCTCTAGGTATTTTCAAGGAGGCGTGAAGGTAAATGTTTTATATGGATACGACGCCTCTTCGGCAGGTCGGCTATCGATGACCGAACGGTGTTTAGTAGCAATTTCTTCTCGAACTGGCGCCGTATCGATCTTCGTCATAGACCTATTGTGCTCGGCATTGGGGCTTAAATTGTTTTAGTGATACTCTGCCTTATATATTAAAATTTTATTACAATTCCCACAATGTACAGAAAGATTAAATTATTTACAATTTTGCATTTTATGTATATATAGGTATTATAAATTCAAAATCTAGGATGCGTAAATAATACATTTATATTATTTAGTATGTTACTTATTGCTTTGCTCATATAGTAGATGCTAAGAATAATATTTCATTGTAAAAGGTAAATATGGTCGCATGGTTTACTAAATGGTGCAATTGTACCTATTATTTCATGACGTACACTAATTGAATACTATTATTAGGCACTTTTTGGTGCATTACAGAATCTACTGCAGTAGCTGTTACTATTGAATCTATCCTGATAAAATATTTACTTTTAAAGTTTTATCTAAGTAACTATTGGTAAAGTGGTTCTATATAACGCCATCGTTTATATAATATACGTTATCAAACAATATTTCCCGGTAAAGTTAGCTAGGTACTAACATTATGAATCATAACAGTTCGATATGATTCAAAATATTATTTTGCCTGTGGTAAGCACAATGGTGAATTGAATTTTTGTCACGTTTAAAACCATTTTTTCAATGACTACTAATATAAATATAATTTATTTAAAAAAACCTGGATATCAAAGGGGCTAAAAAGTAATAAATCAATTTGGAATGAAACAACTATTAACGGATTTAACTCGCGTATTTTTATTTTATTTTATTAGCTGACGTTTCGGATTCTTTACAGTTTCCATAATCGTAGCACGACTGAGCTGACAATAGTCTAACGCTAGTAGGCTTGGTGCGAGTTAAATCCGTTAATAGTTGTTTCATTCCAATGTGTAATAATCGCGAAGGCATCAGAAATTAGTAATAAATCAAGTTTATTCTTTATGTCAGATATTAAATATAACTAACTATGTGCTAGTATGTTACAACCCTATAAATATTAACATGTAGGGTTGTCACTTAACTGGCACAAACAATAGGTAAGTGTCTTTAAAACAACAATATATCTTTACAGAGCCTTAGAAATGTCAATAAAAATAAATCATATTTACAAGTAATCAAATCCTGTTAACTATAGGTACTGTATAATTATGAACCGCGACTGCTTGAGGCAAAATAGTTCAAATATGTACCTTTTTTTCAGAAATGTACAAAAATACCCTACACCTCACTGTCCCCATTCTACAAGTAACTATATAGGTACTAAATATAATTATTTAAATTTAACGCAACGTATTTATTGAGCATAATTAATTATAAACTTAATTAACGGGTACAATGTACCTAAAGTGCTGCACGTATACAGCAGTCAAGATAAATACAAGAAAATTAGACTAGATACCAAAGCCAAGTTGAACTGTTTATTGCAATTTCCGATATACCTACTTAAATTATATAATGGCAGTATAGGTAATAGTAGAAAAAAATGATCAAAGTTATTTAACTTTCATGGCAGGCGCCAGAAATAAATTGAATAGGTTCTTGCTATACTAAAACCCTAATAAGTAACCCTCCAAAACTGTCTTTTTCGTTAAGCTTTTTTCCACAAATATTGGGCATTTTTTATTGATGAATTTTTAATAATGAATACCTATAATTTGTCAAACGTTATTCTTAATTGCCTAATTAATCTAATGACCAAACATTACTGTCATTTTACTCTGCCTATTTCCTAAGATAGCTATATTGATGTAAAAAATCTGGCATTATACCTATAAAGGACTCTTAACAAAGATTAAAATATTTATCAAATTCATATCTGCTTATAGTTATTTGCTATCAAATATAATAAACGGATGCTATATGTACTATTTCAGCATTTTTTTACTATCACGTAGTACCAACAGCAAAAAATACATCGAAATTTGTTAGTTTAGAGGCACTAGATACTGTGTACTCCATAGCAATAATGTACATTAACGAAAAATGTACATTAATTAATACAGAGATATTGTCATGTTACTTTTGCTTTTAAGGGTGCTAAACGAAAACATTACTAAATATGAATGCGATCATTGAACCCCGTTCAAAACTATGTTTTATGCAAGATAACCAGAGTATTGGGTCCTATTACTGGCAAATAAGGATCGTGTAAAAACACTTAGGGCGTCTTTAAACAGATTTTAAAGTAACGTTAATATATTTAATATATGGGCGCGGAACTTTTCAGTAACCCGTCGCAAAGGAGCTGTTTATTATTCCATAATTTCCATATAAATTACAATGAAAATGTAAATACGATAGTTATTTTTTGACATGCAGTAATTATGCAGCTAGATACCTAGGTAAGTAGGTAGTAAAATAAAACCCTAGCTTTACTAGATAATTAGGTACTATCTTAGTCACTAAGATCTAATTAACTACGGTACACCCAAAAATATATTATTGCATGATTTTTAAGCAGTTGACAAGGCAATGTTCATGTGGCAGTTCTATGTCGTCTAAAGACATTTTTATAACAAAAATACAGATTCATTATTAAACGTAGGGTTCTATATTATGATGACTTGTTACAAAGAATTCGTCTTAGGAAACGGCAATATAGGTAAATACTTGAAAGTTTTACAGTGTACAGTGTGCTTTAACAACAAATGGTTTATTAGCAAAAAATAATAATTTTAGTAGACATAACTCATTAACATGTTCAAACAAAATTGATTTTCCCGGTTCCTGAACTTTGCATTATGAGTATTTATAATTATTCAAAGCTGAACTTGAACTTCCGGGAAGACGCGAGGTATTTTCTATATGTTCTAAAAACAAAACCTGTCTATGTCATAGACTCTATTACATATTGCAGATAGGTATTCTATTATTTTACTCTTATCTCTACTCTTGCTATTAAATATTCTGTCATAGATAAATCATTTTCCAAATATCAAACCTACTGGTCCAATATAAAACAAGCAATAGGTCTGTGATCTTCAGCAACAAGTGATAAAAAATACTTAGTACCCATTTTCTGTCGTAATTCTGACATGCCGATAGCTGAAAAACCAGCCCGGATCGAACATAAATGATTGTTGTAAGTTTTATATACTTACCATCGGTTCTAGTAAATGTCAATAATGCAGGCATTTTTGTCTTTCTAGGTTGTGGCCGTCTTAACACAAAGACTATAACAATAATGAAAATTATACTAATCAGTTTTAAGTATGAAAGCAGGTTATTGTATTACGATTGAGTAGTCTGTTTCACAACCTCTTAGCGAGTTATTATTAAGTAAATTGGTTATTAATATAAAATAATTTGTTTGCCTAACCAATGTAGTAAAAAAAGTTCCGAGATTTCATCAAAGTAAACATTCTAATTCAAATCAGCCACTTAAAGAACAGTACTGCAAAGGAATGAAGTGTAACAAATTAATGTATTCTATTCAAACTATAATTTTAATTTTCAACTAGATACAAGAACCAGTGGCGGATTTACCCTAAGGCTAAGTAGGCCCAGGCGTAGGAATATTGACCAATCGTGGCAAATAAATTCGCTAATGAGCGGGAATGAGCGCCTGGTACTACAACGCTAATGCAACCTAGGGCGTCCAGGACTGCAAATCCGCCAGTGACGGGAGCCATTGTGCTGCACATTATTTCATTTATTCTTACGAAGCTACGTCATTTATAGGTACCGACACGAATCTTGAACGCTGACAAAATCACCCCTTCTTTTGCAATTTTAAGTTTGCTCGAGGCTAGCGCTCAACATTCGTGCCGGTGCCTGCAGAATGCTAATATGGAAGAAGCGAGCGAGCACGCTCGGAGCTGGTGATGAGGAGGCCGCCGAGCAGCGCGAACGCCGCAACGGCGAGGAGGCGTCACGCGCGCAGCCGCGGCCCGCCGCCCAGGCTGCGCACGCACTCGTACCGTCATTGCGTCGGCTTCAGAGCTGCCATCTTACGACCGCGGGCTCTCGCCTCTTGGCGAGACGTAGTGTACTCGAACCATAGGACATTGGGAATCAGCGTAGTGTCCCTTATCCATAACATCTCGAAGAGTTTTCTGAAATTTAGGTAATGCTGAAATTAGATATATTCTAGTTATGAAGTCAAAGGAATGACATTAATATTTAAACTTGTTTATCTGGAAATGTGGATTAGAAAGCTATCCTCAAATATTTACTTTGTAACCTTAAGCAATTATTTAATTTATATGTTATGACTTCCTTGTAAATAAACATACTGAAAATATATTTTGTAATGATTGAAAATATAACTAGGATTTAAAATAAGTTTTGATTACTATTATTTTTCAACCGACGAAAAAAATGGAGGAGGTTCTCAATTCGACGCGTATATATATATTTTTTTAATGTATGACCACGCATAACTTTTTACAGAGTGGTTCGATTTTGATAATTCTTTTTTTATTGGAAAGAGTATAAGTACTCCAAAGTTGGCTCCCATTTTAATTTGGAAAAACACTTCCAACCTTAAGGATAGGAAAATAAGGGATGATTAATTTTTCACACACCAATTGTATCAAATGACCACGCGTAACTTTTTACAGAGTAGTCCGATTTTGATAATTATTTTTTATTGGGGCATACCTCAAAATTGATCCCATATAATATTGGAAAAAAAAATCCTACCCTAAAGGTGGTATACTAGGGGTAATTTATTGTTTACTAAAAGTTAATAGCAAAAACAAGGTAGGTAACTATTTCAAAAGTATTTAAAAATTAGGCATGTAATAATTTGTATAAATTATTGTCAATATAAAATAATAACTTTTTAATAAAAAAAATTAACGCCGCAAAAAAACTAAAACGCAACTCAAAAATAACAGACTTACAACAAAAATAATAGTCTTTATAAAAGACAAAATTATTATTTTTTACTTTTCAGTGCGCTATTGTTTTCTGTTGCATTTTAGTTTTTTTTTAGCGGTTAAATATTTTTATTAAAAAGTTATTTGTGCATAACTAATAATAACAAACAAACTTAGCCATTTACTATCATTTCTATTCCAGGAATATCCAAGTACCATCACTCAGTGGTAAATATTTCAACTGTTCCAGAATTAATATTAAATTCAAATAGTTACCAATGAATATGAATTGTATATGGACTGAATGTCAATGAGCTGCTTCCATGACAATGAAGCGCATTATTATGGTAATCAATTTGGTAGTCCTTAAATGGCGGAATATGTTTTTTTGACATACCAAGACAAAAATTAAAACAGAAATTTTATCGGACAACCCCTTATAAGGAAAAAAGACACTATGTTAGTGGTACAAAGTATACTAAGACTTACAGTGATACTAAATGTGGAAACAGTGGAGTTAGAACTCTGTGAACAATTGCAAACCAGATGGAAGCAAATAGAAAGCCAACAAGAGCTCCAACCACAACTTGAGATGTGGTGTGGTAGTGCAAGTACACCCTTCCAATACTGACTAGCACTGCCAATGCCACACAACCACTCACAATAATTGCTCGCCATAATGCTGATATTATGTTATTATTATTTATATGGTGTAATCTGAAACAAATAAAAAAGTTGAGATAGAATAGAAAAGGTTTAAGTAATATTTATTATAGAGCAATCAAATGTTACCAACCTTATAAAAACAAAATAAAGTACATAAATACTAAAGAACCAGACAAATTGGGCATGTGATGATGGCATTCCATATTCATTATACAAATTTCCTCTTGCTATAGGTCGTGCTTCACATATAATATGCTTTAAAATAATATTAATCACTTCATTCACCAAAGTGCCTAAGAAAAAGGCAATCTGAAACAAAATTAATTGTTTAAACACTGTATAGTCTGTATACCACCTTACTAGTTGGTTTTCCTTGCTTTGTAACTAGTTTGTGATTTGTATATACACTGAATAAGATGTAATGTTTGATATATAGAATCTAAACTAAAACTTACTGTATGAAGGTCCCGCCGAAATAACACCAGTGTTATAAACCCGGCGCCAATTCCGAAAGGAGACAAACTAATAAATGCGAAGAATTTACCAATCCAATCACCTGTAACAAAGTATAGGTCGACGTTGAGTTCACGCATGAGCTACCGCGGATACCTAAGTAGAATGAATGCAAATAACACACAACACTGTTAGTTTCTTTCAAATAATAAACATGTAAAAAGTGTATAAAAGAATAAGGTAATCTTAATATTAGTTTTTATTTTCATTAGTAACAGAATAGTTATAATATCTTTAGTATCACTTTATTCTCACCTTTAGGATATTCAACCAAAGTCAAAGCAAGAGGTTGCCACTCGATTTCTCTAAGCATAGGATTATTAACAGATATTGTTTCTTCCTCCATTTTTATTTCATCTATTGGTGTTGACTTCTAAAGAGATATTTATAATAACATCATTCGTTTTGCTTAATTTTCGATGTATTTTAAATAACACTGTAAAATTCACCAAACATCATCACCGCGGCCGACTTGACAGACATGACTTTGGTATTTTTTTAATTTAACTCAGACTTCGTTAACGTATATTCAGCCAAAATGTGCCAACATTCTACCCGTTTGTATAAATTATCGGTTTTCCGATTTTGTCTGTGACGTACTGCATCCACACCTCTACTTCTGTGCCAATCACAAACGGACCTCGATCTATCTGTTTCTTTTGTGAATCCGTCTTCAAAATAAAGAGGACCTCATTTTTGTTAAAATCATTGAAAATTCGTAAAACTTAATAATGGCAGAATCAGACGTAGTGGATTTGGATCTCACAATTGATGATTTAGTTCCCAAGAGTCCAGAAAGGTAAATTGCATCATTTTAGTCGTAGGGAATTCTTAAATATACTTTGTGAATCTATGGAATCGAGTTATTTTTATATTAGATTAGGAGGAATGATTATTATAAGTGGATAAAGCAATGTTTCTCATTAATTTATCCAAAAAATACACGCGCACGTAGGTGTTAGACTGAGAGTACCTTGACATCTGACCTACTTGCGTAGATCAAAATAGTGTTAGACCAGTGTTTGGACAGGACTATTGTATACTCTCTTTTTCAACATTGTATTCCCCTTTATAAATAAACGTATAAGAAATATATTTTAATGGTACAACATATATATAAACGATATGATAGAAACAAAGTTTTGTGTGATTGTTATCAATATCAGCTTATATTCACCATAAGTAGGTATACAAATTAACCCATTAGGAAGTTGAGAATTCATGTTATGTAGATATATTTGTAATTTAAGTAATTTATTGTGGTTACAGTCTAGCTGAAGAAAAAAAAGAAAGTGGCAACCATTTATATAAATTCAAAAATTACAAAGGTGCACTGGTAATGTATGATGAGGCCATTAAACTGTGCCCTGATAATGCTGCTTACTATGGAAACCGATCCGCTTGTCACATGATGTTGGGCATGTATAAGAAAGCCCTAGAAGATGCACAAAAATCTGTGGCACTGGATCCCACTTTCACCAAGGGTTACATCCGCATTGCTAAATGCTGCATTGCACTAGGTAATCTTCTCATTTACTTTATGCAAATAGGCAAGAAATATATGTTTTGTAACAATTTGAGTTAAGTTTAATTGTTTCATTTCTATAAGCAAATATCAGTTTGCTTACTCATTTTAATGGGTTATTTGCATCAAAATTCATTAAAAGTTTCTACAGGCATTCAGTGTCCCATTATTTAGTCCATAATATATTTATAATAATAATAATATATTGACAGCTAATTATGCTGATACTGATATTCCTTTAATTTTGAGGAACTTCATTTAATATATATACTTAAATAAATCTTTATATGTATGTGTAATGTCAAATATGGCTTCTTTATAACGCAAAATATTTAACTTTGTGTAAAATTTTTAATGTGAATTTAGATTGATATATAAAATATTTTGTTTTAATTATGTTTTTAGGTGATTTATCTGGAGGAGAGCAAGCAGTCCATAGTGCCACTGAGCTTGGTGGTGCAGACTGCGCAACCAGCGAGCGCAGAGCCCTAGAAACCTTGCGCAGATTGCATGAAGATGCCCAACGGGCTATGGACGCTGGAGACTACCGTCGTGCTGTCTTCTGTATGGACCGTTGCCTTGATTACAGTCCATCAAGCTCCAAGTGATTATTGCATTTTTCTTTGTTTATTTGACATAAGGTTCATTTGTATTATTTATTGTGATGCTGGCTATATAGTTATACAGTTTATGTCTAATAGCTAGGCTAAGAAATCAGTTATGTTTGAAAACACTTAGTATGATTTTAAAATCAGAATTATAATAATTGATATGTATGATTTGAATAGCAAATTTTATATTTATTAAATTGATTATAATTACAGAGCAAAACTTCTGAAAGCGGAGTGCCTAGCCATGATTGGAAGATGTCAGGAAGCCCAGGAAATTGCGAATGATTCTTTGAGATTTGACAGTTTTGATACAGAGGCAATCTATGTACGAGGCCTCTGTCTTTATTTTGAGGTTTGTTTGAATATATATATATATATGTCGGCGTAAGCGGCCGGCGGAGGATGGATTAACTATCGAATCCTCGGCACTGACGTTGAAATTTAGACGATCCATGGCGTAGATACTCGAGTAAGAAATAACAGAACAGTTACGTTACCACAATTCACTTTAATGGCAAATTCAAATTAAATTCTAAATCACATTAACTAGCAATACTACTGGCAAACAAACTGACGGAATCGTTAGACAAGTGTTGTCGCTTCAACAGTCGCGCACAGAATGAACACCTTGCTTATCGAGCCCATCCACGTGCGCCGCCACCGGTAGTGACGTCACACGCTGTTTGCCGCCACTTCTATAAACTTAGTACTACAGTAATCAATACACTAACTAGGAGTAAATAATCAAATGATCGCTATCCACGACATATATATTAATGACCTTATTAATCAATTTCGTGTTGTCATTTAAAAATGTTAATTATACTCCAAAATGGTTTCAGGATAAGGATGACCAAGCATCTAAACATTTCCAGCAAGTGTTGCGTCTTGCCCCAGATCACAAAAAAGCAATGGAAATCTATAAAAAATCTAAACTTCTGAAGCAAAAGAAAGTTGAAGGTAAATAAAATATTATATTCTAGAACTGCATTTGGAAATTATCATAAAGTATATTTCAAAACTTGTATTTAAAAAATAATTTTGAAGCTGTCATTTTACGATCTCTTATATCATTTTACAGGCAATGAGGCATTCAAAATGGGTCGCTGGCAGCAAGCCCTTGATTTTTACAATGAGGCTCTGAAAATTGACAAAAACAACAAAACAGTTAATGCGAAACTCTACTTCAACAAGGCCACAGTGTGCGCCAAACTCAACCAGATCAAGGAGGCTGCTGAAGCATGCACTGCTGCCCTGGAGCTAGATGAAAACTATGTGAAGGCCCTGCTCCGTCGTGCTAAGTGCTATACTGAGCTGGGTGAGTTTGAGGAAGCTGTAAAAGACTATGAGCGACTATACAAAATTGACAAGAGCAAAGAAAACAAGCAACTCCTGCATGAAGCGAAACTTGCCCTCAAGAAGTTCAAACGCAAAGACTATTACAAGATTCTAGGAGTTGAAAAGTCTGCTTCAGAAGATGATATCAAAAAAGCATATAGGTATGGAAATGTTTTACATTTTTTATATATAGATATGTTATTATACGTTATACGTTATTGTATCTAATAGACTAATCTATCTTATATAATACCCTGATGCTACAAAACACGGTTCTCATCGACTTATTTACTTCTTATTATTCTTATTCTTAAATCTTGAAACCTGTTTCTCAAGGTCAGCTATTTATAGCTAACTAGCGGCCCGTCCCGGCTTCGTCCGGATCCCTTTTTTTATAGCCTATGTCATTCGGGAAAATAATAATAATGTAGCCTTATAAAAAAGGTCTCGTAATATTAAATAAAATAAATGTAAGATTTTTATTTATTATTATTGCACTGTCTTACAGGAAGCGCGCCCTAGTCCATCATCCGGACAGGCACGCGGGCGCCCCGGACAGCGAGCGGCGCGAACAAGAGCGCCGCTTCAAGGAAGTCGGCGAGGCGTATGGTATACTGAGCGACCCCAAGAAACGCGCTCGCTATGACCATGGACATGACTTGGATGACGAGGGCTCCGGCATGTCTGGTAAGCATGTTATTAACATCATAACCTATGACCATGGATCTACCTGTATGATATACTATACTTTGATATTTTCCATTATCACCTCAACATAACTAATTCCCTTGCTTTTTCTTTTATATATCTATTGCTGCCATACGCTGTTTAGTCGGGGATATGTTACAAATTCTGGTTTTTATTAAATCACCGTTCTCTTTTTGGGTTGGGTATCATTTATTTTACATTTTTGCAAATATCATTGTAGGAAGGAAACTGATGTTTATTTTATATTTTCAGATATCGACCCCAACGTAGTGTTCCAGACATTTTTCAATCGAGGAGGCCAACATTTCGATTTCCAATCAGGCGGAGGATTCCCAGGTTCAGCCTTCAGCTTCCAATTCGGTTAAACGCGTTCTAGTAGGCACCCGAATCCGCAACTCCGATACTTTATTACGATTTGCCATTCCAAATTTTATAAACATTATTTCGTGCACATTTTAATTTTTATTATGCTTGAAAGTAGAAAGAGTGAGTGAAAAAAAGCCCATTTTAAAAAGATTAGTATTGTAATTTATTATTACGTGCTGTTAATAAAAAGCTTCACTGATTACATCGATTCAAGTTTACTAGAGAAGTAAAACTTTAGGAATTAAAGTAATGGTATTTTAAATGATTAATATTATAGTGTTATAGAAATAGCGTTGCATTTTAGTGCCCGTAATATTTACAAAAACCTATTTTACGCGCGCCTGTATGTTTCACCAATATTTAAGATTTAACAGCAAATTACTTATCTGCATACAAAATTATTTATTTATAATATAATTGACTGATTTGTTTAAGTAATGTAATCTTTTCTTTTATCAAGAAATGGCTTTTTTGTGAACTTCTTTAATGTGATGTACTTACAGTCGCAAAATAATTTTAGACTGTTATTATTAGATAAGTACGTTCGACACGAGGAATACAAACATATAATTTTTACGAAACCTGGGAAAAAGTACAATGTAAACTGATCATTTATATCTACACCATTGACTCGTTTCAGTATATTTAACTAGACACTGTATTCTCCTTATAACAATGTTTTATGTAGAATGTTGACCTCCTTTTGGCTGTAACTTTTACGATGATGATAACTGCAGACCATTTTTAAAGACTTAACCATAATGCCAATTAAAGAATTTATACTTGGTTTAAACAATAAAAATATTATGTTATAATATAGAAATAAAGTTTCCACCAAAAAAGTGTTTTCTATCTCATGAAATTTGTCCATAGGAAAATTTTAACTCTTGTTTCTATAAAATATTGATAATACAGGTTTTGCTTTCTGGGGTGTCCTGAATACCTATGAAAATTTTAAAGGGTCCTATAGGTTTTTCATAGTGATAGGTATGCAAAGTTATTAATTAAACATGCGGTTATTAATTTTAGTCGAAATTCTTTCAACCGATTTTATCTGTACCTATATTGATGTTTTCAAAACGATTGTCTAGATTTTTTCAGCTTGAGATCTTACCCTCTGCGCAAAGAGCCGAGTAGTTTTTGAAATTTTGGTCGGCAACCCTAACCTAAGACCAAGCCTAAACCTACAGATTCCATTCTTATTCAACATGATTGAAAACTGGTTGTCGTCACACACTAGCCAGTCGCCGGTCTTTCTTGTTTCTCGGTTAGTCGCATCTAAGTTTCGGTCAAAACAGAAAATAATCTGTAGGTGTGCCTAGCCGAAAATCGGACTATACAACCTATCTAGTTTTTTTTTATATTTTCAAATCTACTCTGCCTGGAAATTAAGCCCTGAGCTCACTAGTTCAAATGTTACTAAATATTACAGACCAGCGATCCGCCTCGGCTTAGCACGGATCCCTAATTTATTTTAAATTGAATATAGCTTATATCACTCACAAAGTGTTTTGGAGCCTTTCAATCCAAACAAACCTCTTTATTATATTAGTATAGATACGTACTAAGTTGGGCCAAAAAACGAAAGGACACTAGTTCCAATCCCAAGGAACAGTTTGATCATTTAGGTGTAAAATACAAAGCCATAAAACAAATTGACATTAAATTTAATTTAGGCCAAAATAATAAAAAAAAAGACAATATTAGTACATTTTTGCCAAGTCAGTCTGTCTCGGTGCGAGAGTTTACTCTAAATAACTAATCTTGAAGTTTGGAAAGGTAGTAAAAATTAAACGACTATATTTTTTTTGTATTTTTATTTGATACACAAGAGTCTTAGATTATAATTCTTCCACTCCATCTGTGTACCTGAAAATAGAAAATGAATATTAATATGTTTATTTGAGCATTACCAATTATAGTTTTTATTATAAATACCTAAATGTTTGCTTTAAATAGTTCTCGTGATGTAAAGACATCAAAAGTGTGGAGAAAGCAATTTAATATACCCCCTTATTCTTAACATGTCTCTTATAATGAAGAGCATGACTGCATCAGAGGGATCCTAAATACAAATAAATTAGGTACCAGTTTCAAATTAACATTAACTACAAATAAACAAAGAGTCCATGAAATTTTAATATTGATGCTTTTCTAGAATAGTGTCACAACTCGAAATAATTTGTTACTCAATTTATGATTGTGAACCATCACATATAAATTTAAATTAAAATGATGATTTTCTAGTTGTATCACTATTCTAGAAAAGCAGTGATATGTACTTAATTTAAACTTGATAGGTATTCTATTATTTATATTACATACCCTCCTAGCTTTCCGAATTTTAAATTTTAAGAATGAGATCAGTTTACTCCTTGAGTCTTAACATTAGTTAAAAATAAATTCTATAAACATAGGTACTTCTTCATAAATTATTAACATTCTTGTATGTCAGATATAAGTAAGTATTATTTTAATTATCAGAACATACCTAATAATTATATAGGTGTACTTGAAAACTTTTAAAATAAACCACTGTCTCTAGTTTAAATATTCCCACTTATATTTTTTATTTACAGACTAATATCTACTGTAATAATAGTTTATAGGAAGGGTGTATGAAT
Organism: Polylopha cassiicola; assembly: GCA_038024825.1. Lineage (NCBI taxonomy): Eukaryota > Metazoa > Arthropoda > Insecta > Lepidoptera > Tortricidae > Polylopha > Polylopha cassiicola. Next base: position 5,906,113 of record CP149050.1, read on the forward strand.
GACTATTACAGTTTGTGAGATAGAGATTAAGCTACAAATAAACACATTATGTGGCAGTTACTATGGATATTAAATTTCAACATTATGCCTATTCAACTACTTAAATTTCCCAAAAATAAAATAGGTATTTGAATTTTTTATATTATTCAATGGAACAAATAATTGTACTATTAAAATGAGAAGCCAGATAATGAGTCCTAAACCAACATTGATAACACAAACCACATGTGCTATTCTCCACGAGGAATAGAAAAAAAACAAATTGTTGAGTTTCATTGACACTTACCCGGTGGTTAGTATCAACGTTTGAGACATACAATTTTAATTAGTCTCATTAGCTTCATATAAAAATACCTACATAAGCATTAAAAGGGAACTTTATAAAAGCAGGCTAAAAGTTAAACTTAAGTAGTCAACAATGGAATTTAAAGAAAACGTGGTTATGTATTTTAGAGAAGTTCGGTAGGTTGCAGTTTTCATCGCACATCGTGTGTTGATTTAGGGCACCTTACCTTTAAGAGGTTATAATAATTTTAAATAGGTAGATTGTTATCAAGTAACTAACCTGTTTATTTGGACCTCGCACGCATCTTCCTGCGTTTACGCTTTAGCCTTCGCATGCGCTTCTTACGCCACTGAAATCGTAGAAAATTATTAATGACTGAAAATAACGCAACACTACGCGAAGATAAAATGTTTTATCACAAAACAGCCGAAATTGTAAAATATGCGTACCTTCGCTCTCATTCTGATAGAATTAAATTTGTGTCTTTAAATAACCACTAGTAGCAGTGGTGATCGCCGTAATATTCAATGATACAAATAATGTGGCCGGTCGCAAACTTGCGAACAGGCCCGTGCGAGGTTTACGAAAGAAAGAATTCAATATCATGAGTGTTACCAGAACCAACTAATTAATAAAAAGCTTTGTTGCCAGTTGTTGTTGCGAACATTATTTATTACAAAGTTTCCTCTTTCTTATTAAGAGGAAACATTATAATAAATAATGTTCGTAGTTCGTTTTAGAAAATCTCTCGAAAATAAATAAATTACATGAAACAAAATCTTGAATCTTGGAGAATACGGTTTGTTAATTTAGATTTATGATTTATTTCTTTCGCATATGCCAAAGAAATACAAATTAATGTTTAAAAAAACATTTAAATATATTTAATACCAAAATTTTCGTATATTTTAAATAGTTACGTTTTTTTCTTGCATAAGATTATTTGTTTATTAATTAAAACTTTAGGGCCACCCCACATTTGCGTCTCCCGAACGTCGACGCCTCACCAACGAAGCGTCACGTCGACGTTCGAGAGACGCCGCGGCGCGGGCGTTGGTAAGGCGTCGACGTTCGGGAGACGCTAGATGTGAGGTGGCCCTTAGCCTTAAATCAAACTCAGGATGTTTTGATGTACACTGTACTTAAATCCAAAATTTGGGCTACTTGGCATACAGCAGTATAATAATATTTCTTTTTTTCTCAAACAATCAACAGAAATATGCACATTCTTTCTCAAATTCGATCTCAAGTGACTAATTTTAGTTATACAATAATATACTAATAGATCGTGTGAAATTCGTGTTACAGCTGCAAATCTATGTTACCTACATTGAGATTGTTATTATCTGTTTGTTTTTTTGTAACTTTGACTTACTTGACAGTTCGGTGACCGTCGGGAGATTCGCGCCAAATCTTCAGCGATAGTGATCGATTATAACGAATTTGTTATTTATATTTGTGATAAAAGTATAAATCCCGCAACTTGAAGTAAGTTTCTTTTCATGTATCTATAAGTTGTCATTTTAAAAAGTCTAGATATTAAGTATCTCTAAAATATTATAACCTAGTTTCGTATACAAGCAGTGTTACCAACCTTACAGAAATTATCCTTGTGTCGATTGTCGTTCTATTGTGCTGCGGTGCATCGTTTTAATATTGATTATAGTGTTATTTTGATATAAAATGTGTATTCTTGTTAGTAAAATATATATAACGCCAATTTCATAAAATCAAGAACGTTTGGATGTCAAATGCATACTATATTGCTAACAGCTGTATATGATTGTACATGACGCTGGACATGCTTCTGTAAAGATGGTAACTTCAAATAAATTACTTGATAAAAAGGTCGTAAAAATGACTGAGCAAAATAACAGTGCCGTTGTACCACAAAGAACTCTACTAGGAGAAGTGAATGAACACATAACATGCCCGTTGTGTCGGGGATACTACATCGACGCTACCACCATTGTCGAATGTTTGCACTCATTTTGTCGAAGTTGTATTATCAAACATTTGCAAGTTAAAAGCTACTGTCCCGTTTGTGAAATGATGATTAATTCAGCAAAGCCAAATATTAAACTGGATAAGGCACTTCAAGATATTGTTTATAAACTTGTTCCGGGATTATTTCAAAAAGAAATGGAAAGGCGCCAACAATTCTACTCGTCCAGACCAGGTCCAGCTGCTACAGCAACACCTGAACAGAGAGGTGAAGATACAGAAAGAATTATTTTTAGTCCAGAGGATGTTATTTCTTTCTCTTTGGAATATGCTGATGCTACAGACACTGACAGTATATCAAGCAAGTCGTCAGATAGTAATGAGCCTCAACCAGCAACAGCCACTACCAGAAGGTTTCTGCAATGTCCTGCTGTTGTTAATATTAGTCACCTTAAGAAATTCCTAAGTATGAAATTTGATATAGACAGCACCCAATTTGCTATTGACATTTTGTATAAAAGAGTGCCATTACCGGATTATTATACACTGATGGACATTGCATATATCTACAATTGGAAAAGAAATGAACCAATGAGATTTTTCTATCAGATGATAGATTATAATGCTATAAGGAACAGATTATTTGATATTAACAGGAAAGGTTCCCATTTCCGAGACAGGAAATCGAGTCCTGCTCCGACAGAAGATACAAATGTTAGTAGTCCTGCACCTAATTTAAATGACCAAGGGTCAGAAATATCTTCTGGGACCGACAGTCCCATGCCGGATGAAAATAAAGGTAAAAAATCAAGCAATACCTCAAACACTGATAAGATTGGTCAATCTAGTAAAGACAGTAGCCAAGATAAAGTACCCAATATCAAAGCTCCATCATCCAAGAAGAATGATGAAGATGTAGAAAAATCTCAATTTTTGAATTCCTTTGAATTAACGGCTAAAAATAGTTCGGCTTCAGTCAATACTTCTCCTACTAAATCCAGTGTTAAAGATTCTTCAACAAACAATGATATAAGTAAAAGTAAGGGTAGTCCACCTAAGTCCGAAGATATTTTAAAAAGGAAAAAAACTATGCCATCTCATGCACCAGAGATGAAGAAGTTAAAAATTGAAATAGAAAAGGCCAAGTTACCCCCTAATATAAACAAACCAGTCAGTGCTGGTTCCCCATCAATATCAAGTGTTGTAGATTCCACAAAGCAAATTACTAAAGATGCAGACAGTTCTATAAAGCCAAAGGAAATTGAGGCTAAACCTAGTACACAAACATTAAAAAATGTATTGGCTACACCTACAGTATCTTCCAAAGATCACAAACCACCAGGTAACAAACAGCAAGTATCCGAAAGTTTTGGTATAAAGAGACCAGTTCCTGCTACCACTACCATATCCTCTCCAAAAAGAAAGCCTGCAGTTGAGCCAACTACACCAACACAACATGTAGGAGTCTCACCCAAAACAGTTTCACCTCTCAAGCTACAGGTTCCAAAATTGGATTCCCAATTATCTGTACCAAAACCGACTGAAGTTCAAAAGTCGAATTTGAAGAAAATTCCAGATTTGAAGCCCACAACACCGTCACAAGCATCACAGAATAAAGGACCACCAATAAATAAAGTTCGTATGGATCTTTTAGCAAACAATAGTGATCCAATAGACAGAAGTAAAAATCTGTCACAAGTAAAATCATCACTTAATGCTCAAAGTCCAGGACAAAATGCAGGAGACCCATTGAAGTCATTGTTGTTAGATTCTTGTAAAATTAATATTCCATCATCTTTGTCTATAACATTAACAGATCAAAAATTAGACCCTAGAAGTCCTAACGAACCAGCTACAAGTGAGCCAAAGAAGAATTTTTTAAATAAAAATCTAGTGGGTGCTAATACCACTTCAGCACATAAAGTTCCAAGTCCCCCTGTTCATAATTATATTGAAATTCTAAAATTGCCTGATAACAATCCTAAAAAACAGCAAAATAAAACAGAAACTAGCATAGATACTAAATCTGCAGCATTAGGCAAAAATGACAGCAGTGCAACTCAGACTAAACCTACTAAGTCATCAGAATCATCAGCAAAAGGACCAATTCCTAATTTAAAACCCATTTCTGACACGAAATTGGGTAAACAAAGTGGTAATTTTGCTGCACCAATAACATTTCAACAAACATTTGAGCAACAGTTGCAATCTTTTCAAACAGAAAAGAAAGTAAAGGGTCCAAAAACTAAAGCTCAGGTTCCAAAACTGGTTCCAGCTACACCAAAATCTTTAAGTACTGCTAATAAGGTTAACAACACTACCACCAAGCCCGCTGGAAGTTCTACCACTGTAGAAAATAAACCCAGTACAGCTTTAGACTTATCTACTCCACATAATATACCAAGTCAATTGGGATCACATCAAACTCGACTGTTTGAGACAATGCAATCAATAGTTAATTTAGCTAATAAAAAACAAAATTTGCCTGCTAAAGTTTTGCCCCAGACTATGACACAAGCTAATGTGTTTCCAAATGTTTCTAATAGACCGATGACTGCTGGGACAAATCCCTTAAGAGTCCCCACATCAAGTAGTCAAGTAAAACATGACAAAGTCAGCTCCATTGGATCACATTCAACTAATATTCGCCAAGATTTGCAGAATAAAGCTTATCAGATAAGTCAAACAAATTTGACAAATTCTATAATGTCATCTCCCAATTACCAACCACAATCTCATACTTCTACCAGTACACAACCTTCACCAAGGTCACAGACTAGGTCACCTAGTTCTTCACCAAAATTGGTGATAGCAGAAGACAGACAGGCCAGCAGTTCATCAACAGATATAAATGTAAATCAGTCAAACCAAATATCAAGTACACAGGTGCCCAATATGAACATACCTAAAAATGAATCTCACAAGGTTTCACCTGGGCCTTCTAAGCCAGGGTTTAAACCTGTGAAGCCTCAGACTCCCACAGCTAAGTTATCTGGAATTCGGCAACCTATAACACCAACTCTTAAACCAAGTCCTGTAATGAACGTCCCTACAAATTTCATGACTCAACCTGAATTACAGAATGCTATAATACGTCATCAGATGGAGAATTGGTATAAAGCTCAAAAACAATATGATTTTTTAAAAACTATGGCTAGCCATCAAAATCAACACGATTTTAATAACAAAGACAAACAATAACTAATGCTAAATATGTAATTATTTTATTGCTACTATGTATATGTAAATGTATAACCATTCAAAACTGACCACATGCTTAAGTTGATGTTAAGTAATATGAAACTTAACATTATAGAGTAGTATTTATAAGAATTAAAAACTACTGAAGTTTTGACATAATAAATTAGCTTGGCAAGTTTCTTTTATGATACTAATAAATTGTGTGTTTTGAATTAGTGTGATGTGACATGAGGTCTTAGTATACTTTATCTTATTTTTACTTATATAGTAAATTGTTATTTGTGTACTTGCTGAATCCAGTGATTTATTTTTTTTTTTATGTACAAGTAACATTACCAGGTGGTATGTATGATATTGATTGAGATTTTACCAAGTTTGTATTTATAATGGGCATAAAAAAATCTGCAAAATTATTGTATGGAAAGTTATAAGTATGAAATTCTGTTAATTATTGGTATTTGTTGTATAACTTCTGGTTTTATTTATTTTAATTATAAGTTTTTATCAATGTTTATATTCTAAGAGCCTGTTTTACTACTAATGGTGGTAACAATTTAGTATACTTTCCTACTAGACATTTTGTTTACCTACGTAACACGAAATATTAATTTAGAACTGGCCCTCAGCATAAAAAATCACAAGATTGCCCATAAATTTAGAAACAACATTTTTTATTAGGTTACGTGATAATTTTTACTAAGTACCTATATATAATTTAGTTGTTTATAAAACCTTAGTTATAAGACGGGAATTGTAATTTTTAAATAAAACAATAACACAATTTGTGATGTATTTATTTTTATATATTAAAATTCTTAGTTTAAATTGACAGGGTGTTGGAAAAGGTATTATATTCGTTCTTAATGTTTATTATATTGCATATTTTAGATTTGAGAGTAATATAATGAAGTATTTATATTTCTTTTTCAGATGTCTGTTCTTCAGGCCACAATCCCATTCAAATCTCGCAAAAGAACTTACATGAATAATAAAAACAAAGAATGCAACGAAAATGAAAATACTTTAAATACTATTAAGCTAACAAAAGAACACATAAATAAAAATAAATTAATTGAATGCTCAAACGATGCTGGTAAGCTAATCTTTTTATACTTAGGTACTTACATACTCGTTTTATATTCCATTCAAAAATGTGTGCTTATCTCATATTACGTACTTACCTATCACCAATTTGCCACCAGCGGTAACAACTGGGAATAAGTATGTTTCCCAGCTAACGAATGGAAAATTTATTAGATGTCATCTATACTAATATTATAAAGAGGAAAGATTTGTATTTTTGTATTTTTGTATTTTTGTATTTTTGTATGTTTGTAATGAATAGGCTCCGAAACTACTGGACCGATTTTAAAAATTCTTTCACCTCTGGAAAGCTACATTATCCCCGAGTAACATAGGCTATATAATATCACGCTAGGTCTTATAGTTGCGGAGCAGTAACCGAAAATGTTTCAAAAACGGGGGAAAAGTATCGTTTCTGAGGCCTTCCGTGGCGTGCGCTGAGCATATAGTTAAAGTTATACAAAAATGCTTTATGGGTGAATTGTTCATCTTAACATTATCTTTAAAAAAGTCCGCGAGAGCATATGTCTATCTTTTATAGTTTACCCATAACAATGGTAAAACTATGAAAATCTTAAGTCCCCCCGTGCGAAGCCGGGACGGGCCGCTAGTATTAAATATTTTTATTTCGAAAGTAAAAGACAACGGTACCTATACCTATATAGGTACAGGCAATAATTATTTCCAGTAATTACCAGTGGTAAGGTTTTATTTTGTATAGATGAGAATATTCCAAATCAATTTCACAGGTATCTAGTTTACACTATAAGTTTAGATGGCGTTAGTGTCGTTCTTTAATTATTCTCATTTCATTTCAGATTTAGTATGTTCTGCTCCTAAAATATCCAGAAAACAAGCTAAGATTGTCGATGAGAATGGCTGTGAAGAGACTTTCAATGACAGGTAAGTTTTCATGACCATATAAACAATGAATCCTTGGGGGCAGACGTGAATGAAACTACTTTAATGGTACACTACTATTTATAAAAATGAAACCAACATAATAAATCATAAATTTTCCTGCACGCCAGGTTCAAGGTGATATCATTATAGTATCAACTCTTTATACATCATTTGTGTAAGTAAGTATTTAAAAATACTGAACACTATAATGTATTTGAAAATGATAGATGGAAGAAAATGTATTTTTTATAAAACAATATTTATTTCAGGAATAGGAGCCCTGTTTCTTCTGGCCCTCTTCCCAGTCGTGAGCAAGAATTTGATTGGTTGCAAAACTTCTTGACTGACCACCTTGAGAAAGAGGAGTCTGCGTCACTTTATGTATCGGGTCAGCCGGGAACTGGAAAGACTGCAACACTTACATGCCTTTTAAATTCAACTAAGGTACCATTTATTCATTTTTTTTTTTCTAAAATTCAAGTTTTCGTAAGATTTTAAGTTTTTTTCCCAGCATCTAAATATAAAAATTTATATAGAACATTTTTACTGATACTCAGAGCTGGAACAACTATAGTCATTGCTTTTATTTGATCAATTATCACTGACAATTTGGTTTTTCTTTCTTTGATTTCTCTAGCGAAATGCCAAGCTATACTAATACACTAATTTTATTACAGATAAGAGAAGGCTATAAGCAGGTCTACGTAAACTGCACTATGATGAAATCAGCAACGAGTATATATAGTAGAATATGTAAAGAATTGCTACTAACCACCTCAGGCTCCACAGAAAAAGCTTGTCTAGCTGCTATTGAGAAGTACTTGAACAAAAAACACAAGATGATGTAAGTATTTGGTACCTATGTACCTAAATCCTAGACAGTAACAAATTGACGTTTTTAAAGTGGGAGGTTCTAAATAAATGCTAAAATATGTATAATAACACAACCCTTCAAATTATTCCTAATTTTGTTTCAGTGCTTATGTTTTATGTCTTTAAATGTCTAATGTCCTAATTATAAATACAAAAAATTTATTGTTATAGACTGTTGGTATTGGACGAGATCGACCAACTGGAGAGCAAGCGGCAGTCGGTGCTTTACACGATATTCGAGTGGCCAGCGTTATCTAACTCGCGACTTGTGCTAATAGGGATTGCCAACGCCCTGGACCTGACCGAGAGGAGCCTCCCGAGACTCCAAGCGCGGTGTTCTCTCAGGCCCCAAACTTTGCACTTTGCTCCTTATACGAAACAACAAATTATAAACATATTCACGACAATACTTGCGGATGCTGACAAGAATAATGTATTTTCACCTGTAGCTCTTCAGATGTTAGCAGGTCAGTATAGTTTCTCATTTCTTTGTTCTAAACATTAACAACAAGGAGATATCCAGAAAATTCTTCGCCCAACCAAATGCGTTTAGATCTTTATCTGCCATATTTGGTTCAGTACGTTGGGCAATGTGTGTAACACCGTGTTGCACAAGAATGTGTACCAGAGAATCATTACGTGCCATTGTTGTCGAATAAGCGTTGTTAATCTTTCATTTGCATTTACAACACCCTGTAACTATTATGGCATGAAGGAAAGCGAAACATTTTTCTATTATACGTTCGTCAATATACCAAAAATTTGGTATGTCAGCGCACAGGACTAAGTATTTACCTAATATTACAGCTAAAATTGCTGCCGTGTCTGGCGATATGAGAAGAGCCTTGGACATCGGTCGTCGGGTGATAGAACTTGCAAAACGCAGTAAGTTCGCCGAAAATCAATCTGTCGATTCTATGATGAAGGATGCCACTGTAACTGTAGAATTGAAGCAAGTTTTGGAAGTACTAAACGACGTATATGGTGGATCTAAGAAGATAGAAACTGACGTCGATGACGGATTCCCGATGCAGCAAAAACTGATACTATGCAGCCTTATGTTGATGTTGACTAAAGGAAAGAATAAGGACATAGTTATGGGAAAATTGCATGATGTGTATAAGAGGTAAAAACTATAAATTTACCTATACAAAAAGGTTCAACATAACTAAATGCTTAAAGTTTTTCTAAAACGAAATAGTTAAAATATACCAACATAAAATATATAAATTTAAATCTAAGCATTTAAATAAAATATATTATAATCATAATATTTAAATATATTTTTGATGACTGTCAATTTAAATACATATTGTTCATATGACTTTTTGTTAACTGTTGAAACAGCAAAAAGTGTGTTAAGTAAACACAATAATTATTTTTATTAAAGAATATCAGCATTATTTGTAATTAGGTATGTTGGTCGAATTTAGGTACATATCACGTTAGGTATATATTGGTAGCAAGATTCAAATAGATTTTATGTATTTGCAGTAAGAAAAAATATGAAATAAATTGAATATAAAAAACATTGACAAAAAGATCTTATTAAATATCCATATTACCTGAACTATACAAGATAACGCCGGGCTGTTAACTTATTTTTATTTTGGTTAGCGTATCAGCTGACGCAAATTATACGTTTTTTTAACATTTAAATTTACTTCGGTATTATACAATATCAATTATGTGATGTTTTTTTTACAGGGTGGCTGCCGCTCGGAACATAGTACCTCTGGACATGAGTGAGATGGCGAGCGCTTGTTCTCTCCTCGAGGCTCGCGGTGCGGTCCGCTGCGTGGCGGGAGCCGGCCGGGGCCGCCGCCTGCGCCTGCAGTGGGACGAGGCCGAACTGACCCAAGCCCTCAAGGACAAGCCCTTGCTAGCTTCTATACTTAGCGATGTAAGCTGCCTCGGCTCCTAGCAGGTCTTTTTTAATTATTTTAGTACAATAGCACGTAAGGTTTGCCTGGGTGCGATTGATTTTCAGCCTTTATATACACATTTCTTAATAAGAATTGTAGTGTAAGATGTTTTGTTGCGCAATCCTTACGCGCTGGACTGATGGTATTTGTGTGAATCAATTTTTTATCCTCATGATTCTTCTAGTTTACATACCTATGAAGGTTATTTTATGACAAATGTGATTTATTTTTTTGTAGTAAAATATTAAGTAACATGTTTAGCAATGAAACACTGACAGCTGTGAAAAACTCATGTAGGTATGCAATACATTTACGACTTAATTGCCTTAATTATAAGGTTAATTTTTAAAAAAAATGTATTAAATCATGTTAGCAAAAAATACTCCTAGCCTGTATTTGAATATATGATACGATATCGTAAAATCAGAGACAAAAAGTTTATGTAGGTACACATTTGTCATTAAACAAAATTAGGTAATATCTGGGAAATGAGGAGGGAACACAAGGTAAAAGTTTACCTAAGTATGGTAACATTATTAGATTACCTCTGGTAATCGACTGATGGACGTTTAACATCCAGGTCAAGAATAAATAAAAAAAAAAACCTCTGGTAACCAACACAGACGTATAATATTTAGATATAGGTCTGTGTTTGTTACTTTCATGATTTCATTTTAATCCAAATGATATTTGTTATGTTAGTATTAATTTTGGCTATGTGATTAGATATAGTATTACTATTTTTACTTATTTGACTTTGACATGTTGCAAATTGCAACATAAAAATTATTCGGACTGTTGTTTGTTTTCCGTGTTTTTACTGTGAAATCGACGTGCCTTGATCTTGACTGTTAATACACTTAACTATGGAGCCAATGTTGTATCAAAACCATGAATTTTCGTGGTAATCAAAACTTATTTAAATATATAGGTACATATATAAGGCTAAACTGATTGACTGATATCACCACACCGCAGGGTCAAAGAACTTTGTATTGAAGGAAATAATATGATGCAAGTGAGCACTAAGAATATTTTTTGAAAGAAACGTTTAAGGGAATGGAATAAGGTACTACAGTTCTACATTTAACTTTATACAAAAATGAAGAATATGCATCATCTAATGTTTATATAAATAATTTGGGTAAAACATTATAATATGATAAGATACCATGATTTCAATCTGCTGTTATTGGTTAGTAGATTTTTGGGTTACTTTCAAATTGATTTACAATTCTCATAATGCATTGTTTTCATAATTGCCTTCTTATTGCAGATATTAACGAAAAGAGTAAGAAAACTTTTTATTTTTTACTAGAAATTTACGCTAGATGATGTTAGTTTATAAATTGCTACTAAAATGAAACCGTTATAATTTTACGTTTACTTCTTGTGTACATGACGTTTTCTTCTATTGCTTATACACTTGTCGATGTTGGTAGGTATAGAAAAAAATAATCTTAAGTAAGAACCCTGCTGCTGTTTGCTCTAGTTAGTGTCGCTCCCTGTGACCATCTGTGACTAAATATTATAATGATATGTCATATGGTTCTAATGTAATTTTTAATGGACAAACAACCCAAAAAGTATATGTAGGTATGTGTGCTTAGAATAACTTATTTTCTATTGTGTAACTTGTTCATGTACTGTTTTATTTCGTTTTTGTTAATTACAAATAATCGATCATATTACACCTAATTTAAAATGCAATGAATGATGTGACGATAATATACTAAAATGTAACAACCCGCATTCTTTTTATCGTCTTTCTTGTCATTGTCGTTTGTGTGTTAAAATATATGTTCAAAATAATCATGGACTGATCAATTGTTTTAAAATTAAGTTATTTTAGGATTAAAATTTATGTCCTAAGGGGTTTTTAACTACTTATTTATATAGTTATACAATTACATATACTTAGTTATTATTGGTATAATTTTTGTATGAACTGTTCATGTTAGTGTTTGTCATTATTACTTTCGACTGACTATACTTAAGGCTTGTGTTTTGAATAAATAGACATGCAAATCTTTTCACGTTTTATTTTTCTTAAACTTATACTAATCCTAATTTGTGCAAAAACGAAAACTTTTTACAGATTATTTTTTAGGAAAAGGTACCTCTTACGGATAATCTGACTGACCACAAGTAACGACAGCTTAAACAATAGTCGCGGGTGCTGTCTACGAAAGTTCTATAGTTAAAGATCTCCATGTCGTCGCCGGGAAAAGGTACTCAATATTGATAAAGAAGGTAAATGTTAAATTAATAAATAATTTAAATATCGTTAGCCACTCGGTTTTGTACAATGTCAGCCGTCTAAATAACTAGAGGGCTCGTGTGGACGGAAGCTCATAGGCGCAGGCCGGGGTTGCGCGAGCGCACGAAGTTCAGAAGCTCGTCGCTGTCCTCGCAGACGAAGGGCTTCACGTGATGACAGGCCACGTCGTGCCACTTGATGCCGTCGTTGTAGAAATTGTTGAGGATCGAGAGACACGACTCGTCGTTTCCCTGTCGAATAACACCAACGATTATGCAAAAATCATATTTCTCTCAAGAGTCGTTGAACCGACACAATGTAAAGACGTTAAAGTAATAAATTCCTCACGCTCGTAAGATGAATCACGAAGTAAATCTACAAACAACTTTCAACTTTCTCGTGGTGCAATTTTCGATGGTTCGTAACGTCCGGGATAATTTGAGGAAACGAGAAAAGAAAAGCGTGCTCCGATTTTAATTACCTCGGCGCGATACCGGTGACCGAGATATTTGATTGATAATTTAATGAGATTTTACCTGGGCGGCTTCGCGATTGTCGGGCTGGGGTTGTCCGTAGCCGCCGGTGTGGGACCAGTCTCCGGTGTTGCGCTGGGTTGTGGGACCGATCTTGGCGCCGGAGCCAGACCAGAACCAGCCGTTCACGTTCGGGGGCTGCAGGTCAGGGCGGTCGCAGCCGGCGAAGTTGCACTTGCGACCGGATGTCCAAATGTATCTCACATTACCACGAGCGATTCTTTGTTTTATGAATTCATTCTCCTGAAAATATAAAATTTAATTTAGTATCTACCTTCATGATAGCAAAAACTTTGTAAGTAGGTAGGTTTGTATCAGTCTTTCATTAAAAATTTATTGGTGTCAACTGCGTGAAGAATATCTAAATTATGGAGATGTACCTACAGACGCCGCGATTACTGAGCTAGGCCGTGGGTGAGGTCTATTCCGCTATTCGAGTCGAGAGTCGCATACCTGAGCGTGCACGAGTCACGGCCGCTGTCAGCGGCAACTGTTAGTTTAAATTAAGTCGTCTTTGTAAAATTGTTCAAATTTCATAGGAATCCGTTAAAATAGATAAAGATAAGAAAGATAAAGGCATCTGCAAAAATGTAATAAGGCATTCGCATTTAACGGGTCCTATTATTTTACCGATCCTCAAATAAGATACCCTAGATCTTTATAGTAATAAAAAGTATCAAGTGAGGTCAGTGTGTTAAGTCGTTCGCCTAATTGGGAAGGGAAGTGAGGTATGGCGCGCGTGTCCGGCACTGGCAGTAGAAGTGGGCGATGCGCGGCCCGGCTACATCAGGAATGTGTGCCGTGTTCCACTCCACATGCCGGCCGATCGCGATCCTAGCCACGGCCTTCTCGTGACGCACTAGGCCATTGCACCCCTTTCACGCGACGCCTTAACGCTCTATAAAGCGCATCAATCTATTCGGTGTGTCCTAATGAATATTGATGTTGGCTCGCTATTATAACTTCATTCGCTGAATACAAGATACGTATGCTTTGCATCGACTGTCACGCGATTCCGGTTCCGAGAGTACGAAACAATAGATGCGAGCTGTACCTACGGCGTTCGTTGACATCTGCAACCGCTACAGGAAGCGCTTAGAGAAAACTTAGCGACTTTGTAGTACCTAGGCATCTACTTAGTTCCCACTACCCGGATGGTTGTGTTGACAATAGGATATGGTACATCCGCAAATGAGCAACACAATTGACGAATACGAACCTCGGATATTTCCAACATTTGTTAAGCAAATGTAATTTACATTTATTAGCAAAAAGTGTAGTTTTTATCGTATTCAGTCATTAAGTATAATTAATGAAATCGGTAGACACTGAACTTACAAAAACTCGTGTCGGAATTTCGTATTGTAGGTATCCTCATTGAGATAGATGTGATGTTCAACTTGGGTAAGTATTTATGTGGCACAACACCGTAAGTTAAGGTCATCATTGGTACATACTACAAAAAATATACTTCTAGTTCGTGATGCGGTCATTAAATGGGAGGCATGGAACGCTGTTCATCATCTCGATCTACAAGTGGCGAGATAAATCTGGTAATTTTTGGTTACGAAATACAAATTGCAGATTAAATTGCTGCAAGTTAAATACAGTTTGATACCTGCCTATTTGGGAAAGTGAACGCATCAGCATCACGACTGACCCTGTTGCGTGATTTATTCGTATTTGCAAGACGATTACGTTCATATAGTGATCTGTCAAGGATTTATTTAATCTACAATCGTCGTGTGAATGTTTGTTGCAGAAACACTTTTGTAAGCATTAATGGGTTGGCGCGATTACCTGTGGCGTTTCCATGGAGACGGCGTCCATGCAGTGCCGGCGGCAGATGTTTCTGGCGTCGAGCCAATCCACCTCCAGACTGCGGGTGGGTGCGTGTTCCCAACTGAAGAAGTATGAGTGGAGAACTCCTCGGGCATCGCGGTAGGTTGAATGACGAACTCCTGATAACACAATCGGTAACATTTACAATGACAACCTAGTTAATCTGACACTCTCAACCTATTTTTTTGGTGCCTACTTAACCATTAATTTTACTTTAATAAGGTAACTTATATATTTAGTAAATTCGAATACGTTATTACCACCTATACCTAACTACCACTATGTCACCAACTAATTTGATTGAATTTATTGATAACTAGCTTCTGCCCGCGACTTCGTCCGCGTGGAACTCCTCCTTTTTTGCAGTCGGTTAAAAAGTAGCCTATGTCCTTTCTCAGGCTCCAGACTATCTTTGTACCAAATTTCATTTAAATCGGTTCAGTAGTTTCAGCGTGAAAGCGTAACAGACAGACAGACAGACAGAGTTACTTTCGCATCTTATCTTATCTTACATATAATAAAACAGTAGAAACCGCGTGTCTGTACAATTGAAATTTTTAACAAAAAATGGGTGTGGGCAATAATAAAAGAGTAACAGAACACAAAAATGATTTTTTAGATTTTCTTTTCTGTCTGTCTGTCTGTCTGTCTGTCTGTCTGTCTGTATGTATTCGCTAATCTTGAAAACTACTGAACAGATTTTGACGCGGCTTTCACTAATAGATTAAGCTCTTCCCTGAGCAACATATAGGCTTTGTTTCATCAAAATCGGATGTCAAATAAAAAAGCTATCGTCTTTTAAAGTTTAAAGGTAATTTTTCTATAGGAGATTTTATAGTTACATAATATAGTACTAGATAGTACTAGATGGCGCCTCAAGGCAATTAAAACGCGCTATAGCTTTTTCTCTGAAAAGTATAATAAATACAAACTGGTTGTTTCTCTACGTTTAAAACTATTTAATTTTGTTTGTCTTGCGATTCGGTTAGTTGATGATTTTGATGTTATACTTGGATATGAAAATACGGACTCTGAACTTGCTTTGTGAATTAGTTGAAAAATATCGGATATAATCTATAATCTAAAAAAATATTGCCTACGTAGATTTATTGAAATAAATATATGTATTATTGTATGTATTTGCTTTGATTTTAAAAATGCCCAGACGAAACGCTTACAACGCATCGCTATTGAGAAATCTTACTCCGCCTAAATTGTGCAATGGAACCCGACTTAGAGTAACTTCTTTACAAAAAAACTTAATCGAAGCTGAGATTCTTACTGGATGTAGTGCAGGTGAAACTGTATACATACCACAAATACCAATCATCCCCAACAATTTCCCATTCCAATTCAAACGGACACAATTTCCAGTGTCCGTTTGCTTTGCTATGACAATTAACAAGTCTCAGGGGCAGACGCTAAAGGCTGTTGGAGTTGATCTCAGGTCGAATTGTTTTTAACCCCCGACGCAAAAACGACGGGGTGTTATAAGTTTGACGTGTCTGTGTGTGTGTGTGTGTGTGTGTGTGTGTGTGTGTGTGTGTGTGTGTGTGTGTGTCTGTCTGTGGCATCATAGCTCCCAAACGCATGAACCGATTTTGATTCTGTTTTTTTTGTTTAAAAGGTGAATATGTCGGGAGTGTTCTTATGTTTGATGAAAATCGGACCAGTAGTTTAATAAATAGAAGGGGGTGAAAGAGGGGATGGAAAAATAAATGTCCACAAATATACTCGTGTGGGGTATCAAATGAAAGAGGGTCGCGAGTACATTACAAAATTGAAATTATAATGAAAATCGGTTGAGCCGTTCAAAAAATATAGGGAGTGAAAGTGGGGATGGAAAATCAAATATCTACAAATATAACCGAGTGGGGTATCAAATGAAAGAGGATCACGTGTACATTACAAAATTGATATTATAATGAAAATCGGTTAAGTAGTTCAAAAAATATAGGGAATGAAAGGGTGGAAATGGTTAACCATATGACTACAAATATAACCGAGTGAGGTATCAAATGAAAGAGGACCACATGTACATTACAGAATTCCATATAAAATGGAAATTGGTTAAAAAAATAATAAGTTACCTACCTACTTTCAAAAAGTATGAAATAAAAAAAATAAATTAAAAAATTTAACAAACCCCCGACATAAAAACATAAAAGCTGTCTAAAATGTATAAAAATAATAAAAACTTGATATTAGGTAGGTACCTAAGTATTAATAGGTATTTCTACAAAGAAAACGTCATGTCGGGGGGACCTCCTTAGATTTCGATACATAGTAGGTAAATATAGATAGGTGCTATTAGGTAAATGATGAGCGGTCCCCCCGACGTGACGTTTTCTTTGTAGAAATACCTATTAATACTTAGGTACCTACCTAATATCAAGTTTTTATTATTTTTATACATTTTAGACAGCTTTTATGTTTTTATGTCGGGGGTTTGTTAAATTTTTTAATTTTTTTTTTTTTCACACGGCCAACTATACGTGGCTTGCTCGCGGGTTAGTAATGCGGATAACCTTTTCATATTAGCCCCAGAAGGAAAAACTGTTAATGTGGTTTATAAAGACATTTTATAATTTACATTTGAAAAATTAAATACATACCTATATTATATTGTTTATATTATTTGTCTGTCTATCTGTGTGTTCCGGCTAATCTATAAAACAGCTGGACTGATTTGGACGGGACTTTCACTGGCAGATAGCTTATGTAATAAAGAGTAACTCATTTTAGAAAAAAATCTTTAATTATCCATACTTATGTCCCAGTACTTAAATTCCACGCGGACGAAGTCGCGGGCACAGCTAGTTTATAATATTAGTAGGGATATAGGTAAGAAAAAGGTTGCTGATATTTTTTAAGTAGGTCATCTTTTATTACCATTATTTACTGGTGGTAACAGGTGAAAAAAGCGCATTAATTACCGACATTACCTTCTTGATTATAGTATTATTATGTACTTAGTTCACAGACTTAACTCGATTGTGTCATCTCGAGTAAAGAACAGTACTTAACTCTCAATACACACGCTAGGAGGAGTTAAATTGCAACATGCCATATAGGTAAGTAAGTTACCAGACCACGAGTAGACCTACCTTACTGTTCGTACGGATAAGTATAATCTATTGAACAACGGTGACGACAGACCTAGGTATATGTACGTCTTTCGAAATAGAGTATAAATCTTAACGGGTCGTCGTTCACGTCTTTGCACAACCTTGTCCATTTTCTGTTCGTTCACACACGTTACCCATTGTTCGAAATCATTAGTCCATCTAAATAAATGGTTACATTAGTAATAAAATTATATCGTAATGCTTAATTGAGTCTTACAGTTGTACGCCAAACAAACACGGCATTAATAAGCGCACTCTTTTTTACGCTCTAACAAATTATCCAATCAAAAAGCAACGGTTCAACGAGCTAATAAAGCTCTCCAAGTAGGTAATAAGAGACATTACCGTACGCGATCAAAACAAACCTATGGTCAGGTGGTTCAATGAAGCGACTCTTTCGTAACTAGAAAGTGCACATTCATGCCTCTCTCCGACTCATCTCCTGTGCCGTGTTGAGTATTGGTTAACATGTGTGTGCATTTAGTAAGTTTCCGAAAATTATTACGCATCGAAGAATCAACCGCCAAAGTAAAAAGTAGGTGGTTAGCTAATTGACTTTTTGTCACTTACGTAACGAAGAGAGAATAGAGGTGTCGTTTTTGCTTGCTGATATTGACATGTCAAATCGTGAGAAAGACTGTTACGTATTAAGTAAGATTTGAACGCTGTATACTGCGTAGATATAACAATGCAAGAGAACATAGAAAGAAGTTGTTATGGAATGCACATTAAGCATCACATACCTAGGTGACTCGTTTCTCAGAAAAATAGTGTTATCGTAGTTTGTAAAGTTTAGGTATTTAAATACCTACTTATCTAATTAACTACTTTTTTTAAAAATAATCTCAACTAAATTCTCTCTTTCACTTTATTCGTTCGAAAAAAATAAGCAAGTTTCCAGTTCGAATCGTAATCAATCAGCCGTTAATTTATTTTTCAGAGCTGCTGGACGCTTCATAGCGTACGAATTTATAGCTTTCTAAAGGGTTTAAGTCTGGTAACTACTTATTGTGATTGATATACATTTCCGAATCAAGTTAAGGTTTTTTATAGTATCGTATTTAGAATTTTAACAAAACCCTGGTTGGCCACATAAAGGACCTTTGTTTGCTTTGTAAACGAGTTCAATGTTGATTGTAATCGCGAGCGCACTCCCACATGGCGTGTCGTCACATTCAGGAGCCGTGCCCCGCATATGCCTCCATGTTGCGAAACATGATTGTTTCCCATAGAATCGCAATACATAATAATATTTGTTTAGTTGGTTATTGCAAGGATGTCGTACCTAGCTATTTGTATGTTCTAAGAAATGATCCTAAGCCGTACCTATATGCATGACTATGTGTCTAGGCCGGAAAAGCTAATGTCGTAATTTTTACTTTAAATGTCCGTACTAATATAATTACCTAGGTACTTATCAACGCAAATGTTTGTAAGAATGTATGGATATATATGTTTATTAATTCTTTCATGCAAAAACTGCTGAATGGATTTTGATGAAACTTTACAATAATGTAGCTTACACATTAGCATAACATATTATGGGTAAAGGTATAGTGTAAAGTACTAATCATGCGCAGACGAAGTGGCGGGATATACCTAGTCTACTATAAACATTGAACTAGATATTGCTAAAGATGTCATCGTTAATTAGGACATTGCTTAGGTTCCCACAGCTTCGATTCATCTGCATTAGTACATTAGGGTTTTTCAGCCTATTATGTGATTTATACGCGACAGTAACTAGTTGATTGTATCTACGAGTATGTTAAAGATTAACTAAGTAAATGTATTTTAGTAGATTTATTTAAGTGCGTATTATACGAAGCTCGTGTGTCGTACGTGCTTATATTTATCCACGTAAACATGCTTTTTAATTATCTCGATCCTGCCTAGTTGTAAAATAAGTAAATACCCAAGTACCTACTTTACGATAAACACCGTAAAGGGTTCGTGACTTCGAATAACACATCTTAAGCAAGGACCCATCGGATGATTACTTCAAAGCAATTAATGTGCAAGGTGAGCCACTAGTTACTTTACTAAAGGGATGGGTACACGTACACAGATATGTAGGTACATGCATGCATGAAAAGATCGATTAACTGAAGACGTCCGTTAAAGTTTGTTAGTCATAAAAACTATGTTGAAACATCTATAGGACTAGTCATGTGAACAACACAATCACCTTAAATATCATGCAACCTTGTTCTAAATGTCGTGACCATCTGTACGCAGGTACTAATGAGGTAGTGACTTACGAACATACTTAACGACTGACTTACAGCATGTATGTATACAAATAAACAGAGAATAATTATTTCCATTTTAGGTAGGTATTAGAAGTCATTCGCTACATCCGTGCAAAATTCATAATTTATTGGCCCTTACAAACTTCCGCAAAAGAATAGGTATATATATAGTTTTGTGTTGATTGCTATTAGTGCCTCCACTAACAGCAATCAAAACAGAACTATATAAGTATATATTTTTTTATGAAAATAACTACACTTAGTACCTACTAAGAAATTTGTAGGTAGGTACCTACAATCATTTCTGATGCTTTCGAGCTTATTACGAAACAACCATAACGGATTTATTTGCTATAATAAAATACACGAGTTAAATCCGTTATAAATACTTAATTATTTCATTCCAATCAATTTAATGATTCTTGCGTGGTACTTACTTGTATTTTATAATACATCTATCACAATTTTGAACGTCTGTAACATAAAATAACTAGGATTCTAATAAAAACAGAACATTTAATTTATATTAACTAATATAATTTTAGTATTATCATCTCATACAGTATTTTTTTACTTATAGGTATAGCTACCTACTTTTTAAAACCACAAAGAGATAAAAAAAATCTGTTTGGAATTTATTTATTTATGCCAGATGCAAATTTTATAGATTAATATTCGTATTCGGAGTATGCTAAAAATATATCTACCTACACCTTATTTTATCATCACGTGTCGAGTTCAAAAGAACGGAACCTACCGTCTACTTACCAAGGTATTCTTTTAGGTAAATATATTGTATTATTATATTGTCTTGCTTGTCTGTTAGTTAGCCTCCGAAATTTTTAAAATCGCGTGTTATGGTCTTTTGGTTGTTTATTTATTTATTTATTTATTCTTTATTGCACAAAAAACTAATTAATGTACAAAAGGCGAACTTAATGCCATACGGCATTCTCTACCAGTCAACCTTGTTGGTTGTTATGTACACTCTGTAATATTTATCAACCTACTTACATAAAAAAGAATACCTACAGACGCTCGACGCTTTAAATGTCGGATTACTTTTAATAGGACAGGTACGTCAGTACAAATAAGGGATATTTGTAAATTTATCCCCTGAGGGAGTGAAAAAGAGCAATAAGTTTTAACGTTTTCTAAACTTTTAAATTACGTTCAAAATGAAACTTGTGAAAAGTTTCAGGAAAAGCTAGCATTACCTACTTATATGGCCAGCTTGACTTTGTGAAAAATTAACATCTTTCTTAAAAAAAAAATGCTTCTTTTTCTGTATTTACATGTTACTTAATGTGACATTAGGAGAAATATACGTACTGTTAGCACAACTTCTTGGATCTGGTAGAGCTAATCGCCTCTGTGCTTCGGCGAAGCACAACACGGCGAGTAGGACCGCTGCGGCCAGGCAGGTGTGCCTGCTCATCTGCGCAAACACAAATATAAATATTACAAAATAATTTCTAATGTCTTCGCGCTTATTACACATTGGAATGAAACAACTACTTACTTTTCGAAAGGTCAGCAAATAAAATAAATTACGCGAGTCAATTCCGTTATGGTTGGTTCATTCCAATAAATATTACAATTTGTATTATATGCAACTTAAATATAACTTAATGTGTATATAGATAGGTATAAGTAGTAAGTGCGCTGTCAAATTTTGTACCTAGGAAAATAACTTAGGTATTGCTCTATGATAACTCTATTAAGAATGTTGTGTGTAAAGAAATGATACAAAAAAACCGGCCAAGTTTATTTTTTAGTTTTTTTTCACGGCATACATCATCTTTGAAAAATTTAACTATCACGGTCCATGAGATAGAGCCTGGTGACAGACGGACTGACGCGATGACGGAGTCTCAGTTTTAGGGTTCCGTTTTAGCCCTTAGGTACGGAACCCTAGAATGAACGCAAATTTGTTATCAGTTACGTTTAAAAGTTATACATCTCTATAGCACTTACTATGTTACCTACTTAATTATACCTACGGTGCTATTGAGGTTTAGACATAATTAACTAGTACGTATACCTACATAAATGTATATTACCTAATGTATGAAATGCCACCTTTTAGCCGTAAATTCCTCGTAAGGATAAAGCTTATTCGAGTTAGGTGAAATCCAGCCTAAGTTATAACAGAATCAAGGGTAAGTGGGCTCGTCGCTATTCGCATCAGTAAACAGTCGACGCCCAGGTGTCGGTCGATGTCACCAAGCATTCCGCGCCGACGAAAGTGGTAGGTATCTGCAAGCCGACGGCAATACCAACCTACGAGTTCGCTTTCTTTTATTTATGCAGACTTCGACTGCCTGAGGACAATCGATACGTGAGATGAATTTATTTTGTTGTATTTGTGAAAGCAAAACCCGCCTCGCTGACCTCCTTGCTACGAGTTTAAACGTTTGCGTGAAAAGGTGCTCAACGCGAGAAATCGTCGATTTGGGACGCATTTTATGGTAACGGAAAGCTGCGTATCTTTCTTCGTTATACTCCGGCACAATGTTTACAGACGTGTCGTTACTGCTATAGAGTAACCATTAGGTAATAGCCCGCCTTACAAAAGACAAAATACATAATCGTGAAATTTGCCACGGACAGTTTTCAGTTTTGTTTAATAGGTACCTATACTTATATTTTATTTGGTATAAAGCTAATATTTGTCCAAATATTTTTTTTACATTCAACTAATAAAAAGTTTACACACTTTGATGCAAGCAATTTAAGCGCTACCGAGTGAACGTTTTAAAAAGTTTCTGAAACTTTTTCCTTTTTTATTGGAGTAGCTAAGTTAAGTAATTATTGATTTATTTAAGAGTTATGAGATACCTAATATGCGTTTAAAAACGAAAACAATAAAAAGACACCCTTAATCGCCGTCATTTTATCATTATGGTAGTTCACCATTTAAAAAACACACGTGTTTAACCAAAACTGGGTATTTATATTCACTGTAATATTTGATATAGATGTGGCACAAGTCTGGTACCTCGGTGGCTGGGTCGGGTCGGGTCAAGCGGGATCGGTGAACGCTACGAGCGGGCGATGCGCGTGCGGCTGTCGTTGGATGCGGCGGAGGGACGCGTGTGCAAAGCGCGGCTACGTCGGAGGGACTGGCGCAGGCGCAGGTCTCTTCTCTAATTAAGCCTCCGCCCCATTCATTCACTTTCACTTCCAATATGAGAGAAGCCTCAACCGCATCGCCGCGCCTGTGTCGATCAGGACACAGAGACCTTCGGAGGTCACAGCCGGAAACAAATGAGGTTGCATAACAAACCGGTCACCTGTGCCCACTTTTGAAACAACAATTTGGGATACCATAAACGCACAGTGGTGTTCATAATACTTCCTTCCTGTCATCAGCTAAGTCATAAACAATTAAATATCTAGGTATAATCGTTTGTAGTTACCGTTAGCAATACGTAATAGATATGCAAATACATTTCGCTGTAAAATTATTAAGTAATCGTTATTAAGTGTAGGTATTAGCTTGTAAACGAAACGCGGATAGCGCTGTGGGTTCGTGTTCCAGAGGTGGTAGTAAGTATAATAAAAAATAGGTATAAAACAGCGTCATTTCTACTTCCTGCAACACTAACACGCGGTATTTTAAACCGCTAACAAATAGGTATATATGTACCATTAGTACATCTGGGTAGCTCCTATTTTTTTTACTTTAGGTACCAATCGAAGAAATTAATTAGGTATCTTCATAAACAAAAGTAATTAAACAATAATTCATATATCAACGAAATACAGTACCTACCTAAGTGTGTTAGATACGTGAGATATACTTATTTCAATTGTAATCATTATAACGGCTCATCACAAAAAGCTCGCGTGTAGCGTGATATAACTAAAAGCATACCTACTATAAAATTGAGGTCACTGGACGACTAGAAGAAGTCATGTGGAATTCTTGACCTCGTGATGACAGGTTATAAATAAGTATCGTGTATCTACGTGATTATTTGCAATGCTGACTGCATGTAAAGTGATTTGCTATTGACCGTGAAGCATGAAAGCTTCATGAGCTAACTTATAATCAAGATCATTATTCTCCTACAAGTTTTTTCGAAATATACGTTCTAACAAGAGATTTCTTTGGGATGGTGATTTTTTTTTATTTAAATATAGAGAAATTTAGCTTTATAGGTACGCAAATTGATGATGTTTGATTGGATCTAGTTAGTTTTCATATTTATAAACACTTATGAATAAAGTTCAGAAAAAAGCTCTTGTTATGTAGAACGGGCAAAAAATAAAAGTAACAACTATAGTAGGTATTGCTTGGACCAGAATAAAAAAATTACTTTATGATTTTTTTACAGCTCGAAATAGCAGCATTGGTAGGTAAGTACATACATACATACATACTTAGTTTCAGACCTCATATTTTGAAACTTATCAATTAGGTACCTAATAATTTTATAATATTAATGTACTTGAATTAGTAGGTATAATTAACGGCGGGACGGGAAACTGTACATAACTTTCTTTGTTTGAATAAGAAATCTCTACAATGTCTTGTTGCGGAAAAGTCATATCATTTACCCTGTCTATAGCAACTACCTACATATTATTATTATAGGAATCATCTGTGGGAGCCACTTAACATACCGGCTGCAGGCAATTAATTTGTAACTTTGGTATTTTATGAAAATGGGAGTTATTTCAATGACTACTGATTAATATTTAGTTTTTCACGATTATTGTGAATGTGGTTTACCTACTGCTGTATTATCACATGTACCTATATTATTGTCTCGCCTATTGTAATCTTAGTTTAGAGTGATGAATGTTGTAAAATTCTAGAACTAAACGTTAAACACTTATTTAAAAAAAAACTAGTTTTGCTCTATGTATGGTGAAAGGATTAAAATACTAAGTATCCGGTTCGAAGGACTAGTTCAAAGACTCAGATGCTAAAATGTATAATTTTATCATCACAATGAATCACAAAAACTGTCCGAGCTGGAATAATAATAATACTAGAGTAAGATCCCAGTGCCGCCAGACCTACGTCATTTTAGCAAAGCTGAAATTTCGATGACTTATAGTCTAGTATGTGGTTAAGAGAGTATGCGTACTTACTAGCTCGAAAGCGGGGCCCTTTCATAGATAGCGCGAACTAAAGGTGTTTCAAAAATTAGGTAAACTACGTCATTTTAGCAAGCCTAAATTTGACATATATAACTACGTGGTACTATTTCCAGACTCTTTGTAAGCAGCCAGACCAGTCCAATGGGCCAATTATTCTCCAAGACACCTCAGACGCTTTTAAGGTACCCAAAAAATGGATCTCAAAGATGGATGAACATAAACATATCGTGATAGAAGAGTCTGGAAATAGTACCACGTAGTTATATATGTCAAATTAAGGCTTGCTAAAATGACGTAGTTTACCTAATTTTTGAAACACCTTTAGTTCGCGCTATCTATGAAAGGGCCCCGCTTTCGAGCTAGTAAGTACGCATACTCTCTTAACCACATACTAGACTATAAGTCATCGCAATTTCAGCTTTGCTAAAATGACGTAGGTCTGGCGGCACTGGGATCTTGGACTATACCTACTTAAATCCAGAGAAAGTTAAAACTAACTTTAAAAGTTTTTAATTTAACCCTGGTGGTGTACAGATAGTTAATCATACCTACTGTTAGTTTGTGGTTTTGACGACATCTGCGTTGGGGCTGGTCGGGGCGAGGCCCGCGAGGTCGGAGCGTGCTTGTGAGATAACTGTGGATATAAGTGAAAGTCAAACAACACATTTGTTTAGTGACTTTTTGCTAACAACTTATTTACTTACTCGGTTCATTTATATTTGTAAATACATTCCGAAGTGTTAAGTAATATTTCCCTGTCAATAAAGAATACCTCCAAAACATCGTAGGTGCGTACTACGGTAGTAACTAGGCCAAACTACAGCTTAGAGGTAGGTTAAATTATAATTAGTGACCTGCTGTAACGTGCAAATAACGATCTCTTACAACTAAACTTTTGAGATAGGTACGTACACTATCGTCAGCTCAGTCGTGCTACGATTATAGGGACTGTAAGTTTTCGAAACGTCAGCAAGTAAAATAAAATACTTACGCGAGTTAAATCCGTTATACTTGTTTCATTGCCATGGGTATTAATAACCGCTAAGGTATCAGACATTATTAAATAACAACCTATTTGATATTCGGCGACTCGTGCCCCGAAATGTCTTTTAACGAATTTAAGTTTAAGAATAACAGGTTGTAAGTAGGTATATCAAAACATAAATACTGATTACACTACAGATGTGTGTGCAGCAATGGCCGTGGATGCAATGATGTCAGATATTGCCATCATGGCAATGCGCTTCTGTCGTTAAAGGCTAAATAATCTTAATTCTCAATCGAATTTTCTCGAACTGTTTCAATATCAATTTTATTTAAAGGAAACAACAAAGAGTAATTTAAGACATTGGACTTAGAAGTCAGAGTTATATTATTATACATGTAACTATATTATTATAGATGTTTATACGTACCTAGACTAGATATGGTTACTTTCTGGCACGTAGATAAAAGGTATAAAAAAACACCACAGTTGAAACCGTACATACTTAGATTAATTTGAATTATATCTTTATCATTTAGAGTAGTACGAATTTACCTACAAAATTATTTTGCGTACACCAACGCACAGAACGGAAAATAACAACTTCGATATATTGACCAACATATAACCAACTATAAGACTTAATAACTAAATATGAGTGTCTATATACGTAACACTTAGTTTATTATTTGAGGCAAACCGCATGATTTCATGTTGACGACAATTTTAAGCCGCAATTTTAATTTTAAACCTAGCGAATGCACTAGGTACCATCTTTTGGCACACAAAGCGCTACATCGTAAACCCAGTTACTAACAAACGTTACCTTGAAGCTAAGTGTGAGCACCTATTTTGACAATAAATTGTGGAGGATACAATTTGTTATGTACAAATACACGTTTCGCAAAAGCGACGCTCCAAAGCTTTCAAAAACATGGTGGGGTCGTTCTTTCGAATAGTAATTTATCTCGGGGATAATTACGAGGATATTAAGAGAAGCGGTTTAGCGTACTGGTATAAGAAGATAGATTGTATTATATGAGCGAGACTTTAGTTGCGTAATTAAATGCAGGTCGGCGGTTCGTCTGCTCCGCGGTCTAGCCTCTGCCCCCGGCGAGTACCTGCCGCTTACTTTTTAGCTTAATTGCCTACCAATTAAAAAAAAAATATCTCCATAATATAACGAATACTCAGTCAACAACAGCTTTAGACTTTCAAATATTTTACCTTATTCTAGTTAGGAGACAGACTGAGTAATAAGAACCCGCACGAATTAATAATTTACTTTGGTTTATTAGATTTTTATTCCACGACCTTACTTTTCATTGTTGACTGTTGTATTTTGTCCGCTGTAGATTCCTATTCCTACGGATGAGTCTATTGTTTGCTATAGACCAGGTATCATCGTGAGCATAATCTTAATTTGAACACAGGGATAGTAATTAAGTAGGTAGGTAGGTAGGTACCTTGGAAACGCCATAAAGTGCACTTTGTATATATATATATAGTTCTATCATTAGTTAAATGCAAGTTAGTCAAATAAGTACAAACTTGTATGTTTATAACCCTATTTCAATGTAAATCCGGTGGGTACTTTCTTCAATAAGTACATAATCGGTAACGTAAGATAACTACGGAAGGCGTCTACCTATGGGCTATGAGTATAGTATTAGTAGGCGACTCTTTATTCAATGAGTGACACCCGTATGTGTTGCACTGCTAAAGGTAGGCGTTTGGAACTCGCTTTCACGGTTGGTACCGGCTGGTCGATAGGTTCTTCATGTCTGTCATAAATATTCACTCTACGGTGTCGAGCATTAGTGTGACGTACGACAAAGCAAATGTTTGAATAGATACCAGACACCTCCGATAGATCCGTGACTGTAGAAATTTGCACCGACCCAACGGGTGTGGTCGACAATACGACGTGTTACGTAACAGCATATGTGACGCTGTATGTACCTACCTAACCTTAAGGGCAAAGATTTCGTAAGCATATTGGGGACTATTCAATCGGATATTTTATTATTAAACTCTAAATAGCTAGGAAGATTTTTATATATAGGTAATACCTACTACTTAAGACATAAACTATAAAAGGTACTTATTCCAATTAGAATTGTGTTCCCTTTGTTCCTCACCTGCAAAGAGAACTAGGTGTTAGGTAGGTACTACAACGGAACAAAACCATACCTACTGTATCCACCTAACTACCTAATTTCTAATATTTATTTACCTACTTATTTACATACAGTAGGTATTCAACAAATAATTGTACCTAATGGAACTTATTTGGGTAAGGCCGCGGAAATGGGCAATAAGTAACATAGAGGTAACGTAGAGTTTATTCGTTACTTTAACGCAGAAATAACGTATAAATATTGTAAGGTTGAGTTCATAATAAACAAAAAAACTCGTATTTTTGTAATCTTATTTTTTTTTTATTTCGTCACTGGGTAAGGCCGCGGAAATGGGCAAAAAGTAATATAGCGTTACCTCTATATTACTTTTTGCCCATTTCCGGTACCTTTTTTGACTATAAATGCGACAAAATAGCTTCTTTCGTTTTTCTTTTTGCTTTCGTTTAAATTTTCGAGTGAGTATTTTTCAATTCTCTGACTTAATTTTAAATCTGAGTTGTCTAAAGTCTGATATTGGTAACGAAGGATGAGTAACGTAGAATATCTCGATTTTTGTTCAAAAAATATAATGGTCTACAGATCCTATTTAAAATAGTATAAATATTATTTAACATAATAATTATAATCGTTAATCTATCATACTTTTGATATGAAGTGAGAGCTAAACGAAATATGCATAAGAAAAGCTTACATCTCCACTTGAAGTGGTCAGGGTACCCTTGGGACAAACGCCATTTTTGAGCTAATATTTTAGAAAACAATTTTTATTTTTTTTGTATGACTTCTTAGATTTATTTTGTAAGCACATTTTCAACCTACTTTGAGTTCAAGAATATAGTAAAAAAAGATTTATTACGATAACTTTAATATTGATTTTTTTATGAGATCGTAAAGTCTAGGACAACTTTTTTTTTGAAATATTGCATTTTTGGCGGCCTTACCCATTTATTGATTTTATTCCGATGTTTAGAGAAATCGTCAGTCCCAGTCGTCAGAAGACTGAAAACAAAAGGTAACTAACTAGGTAGTAAGTTACTTAGATACCTACCCACTCTTATTAATAATTAGTGAATTACTCCTTCGGTTTATGAATTTAAATATTTAATTTAGCAAGCATAGCACAACGTGCCCAAGTCCTCGGTTTTTAGTTACCTTAATTACTTACTTAAAAAAAACATTAACGTAATGCAATAGCGTAGATAGGTACGTACCCTACGTAACTAGTAGGTAAGTTTTCTATTATAGAGGAAAAACATATTAAATACAACCGAATGAACCATTTAAATTAGTTTTTTTCGAAGTCGGTTAAAGATGGCGTACTTAAACTTCGTCGTTAGCATTTTTAAGTCGTAGTAAACCAAGTTACTGTAACAAGCTCCATCTATCGACAAACTCAAAAAAGTATTTTTTAAGCTATTTATACACTATTAATCAAAGTTGGGTAAAAAATGTATTACCCGTGATATTATTTTGCGAAATTAAATTAAACTTGTTGATTAACTAATTCCATATTTTGTTTAAATTATACTTGAGAAACATTTTATCACACCCTCTAGAAATAATTTAACGATCTTTTATTGATAAATTACGCGATTGGCTGACACTGTACGAACTATAATCATTCTTTATTCATAGACAACGGTTCTTGCTTACACTGTGGTATTCTAGAAAAAATAACCAGCTATACTATAGACAACACCCTTCCTTCCTTCTTATAGAAAGGTGGAAAAATGGCTGATAATAAGTTATACGAAATTTTGGGTGTTTCTAGAAATGCTAGCGAGTCTGACATAAAAAGGGTAAGCATAATTGTTATTATCTAATTATACATTACTATTCCAGTATAAAATGTTCTGGATATTTCTCTGTTCAGACATCGCATAGCATGTTACATCCATTGTTCATAACGTCATTCTTACTTGCAGAATTACCACAAGTTAGCGAAGGAGTTCCATCCCGATAAAAATCCTGCTGCTGGAGATAAATTCAAAGAAATCAGTTATGCGTATGAAGTATTATCGGACCCGAAGAAAAGACAAACCTACGATAAGTATGGGCTGAAGGGGTTGCAAGAAGGTGGACAGGGTGGCGGTTTTCCCTCTGATGACATCCTCGGCCACTTCTTTGGTGATATATTCGGTATGGGAGGTGGCAGTAGAGGCCGAGGTCGCGCTCGTGGTGAAGATACTATTCATCCTTTGAAGGTAACTTTGGAGGATATGTACAATGGGAAAACTTCTAAATTACAACTAAGTAAAAATGTAATCTGTGGCCCTTGTAAAGGTGTGGGTGGAAAACCTGGAGCTGTAACATCTTGCAAAGATTGCCATGGACAGGGTATCAAAATGTCTTATCAGCAGATAGGGCCCAATATGACTCGGCAATTCCAAACTCGTTGCCCATCATGCCAAGGACAAGGTGAAACCATAAATGAAAAAGACAAATGCCCAAAGTGCAAAGGTAAGAAAGTTCTCAATGAGACTAAGATTTTGGAGGTTCATGTTGAAAAAGGCATGCGGGAAAATCAGAAAATTTTCTTTAGAGGTGAGGGTGACCAACAACCTGACACTCAGCCTGGAGATGTGATCATTGTCCTGCAGCAAAAAGCACATGATGTATTCCAACGGACTGGTGATGATCTTGTTATTAAACATGAAATTACTTTGACAGAGGCTCTATGTGGGTTTGAATTTGTTGTAAAACATTTAGATGGACGTGACTTACTCATTAGACACTTTACTGGAGAAGTGGTCAAACCAGGTGATCTTAAGGGAATTCAGGGAGAAGGAATGCCACAATACAAGAATCCATTCGAAAAAGGCAATTTGTATGTAAAGTTTGATGTTGTCTTTCCTGAAAACAACTTTGTCACCGAAGAACAATTAAAACAGATTGAAAGTATATTGCCACCGAGACCGGCATTTGTCATGCCCACTGGTGAAGATGTAGAAGAGGTGAACCTGATGGAGTATACAGCCAATGATCGCAATCGTGGACGTGAGGAGGCCTACGCTAGTGACGATGAAGAGCATATGCATGCAGGCCCAGGAGTACAATGTGCTCATCAGTAGTTCAATTATCCTTGTGGATTTCTACTCTGACCTCAAACGGATTTTATTTAGGTAGTTTAATATTTCCAAACATTCTAACATTAGTTTCAGAATGCTAGATTTTTGATTTTATGAGTGCAGTTATTTTGTGACTAGATTGCAATGATAAATTTAATAAAGGTCACAGCTAAATTTATAATTTTCTAGTGGAAATTATAGTACACATAGTTGCACGCTAAACTTAATTTTTATATTATGTAGGCCTTTTTCTATAATATTACATTTATCTGTATCAGTGACCTGAATAACCTTATCTGCAGTTTTTGGGCAAGATATATACATTATTATTGTATTGGTTTAAATGTCAGTGAGTTTCCTTTAAGTTATTCATTCCAGGGACATTTTTTGTATGGCTGAGGCAAATAATCATCATGAATTATAACAATTTTGTTTTATTTATTACATAACCTAATTCCTTAAATAATTTGACACATTAAAAGATCTTTACGTTAATTGCAGCAAAATCTTGAATTTATAAAATGGTGGTGGAGGCAGGAGTTACTGTCATGTAGTTTGTTCTGAAAAATAAATTAATATTTAGTAAAATTATTCAGAATCCATAAATATGTATGGCAAAGCAAATTTAACTCGCTAATTTACCTAATTAAAATATGTGCAACTTAGAATCTTAAAACACTTTGTAGTTTGTTGGGTACAGTAGGTAAGTATCATGTAATGTAGCAGCCAAGGTTAAATGTTGAAAAACAAAAAATAATACACCTATGTAGAATTAGGTGTAGTAGCCTTGGTCTAGTAACATGTAATGATATATTAGTACCATAGAGGCAACCATAAATAAAATATAATTACTTACAATCAGTCGACTGTATAGATTCATAATATTTCTGAAAATCTTTTCGACTTCTGCAAAGTACATTTAGATTGATGTCACTGAGCCCAAATTTTCGTAGCATTTCGATCCTAAGTTTTACAGTGTTGGGTGATGCAGATAATACTCTGGGCTTCCTTGCTATATCATCTACTCTAAATCCTTCACTTATAAGAAAGTCCAAAAAATGTTTTACCTAGACAAAAAAAGACAATTCAATAATCATATCAGTACGTATACTCTGTATCAAATATATATTGTATTAGACAATAGGTAGGTACTTAATCTTAAATTTATTGATGGTTTATATTATCAAAGTTTGTTATATTCATAGTTCTCGTAAATAAGGCAATCAATATTCACTGAACTAACGAGGTTATCTTGCTATCCTGTTTTGGATTTATTCTTTGAAATCTAAACTTGTAGAAGGTCTTTTAACTATGTGTAGTATGCATAATAATAATTCGCTGCTTCTCTGGTATAGTGTCACAACTCGAAATGTGTTACCATTCTGAATTGAAATTTATATGTGACGGTTCACAGTCTTAAATGGAGTAACAAATTATTTCGAGTTGTGACACTATTCTAGAAAAGCAGCGAATATGCTGCTTTTTACCATATTTCTCTTAGATGAATATGGGTTAATATATATATTAATATAGATGAATATGGGTTATATATTACGTAAATGTATACCTTGGTAACTCTAATTGTCTTGAGAGCTGGTATTTTGGAGCACATTTCTTCAACTGCTTCAATTGAAGTGTTTAAGCGATTTGCAAGGTATACTTGTGTTGATTTATTTTCGCCTAAAATATCTTTAGTTTCTTGATATAGTGTTATATACCTAAAACCAAAACATTCAGTAAAAAAGTCCTTAATGTTATTTGTATATATAAAATATTCTAGTAGTAGTAGTCTAAATTACTGCAATCTACTGTTTTCTTTGGTTTATATATTGCATGGTATGGATGTTTTTGTTGAACAAATTATTTGAAACTTTTGAATCTTTAAGCACCAAATTTTTATGTTTTCTAGCAACAGTTTTATTAATCAGGCCAGCATATATATAAGAATTTCACTGTACCTATTGAGTATTTCTTCATTGCATCGGACCATCCATGGATAGAACTTCTCAATACCCATGTCCTGAACCTTCTGTAGTCTATCATGGATAGTCCCATGATGATATTTAAGCACCCATAAATCTCTCAAAATTCTATCACCTGATACACCAAATTCTGTAAATAAGTAAGTATAGGTATAAGTTTATTTTTTAACAATAGTCATCTGATATTAATCAAAGTTTTTTAAGTTTTTGAACACATACAGGTTCCAGGAAGGAGAAGTGTTATCCTTAAGACTGTTTTCTCACTTTTCTACAACTAAAAAATAAATGTATTTAATAAATACTAAGTATAATTACTTCAGAATTTTAGAATAGCAATACCTACTTACTTAGAAGCACATTCAATGAGCTCTCAATCCAGTCAAAAGATAAACTGTAGATGAAAGTTCTTTTAACCAAGCATTCGCTCAGTTTAGATGATGAGCACTGCAACCATAAATATAAAAATGTCAACCCTTTCATTATAGATGATTATGATTTCATTATATGTTGTTATTATGACTCAATCCAACAAAGTTGCTGATAGGAATACAAACTATGATGATAGATAATCTTTCAATTGTCCAGAAGAATATGGATTATTTAATTACATTTAATCAATTACAATGCTCTAAAATGAGGAAACAATTCTTATGTGCAAATAAAATATGAGGATATCAAGTATTAGCTAGGAATAGCATAAAAAATAGCAAATAAATATTATTGTACCTTAATTTTATTTGAAATATAGTATAGCCGGTTACTGCAAAATCCGTTTCTATTATCGTTTTTGGTTGTTTCATAAATATGTACTAAAGTTTTAATGGGCAACTTATAGTAAGGCAGTGCATCCTCTGGGCTCAAAAAGTTCATCTGTAGAATTAATTTAGCTTTATCTTTATCAAAACCATTGCCTGAAAGAATTTCAACATGGTACAATTATGGTACTATCAACTAATTGATTCTACGTATATAAATCTTGCGTAGCAAGCATACACATACCATTATTTTCTTTTGTTACATATTTTAGATTCGCTTTGTTTGGTCTTCCGTATTGTATTAAATGAGTAGAAAAACTGTTTGTTAATGAAAATGTAAACCGCCATTGCACTATGCACTTATTATTTGGTAAATTAGTTTGTGTTATAAGTTTAAAAAATGAAAACAAAGTTTTACTCATTGTTATTATTCATAATCACAGGGTATTACATATATTATATGTAGTAAAGTATAATGATATGGTTCAAAACACTATATTTTTAACAGTATGAACTAAATAAATTAAACAAGAATCACAGAATTCATTGGTCTAATCTTAGAACTAAAACTTTATTATTTTAAGGAAACTATAGATCTGATATGACTGACAATTGACAAGTGACAATTGATAGTGACAGTTTCCGTCAGCTTCAGATAATAATATTATGGCTATTATGCCTGGATTACATCACATTATTAGGTAATATTTTAGTCGGCCAAGGTGACTAAAGTTCAAGTTTTGTAATATTTCAACAATTTGACAAAAAAAAAATTAAATATGTTACTGATGGTTTAGTAAATCTAAATAAGTAAATTTAATTAAAATAATTTGTAGGCATTAGCTATTATGAATGCGAAGGTCGTAATGCGTTGGCCACACTATACTTCTCGCGATCGCGGCATTGCTAGAGTAAAATGTAGCACACGACATTTATTTTAGTTATTGCAGCACTTTGACTCTCCTCAGTTTAGCATAAAGTACCTAAATAACTCCTGTTGACGTAATCACCATCTATCTACAGCCCATAAAAAATAAGCAAATCAAAGAACGGCCCCATACGCCATTTTAGAATGAGCTACTTACTCTTGAATGGTATTTAGTGTGAAAATTATATCATGTACCTACAAGTACGTGTTTTTTCAAATTAAAAAATCTTCTTGACAATAAAAATAGGTAATCAGTTAAAAAATTAAATGTCTGTTGTAACCTGGCTCCGTTTCAATTTAAAATTAATATTTTACTTAAGTAAGGGTATCATTTCATATAAATTTAATACCACCTCCAGTGTTGCCAATTTAGCGATTTTGTCGCTAGAACTAGCGACTTTTGCTTAAGGCTTAGCGACCAAAAAAAAGTTTTGACGCTAAAAATATTTTAGCGACTTATCTGGCGACTTTTGGAGTACAAATTAAAACAGTTCTAGAGTCAATAATAGATACATTTTTTGTCAAAGCAACACAGAATTATTCAATGCCAAGAGATACATAATATGGAAAACGACAAACGCGATAGCGCACCAAATTCAAACTTTATTTAATTGAAGTTCCATTTGTATATTATTGGGGGGGGGGGGGTCCCCGAACTTTTTATGGTTATGTTTTAGTTTTAGCGACTTTCTGGCGACTTTTGACTTTGAGTTTAGCGACTCGAATTTCTAGGAGTTGGCAACACTGACCACCTCTTACGGCCAACACTTTAGAATTTTGACATTTTAGAATGTGTTAGTGTTTATGACTTTTTGGTGATGATAATTGTCGTCTTCTCGAACGATGACGACGATTTTTATCGCCGCCGCTTCTTGAACGGTGTTTTGTTCTTCGAGTCCTCCTTTCTCTAGAACGTGATCGTGATCTTTTTCGCCTAGAAGTAATCTCAAGTTCTGGCGATTCAGACCATCTCCATGACGGAGTTCTGTCTTTCCTGAAACAAAAGAAAATATGTACCTACATTTAAAGTATAAAGTAGGCACCTAGATCTATACCTACAAAATTTACACTTGTAGCGCGGCAACACCAAGCGCTCGCCATTCACTCTCGACGCTCTCGCCCAATCAGGGCTCCAATAAGATTTACCAATAATGTCAATCACTGAGGCGTAGTGCCAACATAATCAATTTAGTTTTGTCTCTGTGTTTAGTTTTGTCAATAGACAGTCTTGTCTCTGCCACAGATTTGAAATCGCGCTCGCGATCTGTCGGCTTACGATTATTTGTATAATAATGTTTAATTCAAGTGCAATTACAGTTAATTGTGATTTTAAATGAATATAAAGACGATTAGAACAAGTGTAATTGTTTTTCTCAATATTATTGCCACCCAAGCGCACACGAAACCCATTTCCAAGCACGAGCTAGCCGGCGTGCTACAAAAATGGCCGCCCACGCGTGAGGCAATAATTGAGAAAATTTGTTTTATTTCGTCGGATTACAAAGGAAAACATGCCGCCTCGCAAGGATCGTGCTCGTAGGATGTCCCTGCAGGATGATGATACGCCTGCTGACGAAGTTTCGTTCTCGAGGGAGAACATTACCACGCTGGTGGAGTCGCTACAACGGTCTCAGACGAACGCCTTCAAAGAGCTGCTCGATTCCGTACTCGCCAGACAAGCTACGTCTACATCTACGCCGATACCAACAGAGGGAGGAAACTTTTCTCGTTGCAAAGCCAGATTCGCTGGGACAGCCGAAGAATCGATTGAGGGTTTTATTGACGCCATAGAGGCTTACAAGGACTGTTCGAATATCTCTGATGAGAATGCCATTAGAGGGCTATCGATGTTACTAACCCATTCCGCTGCAGATTGGTGGCAAGGTATAAAACCTGAAACCAATACATGGGCCGAAGTAATTGACAGTCTGCGAAATACCTACGGCGACAGTCGCGCCCCGCCGCGCATTTACCGCGATCTATTCGCTGCACCTCAAGGCGACGAAAATACACAAGTATTTGTCGCAAAGTGTCGATCTTTATTATCTAAACTGCCCCGGAATGATTTGGCAGAAAAAGTTCAAATTGACATGGTGTACGGCTTGCTACATAAAAGAATTCGAAGAGAGTTAAACGCGAAGATTGCGCAACATTCAAAATGCTTCTAGAAAAAGCTCGTAGTATAGAAGATTCCCTGAAAGAAGGTGCCGACATGTCTATACCTGTTGATGTCAAGCAATCGTCGTGTCGCCCCGGTACGTCGAAGTCGTCGCGTGTCGGCGCGAGCGCGCCGATCGCACGTGAAGTCGGTGCGCCGCCGCCGCTTTTGCCGCCGCCGCTATCGCCGCCGCCTTTGACGCCGCCGCCGCCGAAACGATCAGCTGATACGTACAATAGTGCCGCGAAATCGAAAAGTGAAAAGTTTAATAAAAAGTGCGCGTATTGTAAGCGTTTCGGTCACGTTAAAGATGAGTGTAGAAAATTACAATCTAAAGACTCTAGTCCGTCTAGTGCTAATAATACTTCTAATGTTTTTAATGCAAATGTCATAAGTTGTTATGGTTGTGGTGAAAAGGGAGTGTTGAGAGCGAATTGCGTTAAGTGTAATGCGTCATTTTGTGCCTTTTTGGATTTGCCTTCTTATGGATCTTGTACTGCTGGTAAGCCGCAACCTACGGTGAGTGATTTTGTTACTCAAAATGCCAAATGTCATAGTACCAAATTTCAGGACAATTCTGTGTCTCTCATTGATTTTCGGTATGTGCTTCCTGTAGATTTTTTTTGTGACGGTTTTGTTACTAAACCGGCGACACGTAATGCCGCCCGCCGCGTCCCCGGCGCCCCCGCGTGCCCGCCCGCCGGCCGGCTCGCTGGCCCGCCCCACCGGTCGCTCGCCGCCCCGGTTCCCGACCCGCGCATTGTTAGTTATCCGTTTACAAAGTCTACTACCGATAATCATTGTCCTGTTAGTGTCCTTAAAAATAGTGATACTTTATTTGATACTCAGCTTGATCATTCTAGTTGCAATATAACCGTGATCCCAGAACAGGTCATTGACACTGATCCCAGAAACGCCACATCTTATGATCAATATTTAAACATTGATAGTACCATACCTATGTGTCACAGTACAGATAATAACAGTAGGTCAACTATATATTCTGAAGAAATTATATTTTCATCTGTCAATTTTGTAGGATCTCAGCCAGAAGTAAAGGAGTCTTCAAATAGATCATGTGACAATGAAAATTGTGTGTTATTGCATACTGCTGACAAAAATGGTTTACCCCGTGCTATTGATGCTTTTGAACCTAACATCTCTATACATCAGCGTCCCATTTTAGGAATTGAGATTCTCAACATGCGTGGAAGAGCATTGATTGACACAGCCGCTAAAAGGAGCCTAGCAGGCCAGAAGCTTTATTTGCTGTTACAACAACGCAATCAACAGTTCCAGGAGAATCAAATGAGACTTACACTAGCTGATGGTTCCTCACAAGTCAAAAAGGTACTCACTATTACGTTAGATGTCAAGGTTAAAGATAAAATAATACCTACAGAATTTTTAATTTTACCAGAAGCAGTAAATAGTGAAACTTTATTGGGCATAGATTTTATAAAATCATCTCGACTA
The DNA here is from genome assembly GCA_038024825.1 of Polylopha cassiicola. Classification (NCBI taxonomy): domain Eukaryota; kingdom Metazoa; phylum Arthropoda; class Insecta; order Lepidoptera; family Tortricidae; genus Polylopha; species Polylopha cassiicola. Next base: position 5,944,951 of record CP149050.1, read on the forward strand.
AGCTTAGATTTTGATTCCTCAACATGGTGTTTTCCAGATGGTGATGTTTATCCACTACAATATGAATCAATTTCTCCAATCCAGCTTGCAGTTGCTGCTACAAATATTCTTCGTGATGATGAAGGTTCGATGCTATCTGAAAATGAACGCCTGCAATTAGCCAATGTTCTACAGAAGAATGATACAGTCTTCAGTCTAGGGGGAGAACCGACTCCTCTCATAGAACATCACATCAATACAGGTGACCATGCACCTATATCAGTTCCTCCATATCGACTTACACCTGCAAAGAAAACAATTATGAAAAATGAAATAGACAAGATGTTACAAGAAGGAATTATTGAAGAATGTGAGTCGGCATGGGCATCGCCTGCTGTTTTAGTCCCGAAAAAAGATAACAGTGTAAGATTTTGTGTTGACTATAGAAAACTGAACAGCGTGACGACAACTGATAATTACCCATTGCCTTTAATAAATGAGCTATTGCAGTCCACTAAGAAGAATTGTTTTATAAGTACTATAGACCTCAGATCTGGTTACTGGCAGGTAAAAGTTACTCCAAAAGACCGCGATAAGACTGCATTTATTACTCCATTTGGTACTTATAGATTTACAAGAATGCCCTTCGGTCTCAAAAATGCTCCTGCTACCTTCCAAAGGCTCATGGATAAATTCAGATCTGGTTCCAATTTACAGAATACCGCTCGCCTATCTCGATGATATTTTAATCATATCAGAAGGTGATCTTCAAAAGCACCTGGAAGATCTACAGCTGGTATTTGATCGTTTAATTCAATTCGGCTTAAGGGCAAATAGAGAAAAGTGTGTTTTTGCAACAAAACAGGTTAAATATCTGGGACATTTAATAACACCTGAGGGTATAAAGCCAGATAATACCAAAGTTGAGGCCATAATACAAATGAAACAGCCTGCCAACTTAAAACACCTTCGCACTTTCCTGCAAACATGTTCATGGTTTAGGAAATTTATTCCAAATTTTTCAGCTGTTGCCCAGCCGCTTACCAAGCTTACAAAAAAGGATCAACCATGGATATGGCAAGAAGAACAGCGCCAGTCATTTAATGATTTAAAACTAAAATTAACAGCTGCTCCTATTTTAGTTCAAGCCGATTACAGCCAACCATTTGTATTACGGACTGATGCAAGCGCTTATGCTTTAGGAGGTGTCCTGATGCAAGGAGAAGGACATGATGAGCATCCAATTGAGTATGCCAGCCGCCTGCTCACACCTGCTGAGCGCCGATACAGTACTACAGAAAGGGAAGCATTGGCTGTAGTCTGGGCCGTTGAGAAATTCCGCCCATATATTGACGGCCATCCCGTCATTGTTAAAAGTGACCATCAACCTTTGAAGTGGCTACTCACTCACAAGTCACCCAGTGGAAGACTCATTCGATGGGCACTCAAATTACAATCCTTTGACATCAAATATGAGTATACGCCTGGAAGAGCTAATGTGATAGCAGACACTCTCAGTAGACCAGTGTGTGATGAGAACACCAAGAGTGACTGTGGCGTTTGCTCTGTTATAATTGATGTCCCTCAAGTTAGTCCAACGGAACTTCGTACTGCTCAGCTGGAAGATCCAGAAGTGGCCAAGATTATAAATGATCTAGAAAGTTCAGATGCAATTGCCTCCACCAGATGGTTAGAAAGAGGATATCTTATGGCCCAGGGAGTTCTATATTGTTACAACTCCAACTCTGATTCTGAAGAAGCACAGCTGGTTGTCCCGCAGTCTATGAAAGAAGCCGTCCTGCAAGAATTCCATAACGCTCCAACTGCCGGTCATCAGGGAATAGAAAGAACCCTTAACCGTATTAGCCAAAAATATTATTTTACTGGAATGCGTAAATTTGTTACTGATTATCTCAAGAGGTGTGAAGAATGTCAACGATACAAGATAACTAATCAGAAGCCTACAGGATTATTACAGACACCTGTTTTGAATCAGCGAGGGGAAGTTCTAGCTATAGATCTCTTTGGCCCTCTGCCTGAAGGAGAAGATGGAGAGAAATGGATCCTTTTGATTGAAGATACTGCTACACGCTGGATTGAACTCATAGCTCTCAAAGAAGCTACTGCTGAAACCTGCGCAACATCTCTTATAGAACAGTATTTTCTAAGGTATGGATTCCCACGAAGAATCATCTCTGACAATGGAGTCCAGTTTGTCTCAGCTATAATGCAACAAACAATGTTCTTATTGGGAATCAAACAGAACTTAATACCACTCTACCATCCTGAAGCAAACCCCGCTGAAAGAAAAAACAGAGACCTCAAGACTCAGCTATCCATACTTGTGAAGAACAATCATCGGTCATGGCCTAAGTTCCTGCCAGAGATTAGATTCTCGATGAATAGTGCCATGTGTGCCGCTACTGGATGTAGCCCGGCCTACATGATGTATGCTAGAGAGATGAGGACTCCGTTCAATGCTCAACGTGATCTTAGAGCAATCCTATCTAAAGAAAACTTTTTACCACAAATTACTCCCTACTTAGAAAAGTTTATTGACAACTTAGGTACTATTAAAGAAAAGGCCGAACGACAGCAAGATCAGAAGAAAGATGGCGCAGATCATCATCGTCGTCCAGCTCCTGGGTTCAGTGTTGATGACTTAGTTCTAGTAAATACTCATTTGCTTAGTAATGCTGCTAAAGGTCTCACCAGGAAGTTCATGCCGAAAAGAGATGGTCCCTACCGTATTAGTAAGGTCATAAGCCCCACTTCTTATGTCATTGCTGACATTCAAACTAATACTGATCTTGGTAAAATGCATAGCTCTGATTTAACTTTGTTTATACCAGGCCAGGGCGTTGACCCTGTGCCTGTTCATCCTCGGCGCCTTAGAGGCCGTCCTAAAGATTCCGCTAGGCCCGCGCAACCTGATGTAGTAGCCAAGTCCCCGACGAGGCGTCCTGGGAACTTGGAGGGGGAGGGTGTAGCGCGGCAACACCAAGCGCTCGCCATTCACTCTCGACGCTCTCGCCCAATCAGGGCTCCAATAAGATTTACCAATAATGTCAATCACTGAGGCGTAGTGCCAACATAATCAATTTAGTTTTGTCTCTGTGTTTAGTTTTGTCAATAGACAGTCTTGTCTCTGCCACAGATTTGAAATCGCGCTCGCGATCTGTCGGCTTACGATTATTTGTATAATAATGTTTAATTCAAGTGCAATTACAGTTAATTGTGATTTTAAATGAATATAAAGACGATTAGAACAAGTGTAATTGTTTTTCTCAATATTATTGCCACCCAAGCGCACACGAAACCCATTTCCAAGCACGAGCTAGCCGGCGTGCTACACACTACATTTGAGAATTAGGGCGGTAGGCGTGTAGGTACATTCGGAATTCCGAAACGTTTCGGGATTCCGTTACTATGTCACACACATACGTTTATTTCCGTTCGGAATAACAAGGCTCAGTTGAGCGACGCTAGAATTGAGTTCAGACATTTGGCATTATCGACGACGATTTTTGCGATAGCACTGTTGCTATCGCGATAGGTATATCAAGGAAAAAGAAAATACGTCGCCGTTACTGGGTACATCCTCTGAACACCCAAAGACTGCAAACAAGTCAATATTATATGAAATACACGTGCGTGGGAGCTAACAAACACCTGTACGCTTCGGCCGTGCGACGCACACTGACTTGCGTTCCGTTCGGAATTTCCGAATGTGTGGTGCGACTCGTTCAAAAAGCTGCGTTCGAAACGGCTTTTTTCCGTGCGTAATTCTGAATGCATAGACCATCATTCGGAATTCCGAATCAGATTAAATTTCGAACGGAAAAAACTGAAGTATGTGGCAGATTCATAGATTTGTATGGATTTAATGCGTTCGGAATCCCGAAACGGTATTTCGATTCGAAAATCCGAAACGGAATTCCGAATGTATGTGGCCGCCCTTACCTATTTTAATATAGATAGGTAGGTACTTACAGAAAAACACGCCCACTACTAAACATTCAACAATACAAGCACATACCTTTCCGATTCATGTTTCTGTCCTTGATATGATCCAAACAAATTATTAGGATTTCTGAATACATGTAGAAAATTACATGCTCGACCTTTTGGGCAACGTCTTGTTGATTGGAGGCCTTAAAACAAATATAAAGTTAACTGATACATTAATATAAAGAAACATCTATTCATACATACAAAATTCTGAAGTCTGTTCAAAAAGTGAATGATACCATACACCACTGTACAATTCTTGCACACACCATAATGAACCAAAAATATTACTTCTACTATACAGATTCTGCAATATGAAATATTTCAATTGATTAAATTATTTACCACATATAGCATTCTTCCATGAGCCTATAGAGGAAAACTGTAGTGATAACTGTTTGCCACCATACCACCTTGTGTGCAAGGATCGATATGCTGCCACTGCACAGCGCAGTTCAGCAAATTCTATATACACATTGCCACGTAGATGCTTTTCATGATTATTACAAACCTTGAAAATAAATACATTATTAATTATTTTCGTTAATTGAAATCACCTTTAATCTAGTTGATTATTACATTAATTACAAACCTCATTAAATTCTGCAAAACCACCAAAAGTTTTATCTGAGGTGGTTTAAATATGGGTTATAGAGTTAAGAAGATAATATTTGTAATTCAAATAATGTTGTATAATGATGGTTTGTTACATAAATTAAAAAATATAGCCGCAAGCAATTTTATTATTCATGACGATAATTTCATGATTAATAAATTTTAATAAACAATACAATATACTCTATATAAAACTTAAATAGGTGAGTGCCTACAATTATTCTGGTCTAGCAATAATACAAGCACTTAATCAAGATCTGTACTGATAATAAAATTACTTAATTACATAGATTTCATCTGAATTCTCTATAGTCAAATAACCGAAATACAAATACTTAGAATAATAGTTCTTTTTTCTTTTATATTTACTACTAGCGGCCCGTCCCGGCTTCGCACGGGGGGTCTTAAGATTTTTTTCATAGTTTTACGATTGTTATGGGTAAACTATAAAAGATAGATATATGCTCTCGCGGACTTTTTTAAAGATAATGTTAAGATGAACAATTCACCCATAAAGCATTTTTGTATAACTTTAACTATATGCTCAGCGCACGCCACGGAAGGCCTCAGAAACGATACTTTTCCCCCGTTTTTGAAACATTTTCGGTTACTGCTCCGCAACTATAAGACCTAGCGTGATATTATATAGCCTATGTTACTCGGGGATAATGTAGCTTTCCAAAGGTGAAAGAATTTTTGAAATCGGTCCAGTAGTTTCGGAGCCTATTCATTACAAACATACAAAAATACAAAAATACAAAAATACAAAAATACAAATCTTTCCTCTTTATAATATTAGTATAGAAGTATAGATATCATACTCACATTATTATTAATAATTAATTATTATGTACCTCTTTTAAGTTTCATTTTATAAAGGATACACCACACCAACTTTCTAGTTTAAGTGCAGCAATACTTACTCGAAATTGAACAACTTTGCCAAATTTTTCGAATTCTGGTAATACATCATAGAAAAAATCATTGAAGTCCTTATAAGTTTCACTATCTTCATATTCCAAAGAAACATCTGTATCATATTCATTGTAATTTGAGTTGTCTAATGCAAAATTAGTATAAAAGTTAGCTGCTAATAGTACCTAAAAAAATATTACAATTTTAAAGTAAATAGAAGAAAGACTTCAAATTTTTATTCATAGATATGATATTGGAATGAAACAACTATTAACGGATTTAACTCGCGTATTTTTATTTTATTTTATTAGCTGACGTTTCGGATTCTTTGCAGTTTCCATAATCGTAGCACGACTGAGCTGACAATAGTCTAAATCCGTTAATAGTTGTTTCATTCCAATGTGTAATAACCGCGAAGGCATCAGAAATTATTAGATATGATATTGTAAAAAAAACCTTACTTTACTTATGCCAGGGTACTGATGGTTTCTTGAACATTGACTGCCAAATCGACAACATCCAGTTTTAAGAAAGAATGGACATAGCTCAAGGTTTGGTTTAGTTTCACTTGAAATTAGTAATTCAGCAGGTGGTTTATTTGAATCTCCAGATAGAAATTGTTCCAATTTCTCCATAAAAATCTTTTGTTTTCTCTTGTTTTCTTCTTCAATTTCTCTTAACTTTTCTTCTTCAGCTTGTCTTAGTTTTAGTTCCATTTCTTTTTCCTGAAAATAATTACAAGCAACATTTATATTCACATTAGCATAAAACACACTAAACAACTTGCCCAATAAACTTAATTAAACACTGAATCAAAACTTATTTGTTGCTATGTGGGATACATGTAGGGTCTATTATGATAATTACCATTCTTATCTTAGCTTCTCTTTCAATTTGTTTTTGGCGAATTTGTTCTTGCATCCGTTGAAGTTCCTGCCATTGTATTAGAACTCTTTTCTCAGCTTGTATCCACTTTTCATTTTCTTCCCTATTGACAGCTTCTATTTGTTCAATTTCAAATTTTTCTAAATCATTTTGTTCCTTTAGCCAAGTTTGATATTTATTTGACGATGGACTTATCACTTTGTCTGGAATATATGTTATGTTTTTTTAAGATTTATAAACAAAAATAGGTTCTAAAAATAAACTGTAGGTAGGTAGGTACTTGAACGTCAGTTACCTCTGTTTTTTGCTAATATTGTTCTTGCTTTTCTTCTTCTCTCCCGTTTCGCAATCCTTCTCCATTCTTTATGGCTGTAATGTTATTTTATAAATATCAGAATGTGTGTAGCGAAATCATCTTACCTTTTCACAGATGACCACGACAAAAGAATAAACGCAGAATTGAATTTGTAAAAAGAAAATAAAATTACCGTCCCATTTCTTTCAATATAAGAAGCATTTAATGCTAATTATCGATTATTCAGGAACGGATTTCACTGAAGCACAGCATTAGTATTATACAATTTTGGCAATTTATATTAAGTTTTAATTACGGGCGAGCTTAAGTAAACTAGGTATTGTGTTATTTGTTTGACTGATTTTGTTTTGACAGTTGACAATGTTGAATTTACCACACCACTGAAACAACAACAAGAAATGCGTGCCAATGTGACGTCATCTGGCCACTAAACATGGCGGTTTTAGTGCTGCCCAAAAGATTTTAATGTTATTAGGTTTTATCGATAAACGTTCTTGGCTCATTTTATTTTAAACATTATTGAGTAAATTATTTGTAGAATAAATACTTTAATAGGAAGTAAGTATATTGTTATGTGCAAAGATACTTTGATTTAGATGTGTGAAATCCAAGATAAGATCGTGCTTCAAATTTGCCAAGTAAACGATATGACGATTTTATAAAGTTGTCGTTTAACAACTCAGTGACTTACAAATAATAATTTCTGATGCCTTCGCGGTTATTACACATTGGAATGAAACAACTATATTTAACTCGCGTATTTTTATTTTTTTGTTTTTCCTTCACTTTTCAAAATTTGCCTCTTTAAAAAGTCGTTAGGACCAGCGCAGGCTTCTAAAACTATAGAGTTTTCGTTGTTGACAAGGTTCCTCTCCTGTAGGTCTTTTATAATATTCTGGAACACTGCAATTTTTTTCTTTTGCCGCTGCACTTTTTCATTTAATACTTGTATTTTCTTCTTTAAAAAAATCACATTTATCTTCAAGATTTTTTATTTTTTGAGTTTGGTTCTGAAATAAAAAAATATTATAATTGAATAGACTATATTTATGTGTAGGCATTCAAATTTAGATGTACTTAATTTTAAGTAATTCAATAAGTACTAGTACTGAACTGCAAGCATTCATATGTTTCCAGCCACTTTTTCTTTTTATAGTAATTTCTTGGGATCCTATAAAATATTTTTAGTTTTTTTTTTTTAGTTTTAATAATAAAATAAAAATATTTTATCATGTCATATGTAAGTAAATCGATATCAAAGTCGATAAATAATCTACAACCCTAGCTAATAAATTAACAATATTTAAACGTAAAAATATGGTTAAATAAGTCAAATCCATTCATGATCTATAACCGCACATAAGAACCTTGCTAATTATAATGTAAATCTTTCTTTATTTTCCCGGTAACAAAAGCAATAACCAATGTTTTTAATGTTATTTATAGCATACCTGTGCATGGTTAAAGATAGCTGATTTTGTGTTTTTCTTTTGCCGCACCCTATTACACTACACACTGGCATATTTGCAACGTAATTATTTACTTTTAGCTTCAATTATTTTAAATTACAAGCAATATATTGAAAGATAATTAGTTATTTTGATTTACACCACGGCTTTTTGACAAGACAAGTACCACCGGAACTGACTGACAATGACATTTGGTGCGCTAAACATGGCGGATTTTCGGCCTCATTAGGTATTTAGGGAAATTCATGTTTCACTTTATGTCAGTTTATGTACGCACTGAAATAGTGTTATATTCTTTTCCTGCGAGTTACAGTGCTGAGTAAGAACGAGATAGATATATGTTTATGTGTGTGCCTTCAAAATGGATGCTATTTATATAAGCAATTGTACGTATAGAACAATATGCCTTGTCCATATTATAAAAGTCTATGGAATTTACAGACCATAAAGTATTGACATGGAACTAAACTTAAAGTCCGAATTGAATTTGGGATTGAATCGAGATTAGTTTCAAATATAAAATATTACTTATATATTAGTATATATGCGAATATTGATATATTATAAAAGGAGTTTATTGCAGTCTTTTAGTTTTATATTTTATGAAGTTTATAAATCGTTTATTTACTTTCATGAACGTTATTGAGAATAGGAAAACATTCGAAATTCAACGTATTTTTTACTCTGATGAAGGTAGTTACAAATGGAATATTAGGTTTTGTGAATAAATGCATTGTGTAGTACGGACATTATTACAAAGAGAATCGTTAGGTTTAACCACAATTAGGTTGTGATAATTACGCGTGGCACCACCAACATGGAAAACAAAGCTAGCCTTGTAAAAAAACTTATTTACGATAATAATGATCGAAAAATTTCTGAATTATTAAGTACAGGTTTAGACCCAAACTATGAAGGTGGATGGCCAATAAGGTTAGCCGCCCGCCATGGATCCTATAACATCGTAAGAGTGCTTCTGCAATATGGTGCAAATCCTCATTTGTTGGGCGATTCAGGTGAGATTATACCTAAATATGATCTTGTTCAATTATTACATAAATCCTACATAAATTGTAAGTAAGTAAGTAGTTGTCTATAACATTATCCACCTACGTAGGTTTTCTTTATGCTTGTTTTAGGTGCAGCAACATTACAGTTGGCAGTTTTCTCCAACAAACACTGGGAAACGGATAGATGGTCAAACCTGCTATCATGTTGTGACTCTTCTCAATTAGCAGATGGTGCAGCTGTTGCCATAATTTTTCATAATATTGCAGCTCTAAAAAAGATTTTGGAGACAGGACGATGTAATACAAATATTCCAACTACTTTAACAGGTCCGCTATCCACTTTCTCGAATTACTCAATAGGTATTATACCTAGCCATGGTCATTATGTCCTAATTCTTATATTACCGCCTTATATTTTAGGAAAAACTGTCGAGAATCTTGCAAAAGGATATAAATTGGACAACCTTTTATGTACACCTAATGTACAAAATACATTAGATAGAACTCCGTTATCCTCGCCACGAGTATCCAGACAGAACAGAACGGTAAATTTTCATGTTTCTAGACTTTCGTCTTCTTAACCCTGATATTATTTTTTATAGTGACAAATTATACTTCTCTACATCATAGATACCCACAAATATTATAACGTAATAACGTAAAAGTTTTTGACGTAGGTACTTATGGATACCTAAGTATATATTACCTATTTTACGCACAAAAGGTTGAACGGAATCGGATGATATCTAGCCTATGTTTATTTTTACAATATGATAAGAGTGATCAAGATTTCTATAATGCAATGTATAAATTAAAATTGATATAGGTAATATGGGAATTGCTTATCTCATTTTATATTTATGCCGTCTGGCGCTTACAGCGACTGCTCCTCTCACTTTACCTAAGGCACCGTACCTACGAAGGAATATTACCTATATTATGTCCCTATAACTTTTGTATTTCAGAATGCGCGAACAGCTCTTACACCACATCAACCACAGCACAGAAACTTATCGCCATCAGTGGCCAGATTCTTCAATCAAACAGCTGGACAGACTTCATTAACTCCTCAAAGAAGTAGTATTCTACTTACTTCCTCGCCATCGTCCCAGATGTGATTCGACTTTACTATATTATAAGACTTATGAATGCCTTGATAATTATTAGGTACCGATTATAGATCTATGTTGCACATCGATACGACGCTACATAAATATACATTGGCTTTTGTTTCATGTTGATTTCATATCGAAGTGGCATTCTGTTAGTGTTTGGCATAAACCTGATCGATTAAAAAATATTTATTTCAGCTCATTGACTATGGTATCTATTTACGATATCATACCTATATTAATAATTGCTTTTTTATTTTAATAATATGACATACAATTAAGAAAAATGAAATGTTTTATTATTAAATATTATTGACAAAATAAAGAATTAAATAACATTTTTTACGTTCTTTTTGTGTAAACTGAAATCGTTAAGGAAATCGTAAATTTTTTAGGGTACCTTTTATTACATTATAGGTACTAGTCAAAGTAGGTAAGTATCTATAGTATAGGTACCTACTTTTTCGAATTAGTACCTACTTATACGATTCACATAACTAAGTTAGCCTTTATTTGTTTAAACGTTGGGTCGGAGTGCAAAGACTTATTGGGATATCTTGAGTGGAAAAATCTAAATTGTTTCCTGAAGAATGTACGTCCTGTCAAAAAACAGAATTAATTTAAATAAATAATTGGTAAGTACATACAAATTTCATAATATTATGTAAATACAATGTTTGTAAGGACTTACTTTCGTTACTTCAACTAAATTCAAATGTATTTTTAGAGGGACACCTAGAAAACTTGGCATCTTGTTTTCCAAACAGCTTATAAATCTTGATAGAATCATTTGCTATAAATAAGACAATAAAATTAATCAATGTATCTATAAGTAGTAAGTACCTACAAATTATATGGTATTGAAATTACCTAAATAGATACCTACTTTTCTATTGTTGTTCTTTAGATATAAAACGAGACGCTTAATATTTAATCATGTTGTATTTGTATGTACTTACTTCTTTAGATTTTGGCATTGGTGTTATAATTGGGAAATGCCTCGTTACACAGGTATTTGGATAGGTCAGGGGTTCACCGCGCCAAAATTTTAGTAAATAATATGAACATTCTTCATCGGGTAATCGATAACCATGCTGAAATCGTTAAATTATTGACAATATATTTTTTAACATCATTAAGCTTTAGCTAGGTAGGTATACAAAAATTATAATATCTTACTATATTCTTCCAGTGACGTCGAATATCCTTGTAAGATTTGAAACTCCCGCCTTCTGGTAATGTTGGGCTGATATCTTCAATGACCGCTTTATTTAAACTGTTGTTTGGAAAGTATATAATATGTAAATAAATAATAGCTAAACCTACATATATATATTATAAAAATAGGCAATATTATTGAATCATAAGTCTACCCAGTAAAAAGGTCAATTGATAGAGTTGAATAAACGACGTGAATATTATAATAAAATTAATAGATAACAAAGTTTACAAAATAAATAGCAAAGTAAGATTGAGTAGTATCTACCTAGGTAAGACTCGTACGTACTCTCCAGGCGAATATTCTTCAGATGATTTCAATAAATTTATATTTACTGGTTTCAAGCATAGGAAAGTTGAAAACTCTAAAAAACATACAGGTAATTAATATAATAGTTAAATGACACAAAATATATATTTATATATATTTAGCCATTTATTTCCTTAATAATTTGTTGAAGGATAATACATTTCATTTCTTATAAATAATTGAAAAAAAATACATTGAATTTTAGGAACAATAAAAATAGAATTTATACATTAAAAGATTATTTGTTGTATTTATATTATTAATTATTAAGGACCTCTCTACGAGTATAGGCCTCCTCCAATTTCCTCCACTCATTTCTGTCCTGGGCTGTGTTTATCCAGTTGTCACCAGCTGCCTTTTTTATTTCGTCTGTCCATCTTTCCATCGGTCTACCCTTTTTTCTTTTACCGGGTGGGCCAGACCAAGTGGTGACTCTTTTGGTCCATTTTGAATTTGGCATTCTAGCGATATGGCCCGCCCACTTCCATTTCAGCTTGTGACAGTGTGTTAAAGCGTCTATAACCTTCGTTCGTTTTCTTATTTCTGTATGCAGTTTTCTATCTCTAAGTTTCAGGTTGAGTACGCTTCTTTCCATGGCTCTCTGACATGTTTTAATTTTCCTCTTGGTGTGTGTATTATAAATCCATGTTTGACTCGCGTAGGATAGACATGGTAAGAGGCATGAATCTAGAATTTTCTTTTTTAGCTTAAGAGGGAGGCTGGCCTTTAAAATTTCTTTGTGGCTCCAGAATTTGTTCCAGGTCATGCTTACACGTCTATCAAGTTCGTCTCGTTGTCTAGATTTCTTAAAAGATATCTGTTTGCCCAGGTAGATATATTCCTGTACGTATTCTAATGGTTGGTTGTTAACTTCAATGGGTTTCGTAAGGCTGTTTGTCATAATTTTTGTTTTATCTGTATTCAGTTCCAAACCTACATCATGACTAATTGAGCTAAGTTCGTTTATCATTATGTTAAGTTGTGTTGAAGTTTCTGAGAACAGTACTATGTCGTCTCCAAATCACACAAAATATAGCTAATAATAAATAGCTATAAATGTAGGTAGGTATGTACATCTTAATACGGTTTAAGATTTTTATTTTCTCAAATGAATTACATTACATACCTACCTACGTTTGTTTATCATAGCCTAGCATCTACTTACCTAGGTACCTATTATTTGCGTGTCAAGTAGATAACACGGTTTTGTGCGTACGTAGACAGGTACCTAAATATTAAATATATGCTTACCGTCAGAAGATATAGAATACTTTAAACCCTCTTGAATGCCTGTCGTTGTGAGAAAATCTCTATTATTTATTAAATAATTAAACCCCAGCGTGTTCCATGTGGGAGCCAGTTTTGCTGTCATTGTGTAGTTTAAACACATTTGAAAAATTTCAGCTGTAGTTGTACGAATTGGACCATTCTAAACGAAAAATAAACAAAATATGAGACGAGAAATGGTATTAAACAAGTGAGAAAATAACCCAAATGAAAGTATGTAGATGTCTATGTACCTACGTAGGTAGGAGGTACCTACATAGACACCTACATACTTACAAATCTCAATAAAATATCTTGGTAGTAGCTTATTGTAGCTTGGTACCTACCTACTTACTGATTCAGAGTGTGTTGCGTTGCTAATAAAAATTTGCTAGCTAGGTATGTATATAACTTACTTGTGCTAGCGAGAATTTCATAAATAATGAATTCAGTTTATCGTAATCATCCCCAATTTTGTTAAACACAATATGAACTTGTTTTACATCACTTTTATCCGGGCATGCCAAAATGGATGAGTTAGAAAAGATTATCATTCTGCAAATGGGTATAATAGTAATTATAGATCATTAACATAGGAACGATTTACAAATTAACCCTAAAAATATCAAATACACGGTGCCTTACCTGCACTTTAAAATTTTCCAGTGGTAGTGAGAAGGCGTCGACCGATCATGTTTATCCTTTAAATTGGCAATAGCTACGATGTAACCAGTGTTGGCAAGAAAAGGGTTCTCAATATTATATTGATAATTTGACTGCATTTTAAAAAAATACTGGGACCTTGAACAGTGTTTAACTACCTATATCATAAATGCTAATTAATAATGCACTAACCAAATTCTGCAATTATTTCGCGCCAACTCTCTGCCTCTGCTGTGATCAAGGTCCGAAATGAAGTTTGTATTTATGATAGTCCGCAGTGGAGTTTTTTTTTCTATAATATTGACACAATGTGGAGGCCCTTTGCCCCATCTAGGGGACATAGGATTTTAAAGAATTGACTTAATATTGAAATTGTTTTTTTTATTTTACTGAAATGGAAAATAATAATTTATTTTTACACAAAATGAAAAAAGGAAATTATTTTCGGATTAGCCTGGGTTCGAGGAATTAGCATATCGGACCAATCATCTAAAGTTTACCTTTATTGCAGACAGATACTATATTTAAATAGAAAATTAACCCAATAAGCTGCTTAAAAGCATAACAAATAAACAAACGCAAACATATAATTGGACCGTGTTAAACGTTCGTGTGTCAACCCACAAAAAATCGGGTTTTGAGTTATGAATGCAGTTTTATTAAATAGATCATGAGGAATACGGCAGTGCAATCCATTTTGTTAAAAAAAAATCGTAGAATATTCTAGAGCACAAAATTGGTTATTGCTTTTTTCCTATGTCAGATTTGTATTTTTGCATTAATGTGTTAAGCCACATATAACACATTTTCGGTTACTGCTCCGCAACTATAAGACCTAGCGTGATATTATATAGCCTATGTTACTCGGGGATAATGTAGCTTTCCAAAGGTGAAAGAATTTTTGAAATCGGTCCAGTAGTTTCGGAGCCTATTCATTACAAACATACAAAAATATAAAAATACAAAAATACAAATCTTTCCTCTTTATAATATTAGTATAGATTATTGCTTATTTCCCATGTCAGATTTGTACTTTTGCATTAATGTGTTAAGCCACATACCTAACACATTAATGCAAAATTCTAATTTGTTGTTTTAAAACGAATAGGTAAGTACCTATACATATTATGCACTAATTTTTAGAAAATGTAATAAAATAAACAACTAACGCATTAAAACTTTAATGTAAGTACTTATTTATTTCAAGTTTTTATTGTTGTATAACATGTATCAAATAACATTATAAGTTCTGCTAAAAATGAGAAAAAGGTACAAGTTAACACTTAAATACTATTTCAATTAAGTACTTAAAAATATTATCCAACTTATTTTTATATTATTATTATTTTTATCATATTAAATAAAATATTTTAGGGTTACGTATCTTAAAAGGAAAAAAAAAAAACCCTTACAGGATTACTTTGTTGTCTGTGTGATCCTTTACCTCAGTAACGCGTGGAGGTAGGTATCAAACTAAAATTCATAGTAATATCAAATACTCAGGACTACCGTCCCTTGAAATTGTAACATAATCACAAAAAAATCGCCAACGCAATCAAAAGAACCGCCGTTTATGCCGCGTCTGACAAAAGTTTTCAACACTCGCTAGGGAATCAATACCTACAGAGTACTCTTCGTGAACTCAGGATCTTGAATTAATTTAGTAGGTCCGAGGTAATGTCATATAGCACGGATAAAGAAAAAAATACGAAAACCATACATTTTAATGACATCATTAAAATATATATACCTACAGGTTATTTATAGTACGGAACCCTTGGTGCGCGAGTCTAACTTACCCGATATTTTTTTATAATATACATCATTAGATTTGAACGTGTGTGATAAAAAATAGAATATTACACACAATAATATTATAGAATGTACGAATTGTCGCCACAATTTAACAACTCTTCGAAAAATGGTTTTTAGGTGGTTTATTAACTTTTTAGGTACGGAAGTATATATTATTGGTTTAATTCAATATGATAAAATAATAATAATAAATCAATTTGGTTAAGATTTTTAAGTAATTGACTTAATATAAGTGTTAACTTGTTGTACCTATTTCTCATTTATAGCAGAACTTATAATTTAAATAGTTAGTTATTTAAAACATGTTATAACAATAAAAACTAAATAAATAAGTACTTACATTAAAGTTTTAATACGTTAGATGTTTATTATTTTACATTTTCAAAAAAATAGTGTAAAATATATTCATTATAAAAGAACAAATTAGAATTTTGCATAGTGTTATGTGGCTTAGCACATAAATGCTAAATGTAATAAACCTTATAGCCGTTAAGCATTAACCATTTTTCTGCATTTTCTATTTAATTATAAATGTATTGAAATAAATACATTTATATCCTTAATCTATGCACTTCAACAAAAAAAATGATACCACATAACAATATTTTTTTGCTTAAAATAAGCTGAAAAAGAAGAATGTTCTCAAAAAACTTTAAACGCCGATATCTCAAAACTACCTCGGTGTGGGTTGACACACGAATGCATAACACGGACCATATATGTATTATGAAAATTATTATTAATAATGTATGTATGAATAATATCACATTCACGTTTTAGAACTCGTGCAGACTACCAACCGATTTTTATTATACATATTCTCACATATTCATTACAATCATTGTAGGTAGCTTCAAGTAGGTACCTACTTACTGTATTTATATTTGATGCACATTTGATTAGGTTTTTAAGGACTACCTATGGGATTGGGGGTAAAATTCATAAAGTCAACCTTCATAATCATGTTTTATTATTGATGTAATCTTAATTAACAACCTGAGAGAAAAACAAATTGATAGAAATAATACACAAGGACATAATAATTTCAGAGTCGAGTTGTAAAACAATCTTATTCAAGAATTCAATTTTATTTTATTACTTAGTACAATACTATAATTGTTTCCAATTTATTTGGAATATAATTGACTTGACCAACATGGACAATTAGACATACCTACGTGAAAAGATCAACACTCGTGAATTTTGGACATATTTTTCTTTTTTGTTGTTGCGCTAGATTTCAAAATAATCGATCAAGATCATACGGAACAAACGTACCTTCGTAACAATTTCAAATACTCTGAAACCCTGATTTAGTTGAATTCGTCCTAAAAAAACTATTAACATCTTTTTGAGACGAAAGTACCTATATTGGTACTTTTTGCGAAACATTTGTATACAAATTATTAGTCTGCTTCAGAAAATATTTTTCAACCTAATATTACTTACAATACTACGAAACTTTGCCAAAATAGTATAATAAGTCATCTTTAATAAGTCGACATATTGTTGAAAATTCAACAAACTGTCAAAATATTTTAATAATTGAAAAATGTCTACCAGACATAATAATCTTTTCTCACCAAAGTTAATAATTTTTAATCTTACAGGTGATCTTAGTGAATTAAAAATAAACAATAAGGAAAAACACGTAAAGATCAATACGTAAATATTCATCCATTGATGTTTTAATTGGGGTGCTCAAGGTGGTCTCGAGCTTGGCGCAAAACTCCTTGAGTTTTGTGAATTTCACGACAAATAGCTCGTTGAACACTACGTTTCCTCATGTTGGCAGCATTTAATTGAGCCAGAGTATCCGCAAGTGTGGCTTTGGTACGCGCTAATTTCTGTTTAAGGGATAAGTTTTCTTCATACAACGATCCTGAAAAAAATAAAAAATAATGTTTAATACAAATCAGTAGGTAAAGAAAATAAAATGTATTAATTCTTAAAGCTTCATGTCAAAAATATTCAGATACTCACGAGGTGACAAGGATATAGCGTCATTCTGTTCTAGGCTTGATAGCCGGTCACTGTCAATACCTTGATCGGGTGAAGTTGGTCTCTCTTCTTCTTCCTCCTCTTCTTCATGGGCTACATCTATTACTCTATTACATGCTTCAATAGCTACCTTACGGGTTATTTCCTTCTCTAGGTTAGCAATAGTTTCTGAAGCTTTCGCAAGCTCCTCGCGAGTATCTTCCAGATCTTTTTCGATACGTAATCGGTCATGTTGCGCGCGAGCTCTCTCTAAGGCTGCTTGTGATGCCTGAACAGTTGCATCGTCAGCAGCGCGCCGTAAAGATCGCTCGGTTTCCAAGAAAGTAGACTCGAGTTCCTGTCTTTCAGAACGCAACTTGTCTCTAATTTGGATTGCATCGGCTAATTGCGTTTCGACGTCTTTTACCTTGCACTCTAAACTTAAAATTGTATTTTTCAATGCAATACTTTCTTTATCTGCTTCTATTAGTTTTAAACTTTCGGATGCTAAAATCGATTTCAGTTCTTCTTTTTCAGCAAGCAGGTCACTTATCTGCGATTTGGCTAAATCTAATTGATTATGTATGTCATTTTTCTCAAATTCTAAATCTTCATATTGCTTGGTGAGTCGACTTATTTCCTCAAGGAAAGCCGCTTCGTTGGAGGGTTTTTCTTCAGAACGGGAACCATATGATACTCGTGAGCGACGAGCTCTGTGTCTATTATTATCTGAAGTCGATTCCCTTGTGGCTAACTTTGCATCATTTAAACCAATTCGTGCAAGCGAGACATTTCTGTCGGGTTCCGACCAGCATTCTGATTCCGAGGGTAAATCTGTGTGTGGAAGCATTCTCAGAGATTTTTTGTAAGCATGATGTCTATTGTTATCGTCGCTACATAATCCATGGTGTCCGAACATAGCTGTTAGATCCTCCATTCTCATTGATTGTGAAATATCAAAATTACTTTCATCTAATGTAAATTCTTCTGGAGCAATAGATTCGTCTAATTGCAAACCAACAGGCAATGCTAAGCTTTGTTCTAAAATACTCTCAGCTAACTTTTTTTTCTCCTCGCTAAGTACGCATCTGCAAATGAAGTAAATTTATGAAATATATTAAGTCAATTAAAATATATGTATACTTCTTCAGTATTAGGAACAATAATAACTTACTTGTGAGATAAAAGTTTATCTAAGAAAAACGCCAAGCCCTGTAGACGGCGAGTGAGCAACTCTTGAAGATTCCTAGAAAAAAGAAGTTGCAATTAGGTCGCGTAGAAATGCAAGAGAGTTAAATCCGTTATAGTTATTCTATTCTAATGCTTAATACTCAATCACGAAGGCAATATTCCTCAATTGTTAAATTTGAACTCATTATGTTAAAATCTCACCCTGCACTGTTGTCTTGCTCATTGTCGACATTCTTCTGGAGTTCTCTTATCTTACTTTCCAAGTCTTTAATGTGTTCATCTTTGCATTTCAGAAATTCCTCGAATTTTTCCAATTGAGAATCGCTTACGTGTGCGTACACCAATTCTTTATCCTTAAAATAAAAAAATGTGACTTTATAGTAGTGGTCCCGACTCCCGACAGAAATCTTCGGCAAAGCAGCGCTACATTAATTAATCGATGTGACAGTTATTGTTTTCGTACATAAATTTTCTAAATTTCGTGCGACTTTTTTATTTTTGTCTTACATAAGAATTGCTTCCTCTGATCGTAACAGTTACAACTAAAACTAAAAAGATTTAGTGAAGTCGGTCTGTTTTAGGGGAATTGGCATTATTTTTTATATAGGTACAAATAAAATGTATTAAAATATCATACCAGTTTCAGCTTCTTAATTTCCTTATCCTGTTGCTGAATTTTCTTCATGCATCCCTTTATCATTTGAAGTGCTTTGCGATTTTCTCGGCGCAATTTCATCATATCGTCCTAAAGTGAAAATACAAAAATAAAAGATTCAATTAAATATAAGATGTAACCAGTTAGGTATTAATAATAAAAATGACTTTATCTTACCAAATCATCGTTACTTTTCGTTACACCTAGATAGTCACTGTAAAAAAAAATTGAAAATTTTACAATTTTGATATAAATATTATTAGAGATCGCAATAGGTAGTGCCTATTTACCTAAACTTGGCGGGAGGAGGTGACTAAGAGTGGTTACAACCACCAAAAATATTATTTATTTTTATCGAATTGCGCAAGACTATCCTGAATATGTATTTCGTATCTATAGTATCTAGACACATTTAGCCTTAAATACAAATAACAGTAGTTAATTTTACTTACGTTTAATTGTATCCTCAGGTATAATCTCAGGTAATATCTAGTCCTTAAGTCAGGCCAAGTTAATCGTATAAGAAATATCCAAAGTCCGTATAACAAGCCAAGGTCAAAAAAAATCCACAGTCCAATTTAAAAAAAATCACACACAACAACAAACACTAAAGGATGAAGAGCGAGTGAACTTATAGGTACTCACTAGGCTCAAACTGAAGATTATTGGGATAATAAAAGGATTAGTATCGTGTTATCTCTTTCGCACTCGCATGTTCTTATAGAGCATCCTGTTATCAGCACGGTCGCATAATGCAGGTACACGGCTAAAGGTATACAAAGTAATGAGATGTAATATTTGCGTTATGATGTGAATTAATACTTTGTAAATCTGTACCATTAGTTCAATACATTACAAATGAAATCTGAAAGATACATTCATGATAACATAATTTAAAATAAATCAATGTAACAAGATTTACAAGTAAAATAAAACGTATTAATCCTTTTGAGGAATATAGAAAATGTTTATATTCCTATGCCTGACGGACCACTCGTATGAGTCACCTTTTGAGTTCTCAACGTAAGTTTCGGCATTAAACAATTACATTTCATTAACCATTACACCCTGAGTGTGAATCTATATCGATTATGTATTCTTATAAATCCCGGGAAATCCCGCGTTCAATAAAAATAAATAATATTTTTGGTGGTTGTAACCACTCTTAGTCATCTCCTCCCGCCAAGTTTAGGTAAATAGGCACTACCTATTGCGATCTCTGAATATTATTCTTGTGTAAAATTAAAATATAAATTTATAATCACAATGGTCTAAGCTGGTAAGTACTATTTCTTACTTACCCAGCAGATTCAGATTCCGCGCACGTTTCATTAACCGCTTCAGGTCTTCTTACATTCTGAAGTAAATGAAATAAAACTTTAACTATTACGTATGACATATTAATAACACATAGTACGAGAACAAATTATTAGTTTAAATTATTTACCTGGGACCCTTGCGCGTTACTATGGTTCAGTGAATTTTCAATACTATCCGTAGATACAGAACCCTGTAAAATATCAGACAATTAATCAGAATAATATTAAATCGTTTATAATATCGATACCTCTGGGCTCAAAGGTCGTAACCACCAAAATACGACTTTACAGGAGAACAAAAAAACGTTTTTTTTTTTAACAATAAAATTCATATCTTTTTTGTTTTTATAAATAAATTAACGAATCCAAGACAAAGTCGACTTAAAATTCGGTGATGCAACTTATTAAATAATAAAAATCTAAGAAAAGTGTATAGTAACAAAAATAGCTTTGCGTTACGCCCCGGAAAATTGAATAAATATGACTCTTACACCCCTAAAAAATGGCTGATTTGAAAAATCATGGGCTTACACCCCTATACACTAACTAAATAATAGTCGTTTTTACTGTGTTTTGTTGTTTATTTCTATAAGTTCTTTTATTTTTCTTTGTTTTATATGTGTATGTCATAATTTGTGATGAAATAATAAAATAATGTGCAATAATTCCCAAGATAAGTGCAGTATAGTGTCGGTATACGGGTATTGTACACAGTATTACTGTAAAAATTTGATTTATAAGGATTATCTGTATTTGTAACCATTTTATTTTGACTAAACATCTTTAGTAACTTAATTATAATTTTGAAAACAACTCTTCATTATAATGTATGATGCCATCGCGGTTATTACTCATTGGAATGAAACAGACACAAACAGCAACAGGGTAGGAGTTACATTTTGCAATTTGTAAAAAAACGTACTTTGCATAATGTCAAATCACTTTAGTGTTAGATTTTCGTCTGCCCAGTTGGCTACGAATAAGGGAACTGTAAAGTTTTCTAAAAGTCAGCTAATACACTAAAATACGCGGGTTTATTCCATTATAATTGTTTCATCCCAAAATTTTTCATAATTAACTATCTATATCCTTGTAGTAAATCCAATTCTACAACTAATTACTTGAATCAGAAACTGATGGGCGACTGTGTGCATAGAATTGATCATAATTTTGTTATTGTTGCCAACCGATTATTATTTATTTGTAAATTTATATATATTTAATCTGTGCGTATTATCACTCTCCAAATTTGCATTGTTTTGTATCTATAATTTTTAGTCTGTGGTTAGCGTCCTTTTTTGTACAAGACACAACGAGTTTAAAATTCCACCGGCTGGAATGTGTCCGAGTTGTAAATTAGTTTTATTTTCTTAATTAACAATAAAAGTGTACTGAAATTAAGTGTTTACTTCGCCGCCCAGTCCCCAACAGTTATTTTTTTCTGATTTGTACCTACATATATTTAAAAAAAAACTCAATAATCGGAATAAATTCATTAAACCATCTTCAAAGCGTTTCTTATTCAATTAATTCATGTGTAGAATTGAAACAATAATAATTAACATTTCAAAATAATGGTACCTAGTAGTTTAATATGACTGATATTGTTGTTCAATGTCAGAATATCGTCAACACGATCTGCTACGGATGTGAGAACTTTTCTAGGGTTAAATCTATAGCACTCCTTTTATTATAAAACTTGTCTTATTAAAATCAAATTATCTCTTACAGACTTAATTAAATAAGTACTAAAAACTCCTTCAAATAAATCCACACCACTTTGAATAAACAGCTATGTAGGTACCTATTAATTAAAAAAAAAACAATATTACCTACTTTATACTTAGGTACTTAGCCTAATGCCTAGCCTCTGTAAAGAAGTTAATTCTATAGTATTTCAAAGTAAGAGAGTACAATGAGAGTAAGCGTATTCAAACACGGTTAAAAGTTTAATTACTTAGGCGTATTAACCTGCTTATGTTTAAAAAAGGATTAAAATAGGGGTGTACTCACCAATTTATTCAGTTTAAAAATATTACTTAAGGGGCGTAAGCACCAACCTATCACTCCTGAAGTTTAAATGATCCGGCGCTTACCCCCTAAAAATGTCTAATTTGACAAAAACATGGGGAGTAATCACCAGTTCTCTAACTAATATTTACCAGATTTTGAGGTATTTGTTGGCTTGTTTCCACAATTTCTCTACATTTCCTTTACTTTGACGTACTAACGACAATGTTTGTATATTTTAATTTAGTAATATGTACAATTTAACGAGATATGATCATTACGGTGAATCATATTATCTGTAATACCATAAATTATGGAAAACTTGTGGGGTGTAAGTCCATTAACTATAAAAATAGAAAATATTTGTAGACGTAAGCGTCTTTGTAATTCATAAGACATAAATATTTGTGGGTGTAAAAGTCATTTATTTTCAGGATACAAAACAGGCAAGGGTCGTAAACGCCATATGGTTTTTTCGAATGTCGCTTACAACCAAATTTTTTGTCATTAATAACAAACATTTCCGATACGACCATAAAATTTCAAAATCTTTGCAAATCAAGCTAAAATTTTAGGGGCGTATTCACCATTTTTTTGCGAATTTGAAAACTTTGAATATACAGATCGATAGAGAAAAAAAAACTAAGTACGACTGCATTCAAAACTCATTTTCGCCAAAATGGCGCTTACGCCCTTTGAGCCCAGAGGTATCGATATTCAAGGTATTAGACGGTTTAGACGTAATGTTAATTACCTGGTTTCCCAAAACATCGATGGCTTCAGCTGCAACGGCAAGAAGTTCCTGTTTGTCCGTTAATTGCCTCCTGAGTTCCTCGACCTCAACTTGAAGGCGGACATTGTGTTCTAGAAGACCCTATACAATAAGAAAAATTTCGTTACCTCAGCATATAACAAATACCGCTGTTTTTTTTAAACATAATATTTTATTCAATTATAACCTGAACTGCAGGAGGTGATCCAGTGCCCAATTTTTCTTCAAGAAAATATATTCTTAGTTTCAAATGAAAATTTTCTTTCTTCAATCCACTGAGCTGTTCTTCAAATTGCTTCATACTGATGCCACTAGCAGCTGTGACATCTGGACGATCGAAAAATATAAAGTTAAAACTTAGACTGTTTAAAACAGTTCTAGATAATAATAATAATACTTAATAAGGCAAGAGATGAAGTATGTTCTTAATAATAACGGCAATCGAAATTTTCGTAGACCTACCTCCTAATCCATCTTGAGCAGGCGAGCTCATCTCTTGCAGCGCTCGGGGGCTAGTACTGCAACAACATAAGTAGGATAAACATTCATTGCTTCTGATTTCTGTTAGTTTCGGATTTTTTATAAATAATAAAATATTTCCATTACAGATAGGGAGTTTTATATATAAATATGCAATATTTAAACCTAGCCAGATTTAGAACTACCCGTAAAAGAAGAAATGTCAAAAGTTCGCGCGTAATAAAAAGTAGTCTCTCAGGAAAGTTACCTACCTCTTGTTTTTGCAATTAAATATTAGTTAACAATTTAGGTACATGTACAAAAGTTTCGTAACAAGTACAAAAATTAAGGGTTTATTTATCGAGAGTTATCTCGGAAGTGTCTGATTGTCGTACCTACTCACCTAGGGCGATACAGACAAAAATAGGACGGCTAACGAAACGAAAGTTTGTCATTATGTACTTACTTCCGCAACGTGAAAGCTCAAAGGGGTATTAAGTAACCTACCTAACGTGAATTTAGGTATTAAGTACTTTTTATAGAGTCGGTACTGAACATTCATGTCATAACACAATTTATCATACAAATAAACATAAATCAGCTTTGTAAATAAAGGTACCTACCCTTTCGTCAATTATTTAAAATTCACAATAGAATAAGTACCTACGTATAAGAAGGGTAGATAAGTACTTATATAAACGTCAATTATAAACATAACATGACATCTAAGACTTTGGCGCCAGATCTGATAACACGACCTGTTGCTTTGTTAATTACTAATAATATAGGTACCTAACTGTTAATATATTTTTTGTTTACACTTACCTAAAGGCTGTTGATATAATAGTACCATGTTTAGAAGTTCTTGGTAAAGTTGCCATTTTAATATTTTCAGAAAAAATCTAAATTTAACACACCACTAAAACATTAGTAGCCTACTTTTATTAAATAAAAGGGTTGAATGGTTATATAAAACATAGGTATTGGCAATCAAATATAAACTGATAAAACCGCACACACATCCAGTCCCTCACTACTGATGACACTATATTAACAATCGTTCCATAATATTATAATTGTTTACTACTACGCAGTACTTATAAAGTAATTTGGAGGCGTATTAAGTTAACCATACAATTGTTATTGTTACTTAATTAGGGTTTAACTCTGTCCACTTCTTAGCAGTGAATTGTAATTATTATTTGTATGGTAATTAGTATACGACGTTGATGTTGTTTTTCACGATACACTATGTGACTAAGAATGAATTTAGGACGGGACTTCGGACGGGATTCGGGATTATTCGCTTGCAACCGTACGCTTGAATAGAGAGGGCAGATTTAAAGAGAGAAAATAGGTATGAGTAAAAGAGACATAACAACAAACTCAGGGCTGATGTTAAATGTACCCATGACGAGAGGGGCAAACGGATGCTGTATCTGTATTCGGTGCATACACGTTACTACACACAGAAATAGAAGTGGCTATGTCGTTATGTAGGTGCTCCTACAGACGGCGCTCCAAATTTGCGATTTATGTGTTACTTCCTGAATGCGCGTTTGAATGCTCTAAACGACATTATTTTATATTCCAGTAGTAGGTAAATTAGGCATCATTAGTAAATTATAAAAATAGTACGGATCCTAACGCAGTAGGTAGGTACCTAGTTTTTTTAAAGTTGGGTAAGTAGGTATATAGGTATTGTAGCATCTAAAACTAAGAACTGAACCTATACTTGCGGAACTCTTAGGTATACCTACTACCTATTTTACATTGTGTAGGAACATTGCGTAGGTACTTTATATATAATATGAAGGTCATTTAATCGTAGACTTGGTTGTTACAAAATGAGTGAGGTGCAAACGCATTAAAGAGACACGAAATTCTGCACAAGTAATATTATTATGTTAGCACTATTTTTGTATACCTAAGTAGGTAGATACATAAATGTTATAATCTCATAAATGTAAGAAGCTACGAGATCATTTAAGGATAAGGTTTCCCATGTTGACTGTTTTTATAAAATAATTCTGCATCCTTGTTATTTATATGTATATGTTTACTAAAATAAATAATTCCTCTTATAGTCCGATACGCAAACAAAATTAACTTATAAAATTCACAAGTGCGCAATTTTTGGTAGTCAGAATATTATGAATACTCCTTGTAAAAAAAAAATATATCGGATTTTGATGGTGGCTTTTATAATATATAGGTATATGTATAGAGACGTTATAAACCAAAAGAAAG
Source organism: Polylopha cassiicola (assembly GCA_038024825.1). Lineage (NCBI taxonomy): Eukaryota > Metazoa > Arthropoda > Insecta > Lepidoptera > Tortricidae > Polylopha > Polylopha cassiicola. The sequence continues at coordinate 5,971,171 of CP149050.1, forward strand.
ATTATGTAAGTGCAATATTTTTGCACTAGGTTATCGCATTTAATTATTAGAACGCCTCCTATCATTTTTTAACTGTTTCATCAACAGCTTTTAGCAATATAATCGAAAAAGTGAAAAAAATATATATATTTCCTAAATTAATATTAAAGTGAATGTTAGTTTCCGCAATGTGCTCAAATCGATTAAAAGTAACGTCAGTTATTATATCTAACAGATTTATCAATAGCTTCTTTTTTTATTAACATAAAACGTTCTCTAGGCCGTAAAAAAAATCCCAAGATTCTTAAGTCAACGTTTTCTAATCCAGAATAATTGTAGTAACGTATTGACGGATTTTTTAACTAATTCAACAATAGCTGCAGGTTTTATTACCTTATCAGTTCAAATAATTTTGTACAATAAATGTACTGAATATTCCGGTCTCATCCTAAACACTAAGCTGTAATAAAACGCATATACCTATAAATTTCAAAATGTGGAGTAGAGGTGTGGTCGTCTTGTTCTTCAAAAAGGGAGATAAAACCCTGCTGAAGAACTATCGACCCATTTCCCTTCTAAGTCACGTCTATAAGCTGTTCTCAAGAGTAATCACGAACCGTCTTGCGCGAAGATTTGACGAATTCCAACCACCGGAGCAGGCTAGGTTTCGGAGCGGATACGGCACCATAGACCACATCCACACAGTGCGGCAGATTATACAGAAGACCGAAGAGTATAATCAGCCCCTGTGTTTAGCATTTGTGGACTATGAGAAGGCCTTTGACTCGATCGAGATCTGGTCTGTTCTGGAGTCCCTGCAGCGATGCCAAGTCGATTGGCGATACATCCAAGTGATGAGATGTTTATACGAAGCCGCTACCATGTCCGTCCAAGTCCAGAACCAGCAAACAATGCCTATACCATTGCATCGCGGTGTGAGACAAGGGGACGTTATCTCCCCGAAATTGTTCACAAATGCAATGGAGGATATGTTCAAAACGCTGAACTGGCAAGGACGTGGCATCAAGGTAAATGGCGAGTACATCTCTCACTTGCGATTTGCTGACGATATCGTCATCGTGGCAGAAACGCTGCAGGACCTACAACAGATGCTGAATGATCTGGCTGACTCTTCTGTACGCATTGGCCTACGGATGAACTTGGACAAAACCAAGGTCATGTTCAATGAACATGTACTACCGGAACCAATTGTGGTACACGGCGCCGTTCTCGAAGTTGTTCAAAAATATGTCTACCTTGGACAGACATTACAGTTAGGTAGAAACAACTTCGAGGATGAGGTGGATAGAAGAATTCAGTTAGGTTGGGCAGCGTTTGGGAAGCTACGTCAAGTCTTCATATCGTCACTCCCACAGTGCCTGAAGACGAAAGTCTACAATCAGTGCGTCCTACCCGTCATGACATACGGAGCCGAAACGTGGACACTGACGGTACGGCTGGTTCACAAATTTAAAGTCGCTCAGCGGGCTATGGAAAGGGCTATGCTCGGCGTTTCTCTGCGGGATCGAATCAAAAATGAGGTGATTCGGCAGAGAACCAGAGTCATCGACATAGCCCACCGGATTAGCAAGCTAAAGTGGCAGTGGGCTGGCCATATTAGCCGAAGAACCGATAACCGTTGGAGTAAACGTGTTCTAGAGTGGAGACCGCGTCTCGGCAAGCGTAGTGTAGGACGTCCTCAGGCAAGGTGGAGTGACGATTTGCGTAGGATGGCTGGCAGGAGCTGGATGCGAGCAGCCGAAGATAGAGCAAAGTGGCGTGCAATTGGAGAGGCCTATGTCCAACAGTGGACTGCGACGGGCTGATGATGATGATGATGATGATGATGATGAGATTTTTTTTCACTTTTTCGATTATATTGCTAAAAGCTGTTGATGAAATAGTTATAAAATGTTATAGGGCGTTCTAATAATTAAATGTGATAACCCAGTGCAGAAAAAAAGCACTTACATATTTTTTTTCAACAATTTACAAATATTGCTTCTAAAAATAAGAATAATTCCTAACGCACGGTCAAAAACTGTTATATTTTTTTTTCCCCATTACATTTCAATGTACTCTAACAGATTACAAAAAAGAAAGCACTTGTGAGTTTTGTTAATTGTAAGCCTTTTACATCGTTCCCGTATCGGACTATTAGTAATATTGGTCATTTGAAGAGTAATGTTCAAATTTCAATTTTGGTCTATAACAAAATATTATAATATTACCTAATATATGTTTACCAGTAGGGCTGTTGACAGGGGCCGTCACTGCTCCACCAGGTAGGTGGAGAATGTTAAACTAATACCTTTCTACATTTCTATATATATATATTTATCAACCGAGCGAAAGATTCAGATGTGATTAAGCTAGGAGACAATATTGTGGGCACCATTGATCCCAACTTTATTAAATCTGGCAAGCAATTAGATGACCTTTAGAACTTTAATGATGAACTTTTGACTCTGAACATCAGCATAACTGGACAAGGGGTTAGGTATAAAGACACATGATGTTGTAAATAACAAAAAAATAGGTATGTAAGGCAAGGTCACCATTTAGGACCATACTAGATATCATGACAACAGATGTTGGTATGAAAAAAATAAGGTACCTATATTAGCAGTAAGTGTTGATTTAAATGATAGCAAATAGACTATGGGCCCATGTTAAAAAAATGATGGGTCATTTGAACCACCAGATGACCTATGTAGAACGATATAAGAGCATAAAATAATAAGATTTAGCATTGTGCCGTCACTTGTAAGCTGTCCAACTGAGTGCAGGTGAGAATTCAAAAGTACAGGTAGAGTGAGTACATTTTGGTCATATATTTTTGAACGGCATTGTTACCATCGATAGATCCATGAAAAATAATACTAAAACGCGTAGTGCCGTAAAAAAATGGTGATCCAAAAAGTCGGAATTTTTTTTTGATTTTCCGACAATTTCCAGGGTGAATTTGGTCATTTGATACAGTACGGCATCAGTTTCATACTATTTCAATACTGCTTCTAATCCATCATTCCGCAACGCCGTAAAAAAATCAAGCGACAAGGGGAAAAAACCGAAGGTTGCAGCCCCCTCTCTTGCCGTGGTCCAGGGGTGATTTGACACAACATCAAATTAATTTATTTCGAAAGTATTTTACGCATAGATAATATTTTTTCATATGCCGTACATTTTCGTTGGTTCAAAGGGGTGTGTAATGATCGATATAAAAATATTTAATATATTTTCTATTGATATATCAACATTTGATATAATTTCAAATAATTTCATTTGATATAATTTAATATAATCATTCATTGTGTATAATAAACGTTTGGTATAATTTTAAAATATATAAATTTATTTCGTATATTTATCGTTCGGTATAACGCTTATTTCTTATAAAGATTGTATGGTATAACGCTCATTTTATATACAAATCATAATGAATTATTAGCTGAATCTAACATTATTCTTGGAAATATACAATCATATATGAATGGGCAACCGCCAGAAAAAAAAAGAAAATACATATGGAGCAACAAAAAAGAATTGATAATATTATACTTAATCGAACGAAGGTGAATTTTTACGAGCAATTGCTTCAAATTTAAATCTAAAGTAATGTGCCTGGGAATTATTACTTACTTAATAATATATTTAATTTACTTTTGCACATTGTGTTTTATTTACCTATCCTAACCTCCTTTTGTTACCCATTCGTTTTGGTAGGGGGACGCAGTTCAAACCTAACCTAACCTACTTTTTGATAGCAGTTCGTTTTGTGATTATGTCTCTAATACATTATATCAAGAATTATATTATACTAGCTTCTGCCTGCGACTTCGTCCGCGTGGAACTCCTCGGTTAAAAAGTAGCCTATGTCCTTTATCAGGCTCCAGACTTTCTTTGTACCAAATTTCATTTAAATCGGTCCAGAAGTTTTAGCGTGAAAGCGTAACAGACAGACAGACAGACAGAGTTACTTTCGCATTTATATATAAGACTAGCGGCCCGTCCCGGCTTCGCACGGGGGGACTTAAGATTTTTTTCATAGTTTTACGTTTATACTTTTCCCCCGTTTTTGAAACATTTTCGGTTACTGCTCCGCAACTATAAGACCTAGCGTGATATTATATAGCCTATGTTACTCGGGGATAATGTAGCTTTCCAAAGGTGAAAGAATTTTTGAAATCGGTCCAGTAGTTTCGGAGCCTATTCATTACAAACATACAAAAATACAAAAATACAAATCTTTCCTCTTTATAATATTATTAGTATAGATAGATATAGACTAGTATAGATAGTATAGATATGGTCTACATTAAAATGTACGGCAACATTTTTTCCTAATTTATTTATGTTAATACTATTTAAAACATGGGATACAATGTAGAAAACTGCTATATTTCATTAATTTATGATATTTAAATTTCTGCAATAATTTGCAAAATTTCAGTTTTTGTATTTCTCCATAACTTTTTTCAGAACAGTTTCTGCTGAACGGCAATACTATATAACAATTGTATTTTACAATATTATGTTAGAAAAATAGTTCCCGTACAGGGTCAAATGATTTTACAGCTTTATAAATCAAGAATACGATGAAATTAAGATAATTATTGATATACATTCAAATGAACAATAATTTTTTGACGGCATTATTTTTAATAGTACTTTTAAGTGCTAGATAATGTTGTGGAACCGAAGCCGCATTTCTTTATCAAATCACCCCTGACCACGGAAAGAGAGGGGGCTGCAACCTTCGGTTTTTTCCCTTGTCGCTTGATTTTTTTACGGCGTTGCGGAATGATGGATTAGAAGCAGTATTGAAATAGTATGAAACTGATGTCAGATTGTATCAAATGACCAAATTCACCCTGGAAATTGTCGGAAAATCAAAAAAAAATTCCGACTTTTTGGATCACCATTTTTTTACGGCACTACGCGTTTTAGTATTATTTTTCATGGATCTATCGATGGTAACAATGCCGTTCAAAAATATATGACCAAAATGTACTCACTCTACCTGTACTTTTGAATTCTCACCTGCACTCAGTTGGACAGCTTACAAGTGACGGCACAATGCTAAATCTTATTATTTTATGCTCTTATATCGTTCTACATAGGTCATCTGGTGGTTCAAATGACCCATCATTTTTTTAACATGGGCCCATAGTCTAAAATATAAAAATAAATAATATTAATGATTTTTATTCAAGAACAAAAACAAATTGTCATATATTACTTAAATAGATTTTGCCCAGCTCAGTGTACTTATAACATCAACATACATTCTCAATTTTTCACAAATCTAATGTTATGTTAAATGGTTGCAATGTTAGTAATTCATCACAATTAATAGGTAGGACCTACTTATTAAGGACGCCTTGATGAAAGGTAGGTTAACTATATTTCTTATTTTATTTTACAGTTCTGGTTAAGTGAAACCAGAAGAAATGTACTTAAGGTAAATGACCTAATAATACCTTTTTATTTTCTTAAGCACATTACAACTCTGATGACAAATATATTATTTATATGATAGAATAAACAATAAAGGTCAACTGGTAAACCTATGACTTATATTAGACATTATATACCTTGGTGAATCCTACTAGCAATATTACATTTTCAAAGTAGACAAATAAACTTTATTTGAAAACAGTGTAATTTATAAACATGTCTCAATATTTTCTTTCAATGTCCATTAAACGAATAAATAAAGATATGTAATAGTATGGAGAATTAAATAAAGAATAAATTTACTTACCAGTAAGCCATTCCAGGAATTTACCTTTAACAAAACCTAAACCTAAAATAAACGAATACCATTAAAATACTCACAGAACATGGGGGTCCCCAGTAGGCTCCGACATTTCGTCGTTTACTCTATTTTAAATGTGAAATAAGACAGGTATATCACATTCATATATGCACCGCAATTAGATATTAATTAACAACTATTACAACTAAACGAGTATTTCACAAATACTATTAAAATAGACGACAAAGAGCATAATATAATGACAAAACGAAAGTTTCCTTGTTCCACCGTTAAATTATTTCAAAGAAACGGATCAGTGGTGTTGCTAGATTAATTTTGCGTTTAGATACACACATTGTAAAAATTTTAAACATTTTGTTAAAGATTTCACCGAGATTTGAACGCTGAGAAGTTTAATACAATAATGTATGACAAGTTATTTCGAAGCAGTTATTATTTTTAACATTAATAATTTTAGAGTTTTCTAATTACTATCTGAAATATAAATAAATCATACACAGTCAGTGATAGAATCTGTCCAGTGTCCATTTAGATTGTGACAGATGCCACAGACAGTGTCAGGCAGATGACAGTGACATATCACATAACTGACATACCTCGGAAGAGTGCTCGGAAGTCTGATTACAGAACGTGCTATTTCTTCCATTTTAAGTAATTCATCGTAAATACCTGTTTAATCAAAGTTTAATTTAGAAATGGCATTGCTGACTAATTTGCAATCAACTCTACGCAGAATAATTCTAGCGGATACACGGACAAGTATTCGTTTTTATTGTGAGCCGGCTGAGAATGATAGTCCCGAAGAACAAAATACAATTGATCCTGCTAAAGACAGGACTAAGGTCATACCAACGGAAACCAGCATGAGATATTTGCAAAGCAAAGCTTATCAACAAACTTACGGAGATAAGCCAGTTTGGTTTCTATACAAGCGCAATTTTAAAGGTGGTTTTGCACCAAGTAAAACTAGGAAAACTTGCGTCCGCAATGGCATAATTTCTACTGGCAATCCATGCCCGATATGCCGCGATGAATATTTAGTGCTAGATCACAGGAACACGAAGTTACTGGAGCAATTTATTTCTGAACATACTGGCCAGGTAAAGAATAACAATTTTAGGATTTCTTTTACTTATTTGTATTATAAAGCAGGTCAGATATTTTCATTTCACAAATCAGGCCTCTTTCACACAAACAAACCTTTTTTGCTTTTACAAGTCTTATTAAATTTATTACATTAATTACAATTTTACACATCAGACATTAATTTTTGGCTAGATTATCAATAATTTTATGTTTTTTCAGATATTGGATGCTTTCAAAACTGGACTATGTCAAAAGAAGCACAAAGAGTTACTTGTCGCCATTGAGCGTGCTTGGGACCAAGGGTATTTGACTTATGATGTCCCATTCAGGGAATATGATTATACAATATACAACAAGAATGTTATCTCCCAGTAGAATATCTAAATTTTTAGATTGAAACAAATTAGTTATAAAATTAAGATTTTATTTGTCCTATGTTTGATAGAAAGCTAAATACATTTTATTACACATTATGGCACCAATGTTATTTCGGAAGACATATATCACAAGCATAAATATATCATTTTAGTTTTATAAGTTATATAATATATTCCTATATATTATTTTATCAGTTCTCTAACTTTATTTGGAGTTTGTAAAAAGCCCCAAAATTTTGAAGCACCATTTATTAATACCAGATAGGTATATGGTAATTTGTATTAAGCAAAATTATCCATAATTTTCGTTCTATTTCTTTGTCCTAATACTTCTCTTATAAGTGCTGACTTCTCCCTTTCAAGAACTGATATTCTCTCGTTTTTTCGGTTTACTTCCTGAAATAATAAGCAAATACATTTAATAGATTAGATTAGATTAGATTTATTTATTTCTCAAAATTCATACAGTACAATTACACTATTATGTCGAATTATATGCATTCACATTGAGATCGTCAGAACAAAAATAAAGAAAAAATAATATGAACAAATTACATTATAACATTAAAAAATACATTATTATGTCAAATTATATTCACTCATATTGAGATCGTCAATACAGATTTAACTTACAGTATTTACAGTATCAGCAAAAATTATAATTTTATTACAATAAATTTCATTATGCATAATATAATGTCAAATGGCTTTTAGTGTCAAGTAATTTAACATTAATAATAAAAATAATTTATTTATATTTTTGATTAAATTCGTCAACAGAGTAAAATGGGTTTTCCAATAAAATGTTTCTCAGTTGGCGCTTAAATGCTTCGTCAGACGGCTCGTTCTTTATCACGTCAGGTAGGCGATTATACAGACTCGGTCCAAGAACACGGGATTCTTTTCTGCAAGGGCCATGCGACGGGGGACCGTTCTCAAACGTCCAGCAAAACGACTTACTTTACCAGAGATACATACCACTTTAAATTGATCTAAATTATTTCTTACAAACATTAATAACTCGAATAAGTATAATGAGTAGTGCGTCATAATGCGTTGAGCAATAAAACACGTCTCTGCACGACTGTCTATGTTTCGCCCCAACAAGAGTACGCAACGCCTCGTTTCTGGATCACCAGCACCCTACCGGCTTCGGTGGAGTTTCCCAGAGGAGCGTCCCGTACGACATGATGGAGTGAAATGTGCAAAGTACACTTGTTTAAGTGCATCGGCAGAGATCAGTGGTTTAAGCTTACGCAACGCAAAGACCGCACTACTCAACCTATCACAAAGTTTGTCGACATGGCTCTTCCAGTTGAGGTTCGAGTCTAGCATAAAGCCAAGGAACCTGCTCTCACTGCATAGCGGCATTGGACTGTTCAGGATGCATGGGGGTAATTTAACGCTTCTTCCATTAAATACTATCACATTTGATTTTGCCATATTCAATATCAGTCCATTTGCAGAGAACCATGTCTGTAGTTGTTCACTGGCTTCACGTATCCTGAGACTCAGCTCCTCGTAGTTACGAGCGCTGACCACCACGGTAGTGTCATCAGCGAACAACACAGACAGGCCAATGGAAATGGACGATGGCAAATCATTGATGAATGATAGAAAAAGCGTATTCCCTAACGCGGATCCTTGAGGTATTCCCAATGACACTAACCCAGATTCAGAGGTAGTGATTTTGCCTTCAATCGTCATCCTAACGACTTGTTTACGTCCCATAAGGAACGACGCAAACAATGCATGGGGAATATTTTTAATACCATACAAATCTAACTTACTTAATAATAATTCATGCGAAATCACATCAAAGGCTTTGGATAAATCACATAAAATAGCAGCCATTTTATGCTTTTCATCCAGGCCAGTCAATATACAGTCAAATATTTGGTGTGCTGCAATCGTCGTCGACTTGTTTTTTCTGTAGGCGTATTGTCTGTCAGTCAGTAAGTCATTTTCTTCGAGATGACGCATTAAGTGTGACGATAGAAGGGCCTCCACTACTTTAGAAATAGTGGGAACAATCGAAATCGGTCGGTAGTTATTGACATCACACTTGTCACCCTTGCCTTTATAAACGGGGCACACCCTGGTATTTTTTAATACCTCAGGGTAGACACCACACTCGAACATGTTGTTTACGAGAGCCACCAATATGTCAGCGATAACTGGCCAAATACATAGTAACAAGTTCATCGACACATCATACACATCCACTGTTTTTCCCTGACCCCAACATTGACTGCAATATTTTGCTCAGGTCATCGCGGGTGACGGTTGGCAGTGAGAACGCAGGTACATCAATGTTGCACAAATGTTTACATACATACTGCATACATATCGATTTATCACTTCGCAATGCAAACTTTGTAGCTACACCCAAAAAATGCGTATTAAATGTATTTGGTATGTCCTGGTGTGGGATGTTTACATTACTCGCTGGATCCGTTAAATAAACATCATGTGACCTTGACTTCGCGCCGATCTCATCATTGACGATACCCCATATATCCTTCGCAGGATTTTTGCTCGCTGTCAGCCTTCTTTCTATGCAGGTTTGACGAGCTCGCAACGTCGCTGATTTAATTAAATTCGAGTATTGTTCAATGCGTTGCGATATAAAGGGTTCGTCGGGATACTGGCGCCTGATGACATGAAGGTCACTGTGTTTACAAATCAGATCCATTAAGTCACTGTTTACCCATGGCAAATGTTTTTTATGTCTTAAAATATATTTATATTTTTATATAATATAGATATATAATGCATTATTAGTCCAAGATAATCATATTTAGCCTAAGACTATTGTCAGCTCACTTGAGCTGCAAATAAGGAAACTTAGAATAAAATAAGAAATTTAAATTTAAATCTGTTATATTTTTTTACTGTGAAGTCATTAGAATTTACAATTAAGATATATTATGTATAATTCTTTTGAAATTAAATAATTATAATGGATAGTAAGGATAATATCAGCAATTCTTAATATTTTGTTGACTAATTATTAATTAATTGTTTTAAAAGGTAAAATTAATTGACAATTATTTTATATTAGATATGGAATATGATATTATTTTTAAAAACCCATTGTATGCTTAAATCTCGGAAACTCTATATATTAATTCTCCAACATTATATTATTATACTAGCTGTCCGCCCCGGCTTCTTATTTTTAATAGAAAAAAATAGTAAAAGTACGCCAATCATTGCGTGGGGTCGGTAAAGAATTATTTAAACATTTAATTATTCATGAATATCCAATAAGCACAAAATAAACGTCAGTGCGACGATTCTATACAAATCCCGACGGCACCTAGGCGCTACTGCGACGAGTGCTTTAAACAATGCTCGGGATTACTAGTTCTACTAAAATTTCACGCGGAGCAATATGTAACATTTGTAGTACCATATTTTATGTCTATAAAATGAAGACCTACATTGACTTTCTCAAAACGTTGTCATTTATCTAAAGGGTGTCGAATTATCGTACCTCAGCTAACATACGGTTTTGCGATCTAAGAACAGTAGCATGGTTGGCTACTGCATGGTTAGGTGTTGCAGCCGGGAATGCCAGGTTCATATGAAGCGATAGTTGACCATGCCGCCAACTAGCCGCCAACGCGCCCAACTGCCGGTTAAGTTCGAGTACCCGCGCTCGCAACAATTCGAGTCTCTCCTGATGAGCCTCACTCCATGGTTCCTGGATTAAAATATACATTCAACTCTATAATATCGTAGGTAGGTACGAAGTCAAAATGCAAACTATTGAGTCAATTTCGTCCGTTTTTTCCGAGTAGGTAAATACAAACTCATTAAACTCACCACGTACGCGCCCATTCTACCAGCATGACGCATCTTTTCCTGAACTTCGCCTAACTGTTTAAGATACCATTCCCGAGCTTCTTCAACGGCATTCAATCCTTGCAGCAACAAATCTTTTTCTTGTTCAATCTGTTTCATACGTTTAAGGAGATTGTAGTCAATGCCATTGTGCAAAGTGTGACGCCGGGGCTCCCTGCGTCGGGTAATGCGACGCGTCCCTAATTGTGACTGAGTGTCCGCGGCAGGTCGGCCGTCTCCTAGTCCCCTACTAGGTTCTTCGACAGGCCGAGAAACATCTTCGAAGTCAATTTTAATATTTCCTATGTCATCGTTTTCGAATACCGGTTCATCTTCTGATTTATAACTAGGTCTTGAAGATTCGTTTCTGTCTGATGATTTCTTCTCCAGTCTTGGAGGTTTGGGAGGACCGTAAACTCTATCATGCTTAACTATCGCTGTAGACGCATGCTGCCGCAGTTCTTGTAATGGCATGTCTTTACGGCCTATCAACTGTGGCATACTAACAGTTCGTTGTTGAGATGGCTTTTCACCATTCATAATATTCCAGTTTTTTTCCTGATTTTGGTTGTCGATATCAAGTAAAGGCGCTGAGGGAGGGCGGTTGCCCTGATTGTGACTATTGGCGTTTATCTGAATGTTATCATCAGCGTCGTCATTTATTCTTTTAACTTTGCTATTAGAGTTATCAACTTGATTGCATAAGAGACATATTTTAAGACCAGTACAAAAACGGTCAAATGTTAGCAATCCGTCGTGGGAGGCGACCTTTTGAAGGCTCTCAATAACTCCACGGGGCAAACCCTTCGTGCGGTCATCTCGCCATCGATTCTCGATATCGGTAAGCTTTACGTACCCAGTGTGCTTGTCGTCCATAATATCAAATAAAGTTCGCATTGCCGATACGAACTGTGTCGGTAAAGACTCCATATTTCTAGAACTTGCTTGGGTCATAATGTAAATTATTTAAGTCTTGTTTAGGTATGCTACTACCACATAGTAGATAAGTGATAAATCGTTATTCCATACCTACTTTTTTATCACCGAACTTTTCGTACTTTTGATGTATCGGGAGCTATATTAACTAGGTAGGTATTACCATGAACTGTTCACTACTAATTAGGTAACTAGGTACAATATTTTGAACTTGTATTTATTTCACTGTATCACCAATTAGACGTTGTCAGATAATTACTAGACGGCCTTTATATCACTAACAAGATAAACTTTTAGAGTGTATGCTGGAAACGTTCGTTCTTGTTTGGCCATACGAAGACAAAATCCGGCCGTTGGTTAAACGGTAAGTGTGCTTGTATGGTAGGCTAAGGAACCGGCTGGTGAGTGGGAGTGAATTTGCGAGAGAATAAATGTCCCATAAGTGCGAGAGAGAGAACCGGTCAAACGGCATCCCAACGAAGGCCACTAGTTTGGGGCAGGTAGAGGCATCAGTCGGTCAACATGTGTTGGCCACTGCTTCATCACATTAGAAATGCACCGTAAATAAATGTAATAAACATACCCCCGACACTAAAAACCTTCTAAAAGAATAATAAGAACTTAATATTAGTTGTCAAAGTATTAATCCTTACTAATACTTATTATAAATACGAAAGTTTATAAGGATGTATGTAGGTATGTTTGTTACTCTTTCACGCAAAAAGTACAGAATGGATTTCGGTAGTACCTACTACAATAATATAGCTCATACATTAGAATAATATATAGGTTGCATTTTATAACGATATTGTATAAAGTAGTCGAAGTCGCAGGCAGAAGCTAGTTTTTATACCTATATAGAAAACATCGCTTTCAGGGGGAGACCGTAGATCTAGGTGGATTGTATATATTATAAATACCTATATTAATAGTATTTAATAGGCTTTAATCATAATACCCGGGCAATATGAATAAAGACCCTATTCATAATAATTAATATAATATATACCTATAACTCATAAATACCACATTTACTACAGGTACCTTATTTTACTGCCCTACCGTTTACTTTTTAACCGATGAAAAAAAGAGAGGAGGTTCTCAAGTCGACACGACATATTTTTTTTATAGATGAGTTTGACGTTGTTTAGTCTATGCTCATACTCAGATAACTGATAAATTATTATTCTGTGGTCAATGGGAAAATGTGACGTTGGGTTGGTTGGGTGGTTGTGATCGGGTTTTTATTAAAAAGTATATTTATTAAGTAATTTAGAAAAGTCGCTTACTATTTACTATAAATTAATAAAAAAGGTGTACAATGAGCAGTATGGAACTAGGTGAAACTGTTACGCAAACAGTTGAACTCAATGGAGTTGCAAATAAGGAGAAATCCAGAAAAGAATGGGTGAAATTTGAGGAAGAGGCACCACCGACTTCAGTGGAGAGTTCAGAGGAACCCTCTCATTCACCTGCTGCAGCAGCTGCTAGCACGTCCCAACCATCGTCTTCCACATTACCCGCCGTTTTAAAAACTGAATCTGTGCACGTCAATTTAGAACGAGGGGACAAAAATGTTGATGTTTCACAAACTACTTTATCAAAAAATGTTGAGTTTGTAAACATTCGTACAGGATTTGGTAAGTATTTACAAACCTATTTTGTAATAAATAACTTGGGATGACTTGACTTAAGATAAATTAATAACTAGGTAGATATAAATTTTTTTACTGCTTAGTTTAATCATAATAATTTTTATGACTATTTTATCAGTTTTATTACAACTCTATGAGTCACCAAAGTTTAATATTATTTTAAGACATATTTTCATTATTTTTAGCTAATGGTGACATTATAGTCACAATCCTCCCAACAAATACGAAGTGGCCTTGGGTAACAGCAGCTCGTTTCCGTCCAGAACTAGTGCCTGAGGAACTTATGGCTCAAGGACTAACTGTTAGTATTTTTTGTTTATTATGCTCTAACTTGTTTGTTCAAAGTTAATATCTTGCTTAAACTTTAAATTATTTTTATTCCAGTTAACAGTGGAAGAATATGTCCATGCTATGGAGTTGCTGGTTAATGATGCCCGCTTCACTCTCTACAATATCTGCTACAAACGGGTTCTTGTTTGTTGGATAACACTAGCATTTCTTGTTCTCCTAGCACTCTTGTTTTCTGGTTTAACGGGCCTTTTATTATTTTCTCTCGGGGTATTATGGCTTATACTCAATGCTGCTGCTATTTTCTTATGTATGTGGATAAAGTTAGCCTTGTCTAAAGGATTGGAGCAATGTTTAGCTAGTGTTAACAAATTGCTCAACAAACATAAACTGATACTAGCATTAGACGATAGAGGAAAAATATCTTGTCACAAGGTCAATTTATGTTTTATATATTTTGACTCTGGACCTTGTGTTGCTCATATAAAGCAATTTATTGAGAGTGAAGAGGGCAAAACTATAACGCAAGGCTGGGAACAGAGACTCGATGTGTCTACAAATGATATAGTGATCCAAGGAAGCCAGTCTACAAGATTGTCACGGAAACAGGTATGGTAAAATAATATTACACCAAAAGTACCATTTAACTTATTAACTGCCATTTTAATGTACTTAATAAGAAATTAAAGGATTACTAATTACGCTTAATAAGTTTTGTTTTAAAATATTGTTACATATAAGAACAGCCATAAGTAGATAATGTGCAGAAAATGGGTTAAATATGCAATAAATAGTTTGTATGAAGTGAAAAATTATATCAATGAGGTAATATGGCAATCCGGAAACTTCAAAAAATGGTACATGTTTATATATGCCATATCCTTGACATTCTCATGCAACTAAAAATAACAAGATAACTGGTGCTACTCATAATATTTGCTACCTGGTTATTAATTATTCAGTAATAGGTACTTGATCATATTTTTACTTTATTAATTCACTGTGGCTTGGGTTTTCATTGTCTTCAATTCACTTGGGTATGCACAGATTTTAACAATAACTAATTAAAAAGACAGAGGTGTAACATTTATAACTTATTTTCTATTAGGTATATTAATGATTGCATGAATTGGTGTATGTCAAAAGTTACAATTATAAATAAATCAGCCTAAATTAGGGTTGCCATACGTCCCGGTACGCCGGGACATGTCCCGGTTTGAAGCATGATGTCCCGGCGTCCCGGCCGATAAGCAAATTGTCCCGGTTTAAAAATCATAGTTATTTAATAGAGGGCTGGACTTGGTAAACAGTTAATATACCTCCAATAAACGCGCTCTAAGTAGCGTACGATTAGCCGTACGTCACGTGGATAGAACGACGTACGCGCTGACAATTGTCCGTTCACGTTTCACGAATTTACGTTGACAGTGTCACAAAATCGAATATTAACTAAAGTTTTTTTTTTTTTTTTTTTTTTTACCTTTAAGTACTAGTTTTCCTTGAAATGTCCCGGTCCGAGTCCTTACACTTATGGCAACCCTAGCCTAAATAGATGTCATACCTATAAAACACTGTTTATAGGTGGTGTACCTACTTTAGATAAAGTATACATTATAACTTTATACCTATATAAAAGAGAAAACTAACTGGTGGACTGACTGACTTCGAAACAAATTTAGAATAGTCTACTAAATGATTAAAGTTGATACAGTTTTTTTCCTTAAAAAAGCCTTAGGGGGTAAGGTTGAAATTTACAGATGCAATAGGTAACTAGTATTTGGTATTTACCAACATAGATTTTTCTTAAAAACAGAAGAACAGAACAGAAATATAGAAAAATATATTTTATATAAAATTGTCTATAATACCTACCTACAATGTAATGTGACTAAGCACTAACTCATCTTAATGCTACGTGACTTATCAAGGCAATGTGACCTTGCAGTAAATATGTAAATTATAGTATCTATGCAAATCACAGAAAAGTAGGTATAATGCTTTAGCTGGATTTTCTCAATATTCATTATGGTTACTCAACTATCTTTTTAACTTTATAATTATGTTGTTTGTTATTTTAGGGGGTTTCTAGGCCAATAGGCGAAATGAGACTCTATTACTGAGACACCGTCAATCCGTCTGTCACCAAGCTGTGTCTCTGAACGGTGTTACTTAGCCATTTAGATAACATAGATGTATTTCTGTGGCCGTTTTAACTAATAAATAATAATACTAAAAAACAGAATAACATAAATGTTAGGGAGCTCCCATAGAATAGACGTGATTTTTTGTCGTTTATATAGATAACTAGCTTCTGCCCGCGACTTCGTCCGCTTGGAACTCCTCCTTTTTTGAAGGCGGTTAAAAAGTAGCATATGTTCTTTTTCGGGCTCCAGACTTTCTTTGTACCAAATTTCATTTAAATCGGTCCAGTAGTTTTAGCGTGAAAGCGTAACAGACAGACAGACAGAGTTACTTTCGCATTTATAATATTAGTTAGGATAATTGGAAACCTTCGTGTGCGAACCTGACTCGCACGTGGCCGCTTTCTTTTACTCTTTACTGATACAATGTTCACTAAATAATAGTAATTTGTAGTTATTATACATAGTGCTGTCTTCTCTCGCTAAATCACTACGTACTTCTGATGAGTAATAAGAAAAATGTGCTAGCCAAACATTGGCACTTTAGCGCTTATGCTTAGATAGTTCTGTTGTTTGAGTCAAATTAAGAACCTCTTTTGTAAGTTTAATAGAAATCATATTATGTTCAAGTGGCCAAGTTCGTAATATAATCATGATCACAATTCTACCGAAATATATCCACTACTGAATTTCAAGGCAGAAATAATATAATAATTTGGTGGTTTTTGGTGGTGGGTATCAACTGTATTCTTAATGTTGTAAAGTATGTATCTATGTTTGGACGTTTAAATAATATATACTTAGAACACCCTCACGAAGTGCAGTGTTTGGACTTCGGAGTCTAACCCATATCGCACCCAAACACTATTTAAAATACAATCATAATTCTTGCTCCTACCCACACCCTTGGTTTAAAATTCAATCACCTACTAACACACTTTATTATTATATATAGATGCACGTATTATTTATATTTGTAATTAGTTTGTGGCGGGTATAGCAAGGCATATGAATGTGCAGGGTATGGCAGAGCAAGTGTACCTCCGGTATCTGCAGCGCTGGGGCAAAGACTTCCTGCGACGCCGACTCGACTGGACTCTAGACGAGGACGGCGGCAACCCCGCCTCACCGCGCCATTTAACACATGCGCTCTGCCCTTGCCAATATATCGAGGAGATATTACGGAACAAGGAGCCCAGAGACACGCGCGCCTGTTGTCCCCCCTGCAACAACTGGCTCAGGCAACGCGGGCTAGATTGACGCATCAGGTTCACGATTGGCACGAGTTTATTTAAAACCTACAGGTTTTACAAGACTTGTGTTACTTTATAATATATCATAAAATCTCGAATTTCCTGCAGGAAAGAGGTGCCCTTCTGTTCTTACGGTACGCCGGCCGGTGGGGAGCTCACGCTGTCAAAAATAGATTAAATCTCGGCAGCACCGTACCCGGCCGTCACGGCGAGAAATATGTCTGCCCGTGCCAGTTTATAGAGGAGCACCTCAAAATCAAACCGCCTGCAGGGTTATCCAAGTATTTCACGTTACCTTATCAGAATACTTTTCAGTTGTTTTAATAACGATGAATGGGATGTAAATGTATCTATACATATATAAAATCCGTCCATTTTATAACATAAAATTATTGATAATTCAATTAATTAGGTGACTAGGATATTACACTATTGTTACTGATGTAAGTAAGCCAGTTTAAAGAAAATATTGACGATAACTAAATGTCAGTCTGGCAGCAGAACTTATATGTTTTTACTTGCTTTGAATATTTTATTGTAACTAAATATTTATTTCAAATTATTGCCAAATTGCTTTATTGCTAAATATCAAATTCTACAAACATGAACATCACATACACAATAACGCACAAAGTTATGAATCGTCTGTTGAGAGATGAAACTGATTATGAGCAAATATTAAATGATAGAAAATGGGCGTTAATACGATGGTGTTACAGTCGATTATTTATCGACGAAAATACGCATGGTTTGAGTTTTATTTCACTTCATCAATATAAATCAGATGAATATATTTGCAATTCTTTTCAGATTTTTTAACATGTAAATAATCATCGGATTTTGATATTACTATTTCTATACTTACTATAAATTGCTATTAATATTAGCAATGAATTTTTAAGATTTTTTATATAAGTTACTGTTGTACCAAGTATTTGTAAATTGTGGCCATACGTGGAATGTTGTCCTGTTGGAAATAAGTTTAGTGTAGGTGTGCGTGTATGCTTTTTTTATTGTTTATCTATATATACCTATATATATTATTGCATTTCCTATATATTTTGAAATCTCTTAGAACTATTATTGATTGTGCAAGTTTATGTTTATTTATATCAGCGTCAAAAAGGCATGGGTAAATTATTTGAAGTAAGTAAAATCGCTATTATGTTATAAGGTCAAATGTATAGAGATATTTATTTTAATACCACCGCAATGATTTTAGGATCTTTTAAATCTATATTATTTATTTTAGCACCAAAAGCAGTGCTTTTATATAGCACTATTTCTAACTTTCTATACTCGTACCTTTCTTGTATTATAAACATCTATACCTTTACCAACTTTTGATTAACCTACCTGTGTATTATATTTAATTTACATCACTGTTATTTTTAATTTTATTGCCTTCTTTATGTGGCTGGTACATAGTATTTAACTATGAATAATATTAAAGTATTGAATAGTAATTTATATGTTGCAAAAAATATGTATTTTCTTTTTAAATAAAACTTATTTGTAATTAATATGTGAATGTATTGATAACACTTAATTCATAGAGATAATGAGTGTGCTAGAATATATATTATTATAGAATATCTGAGATTCATATCTTATGTCAGCTAAATTCAGTACATTTGTGTGCCTATTACCTGATAAGTTGAACATGCGTGTCTGAAGAAAGCTGTGCAAAGTTAGTTATTTGCGCCAAGACAAATAAATAGACCACTTTTTTTATTGTTGTTATGTAATATAACCTATTATTATATAACATACCTATTTCTTAACTATAGCAAAAAAATGTTGTACTTGTTTTACCATGTATTACAATACGGTAAGAATGATTACTCATACTATTTTATTTTTAATTTTCCTACTTTTATGTCAAGAGTTTGGTAACTACGCGCCGTTAATTAGTATTATATCCTAAAATACACTGAACTTTTAATAAATTTGAACATTATTTGTCTAACAAAAACCACATTAATTGTGCAGCTAGTCAATGAGTATGATTTTTCAAAAGAAAGCCAAAGCACTGAGTGTTGTTAAAAATGTAAGGTGATAAGAATGTTTTTTAATATATTTAAACCAAACTTAGTTTTGGAACATGTCTGTATTCATAATCATTAATTTTAAATATTATACCTTTCAAGACAAGTTGTTTACTAATGAATTAATTTATAATAATATGTTACCTTTTGATAGAGCAAGGGGTGTTAAACATAGTTATGTAAATTTTAATTATAATAATCTTAACATTAGTTTGTATGAATAACTACGCTGGTGTTTTGAAAAAAAAAAGCGAGTATTTATTCAGAAGCACAAACTTTAACATAACAATGTTTCAAAAAAAGTCGTGAGGAAAGATACTTCGCTTTCTTTCAAAAGACCGACGGTGTTAATAATCCTTATCCCGTCCATATATTTACAAGTGTTATTGAAAGCTTTATTTAATCGTTTATTTCAGTACCTATCCAAATTAGTAAGTAAAATAAATAGTATTGTAATATAATATATTAAGTTAAAAACAAAAAATCATATCAAAAAGATGATGCTCACATTGTAAAGTATTATTGTATCATAGTAATAGTACTTACCTAGGAACTTTTTTAAGTCTAAATACATTCCGTCCAATTATACCCATGTACTTAACATTATATTATAAGCTATAATATCTTGTCCTTATACATATATTTTTATGTAACTTTTCAAGAAAGACATAATAATTATATTATATTACAAATTAAACATTTTTTTTTCATACTTATTACGGAAATACGGAATTCTACAGTGAACCATTAAATTTTCGTCTAGAATTGCCATTGTTTAGTACCTAAGTTGCGTTCTATAATTAGGTACAAACACGCCAAAATATCTTTTCTACGCTTTACAAGATGAAGCTGATGAGGTACTTTGGAGTTCACAGTTTGCACTAATTACTTAAGTAGGTTCGCGAAATAGATTGCTAGGTTAGAATTTCAAAATGCATAAAATCATCCACATGCAAAAGCCTTTGCGTCATAAGTAATTAAGCTGCGATGTGAGGCGGAATGATGTCCATCTATACTTCTATACTATTATTACAAAGAGGAAATATTTGTACCTATTTTTGTATGTTTGTAATGAATAGGCTCAAAAACTACTGGCCGATTTTAATAATTCTTTCACTGTTGGGAAGCTACGTTCACCCTGAGTAACAGAGGCTATAGAATATTTTGAAAAAAAAATAGGGATCCGTGCGAAGCCGGGGCGAACCGCTAGTAATATATATATAGCATCGCGACTTTACCTACGATCGTTGCCGCGTTGGTGCCTCGCAGGAGACTCGTGCGAACGCGGGGAATCGCACGCAGTGAAAGAGTTGTAGATGGTGAGAATAAATAAATATGTGCAAATTGTTTCATAAAGTTTTAACGCTAGCGGATTTTAATAATAATATCTATCTACTTTCCTGGTATAAGGTGTGCCTTGAACTCACACTGTCTTGATGTTCCAGCCGAATCCTTTGCACAGACATGTTATGATACAAAATCATTACTTAGGTACTGTCTAGATTGTATCCATTTATTATGCGTAGTTTGCATTACATATCTAATAATAGTAAATTCAAAATTTAACGAGATTAATACATGAAGGTTGCTGAAGTTGTACCTAATTATACACTAAACACAGAATCATAACCTACCAGTAGAATTCTATAAAGTATCAGAGCTGTCATAATTATACGTTCGTGTATAGGTATATATCTATCTACCTACTTGAGTAGGTATTTTTGGTGCTTATTAGTGTATATGTACGTAACTAGGTATTTTATTCAGGAAGTAACTATTACTGATTATTTCAAAACTTATTTATTTTAGTAACAAATAAAAAATGACATTTTAACAAAACAGGACAAGAACGAAAACAAATAAAAAACAAAAACTGTGGTATGAAATAATTTATAATAGCATAACAAAATAAATGTGGCTAAATATCACAGTCAACACGTGATAGTAGTACCTGCTAATTTCTAAGAAATTATAATTCACATTAAACTAAATACGTTAATAATGTTTTTTGTACTAGACAACACGCGCACAAATTGCAAACTTTTAAAGTATACATATAATATGATAGTGCCATGCATCTAAATATCATGTTCTAGGTACTATTAATTAACGCAGTTTAGGACACATAGCCTTTTCGCTTTGGCAGCAATGTGGGAAGTAAATATCCACTGCTGGTGATATTTATACTTTCTAGACAAAAAAAAATATCTTTGAACGGTAACTTTAAACGACCCCCCACAAGTCTGACAGTTTTGTTTACTGGTAGACAAGAGGCTATGCACTTTTACTTGAAGGTCACGTGACGTATAGGCATGGTAAACTACAAGAGTACAATTTAAATCACCTTTGTAATGGATTAGAGAACTAAATACTTAAACACAATATAATTAAATAAATGGTTAAATTTATACAAAAATAATTCGGAACTTATTTTTTAGAGTTGTTGCCAACTGAATTCTTATCTATGTTAACGAAATGTTTCTACGTTTAATTTTTTTATATGATAATATTGTGATTTATCCAAAGTAGTATTTTCAATACTTCTGGGCATTAATGTTGAACTAATACAAAAAAAGAACCATGAAAACATTTCTTTATGAAACTATAATATGCATATTTATTTCTACAAAATAGACTTTATTATAAAAAACATAAGGTGCATTATAAAACAGCAAAAATGTTTACACAGTTTCTCTTTAATAAATTTAATACACAATGCGTCGTTTTTACATAACAGCATTATAATAATATCTATCTATCTCTCTTTCAAGAAAGAAATACAGTTAATACACATTTAGATTTCAACTGAATTATTTTTAAGTACTTATACATTTTTTTTATTTATACCAAACGACATAAATACTGAAAAACAAAAATAATTGTCTAATAGAATACATTGAGCAAGATATAGGCATTAAAAATATTTTTATATAGCTATTTCTAGTTAAAGCTTATTCATTTTCCATTATCATCAATACGAGACTTTTTGGTTTTGGCCTCCTTGTTATCACCGGCCGGAAACAATCCAGAGAAATTGTTTCGCTGTTCTTTGACCTGCGATTCTTTCTCGATGCTATTAATGATCTCTCTGTTTCTTTTCAAGCTTCGGTCGTCGTCTTTGAGAGCGATAGAGGCGAGGGATTCTAGCGAGGTAGCGGTGGATCTGGTTTGGATTTTGTGTCGCACAGACAGGTCAAGATACTTCTGGAGCCCGACTGGCTCGATAACACCACTGGAGGTAGAAGAGCTCTCGGCAGCTGGCAAGGCGTCTACGGCAGCTAATCTCATCATGTCGCGTTGGGACTCTCGAGCTTCCATCAAAAATATGCTCTCCTATTTGTGCCAGTAAACAAAACTCTTAATAAGTAATGGGTCAATATGCAATAATTAAGTAAAGTGTAACACTAGGGTAAGCATTATTAAAACTATTAAGCGTAATATTAAAATATTATGAGAATAAGACACGTCCCAGCGCCAATTGTGACGAGTAGCTGGATCATACCTTATTATATACCTACCTAATCATAGTGCTAATGCAAACACGATAGAGACGTTTTTTGTGTAAGTACTTAATAAAATTCCTACTAGCGACACAGAACACGTTCTAATTTATGAGAACAAATTAAATCTAACGTTGGAATACCAGGTCAAGCAAAACTTGTCTTGTAAGTTGTGCAACATTCACATAAAGAAACCTCATAATATCGCGTAACTACCGTAACAATTTCGTCTAATTATTTCCTAAGGGATATACGACTCCGTAAAATGATTTACTTAGTGGCAGCAGGCGAAAATGACAGTTTCGAATATGGGAACTGAAGCAGAGTTCTTGCAACGTAGCATAAAATCAATATCGAGTTAAATCTGTTGCAGTCGTTTTATTTCAATATATTGACGGCCTGTTGGTCTAGTGGTTAGAGGCCCTGACTACGAAACCGGAGGTTGCGGGTTCGAATCCCGCTAGGGGCAGATGTCAATGTGATGAGCACTGGCATCTGTACCTGAGTCTTGGATGTCTTATATGTATTTATGTATATTTATCCGTTGTCTAGTACCCATAACACAAGCAAAAGCTTTGCTTAAAATGGGACTAGATAATTGGTGTGAATTGTCCAAAGATATTTATTTATTCCAACTGCGAAAGCAGCAGCGGCTTAATTATTAGGAAAAGAACCACAAAATATAACTTAACTTTTAACTTGTTCGTACATACCTTGACTTCTTTCGTTATGTACTGGTCAAGTTTATCATAGATGACTGCATGGAGGCCCATGTCTTTCAATTTCTTTATGGTGTCCTTGTCATTGTTGTCATCGCCCCAGCAAAATATGACGAGGCCCACGTCGGTCGCCAACTTCACCTGCAATCATTTTTTACATATTATTGAATATGACCCTGCGGTTTATCATCTACGCCGATAAAATATGAGAAAAAAAATAACTGCAGAAAAAAAGACAATAATAATAATTAGGTATCTTTGGATCATGGGTCCAACGTTCCATTGAGAGGCAACTAGCCTGTGATTTGATGGAACATGACAGCTGAACCTCATTCTATACGACACGCATCTAGCGGATTTTTTTAACATACTAAGCAAACTTTGTGCTTTGTGGTACTAGTCAAAAGATAAACATAGGAACATAGTAGATACAAAACATCCATTATTACGATTTCCTAATAGGTAATGAAAATAAAAAAAAATATATATTAATTTGTCAAATATTAATATAGAATAAAAAATAGGTACCTAAGTATAAGCTATATAGGGTCATTAAATAACATTGGTCTTGAGCAATTGAATGCGAAAGAGTAGGTACCTACATCTAAAATTACGGGAAAAGTCAAATTTATCAAATTAAAACAAATTGGAACTTAGACATGGGTCAATAACTTTGGCAACGAGTCTTTTTATTTCTTTATGTACGAAAGGGACGTTGCTCCGGTCACATTCTGGATTTATCAATCAGATGTGTAAACAATGTAAGTATGTACTAGTATGTAGATAAAATGTTTAGGTACTGTATCTTTACCAGTTGTTTTATAAATAAAAAAAATGTTTTCTATACTTCATGGAATTTATATATCACTAGCGGCCCGTCCCGGCTTCGCACGGGGGGACTTAAGATTTTTTTCCCCCGTTTTTGAAACATTTTCGGTTACTGCTCCGCAACTATAAGACCTAGCGTAATATTATATAGCCTATGTTACTCAGGGATAATGTAGCTTTCCAAAGGTGAAAGAATTTTTGAAATCGGTCCAGTAGTTTCGGAGCCTATTCATTACAAACATACAAAAATACAAAAATACAAATCTTTCCTCTTTATAATATTAGTATAGATATATTTTATTATCGTATTAACATACAGACGATTACATAAATCAATACGTGCCTGGAAAATAGAGACGTATGCATCTTTCTAATATAAGTACCTAGGTGGGTACTCGAATCTTATCTAAGTATACTGATTTACCTACAAACTGAAGAGTATCAATTGACGTAGTAAGGTCATAGTAGATTAAATAAAAAATGTATTACCTACGCAATTTGTTACTGCATTCGACTCGATCACGTGAACTCACGTGAATCGACTATTGTTTAGAATTAATTTTAATTTAGGTGCAAATAATAATATATACTGTACTATTAAATAACTTGTACTTAATGATATTTTTGTACAAAGACAAGAGTAGAAAAATTTTAGACTTCCAGTGGGACTCGAACCCACGCCTATGCCTTTACTAGCGGCAGCGTGCTAAACCTTCACACCATAGGAGGCTCCTATAAGACCATATGCTGGAATCGTAACTTCTGAAGATAAAAATCTCAAAGGTTATAAAGACAAAAAAGTGTCTTCGATGTTTTCATGGGGATTTTCTTGGTATGTTCCTGGTTCAATGGAAGAACTATACATATAAGAAGATATTTAGTAATATTAAAACCATTCCAAATAAAAAATAGATAGACAAATATAATACATTATTACCTATTCATTATTAATGTATAGGGATTATATTACTTGCTACCCAATTTTACAGTTTCAATTGACAATTTAACCAGTGTGCTGCTCACTTCAAGGACTCAGGATGCAGGATATCCTGGTTTGTGCCCCTCAGTCATTATTGCACTACGTACATATACATTTCTTTTTACATATTATTATAGGAATGGTTAAACAAAGGTAAACCTCGTAATGTCGTGCACGTGTATATACGATACGATTATTTTGATGATTTAAAAAAGACAGAAAGTTGCTACCACAGTTAATTTTTTAATGGTCTTTTCTAGGTAGGCACATTTTCTTCCTTTAGAAGTGTTATACCTTCCACACGAGTAATTGGAGAATTAAAAACTAATTATGATAAATAAATAGTGATAAAATATATAATTATGTACTTACTTGAGTGGGATCTCTTAACAGGTCTTCTGTGTGAACGACAATACCCAGAATGTCGGAACTTATCGCATTTTGCACTGCAGCTGGTATAGACAGACATCTTGGGTCTCGATACGGCTGGTACTTTTTTGTTATACCCTGAAAGAGCATACAATAAAATATTTAGATCCAAAAATTAAAAAAAATCATCAAAACAATATATATTTAAATTGTACAATGGAACTTACAACTGTTAAGAACATTACAGGATATTTGTTCTGCTTGTTACGGACCATTGTACAGATGTCTGGATTAAAGCAAGAAAATACGATACGACGTCCTCCAGCGTGTTTTAGTACGACCTCCAAAACCTAAAAACAAAGACAAAGAATGTAAAATAAATATAGTACATCAGGTAATCTATGGAAGATTTTATTATGATATAGGTACCTTATCAACATAAGTATTCATGTCAAAAGGATTATTCAGCTCAAAAGTACCATCCTCCAATTCCATAGTCCATTTCAGTTCTACATTAAATCCAACATGCTCATCTATGTTTTTTAAAGCTAACTCAAGAGTTGGGAATGGCTGATGTTCTTCTAAATCTTCATCGAAGAATAGGGTTTCATGATTGCGACCTTCAACTAAGTGATAAACCTAAAATTTGCAGGCAATTATTAAATCTTCATATAGGTATAAAATATACAATAGATCCAGGACCTTTACAATAATGTGCAAATACACACACATTAATTAGGTATAAGTTTTGATACATTTAATAAAAAATATGAGTAGTATTAGGACCTATGATATTTTAGTTCAACAAATTTAGTTTTTAATGATTTTTCAACATATCACATTAACATTTATTTATTTCCCATAAAACATCATAATTGTGTTAGTTACATATGAAATAATTTGAACTGGCATGATAGATTAATGAAAATAGAATTAAAGAATAAGTATTATATTTTATTGACCTTTAGGTAGAGGTCATACCTTCAGTTTCTGGAGATGTTCCAAGGTCAAATCTTTCACTGGTAATTCTAACATTTCTGTGAAATCAACTTCTCTTTTTCTTTTCATAGATATACAGACATAAAAATCATGATATATAACTGGTATCATATCTTTACTTAGCTGAACATCAAATTCAAGCATATCTGCACCACTTGCAGCTGCCTTTTTTAGAGAAGCTATTGTATTTTCACGTATAGAATTTCCTCTGGAAATTATAGATTATAAATATATACATTTAAGAAAACAGTTATAGAATTTAACATATTAAAATCCCTACTAATCCCTACTAATATTATAAATGCGAAAGTAACTCTGTCTGTCTGTCTGTTACGCTTTCACACCAAAACTACTGGACTAATTTAAATGAAATTTGGTACAAAGAAAGTCTGGAGCCTGAGAAAGGACATAGGCTACTTTTTAACCGACTCCAAAAAAGGAGTTCCATGCGGACGAAGTCGCGGGCAAAAGCTAGTATTTTATATATGAAATTAATTGCACATAAAATATTTTAATAACTGAGAATAATACTCACTCTTTTGTCTTAAAACTAGCACCAAGCCCACGGTGTCCTACTTCAAGACCTGTCCAAGATGGATCCCAGTACTTAGCATATGAGACTTGAAGATTACATAGTTTTTCCTCCAAGGGTTTTATACTTAAATACTGTATGTTTACAGTTCCAAGTGGTCTATGTTTAACATTGCATGTAATTGGCAATTCAATACTTCCCTCTGAAGGTTTAAACATGTTTGGTAAGATGTAAGTGTAGCCAACATGATTAGGTGGATCATCAGAAGAAGCTCTGCTACTGTATGAATAGAAATCTATAAGGTATGCTAAGTTTTGAGGCTGTGTTGCTAATACATTAATAATTAATACATCATTGGGTTTGTACTCCCTTCCAAATTGTTCTTGGGGTTGCAGATAACATGCAGATGCATCATTATTCAGAGTGGAGACTTCTACAGACACCTCAGCTGGCATTTCTATCTCAGTTGTATCAGTACTCAATGATGTTTCTTCAATTTGAGTTTCCAGCCCAAAACTTAATTTGACAGGTGTTAATTTTATGTTCATAGGTTTTCCAGCCAAACGGCTTTTCAACTTTATTGGATTTTTAAGAAATTTAAATTGCATTAAAGTTTGAACTGTAAGCCATCCCCTGCTAAAATTTTTCTCATTGTCATATTCACCAATTATGTCTGTACCTGGATGTAACATTGTCTCCTTGATGACTCTAGGTCTAATATTGGTTTCCCAATATCTAACTATTACTTCTTTACTCTCTTCATTAATGACACATATAGCATATCTGTAGTAAACTTCACATGTGTTTGGGATTGATATTTGTACAGACCACAAACTAGTGCCTACACTAAGTTGAAGAGGAACTGCTTTTGAATAGTCCCAATCACCGAGTTCAGGAGTGCTTCCGACGATTACAACTTGCTCGTGGGGTGCGATATTAGGCACGGAAACCGTGAACATCCACTGCTGAGATATTATCTTGGGTTCTGGTTCTTGTACAACGGACATTTTCTTTGATAATCTTGGTTCAGGTCTTATTCGGTCTTCAGTAAAGAACCAGCGTTGCATATTCTGTTTAAATGCGACGTAACAACAATACACTTTTTTCTTCTTCTGTCTTATCTACACTTCTATCTTCTACAATTGTACAATTAAAGTAGTAAAGTAAATTATAGGGACATTAAAATTAAGAACCCGTTTTAAAAATCGTTACTAATATTGTAAACATTACTGCAATTTTAATACTTATATTTTTTTCATAATGACAAGCAAAACGAGTAGTAAAGTCTACAAGTGCCAGCTAGTTGCTGACAGCTATGCTCATGACAGCCTGCCAAGTGGTAACAGCTGTTCATTATATGCCAGTGGCGTAGACTCATAGAGTTTGATTACAGTATAGAGTCGGCATTTAGCAAGCCAAACCTAGTTACCATAGACTTAGAATCGTAATTTAGTAATCGTATTATAAATAATTTATCTAGACCCGACGGACATTTTAGAATAGATCACGTAACAAAAAAAATAATAAATTACGTACTTACGTAATTTTTTTTTTTTTTTGTTAAAAATAGTAAAATAAAAATAAAAACTGGACTGAAACAAATATAAACGGATATACTCGCATAGACGTATTTTATTTTATTGGTTGACGTTTCGAAAACTTTACAGTACCTACTTTTAAATGCGTCTCTAGTCTATGTAGCGCCCGTGTGCAAATTTTACCCTAGCGCCCCCTAGTAACCGCGCAAAATTGAATGGGTTCACAGAACCTACAAAATTACGAAGAAAAACACATCAGGTTCCTCGTCACAAACTGTCAAATTTCTCCTATGAATAATAAACTCTATTACAAGTACCTACGATCGTGTGCACCGCACAACCCTACACAATAGGAAACACGCCTCTGAGTGATGAAACAGGCATTAGAAATGATAAAGTATAATAAAAATATCCATAATACCTACCTTTATCAAATGCCTTAAGTACCTGTTATGCCAAAAGGTTGGATCAGTTGCCAATGAATAATAATAGCTTTAATTTTTCACTGATTTTCTTTACTTTTCGCCTTTCGGTATCCGACTAGTCGCGACTGTATCAAAATGTATTACTTAATTCATTTTAATTGTAAGTATACTTAACGCCTCCACTTATACTAATTCATAAATACTTACCTATACGTTAGGTAATAAGAAAAAAAAAACTTACTAAACTATGCTTTCTGACATACTTATGTGGGTACGTAAATACCATAGTAGGTACCTACTGGGTTCGTCAGCAAAATCGTTTCTATTTTTTTTGACCAGACACATTTGAATGAACAGAATGATGAAAAAAAATTTAAAAGTTGCAACTGTTTATTTGCATCATTTTTTATAAACTTAAGTATTCTATTTTTATGTACATTATTTACCAGTCTTTATAGATTATTCAACTCTCTAAACAACAAAAAACTTAATTACTTATAAGAGAAATTAAATCACTCCTTTTTAAAAGGAAAACAAATTTACATTTTAAACGTAAATGTACTTATGTATAGCTCTCTATAATAATATACCATTTAATATGGACAATTTACGCCCGGATGTAAAAAAGTACAATTATCACCCTGACGGCATGATCCCTTTCTCTGAAAATATATACACACAGCCTTTCTGCCCCCTCTAGCGTGTCCACCTCGTCCTCGTGGTGGGCCATCCCAGTTTCCAGTATTTTTTCCTCGCCAGTGGCTGGAACCACGACCACGCATTGGTCCTCGGAAATTTCCCGGTCCAGAAAAACCATCTGGCCCTGGAGGTGCCTGTGGACCTGCCATATTGAAATCGGGAGGAAACATATTCGGTTGCATATTAAATCCTTCGGGAATCATGCCAGGTGGGAACATGCCATTTGGAGGACCTACAAACATTTCTGGACCCATCATCATGTTTTCTGGCTGCACCATCATACCAGGCGGCATATTTCCGGGTGGCATAGCTCCTGGCGCCAGTCCTGCCGGAGTAGGCATGCCATTTGGCATCATATGAGGAACTCCATTCTGCCATTCGCCAGGTACCATTCCTGGAGGTCCCTGGAATCCAGGTACAGTAGGAAATTGCGCTGGAGGAAATCCATTAGGAAATTGAGGCATGTTTGTTGGAAACATAGCTGGTATATTTATAGTATTGTTGGAAACAGGTGGGGCATTTCCTTTTGGTTCAGGCCAAGGCATGTTTCTAAAATCACTTATATTGTCCTGATTTCCTGTTACATCTTCTAACGGTATTGTTGTAGGTTCAGAATAAGTATGTGTTTCAGCATCAGGCTCTAAAGCAGAGTCTGGAATCATAGATTTGGAGAAATATAAAGGTTGCAATGTACCTTTCTGTCTCATAGCTTGTATGTCTTTCTCTTTGCTATTTTTCCCATAATCTACTTGAATCTGTCCCTCGGTATCTATAGCAATTAAAGGTTTCCAGCTGGTTTTCTCTTCCATTACATCGTCATTACTTATATTTCTACCCTTCTGGAAAGCATCTCTTTCATGAATTCGCTCCAAATACTTCATATCAGTAAAGGTCTTTGTCACATTAACTCTTTCCGTCTCGTCAAGTTCGAAGTATTGAATTTCTTCCAATTCTGTGTCAGGTTTCCATCTTATACTTCTCTTCGGCCCTTTCCTCTTATGGTAGCAGAGTACTCCTTTCAAACCATTCACTGTCAAAGTGTGTGGTTCTGGAGAATCCATAGTTTCGTCAGCTTCTTTATCGGAAGTGTTATCTTTGTTTTCATTGTTATCTGAAGCTTTGTCTGAATGTTTTTCTTTGTCTTCTTCTGTGTCTAAAGTATCTTGATAAAATCTTGGTGGTACGGATTTGCTTTCACTACTCGGACTGGTAATTGACGATGGTGTGTGTGGTGGAGACCCATCCCCAGTAGAATTCCCATCTTTTGAACCACTTGTACGACGTTTTCTTTTCTTTGGTTCTTTTTTATTTGTGGCGGAAGCATTTAGGGCATCCATGAACATATCACTTTCCAACAACAGCATCGCTGTAACAAGTAAAAGTAAGATTCATTATTTTTTATCATCATAAATATTTCTGTAAATGTATAAATACAGTAGGTACGGTCAATATATTCGAACATTAATGTCCAAGAAAACAGAGACCTTGGGAACTACAATAAATTTGATACTGTCTGTACCTATCCAATAACATTTTTATGTAGGTACTTAATTGCTCTTCGATCATACTTTATTTAAAATGTGATGATTGTAAAGTTAGCCTACCTGCATATGGTGCAGATATTAATTATAATTATATAACGAAGAACAATTACGTAAAACTATAAAGTCAAAAATGTATAAACACTGGGTCCCAAAAATATAATTCTGAAAGTTAATACGCTCAGTAATTGTATTATATTTATATTATTCAGAAACTAAATAATAATATTATGGTAAGTAGGTCGTAAACTTGACCTACATATCTCAGAAGGCAGGCACAGTGACCTGTCAATATCCTGCTACTCGAGACTTCTGTATCGTATAGACTCAACCGAAGGTGTTTCAGAAAAATAGTTTATAAGCGAAAGTTCGTAACGCTCAAGTCTGCGTGCGCATTTACATGCATGCGCTCTCTAAACGAGATGTTACTGAAGCTGTTATTGAAATAACATGGGCTATTTCACTTATTTAATTTGACACACAGCATAACAAAACCGAACTAAAAGAAACTGCAACATTACAAAACTTTTAGGCAAAGTTAAGACAGGCAAGCGAAAAATGTAAATATCGAAGTAATTTTTTTAAGAGAGAAAGAGGTACTTTTTGCTGGCTATTGAGTAAATTTATTATTATTTTAGTTCGATCCTGTAAGCTACATTTGTTTCTTAAATGAGAAACCATCATTATAGGTAAGGAGATCTATGCCGAACATCAACACGTTCGGCTGTCGTTAGCTTATACATTATATGTCAAATAAGTGATTTCTTATCAAAGTGGTGTCATGTTAGTCATATTATCTTGGTCCTCTTGCTGCCTACACGTTATTTTAAAGTAGTTAATGATTTCGCTTTAGCATAACATAATTTGGTTTTAAGAGACATTACACCTAGCTAATAATAGAGACAGGTGCGATAGGTACTGTTAATCGCGAAGCGAGTAGGTGATTCTATATCAGAGATCCGAGCGTAGCGGATGCATACGCTACCGCCAGGGATCAATTTAATATATATCCGAGTGTCTTCTGCGGCTCTTCATGAGAAGGCTTATAGTCTAATTTAACTTGTCTACAGAATAAATAATGACGTATATTTGCAAAAGTAAGTGCGCTAAAAGAAAAAGAATAATAATTGCAAAGTGGTAGCGGTCCAGACCGAATTCGTTGAAGAGTCTGGTTGTATTGATTAAAATTACAAATTAAACGTCACGGGAAAGTTTAATAACCTATAATGATGCTAAAAGCTGGAATATAGCAATTTTAACGGGTTTAACTTGCCTACATAGGTACCTATATTCATTTTATGATGAAGTTTCGAAAACTTAACAGTTCCCATATTCCTAGCAGAGTAAGCTGACGATAGTTCTACCCTAATTTTGTAAACGTCAGTATAAAATTTATATAACTACGCGAGTTAAATACGTTATAATTGTTTTATCAATTGGTAATACCTACCTAACTGCGAAAGCATCAGAATTATTAATTAAAGATTACAATTCTCATATTCGTCGCAACTGGATGAAAATTACAACCAAAAAAAATGTTATACATGTATTGTAAGTTTTAACTGCCTATGTAATAAACTCAATGTACAAAAATATTCCCCATAGACCAACAACCTAATACAATAGTTAAGAGCTCAAAGGTAAAGTGGAACTATCCTTCATAATGATAAGTTCGCCTTTAGTTGTGCTTTTTCGTTTCCGTGTTCAATTTCTGCGAGTACCTATTCTGTTACACACATATATAGTGGTAACGATAAGTGTAAAAAAGGCGTACCTATTGATTGTTTCAGATATTATTATGTATATACCTACCTCCACTGATTAATACGTATTATACTATAGAAATTCTGAAATATATACTTATGTGTAATCAAATACTTCATGGTGAAATGTTAAATTTAAATGAAGTTTATATGCATATCCAAATGATTACCTATGGTGTA
The DNA here is from genome assembly GCA_038024825.1 of Polylopha cassiicola. Taxonomy (NCBI): domain Eukaryota; kingdom Metazoa; phylum Arthropoda; class Insecta; order Lepidoptera; family Tortricidae; genus Polylopha; species Polylopha cassiicola. The sequence goes on from CP149050.1 coordinate 6,004,637, forward strand.
CAACAAAATTCGTGTACGCTCATGTAAATAATCATACATATATAATATGCTAAATAAATGAATATTAAATGCTTAGTGTTTAAGTGTATATATTTATGCTTAGATACAAGCATTTGAATCAATCATACTAATGTAGGCAACCTGTTGCTATACAGAACCTTACATCATGTATGCCCGGCGTACACTTGCATAGCTGCTAAACAGTATATTTTTCCTAAGTACCCGTATACGCGTCTTATCTTAAGTATATCTTTGTAAATAACATACCTCGGTCATAATTTTTATATAATTCGGATGAATTATACCGTAACGTATTAATAAAATTAAAACAATAAAGGCATGTTATTTAAACGATATACAACAGGGAGAATTATTGCTAAATCATATTTACAAAGACACAAGTTAGTTAGATTACCAACTTATGATATGAAGCCAAAAATTATTCGATAATTGACTGCCGGGTATTCAAATATTCATTGCATCCGTATCGGTATAACTTTTGTCTAGGTAATACGCGAACGCGGACTTATTTTCTTCAAATTATTATTTACGTCTCAGGGTTGGGCTTACATTGAACGCAAATAAAACAATATAATTATACTGTCGTATGATATTGTTTATCTGCAAATTGTTATAAGACCACCTTAGTGTTATTATCAATACACTGGTAGTAGTTACAACTATGAACACGCAACTTATAGCCCTAAAGGTAAGTACCTATAGGTAGGTAATATAAGATATAAATAATGTTTTACATTGAAACATGCATTATATACTACAGGGAAGTTATATACATACATCTGCTATTGACCCGTAACTATTTCGTATCTTGGCGTAGCAGGTGCACTTAAAAGTTTAACACGAGTAAAACTTACATCTCAGAAATAATTATATAGCAAATAGTAATGAATAATATTTATTAAATTAGCGCTGACGTAGGTAAGTATTAACTCGTGTATTGACTTTGACCGAGAAAAAATATACGATCTAAAGAGTTGGCGTAATCGGCTAAGTAGAGAAGAACCATAATATATTCCACTGTTAGAACACCAACTCCATATCGTAAACTTGTAACAATGACTACTGTACTATTACCGATATTTCATGTTAGCCCTATGGTTTTCATTTTGTCCTTCCTTTACAAGTTATAACTAAAAAGCTAATATAACAGTTGTAGATATATACCTACTTAAGAAAAAAAGTATTACGCGTGTGCTTACCTTACCTATTATAGTTTAGTATAACTTTAATACCCGCGCTGCCAGTGGCATTGTTTTATTATTTTTTACATTATCGCTTTCCTAATACGCGTGGCTCGAGTTAAGAGTGATAATATGAAATTATACCTTTGGGCATTATGTAACTAAAAACGGGGTACCAATCTAGATAGGAATCGATATAAGTACTTAAGTTTACGGATTGTCGTTTGGTTCTAAATAATAAGACATCGCAAATGACGTTCGTTGCTTCTTATACGGCGCTACTTACAGCAAAGCAATATAAATTTCAAATAAACTTAATATTAGTGAACTCTATAGGTAGTAAGAATTTGCTTAGTTAAAGATACGAATGAGTATTGCTTACACCATCGCCCATTAAAAATGAAGGCTGGATTTAAGCAAGACAAACTAAATAATATAAAAGGTTAAACGTAGTGATATAATCACTAAGAAAAATAGTACATAATTCATAACTGTACGACGTGAACAGTAATTTATAGAAACTATCTGTGCTTGAAAGGTGATAATGCAATATGTATTCAAAGTAGTTATTTTCATTATATGCACGTAGGTAGGTACATAACTATATAGAAATGGGGCTGCGTTATTACTCTTACAGATTGTTAAATTGTTTGCATTCACATTATATTACAATATAATTCACGAGACAGTTGTGAACTTTGCACATAATGATCTCACTGTATTCAGAAATCAAAAGTACCTAGTCGAAATTTTAGTAAGGATTCGAAGTTATATTTATTTAGTAAGTACTATTAGCACGTCAATGTACGGAAAATGTAGTTTTGTTTTTATATTAGTAGGAGATATACCACTTTCAAAAATACCTATTGGCCCCGATTGATTATTGGATACGCGGACTTTACGTCACGATAGGTAGCTTACCAACCTACGCGATCTGAATCTTTCTATTTATTTATTTGTTATACCTAAACTTACGTACACAATGAGTGTACAGATTGATAAAGCCTTTCTACTTTTCAATGGGTCTGAAAACGTTAATTCTACCTTCACGGTCTCTATAGATAGAATTGATTGAAATTGACATAACGGGATTGCAGGACTTTGTTATTGTTTTTCTAATAAACCGATTAATTCCCACGATCATCATCGCACATGCTATCTGTCTATTATCCATTTAAAAGTATTATTAACTTTTCTACATACATACATGAGACATTAATATGTCACTTGAGCAGTTCGATTTAAGTTTTCTTCAACCGAAACCATATTCTATTCTCGCTCAAGAAGAGATTCATCTTTATAATATGTATTGGGATGCTAAGTGATAAGACGGGTTTAGTACATATCATCATACTTAAGCATTTAGCTGTATTATATAGGTTTATTGTATGATTTCGAAAATTTCAGACTTCATCCTCGTCTACTATGCAAGTATAACTACTAGATTTCCATCCGCGGTTATGAATCCACTATACATACTCGTTTCTGCAGAATTTTACTCTAAACCTATATACGTACTTTGTGTTTCGTAACGTGTACATCTAGGCTGTATCTTTTTATAGCATAACCGAGAATTTTAAACTTTTTGGTATCAAAAGCTATCTAACTTTCTGTAAATTTCAATAAATACAAACGCCAGACTTGTACGAATATTGTAAGACGCTAATTTGTTTTCTATCATAAATAATATTCGGAAATTTCATAGCCTAAATAATGCCAATTTTTCTTTATAATTAAGATGAAATTTCAGGAGCAGTGTAATTTGTGTAGGCTTTTTGCTCTTTCTCATTGCGGTATGATACACTTTGGAGGACAATTCCAAAAGAGCTTTCATTTCTTTTTCGTAAACCTTTGTTGGACTGCAGTAGATTCGCGTCAGAAGCACCAGTTGTTCCCAACAGCACTGCAGCGAGTCTTGCGCGGATCCAAAGTAGTGCCGGAATTTTGTATACACCTCTCGCTTGTCTTTAAACAAATTCAGGTCAATACTCAACGAAAGAATTGTATAAATTCAGCATTTATTTGAAACAAATACTTTACACATTAAAATATATCACTTTGGGACCCCTTAAATTATACATTTTTGACTTACCACTGCCGATAAAGCTAATTAAATGACTATTAACACTTGATGGCATCCACTTGAAGAACGATTCACCTGAAAAAATACAATATATTAATTTTATATTCAATAAATAACTATCACAACGATACTTACGTTTTGGTTTAGGTGGAATTAATTTTATAGCTCCAGGTTTTTCAATAGGTTCGATTGTTTTCGGCTTCTTTTCTGGAGGCGTCTCATTGTGAACAGGCGAGGGCCTTTTCGGTATTGATACAGTTGGTGGTAAAGCAGGAGGAACTTTTTTGTTATTCAAAAGAGTAGCTCGAGAAGGTGGAGGTTTAATTTCTTCCTCCAGTCCATGTTTTCTAAACTTAGAATGAAATGTTTTTACAGTTTTAGGTTTAGGTTCATCGGGTTTTCTGACTTCTATAGATATGGAAGGCTTTTCTTTTTTAACATCGCTTAGTTTTGGTATTTTGCCTAATTTATGGATCGAGGGGGGTCCTGACTTTTCATCAGGTTTATCAGATATTTTGTCTGTGCTATCTTTTCTGCTTTCACTTTTATTCTTCTCTGATGAACTCTTGTTATTTTTATCATCTTTCAGTTTTCTACTTGAAGAATACGATTTATCACTAGAAGATCTCCTACTACCACTTTCACTTTTGGACTTAGAACTATGAGAAGAATGTTTACTTTTCTCCTTAAGTTTATCCTTACTGCTACTACTATGACGACTGGGACTATTACTTTTACTACTTTTATGTTTTTCGCTGGACGAATGTGATTTACTAGAATTCTTTGAAGAACTTGATTTTGAACTACTGCTATTATGAGATCTTTCTCTACTTTTATGTTTATCCTTTGATTTTTCTTTATCGGTTATTTTGTCCTTCGATCCGGTCTCATCTACTTGAGATATAATTTGTTTTCCATCTTTAAGGGTAATTTTCAAAACGGGCAGACTTTCAGTCTCCTTTTCTATTTCTTCTTTGACTTTGTTATCAAGCTCCTCCTTATTATTTATAGATTCAGGAGATAATTCAGATTTGAAAGTATCTGCCTTATCCCGTTCATTGTAGTTTTGGTCCACATCAAAATCGGTTATTTCATTTTTGATCAAGCTGTCAGAATTAATTTCTGTGTGAGCTTCATCTACTATTTGCGGTATTTCTGACGCTAGTACAGGAATAACTTGTTCACCTTTTACGGTTTTGAGCCATTGTTCTACTAATTTAGAAGCCAATGCTCTAATAGCTAAAACAGAAAATATTAATAAAATAAATATATAGAAATTCAATGGTATATGTATAATATTGTGTAACAGTTTTATATCTTACCTAATTGGTTCCCGTCCTTTGACAACTCCTTGACGAGTTTCGGACAATTGTTAGTTTTTAAATGTTCTATATTAACTGGGCTCAGTAACAAAAGTTCTAGCAACTCTCTCACTAAAGGCCAATTTTTGGCAACAATACTCTCTGTTAACCACATGTGTACAAGGCGCCAGCCGCCAGATCCCATAAATAAACCAAGCAACTCTGACTCTGTACACTTTAAAATCTGAATATAAATGCACTTTGACACCAATTTTTTGGAAAACTTCGTCATAAGGCTGAAAAAAAAAAGAAAACTTAGTAAGAGCTTTTACTATTGTGGTGTTAATATACAAGTACTTTATAACGTTCTAATATAATAATTGCGGAAGCATGTATTGTGTAGCTGAACAAAATTTTTTAGGAGTTTAGTAACTCCTTTATGTAACAACTAATTAACTAATTCGTTGCCAATTTAAATATGTAAATCCAAAACTGTAAAGTGCTTCTTGTAAGAGTTATAAATGTTGTTTATATTGATTCGAATACATTTAAAGACTTACTTTGCAAGCCTTTGGACCTCGTCTCGACTCTTGATTCCACCATCAGGAGACAGAAGTACACTAAGGCAATTTAATAACTGTATTGGATCAATGCGTGGCTGAAAAGAAAAGAAAGTCTAGATTAGACACATAACCAATCATGAAGATATCATAAACAAGATAAGTTAAATAAAATTGATACAATGTCGAAAACAGCTTTATCATTATGGATATTTACTTCGAACAAATATCAAAATGGAACACTTGCTGAAACTATTTAGTGTTTCAAATCTGATACACCTACGAAGATTTGCTAACATCAAATAGTCTTTTAAACTCTGATAAAGAATGTCAATATATTATTTTTTACTGACAAGTGTCCTATACAACCTATATTTGTAGTATTCCAAAATACCATAAAAGAACTTAGCATTAATGCCTATTTTTCTGGACTGAATCTCTCCCGAATTGTAAACGGACTATAGGGGTCATAGTCCTTTAAGTGAGTAAACAATAGTTCCCGGAACTGACATCGAGATTGAGCTAATAAGAGTTCAGGGCGGATTTAATTCGATGAAAGCTAATTAAGTACTTAATTTACGACGGGTATGTTCCTTTAATGCCTTATAAAAATATTTTTTTATGGGTATGGTCCATAATTCTGTAATTTTTACTCATTCCTGAAATTTTGTATGTATTATTATAGAAAATAAATATTAAATAAAATTATTATAAATCTGTGGATAAACAGAATTCGAATTTTCGGCAGGACGTTTCCTTGTATAGCTATTACATACAATATAAAGTGGGCCTAAAATAAATCCATTTTTAGTTTTGATTGGGGCTTTGCGGACAATTTAAGTAATGACTAATAGTATATAGATAAAAAGGTATTAATATTGGTATTCCTAAATATTATATTTACAAAATCATAAATATCCGAAAAGAGGCAAATTAAAAGTAAAAGACGCGAAAAAAGTTATTTTTTAGAAACACAAACTTTAATAAATAAATGTTATAGGTACTATAAAAATAAAAAGTATTTTTAAATATGTCAAGTATCTTTTTTCGATCTAAATTTATTTAGGGAAATGACCTCTAGCAAAACATACTTTTAAATGCAATTGATGTTTTCCAGTGAATACATTACAATATAACTAATTATAGCATGTTATAAACGAACAAAGAAACCTTATTTATAGTTTACACGAATATCTAACATGCGAGATAATCAAATAATCACAGCAGATAGAGACAGACTATCGTTGTATCTACGTCTCTTTCCCCAAACTGCTGTTTCATTTTGTCGGATCGAGACGTCATGTACCTACTTACCTATAGATATTCATAAAACTACGGTTCAAGAAAAAAAGTAGAAGTACTTAAAAAAAAACATTTCCACTTAAATGTACAGTCAAGTGCTAAGTACTAGTACGTAACAGATAATATATTTCTTGTCTTTCATTTCAAATGAGCCAATGACGTGCAAAGAATAATAATATACCTAATACTTATACAAGGTCTTGCTAAATTTTATTTTGAAATCATGCAATAAGGCACAGTTGTTGTATGCGTCTACATAACCTAATTAAATACTACATGTATTGGCTTGGAGAAACGCGAGGGTTATTTTCTAGTTTTATTGGATCCGGCTTTCTCTTTTGAATACTTACTATATCTACCTACGGCTTTATAAGCAGTCTTTTCATAGGTCTTTTTATTTTCCACTATGAACTACAATAGATAGCAAGTCAAGTTTTATATTGAAAGTAAATCTAAAATTACGAACATAAATAATGATTACCTAATGAACGGGTCAAAGTCCAAACTGCGCAAACCACGCCGCAGTGGCACAAAGACAAAATGGAGTCGATTGCGTCATATTTTCACAAGCTTACAAATTATGCAGGGCCGTCTACTTTCACCTAAGTAAGGTTGAAAATAATATGCTTTAAAGAATAATTAATAACTCACCATGATGATTCAGAATAAGATATACTTCAATGTAACAACAGCTTCACCATTGTGCCACGCCTCGTTGAATAGCAAACATGGCGGCTCATTTCTTAGTAGCGTTATAAACAGTAATGAATAAGCCTCTCGCACATAAAAATCCACAAATAGTCAATTCAGTTCTTACTAAGTGATCAGTAACACTATTTTAGACGAATTGTCTTAGCTTCTTATCACAAATGTGAGTTTCTAATTTATTAACCCTATTTCAAAGTAGTTAAATTAATATTTCTAATGTACGATTTAATTGCCTAAGTATTTCATAAAGAGTAATTTTAATATATATTTCAGCAAAATTCCTTTTATACACTTAATAACTAAATTCTTTATAAGTTGGTAAAAATTTAGGTCAACCAAGCCAGGGACGATGCTTGATCCGACGAGCTCCACGGTTGACGAACGAGAACGCAGTGACTGGCAGAGTGAGCTAAAGAGCGAATGATTGCATGGTAAAAGGAAACGGCGTCACCACGCCTAACAAGTTGAACGAATGAGAATCACAGTAGAATGGGTGTAATAGGCCTTTAGCACGATGCGATTTCAAAGGACTCTTAATAGAAAAATGGTAAAACCCTATCTTAGGGTAGTGGCCCCTTGACATCAGGTATTTTGTAGTTTTTTCCTGAAAGAAGGAATAAAAAATAAACCATTCACCATTATTGGTTAAAAGATCCTTTAATATGTTAAACGCATATTTGTTTCTGCTAGAAGCAATTGAAGAGACATGAATCGCACTGTGTGAAATGACTCTAAGACGTTTAATCGTTTCTTCGTAGAGTTCGAGATTGTCTATGATACCGGATACGAATGATACGATCCATTCATTCAAATTGAAATTTAGAAGGTCCTTTTATTTACGAATATTCAAAGTAGACGATAGATATTTAAAGAAGATAGAATATAAAAAGTTAGAACTAATACTTAATTTCTTATTAATACCTTGTACTTATCATTTATGTTTTGTGACTCATCAACATTTATAATCCCTTACTTTTAATTACATCATTAAATATTAAAGTATTGTTTGGACAGCTAGATTCATTTCTCATTCGTTCAATTTCGTTTATGACAGCAAATGGATTACGTCACAAACAAATGTCAATTGTCAGTCTCGTAGTGTCTCGTACGTAACATTACCGACTTTGTGGATGTTAGTTATTTGATCCCGATAGTCGATACCGATAAAAAATATTAAAACTAAACCTCGATAACCAAAGTACTTTATCATCAGAAATAATAAGAATATTTCTGATCATCAGGAATCCAAAATTATTCGATTTCCTCATTCAACTTACCTCTACATTAAAATACCTAACATATCTAACCATTGTTGCAAAGATAATCTGGATTCCAAAAAATGTGGAGCGATTCTTTATTAATTGTGTTTATATCTATTTGCACAGCATTTTTAGGAGAAGGTAAAGAAAAAATCTTTGATTTTAATTATAGATCCCTTACCCTGGCCGCTGCCTGGCCGTTGTTGATGAAAAATATATTATAATTCTTGATAATTTTCGTTTCAGGTCTTACGTGGATACTTGTTTATAGAACTGAAAAGTATCAAAAACTAAAGGTAGAAGTGGAACGCCAAAGTAAAAAATGTAAGCCAATGCTGTTTTGTTCTAGCTTCTTTCCTAATCTGCAGTTGGTACACATGTACAAAAAATATAAAATGGTGGTGGTGGTGACATTTCGAACAGTTATGAATACTAAAAATGTTGTATTTTACAGTGGAGAAACGCAAAGAAGCCCATGGAGATTCTTTGGATAAACAACACAAGAAGAAAATTGAACGCGAGGAAGAGAGGCTTAAAAACAACAATAGAGATTTGTCACTCGTAAAAATGAAATCTATGTTTGCTATAGGCTTTGCTTTCACAGCATTGCTAAGCATGTTCAATAGTATGTAAGTATTATTTTAAATATTAGTATGTTTAATATGCAGTACACTACAAATATCAAAGAATTGGTTACAGTAAAATGTTATATTCTTATCTCTATTAAAATTACAAAATTATTAATTTTCAGTTTTGATGGTAGAGTAGTAGCCAAGCTTCCTTTCTACCCTATTTCATGGATCCAAGGGCTGAGTCACAGAAATTTATCAGGAGATGATTACAGTGAATGTTCCTTCATCTTCTTGTACATCTTGTGTACAATGAGCATCAGGTACTGTTTACCTATATTTTTACTGATATATGTTGCAGGGAATGAGGTTTTGTAATAAGATTATTTATCTACATAAAAAAGTGGTTGGTTTTTATCTGGTTGACTAATTATATACATTGATATATATTATGTATAAAGTATTATGTTTACATATATCATACTAATATTATAAATGTCAAAGTTGTAAATATGCATGAATGTGTACTCTTTTATATAAAAAATGCTGAATGGATTTTAAAATAGACTATATTTTATAATGATATTATGCAAAGTGATGAGTATCATGCGCAGATAAAGTCAGGATAGAGCCTAGTATAAATATACCTATGCCATATGGCAATATAATTTTTAAAGATTATATCTACATCTGTTTTGGGTTAGGGCTGGTGGGGTTCCTAGAAATTATTGTAATAAAACCCCCATTTCTACTGCATTACATTTTTTACTATACGTCAATACATGACTGATAGTTTGTAAGTAATAAATTTTTGTTACAGACAAAATATTCAAAAGCTGTTGGGTTTTGCACCTTCTCGTGTTGCATCAAAGCAAGGTGGAGCACTGTTTGCTGCTCCTCCAGCACAGTTTAAATGATTTTCTTTTTTAATAATATAGACATTCAAATTTATTTTACTGTTATTATAAATTACATTTTTTTTGTTGAATGTATTCACATGGAATAAGAGCTGAAAGTTATGTCAAAGCCATTTTTGTTCTAATAAATAATTTATTTACATAAAATCATTTTTTCATTAATATATATTAAAATCTATTAATGGATTATCTGTTAGAATTCTATCAAATCCTAGTCTTGTAAAATCAATTGTGACATAATGGCCATCAATAATTAATTCTGAAATAGCTCTTCCAATTCCTGATGCATGTTGACAACCTGTTGATAAATTGCAATATGATATAAAATAGTCATGTAAATAATGTAGGTAGTTAAAGGTAATGAAAAAAGATCATTTAAATAATAAAATAAAATCTAAAAGCACATATTATTATGGTTGCATGGAATAGCTCTTTACATTTGGGATGACTTCTCGCTTCTATGATAATTACCTTGTGATCCAAATCCTGCAGCTATGTATAAATTGTTGTGATATGGATGTGGTCCAAGGATACCTGTGCTATCATATAAACAATGAGCATAACATTCTGTATTTGATTTCACAATCTGAAAAGAATATACAAGAATTATTAATATTATATTATTTAATTTACATAATTTCCATTTGCTTAATTGAACTTGCCTGGTTTGATATACTTTGTGGAAATCTATTAAACAAAGCAGGTTTAATGACATTTTCACAAAAAATATTTTCTGGCAGCCCATTTTCTCTTGGCGCCAAAAGTGGAACAGGACTGCACATCATATTGCCCCCTAGTCCTCCTTGTCTTAGACATACACCACTTGTATCCATTATTATTGGCACATTCAATCCAGTATTTTTGGCAGTATCTTCAATAGTATACACATTGCATTCCCTAAAATTTTATATAATCAAAGTTATGTTTTTGACATGGATTAAGATATTTCATAGCTTAATATGTTTTATTTACCTTTTTTCTATTGGCAAAGGTATTGTTAATAAGCCTTCACCAGTTCCAATTTGTGCATGGCATGCAATATTAGCAGAATCATGTCCGGCAGCTAGGACACATACAGCAAATTTGATTGCATGTTCTTCATTGTCTGGAGTTTTATATGAAACTTTGTTGATTCGTTGGAATGATCCTGGTGTGATGCCTTCCATTAACACATCTCGTTGCTTCTCTAATTCAAATCCAGTAACTTCAGCATTTATATATATAGCACCCATGTCTTCAGATTTACTTATAAATCCATTTAATAATGCTCGAGAATCAAAAATACCTTCTGATTCAATGCCTATACAGCCTAGAATGTAAGTGTAGTATGAAATACAAAACCAAAAATATCATATTGAATCTCATTAAATAAAAGAGTCTAGAGGATATAAAAGTATTAAACAGTGTAATGCAATAATTACCAAGTTTAATATCATCTGTATTTATCCATGGATATCTGTTCTTGATTTCATTTGGAGTCAAAAGTTCATTTCTAATTCCCAATTCTTTTTGGATTGTTACGTTTTGCTCAAGTTTGTCAGCATATTCCTCACAAGCAAGAAGAAGGTAACCATTTGGAGTATATTGTATATCAATGTTCCCTAAATTTTCTTTGACATTTCTTAAAAATTCAGCACCATGCTGGGATAATGAAATATTTTCAGGGAGTGAAAAATGTTGAGTGAGTGTACCAATTGATAGGTTTCTCTGAACAGCAGCATACTAAAAATAACGTAATTTTAGAAAAACATAAAGAACTTTATAATACTAGGGCCTTACATAGAGTTGTAAGTATGAATACTAACCGTAGGATCCTTTTCTAGTACTACTACTGACAAGCCATGACTAGCCTTAGTTTTTAACCAATATGCGACTGCGGAACCTATGAAACCTCCGCCAATAACAACCACATCTACGTGCTCCGGGTAAACCTGTAATTTCTTGTTTAATCCAAACATAACAGGAATTTCTTGAGATATTATATCCCATGTCCTTTTAAAGGGATTTTTTGATGATGTTTGTAGTGCCGCATAATTACTGAGGCTACGACGAAATATTTTAGAAACTATCATGTCAAATTGAAGTTAACGTTATCTCAAGATTATATTGCAATACAAAGTGAGCAAATAACTCTCAACTCAAATTAGAATTAATGTATTAAGGTATATAACCACCTAACCTTTGACTTGACAGTTGAGTGTTGACACTGACAGAAAAAAATACTGTGCTCGAACGGTCCAAACTATTTCTATTTTTTTTTTTGAAAATAAACTCGAACGTTATTGCTTCTTACTGCCATTCTTGGATTAGAAATATTTATGAACTTTTTCTTATTCTCTACGATTAATACTGTTTCGAATATTAGCACATAATTCACTTTTCGTATTTTTTTCGATATTCAATTTATGTTCAATATTGTCGGAACTCTCATTGGTACTTCACTTGCCATTTGCATGTCATTTTGACATGCTGATTACCTACTGATTTACTGAAAGAAAACAAGTATTTTTTATTAATTTTAAGGTTAGGCATGGCAGGCAAGATTGAGACTGCTCTGTGAGATTGCTGGATTTGTCAAGTTCACATATTTCACTACGTATATTCATTGATAATGGGTGTACCCATTATCAATTTAAGTATTTGTAAAAGTTAACTTACAATCTTAAGATAGAGGTAAAAAGTTACAAATAAACAAGCCCAGGTTAGTAATTGTTTCACTGTAACATATTAGCTTTGTGATCATCATAACATAAATGTTATCCAAGATTAATGCTATGGTAATTGCGTTTCATAAAATGGTTTTAGTTTTTAGTACACTATGGATTCCAAATATTCTTCTATGGGTACACAAAACGGAGAAAAGAAAGATATAAAGAGGAAGATTTTCATTGAAAATATTAATGTAAAAAAGTTTAAACCTAATCCCGGACAAATCAAAACTCTTCACACAAATGGTTTCAAGGTTCAAAATGGAACAGAAAAAAGTCCAGTGAAGGAAACGGTGGTTGAAAATATCCTGGAATCAAGAAAACACTTGCCAGTTTATACAGTGAGAGCCAGGTAATTCTATTTAGTTTTTATGGAGCTTTGATATTCCATAATGTACCCTCACCTAGCTTATCTATGTGTCAGGATATGAGGTATAGTGTAATAAGACTTGCAGTATAGCACAATAGTTTTATTATATTCAACCTCCCGTGACGCATCTTTAACAATTACCTATTCACATTTCTATGCTTATCCATGTCAATACTTATTTTTGTCTAATATTGTCATATTACATTGGGTACAGTTTGTTCTTAAAGAGTTATTCCATAATTATAAAACCAACATTTTTTTAATTTGAATAAAAAAAAATGAGAATAATCTTTGTGGTGTCAGCATCCATGTAAAGTCTAAAATAGCGAAAATGTTACACTTGTAAATAATGGTCTCCTAACTCTTTACTTATTCCGAATACTTATTAAAATGATTGATACTTTTTTAGATAAGGTAATGAATGTGTATTTCATACAATAAAATAGAACTGGAACAATTAGGAACAAAATAACAACTATATAAAATTTTGGATCTATTTTCATCTTGTGCTTTTCCCACTTTATGACATTGATGTATATTTATTTCCAGATTATTAGAAGAAATTAAAAAATGTCAAACCATGATACTAATTGGCGAGACAGGCAGTGGTAAAACTACACAAATTCCACAGTTGATTCACGAACAGCGCCTGGAGGGAGCTGGTGCTATAGCAGTGACTCAGCCAAGAAGGGTTGCTGCTATCACAGTAGCTATGAGGGTAGCTTCCGAAATGAGCACTGATGTTGGAAATATTGTTGGGTATGAAATTCTACTATAATTTTTGTATAATCTGTTGCAAAGCAATTAAGTACCTATCCCAAACTAATTCCTATGACTAATATTTAGTTATGTGCAAATTAAGTTAAAATTAAAGAAAAACCCGTACTTAAAATATTTTTCATCTCTTTTTTCTATCTCTACAGTTCTATTGAAATAGAGACACTGTTACATAAGCAATAAAGTTCAAAGTAACTTATTGAGCCGAACTAAAATATCAAATCAAAACTATAATTTGAACCTTGTAAAAGATTTACTTTTTTTATGAGCCCTTTAAAGTTCTTAGTTATATTACAACTTTTTATTATATTTTAGGTACTCTGTCAGGTTTGAAGATGTAACCAGCCACAGAACTAAAGTTAAATATTTGACAGATGGTATGTTACTTCGTGAAGCAATAGTCGATCCATTGTTAAAAAAGTATTCTGTGATAATATTAGACGAGGCTCATGAGCGCACTGTTAGTACAGATGTCCTTTTCGGTATTGTCAAACTGGCTCAGAAAGAAAGGATAGAAAAAAAATTAAGTCCCTTAAAGGTATGTATTGTTGATCATTCTTTAATTGTTTGCTGGATAATGTTTCAAGTGAAGTTTCAAAGGGTTAACTAATAAGTAAATTATTAAATATAATCTGTGAATCACAAATCAATTACATATATATAAAATAAATATATAAGTAAGTCGCAAGTAAGTATCTTTACGTGGATGTTGTGAAACAAGAGCATTAATAAAAATTCCAAAGGATTTTTTTTTTTCACAGATAATAGTGATGTCAGCAACAATGGATGTAGATTCCTTTAGGAAATATTTTAATAATTGTCCAGTTATATACTTAGAGGGTAGAGTACACCCTGTCACAATATATCATTCAAAAACTAAGCATGAAGATTACCAATATGCTGCAGTTTGCACGTTATTCGAACTTCACAGAACAACACCGCCTAAGTGAGTAGCTCTATTTATTGTAACAATAATATTTTAGTTTTAGTAGCCGACACTGACTTTACAATTTTATTTTACAGCCAAGATTTTCTTATATTTTTGACGGGACAAGAAGAAATTGAAACTGTCATGTACAACATCAAGCAGATTTCCAAAGTGAGTTACAAGTAATGATTTAAAAGAACATTCCCAATTAGGAAAACACTATCAATCCTTAGATTGCGTGAACTCGGCCTCTTTCTTTCTTTTAGTCACGCAAAATTTTACTCTTTTATGGCAATCAATGAAAAGTTAAAATTATAATAGGATTGGTATTTTTAGGAAGCTCCAGGGCCACCCCTATTGGTCTGCCCATTGTATGCGGGGTTGCCAGCTGCGAAACAGTTGCAAGTGTGGAAAAAGACTCCACCAGGGATGAGAAAAATTGTATTGGCTACAAATATAGCAGAAGCATCGGTTACTATCCCTCAAATTAAATATGTCATTGACACTGGAGTCGTCAAAGAAAGGTATTTTTTTATGCTCTTATATATCTTAAGAGTAAATTACATTCATATCTGTCCTTAGCAGGATTCATATCAACAAAATCCGGTTACATATAATTAAAAAAAACATACAAATCTAAATGTATGATATCCATTTTGGTACAGGTACCAGGGATTGTTCCAATCCAGGGATTTGACGGCCTGTTGGTCTAGTGGTTAGAGGCCCTGACTACGAAACCGGAGGTTGCGGGTTCGAATCCCGCTAGGGGCAGATGTCAATGTGATGAGCACTGGCATCTGTACCTGAGTCTTGGATGTCTTATTAGATTTATGTATATTTATCAGTTGTCTAGTACCCATAACACAAGCAAAGCTTTGCTTAAAATGGGACTAGATAATTGGTGTGAATTGTCCAAAGATATTTATTTTATATTATTTATTGTTTTAACATAATCAGTTCATAATTTAGATCTTTACTTGGCTTATATTGTTGTAAGAACTTGGTGCACAACAACGGGTGCGGAGCGGCTGCGCGTGAGTCCGTGCGCGCAGGCGGCTGCGTGGCAGCGAGCGGGCCGCGCGGGCCGCACCGCCGCCGGCGCAGCGTACCGACTGTTCACCGCCAAGGAGTTCGCAGACAGACCGCCGCATAATACGCCTGAAATTGTCAGGTAAAAAATATATCATTAAAAGTTATATACGATTATTAAAAAAATATACATTATTATATTCTACTACTACTGTATTCCACTGTATTTTATTATATTCTGTTGTAGGCATGCGATAATAGTACTGATTGTAATTGACTAGGTATTTATAAGATTGATGTAAAATCAAAATAACAAAATTTTTGTAAGTCTGAAAATTAAAAAAAAAAAACTTACTACCTATTCTAAAAATAACTTATCATAATTAGAGATCCTATCTCAAGGAAAATCTACAAAATAAATATTATAATAATATATAAATTTCAGCCTAAACCAAACTTCAAAAACTTTTATTACTGTAATAATAAATAATATCTCCGAAACTTTAGTATAAAACTGTCCTTAAGCGTTTTTAATATTTCTTATTGCTGAGAGATCTCTCATGCATTTTGTGTAGGTATGTAGGAATTTTATGATCCGCGGAAAGACATAACTCGTAGCCTCAAAAACATTAAATGCTTATAACTTTTTTTTATGTTCTTTTCAGTCTGTTTTCATTAGCATATGACTTGGGACTACAGCATATTGATGGAATTTAAAAAGATGATTGTAATAATTTGAACAGTTAAGATTTTTTTGTTATTGTATTAGAATCGACAGTAATGTTTATGGGAAAACCGTTTCAGTAGGTAAAAACGAAAAAGTTGACTGTTAACTTTATTGCTTAGGTACGTGCAAAGTGTTAACCGCGAAATTAATAGTACATTACGCACCTAGGCCGGTAAAATAAAAAATGTCTCAGATCACATGTAATTGTCGTCCGAGGGGAAGCCGAGGTTGACAAAAATGTGATCTGAGGCTGTTTTATTTACTGGCCGAGGTCAGTATACTATTTTTCTGTTCGACGAAGCCAGAAAGCGGCAACTTCATTTAGCGCAGCGGCCCGAAAGTTGGCACTTAAAAATAATATTGCAGCACACAATGACCTAGTCAAATAGAAATAGAAATTATAAAATAATATTGTTAGAATAGTGGCAGACAGCTGTATGTCGGCCGCTATTCTAAAAGGTAACAGGGTCTCTCGTGGAACTGGCCGATAGTGTCATTGCAATAAGGTTTACAACTGTCAAATGTCACTTAACACTCTTAAACGGATTAAATACTAGAACTGCTTTATTTCAAGTAATAATACATTAGAATTTTAAAGGTTATATTTTCTTTATAGATGTCCTCTTGCTCCGACGATATTGTTGCTAATTGCCGCGGGGATGGAGCCGAGTACTTTCCCGTTAATTGACGCGCCGCCACAGGACTCCATCAAAGCGTCTTTGACTTTATTGAAGGAGCTAGGTGAATTCAATTTACCTTTTTAATTTTACACTCGAATCTTTGAAAGTCTCTTTGAGTACTACAGTTGTTAAGAATTTTGGGTAATCATCACAATTTGTTACAATGTGCCTATTTGTTTTTGTTTCATGATTTACACTACAGCTTAACCGATTATGATGAAGTTCTGTTTTGGAATCGTTAGGACATTAAAAAAAACAGGCTACTATTAATTCTAATACCTATTGCGGGATAATTTAATTCTAAGATTTAATCGGATTATGTATTTTTTTTTACTGTGTTGCGTTAAATGTACTAAAACAATAATATGTAGGTAAGTGATATTTTTTTTCTTTGTAGGTGCTATCGACAATGAATTAAATCCGAAGTTGACGGTGCTGGGGAAGAAAATGGCGGCTTTTCCGATTGATCCTAAATATGCGAAAGTACTTCTGAGTGCTCCGGAATTCAACTGCCTTGATGAGGCAAGCATTTTATTTTTGCGACCATTGAATTTTATCGTACGATTAGATTTTGGATAAAATAAACGGTTTCGTAAAAAATGATGATTGACGAGTCTTTGCTATTATTAACTTTATAGTTTTTTTTTAAATGGAGTATTCACTTGTTCTGTGATGATAGGTAAAGCTAAAAGTTAATAAAGCAGTAACAATTGAATAGTAGATGGCAAAAATAAGACATAAATAAATAGGATGTTATTTTGTTTATTTACAGGCCGCGAGCTTAGTAGCCATGCTTTCGAGTGAAAATATCTTTCATACGCCGATGCACAAAAGAGAAGAAGCGTTAAAAGTTAAACAAAAATTCGTATCTCCTTTGGGAGATCACATAACTCTCCTAAACGTATACAAGGCGTTTTGCAAAGCTCCATTAAAAAAGGTTTTTTTATTATTATTTATAATATGAAATAAAACTAAATTGATTAACTGACTGATTTAACTCGCCTATCTTATTATATTTGCTGAGCTGACGATAGTTTAACGCTTATTACTTTACTTTAGAGTTAGGCTATCGTCAGCTCAGTCGTGTTACGAATACGGGAACTGTAAAGTTTCGAAACGACAGCAAATAGAATAAAATACGCGTTATTATTTGATTCCAATGTATTGAAAAAAAAATGTCATAAGATGTTTTATTGATCTTTCATTTTTATTGCAGCAATGGTGCAAAGAGAATTATCTCAATCACAAGAATCTGACGTATGCAAGTGAAGTTAGAAATCAACTCCTATCTATCTGCCAAAGGTTAAATATGCCAGTAACGAGCTGCGGTACTGTGACTGATCAGGTGTGTTTAACGATATGAGCAATTCTTGTCAGAGGCTTCAATATCGAGAACGACACAATACATCGAACCAATCCTACTTTTTTAAAGAATATAATAAAATACGGCCTATATAATAATTTGACGGCCTGTTGGTCTAGTGGTCAGAGGCCCTGACTACGAAACCGGAGGTTGCGGGTTCGAATCCCGCTAGGGGCAGATGTCAATGTGATGAGCACTGGCATCTGTACCTGAGTCTTGGATGTCTTATATGTATTTATGTATATATTTATCCGTTGTCTAGTACCCATAACACAAGCTTTGCTTAAAATGGGACTAGATAATTGGTGTGAATTGTCCAAAGATATTTATTATTTATTCAGAAATTATGAAATTTCAAAATATCACTGAATAGGTGATAATACAAGATAGCGCTGTGCCGATTATTTTTTCATAAACTATAACCAACCAGCTTATTTTTTCTTGAAGTTGTGAAAATATGACGTACCTAAACTTTTCTTATTAATTTTCAAATTATCGATGCGTCGGGTTCCAGTTAAGTAATAAAACTAAAATTTAATTTAAACTTTTTATTTCAGCTACTGAAATGTTTAGTAAGCGGTCTATTTACCAACTGTGCGTGGGTGCGTGGCGCAGTTGCTGGCACAAGCGGTCGCTACGTGACGTCAGCAGGTGCCGCGGCCACATTGCATCCCTCCGGTGTGTTGCATAACATACGACCCCCGCCGCCAGCGGTACTCTATACTGAACTACTCCACACACGCCGTTCCTACTTAGTGACAGTGTCCGTCATACAACCCCAGTGGCTTCACCAAGTAGCGCCGGAATATGCGAGACGTTGCCGAGCCAATCGGTGACCTCGTAAAACAACGAGGTCTGGGTTATCGGATCCGAAATAGACTAAATCTCGACCCGCTAGTTTTAAGATATGTCAACAATGACAGTTATCTATCAATTGACAACCACTTTGGCATCGATAACAGTCTCAAGATATGGTCTTGACAATACTTGAGATAGTTATTTTCTATTCCTAATAAGCTTAAAAACTTCATCTGTCAAGTGTGCAAAATTAAGCTTTATTAGATAACTAATAGGATAACTTTTAGGCGCATAGTAACATATCCGCCTTTCTTGATGCGTCAATAGATGAAACTGATAGTGTATCGTAGTTTCGTAAGGATTAACTGTTTGAACTTACTGTTTTGAATTAACAGTTTATTAAAAATTTTATATTTTTATCGGAGAAAGAATTTATCAGGTAGTGTATTTACAAACTAGGTATTATTAAGCCGTAGGAATCGAATGAAATATTTTATTATATGACATGTATAGACACAGTTGGAAACATTTTTCGTGGCCAGATTACTACAAAACACATAAGAATTTTAGCACTTTTCACTTTAGCGTTAGACTATTGTCAGCTCAGTCGTGCTACGATTATGGAAACTGTAAAGAATCCGAAACGTCAGCAAATAAAATAAAATTAAAATACGCGAGTTAAATCCGTTAATAGTTGTTTCATTCCAATGTGTGTACGCGAAGGCATCAGAAATTATTACATAAGAATTGCTACTTTTTATTTTGAACTGTAAGGTACGTACAATAAAACATATTTTTGAGTAGTCAGGCGCATTAATTAACATTATTCTCTGTATGATACTGGAAAGATACAGGTATTTTAGGTATACATGTATGTTAAGTTAGTTCTTTGCAGCTATTTACAAACTAATACACCTTGTTCACATATATATACATTTCGTTACAAAGCGTAACTAGCTATTGGATTTAAACTTGTTCCTTATAATAGTTTGTGATGATAAGTTTTAATATAATATACATTTATTTCTTTATTGTGAAATAGTTTCGATTTCAAGTATCGTGATTTTATGAACGTACAATTTTTTAACGATAAAATATGTTTTAATAAAAATGATCGATAAGAAGTTGGTTACTTGGAATACCTGGATAACGGATAAGAAAACGTAAGAATAGTCCCGTTTTACTTTTTGTACTTTAAAAACGAGAGTGCAATATTTTCTCTGCATTTCTAAAAGTATTATATTTGTTAAGTAGGTATCAGACATACATTTTATAAAAATAAATGTGTGATATCTACTTAATATACATTGGTTTGCGCCTACGTTTCAATAGCTAATAGGTAGAAATGTTATGTTAATGTTACATACTAACCTGTATACACTGCTCATAAATACCTATCCTCTGTAATGGGATCTAAGTTTAACAATTGTTTTGAACTCTGTTAAAAGGAGAGATGACTTGTGTATAATTAGAAAATTGTTTGTACAGGCACTTCGTTATTGTACGCTTTAATATAAAAATAAATGCCATTTCATAAGTTAAACCAACAACATAATAATAAGGTTATAAGAGCTGTTTTACATTATCCGAGTAAAGTATTTTTGTCAAATAGGACTGGTGGATCTATGACAGTCGCTTACCTGTTCGATAATTTATTTATTAGTTAAAGATTTAGAGGTTTACTCTGATATTGTCACGCATGCTCTATGTGTAAGTATGTGTAATTTGTTGTGTACCTATTTACTTACCTCAGTAATGTATGCGTCAAATCAAATATACTTATTGTTAATTTTTAAATGTGTTTATAATTAGGAAAATAAAATTATGTTTTACAATACTTATTTGTTATTTCTTTTATATTACCTACCTACGTCTCAAGGTCTAAAACCTTCATGGTTTAACTAATCGATTTTATCTATTCGTAGACTTAGGTACCTACTTATTGCTTTTTAATATTAAAATTTGGTCAGCTGAAAATTTTCAATAACTTATCGTAAAAATTATTGACAACAGAGTTATTTCGTTTGCAAATTTCTTATTGTTGATAGCTACACGTAGGTAATTTTTTTCTAATGTTAGATTTCATCAGAAACATCATGACAAATTCATGTCCAAAAAATGTAACAGTCAAATTTTAGTCAGTTTAATAAAACAACCGAAGATTTTAAGGTTATTATTATATAGGCACGCAAACAGAAAATAGACTTTCATAGTTACCATTTCAAGATTACATAGGTACTGCAAACGACTCTTAAGAGCAGGTTTAAGGACAAGCTTTTCCTTAATTTAACTCTAAATAAACGTATCAAGCGGAGCTTCTAAGTATACGTCTGTTCTATCCTAAGCTCCTCCGCGCTTAAGCGCTTTCAGTCGGAAGCCCGGAACAATGTTAATTCGATAATTATGCAAATTCCTTCAAATCGTTCATTATGATTTATGCGATATACGTATTAAACAGGGCTTGATACAGTTGAGATAGTACGACATTCATGACAGTAGGTAATTCGATTAAAATCAAAGTACTCCGCATATGTATGTACCTACGTATATCTCTTATAGTTTCTGCCCGCTATTTTGTCTGCGTGGAATTAGTACATATTTCTTTGGCATTGTTTCGTATCACAAATATCTTAATAGGTACCGTGGAATGGGGTGACTTTAGTAAATTTTAAAATTCAAATGTGTTTTTCTCCTTATACAATAATGTAAAAAAAATATTTAAAAAATGGGAATATCGGTTTTGTTCATACTACCGAATCCGTTATTAAAATATTTTTTTTCATCAATACATTTCGAGAAAAAAAATAAAAAGTTCGTGATCAAGTTTATACTATGATTGGGGTTACTTTGATACCCCCTCTTTTTATTATGGGGTTCGATAGTATCCCTGATTTAGAGTAAATCATCCGAAGAAACCAAATTTATCCGTCCACAGGTTTGGAATTTAGAATGATTTTTATCTGGTTGGGGTTACTTTGACAAAGGAAAAATAAGAGCATTTTTAGAAAGATTTATTTTGTTTTAAATAATTTGTTCGTATGCCCTTCACTTCTATCTCTTATGCTTTTGCTGTGCTATTTTGCCATATATTATACTTAAATAGCATTATTTGATAATTTTACACAGTATTTTTATAGAAATTATTTTATTTATTTTTCAGAATGGTTTCAGTCAATTTTAACTAATAATTATGGTCAGGTCTTATTACCAATGAAGTATAAATGATCGATCAGCCTATTTTAAGTAGATAATTGAAAGGGTTAACACATTTTACTAGTACGAAATGATACAGATCAGTTGATCAATGTAGCCCCGTAGTAGTGATCAGAGACACCCCTAGCCGAAAATACCGCCAAAATAAAATAGTCGTAAAGGTTATCGTTTTTGATGAAATTGATTATTATAGATTGATACATTTCTGATATAGCAAAATTAGTAAAAAAAATGTTTTTGCTATAGTTTAACGACTACTTTAGAAGTTATTCATGGTATGAAAATAACCAAAAACAACTTCTTATGTTTTTTATTTTTTTACTATCAAACCAGAAGCACGATTGCGCTACAATAATTCACATGGTTGTAGTGTCTATCGATGCTGCTAAATGTAAAATAAAAATGTAATAAATGCGTTCAGAAATAGTACTAGTCCCAGTTTTAGTAAGAAAAGAAGTTTTTATCAAAGTAACCCCAGGACTCAAAGTAACCCCATTTTACGGTACCTATATAATTAATTTTATATTTAAGTAGGTAATTAATAATACAGACATAATAGTAGTAGGTAATTAGTAGACACTTATTCCTTCGATATGCGATTTCAGACGAGCGTAAGGTTCAGTCTTCACATAGGTAGCTAATCTTATTTTTGCATAAGCACGTACCTACCTACCTACAATTGTTTCCTGTAACTTGATTCATTATTTTTTTTATACAAAGCCCTAATAAATACCTACTGATATGTAAAAATGTCCCTAGTATCCTACCTAGGGTAGGTAATAGAGATTTTAATTTAATTTTTCATTTATTGTATTACACAATAAATGAAAAATCATAGTGTTACTAATAAAACACAGGTAGGTAGGAATGTGGACGAAGCGTGTTTCTGGATGTGTTTTATGTAGTTAGGTAGTAAGTACATGATATAATATTAATTTTGACGAAGCCTACGCATTAATTACTTTTTGTAGCTTAATTATTTAGTACTTACCTACTTAATGAATAAATAAAAACCGATTGTATTGCATAATATAAAATAAATAAGTAATTACCACCTAAGTAGGTAGGTATTAGATTCTCGTGGAAACGCTTCGCACAGCTTATTAAGAAAATTTCAAAGTGTTCTATTTCATATACCTAACTATATATTTTTTTAATTAGGCGTTCGTACGCAGAGTTGTGTAGATATAGGTAGACGATAGGTATAGTTTATTGCGGAGATTGTGGTGCAGAAAAAGGGTCGTTGGCGCTTCTTCTCTAATGGCAGCGACACCGCTCCGTATCGAGCCTCGCCGCTCTCTAACCTAATTAACTTTTTCTTCATAGAAGTAGCCATTACTGTAATGTCATTTTGAACGATCGTTGAATTAAGTGTGGTTATTTATTTTCTAATATAATTTGGAATGTTTTAAGGCTCCTTAGGTACCTGTAACTCGGTTTTTATCAGTAAAAGCGCATAAAAAATTAACCCTCGTGCTTTTACCATTAAAGAGTTAGGTAACTCCTTTTTCTCAGAATCTCTGAAGGTCTCTTAAATTTTCTACCCAAGTCACACACGGTCGGAATAGAAGGTACTTAAGTAGGCACCCACACATAGACATAAGTATTGCTGGTAATGTTTATTTCTGCCTGGATTTTATTTTTTTAGATAAATAATTAGTAAATAAGTAGGTATAATTGAGAAAATATCGTAATTATGTACGTAAGTAATTTATATAATTCATTCTTCTACGTTAACATATTAATAATATTTTTATTTCGTTTGTTGGCTTAATCTTAGTTAAGCAATTACTGTTGAGTTCAGGATTATACCTACCTACCTAGTCAGTGGAAATAGATTTAATGAAATGAATTATTCTGTGCACGTGATTGTGTGTAGTTCGCGATGTTCATCTAAACTAAATAACATGGAAGTAAATTAGTTTAGTGAACCTACCTACTAGGCACTTGTTGCCTATTGACAACGTTTACCACTAAAAGAAAAGGTCAGGATACTGCTAGAGGTCACATAAAATAGGCTTAAATGCCAAATGCCATCGATTCCTTGGATTTCACGTATTTTTTATAAGATTTTATTGACACAATTACCTACCTCCCAAAAGATTACATTTTGAAGGGCGGGCAATTTCTGAAACTGTCAAGGTTCGGGTATATCAAATACCTATTTCAGAGAAAAAGCTATTCTTCGAACAGATCCAAATCACTTAGGTATTGTTTTACTATAATATACTTGTAATAATTATTTTAGTCTGTCCCGTACCTATTTTGTTTTTATTTCTATGCCTACCTATCATCGACTATTTTCATTTCGAATATCGCTAAGTACTTACATACCTACCACATAGTAACGGACGTAAGTTTATTATGTATGAAAACTAAAGCTTTAGCGTTAGATTAGGTGATCTAGAGATAATTAAATTATGATAAAATAATTCCTCACAAGAGAGTTTTGATGTGATTGAGGCGATATTGAATTACCTTTTATATAACATACTTACAAGTACGTATAAATTGAGTAGTGACAACATACCTGGTCAGGCGTTGGTCACGTGTGAAGTGGTCCGGAATACTGGCGTCCAGGACTGAAACCTCACCCCACGCTCTGCGGTTAATGGGACTTTCAAATGGATGGCATCATCGATAACGTTAGCCCGTGTCTGCTTTTTGTGTTCCCTTGCTAATTGCTCAACTTTCTTCCTAATACATTACTTTTGTTTTGAGACATCATCAATCTCTTATCTCGTAATGAATATTGTTTTCCATCTACATGAATAATGCAAAGGAAACTGTTATTGCGTCATCACTCCGCCAAGAATATATAATACCTAATTCGCTATGGGTACTTATGCAGAATGTAGGATGCCCTTTTATTGACGACATCGATACTCTTACGAATAAGTATACATGAGAGTAGAAAAAGTATAAAAGCTTTTAGTGAACAAATGGGGTATGGATATTTCTTGAGCGACGAAAGGGTACGTGGTCCCAAGGGACGGACTTTGGCCCCGCGGAGCACTAAAGAGCCTCATTAGGTACCTACGTGTATCGCATCAACATTAAATACTTACTTTCATTTTTTAAAGCTTAAGAAAACAGTGTAAATTTTGATACCCTACACTCAGAAATGTTTGGATTTTTCTTTACTTAATCCAATAGTGTTCCCTAAAAATAGATACGTGATAGGTCCCTAGGAAAATAGGAAAATACATATTAACCCACCTACTTTATAGACGTTAAGTATGCAATCTGAAAGTAGCTCGTTAAATAACATATTATTTACACAGTCGAATTATTGAATCTATGTTTGTAAGTAGGTATCTATGTATAGATTACTAGTGTATTTGTTTATCGTGTTAAGTACATTTAAAAAGTGTAAGAATAAAAAAGATCTACCTTCTTACCTAAGTAAAGTAAAAGGGAAAATATCAATCAATTCGTAAGAAAGCAAATTAAGAACTAAAATCTTAATTAGGACTCAACAACGTTTTGTGTTACAAACTGTTTACTAGGTACAATATAATGGGGCGTAGACATTGTGACAACGTTCAACGTTAACGTTAAACGAAACGACCAAAATGTTTGTGACGTACGTGACAGTCGTCCGCGGATGTCAAATCCCATACATTTTGTTGTCACCTTGTCTAGGCCCCCTGGTCTACATTACGTATTTAGGAACCAGTGTAAGTATGTAGGTACCTAATATGTTTACAAACACTGTACAGATTCGCGGAGTTTTTACTCTAGTCGATTTCCGATGATAACGGTTTTAATTCAATTTTAATTAAAATTCACCCGTAGTAAATCACATTCTTCCGGACGAACCGCGGCCTGCAATGTGAATACATGTTTTATGTGCATTCTCGCACCTTCAACAGAATTTATGACCGCCATTCTAAACTATCAAAATGATATTTTCCCATTAGTTCTAATAAATATGTAGGTATATGACCCGTATGTATGGATTGATTTATATTTATGGACATCCCTACTAATATTATAAATGCGTTAGTAACTCTGTCTGTCTGTCTGTCTGTCTGTTGTTCTTTCACGCCTAAACGGCTGAACGGATTTTGATGAAATTTGGTATGGTAATAGATGATAATCTAGAAATGGGCATAGGCTATAAATAATCACGCCATCGTTCTTAGGGGGTAGGCAGTAGGCAGATAACTAAATTGAAATAGTGATTTTTAGTCGTTTTGGTTGGGACTTTTGCTCTATTGCTCTATTGCTCTATATATTATAAATGCGAAAATAACTCTGTCTGTCTGTCTGTCTGTTACGCTTTCACGCTAAAACTACTGGACCGATTTAAATGAAATTTGGTACAAAGAAAGTCTGTAGCTTCAGAAAGGACATAGGCTACTTTTTAACCGGCTGCAAAAAAGGACGATTTCCACGCGGACGAAGTCGCGGGCAGAAGCTAGTATTTATATATATTTACATTTTAGGTACCTAAATAGGGACGGACAGCGACAGCGACTTTGTTTTATACTACCTATGAAGTGATGTCTTGTCATACACTTATTTAACTAACGGTGTGCACCTAAGCTTAACAATAAGTAGGTACCTAGGTAGGTACCTAATTATTTGATGCATGTAAGGGTGAAAGTTCTTTACATAAACTTAAAAATCTTATACATATCTTAATTGCAAGAGACTTCAAATAGTACTTACTTAACTGTTAATAATTTAATATTCAAATCAATCATTTTAATAAATATTTAATACAAAAGATATGTTAAACTTAAAGTATATACTTACGTAGGTATTTATATTTATTTAAATTGGTCTGTTAAACAATCAGTAGATATTCTAGTAAAACATTATTTAAGGACAGCCATGAAAGCGTACCTAATTGTTCGTAAATAAAAGCAAACCTCTCTTCAAAGACATTTTTAAATCATTCCTCGTTAAATGCGTCTTCAGAGCCGCGCTCGGTATAGTATAGAAATTCGTTTACAAGCTAAAAGCCTTCCATTTGCAAGGGTAAAGGGCGTATGAACTTGGATGCCCCTTTACAATCTCTAATACATTCGTTTAATAACAACGAACGGCAAGGGAATTTAGCTGCATAACTTGGAATGACATGTCGCGTAAATGTGTGCGTGGGGGTGAAGTTAAATGAAATACTTAGGTAGGTAAGTACTTTTAACTTCATTGCGTGTGACTGTATATGTAGAAAACTCATTAAATTGTTTAAACTGTAGTTATACCTACACATCTTACAGAATAAATTTGGGGAAGGTGCGTGCCTACCTCTATACACTTACTCTCTAGGTATGGCACTGCTTAAAAGTGATACCTACCTACCGGTTATTTTAGGTATTGAGAAAAATATCATGGCGTCCTCATTCTGGAATCAATCTCTGTAGCTTACCTGGGGTTGGTTACATAAATTACTCCTTTGTGTATTTTTTCATTATCCTCGCGTACTCCTATTATCCGAGGACGATGATACGTGACCTCCCTCCACCTTCCATCGTTCACGCTTGGTCGCCTTTGGTCCCCGCTCAGATAGCGGAAAACAATAAATTGTGGTTATTGTCTCACCTAACCTGTAACCAAAATGAACGAAAAAAGTTCGTTTGTTAAGCATTGACAATAATAAAATAAAAGCAGTTTCAAACTATTCGGGTGATCAGTTAACCGATACCTAACAATACAGTGTTTCTGATTGCTTGCAATTCTGCATTAAAGTATTACCTTTAGAGGCAAAATAATCAAGAGAAATGAAGTGACGCATTCAGTAGATCGAGTATTAGTAGTAAATAAGCTACCGGTATTGCAGGCTTATTTGCGAGAGCGCGGAAACTTGGTACCTACAAACACATTGAAACTCCGGGTTAAAGTGCCGTTTAAACATCACAACGTTGTTTAATTAGAGATCGTAATGTATTATGTAAACCTTATTGCACATTGCTTTGTTTGATAGCTCTCCTCTCCAAGTTAGACGCTTTTATGCATAGGTAGTAAGTATTCATGAGGTGAATACTGAATAGTAAAATCCTTAATAAGAATATTTATTTTAAGATGTGTGTAATTTGAATAACTTTACTGTAGTTTTGAATACATTTATAAACAAGTCGGTAACTTCTTCCAACTCCTGGTAAGTACCTAAATTACGGTCTCATTATTCCCGTATCCTTAAAATTACCTCCTAATAACGTTAAAGCATATTCCTCACGTGTACAAATTCTTATTCAAGCAATAGATTAAATATACGGAGTAGATAAGCGTGTATTAAGAGGGAATGCTCTAGCCGTGTTGCCGGCAGTAAATCAGGCGCGTTTCCTTGCGCGGGCGTGTGCCGCCTCCTTGATTGGGAGCTTCCTTCCGAGCTCGACGGAGACACACGTACCGCAGCGTTCCAGCCATCTACCAGATGTAAGTTTGCCTTGTCGGAGACGTGGTATGTGCTCAATATTTAAACGACGAACGCGTGCGCTAATATCAGCACCACAAATATTTGAGCAACATGTGGCTACCAAATAGTTGTTATATTTAAAAATCGGCATGGTTATAATGAATCTATAAATCATGCGTTATTATATTATTATAGTAGAGTATTATCGGCGCTATGATATAAATTATGGGACCCAAGCTGCGTTTTCATTAGTGAAATAAATTATTTGCAATCTAATTTAATGGTTTAACTGACCAAAATTATATCAAAATCCCCAAATAGTAATCGTGTAGG
The DNA here is from genome assembly GCA_038024825.1 of Polylopha cassiicola. Lineage (NCBI taxonomy): Eukaryota > Metazoa > Arthropoda > Insecta > Lepidoptera > Tortricidae > Polylopha > Polylopha cassiicola. Next base: position 6,033,831 of record CP149050.1, read on the forward strand.
TATGCCTACTTAATAAAATGTTCTAGTTAACTCTTAAACGTTTTTGGTAATAGAGTCAGAATATTTATTGCTTATCTAATAAAGTATGTGGGTATTTGGAATAGGGTTTCTGATTTCTCGACCTATTTTTTTTCTCGGGGCACGAGATTTCTCGACTAAAAATTCCCGGGAATTCCCGGGATCTCGAGAAATTTACAAATCATGAATATAAGGCGAAAAAAACACTTCAAATTCATTAACATCGCTATTTTTTGATTACCAACTAAATGTTCCTACTACTACCTACTCGCGACTCAAACATAATACTTAGACATACTTAATAAAAAAATAATGAACTTAATGACATTGCTTTTTTAATAATTGGCATTTGAGATTGCACTGAACATTGTATTATAATCATCAAACTAATAACAATATAAATGAGAACCTTGACTTGAAAGACTAAAATAATATACCTAATACTGTATTTTCTTCTGCATCTTCCCCTGTAAACCCTGCGTAGTTCTAGAAGAGTTTATACATAGGTACCTACTAGCGGTCCCGACAGACTTCGTCCCGCCCGGCAAAAAAATTAAAGAAAAATGTTAAGGGTGGACAACCTTTATCACCAAGGGGTATGAAAAATAGATGTTGGCCGATTATCAGACCTATTCAATATGCTCACAAAATTTCATGAGAATCGGTCAAGCCGTTTTGGAGGAGTACGGGAACGAACATTGTGACACGAGAATTTTATATATAAGATATTGACATGTTTTGAACACTTAAGAGGATTGTGAACCTGTTAATTTTCATACAAAAGGCGATAACGTTTTACACCCAGTAAATATAGTTAGATTTTTATAATTTTTGGATATGTTGTAGATATAATGAGAAACTACGTCTGTACGTAATATTGCTTACGCTAAAATTTATTAGCATCTAAAAATATATATATAGATCTAAAAATCTATATTTAGCTAGATCTAAATATAGATTTTTAGATCTATATATATATTTTTAGATCTATATAATATTTACGTAAGCAATATTTCTTAAAAATCAAAACGTACAGACGTAGTTTCTCATTATATCTACAACATATCCAAAAATTATAAAAATCTAACTATATTTACTGGGTGTAAAACGTTATCGCCTTTTGTATGAAAATTAACAGGTTCACAATCCTCTTAATAATCTTATATTAATGATTAGAGATACAACCCATTTATTACTTTGGGTATTACGACTGTTGGGAGATAGAATTAGTATCCAAATAATCAAGAAAATTAAATAATTAGGAAGTTTAGCAACAAACTAATAAATCGTCTTTCAGTCTTAATCTCGTAACACAGCAAATCTTAAATAATCAACTTGATATTTTTCATTAAACAAAAACCTACAATAAATTAAAGGGGGGCGAGTGGGGGAAGTAGGTACCTAGTCAAAATCGGGATCGGCCAAATCCAAGGAACTAGCGTGAAGGAGAACGCGTTGAAAAAGTGTTGCGGAAGGCCATTTTAATCTAAAATTGACGCGTGATTATTTTGATATGCGATTTCTCGACTTCTCGACTTCTCGACGCCATTTTTCCCGTCTCGAGTAAGGCCAGATTTCCCGGGAATTCCCGCTTCGAGAAATCTCGAGCAGAAACCCTAATTTGGAATGAAACAACTATTAACGGTTTTAAGTCGCGTACCTATTTTATTTTATATTATTTGCTGACGTTTCGGATTCTTTACAGTTTCTATAATCGTAGCACGACTGAGCTGACAATAGTTGTTGTTTCATTCCAATGTGTAATAACCGCGAAGGCATCAGAAATTATTATGTAGTTATTTCAAATTTCAGGGATCACGTTATTATCGTATATAACACTAGGTATGTATCCATTGCATTTACATACAATTACAAGAATTAGTACATCATTGAGGTCTTCCTACAGTAAGGTATCTATATCTACTTTAACGACTTAACCGTGAACATTGTAGGTATTCGCTAATGCCGTATAATAATTGGTTACATGATATTGTTATCTACGCGTACTAATTGAAATCTGATCTTTTAGCATGTGGCTTCAGATATCTAATCTCAAAATTATTTTAATTATAATATAATATAGTATTGGAAAGTTGGGCTTCTCCAGGCGAAATAAAAAAAATAGGTCGAGTAATATTAGCCGACTGGCGAAAGCCTTAGGGGAAGTTAATAGGTATTAAAAGTTAAATTTGTATATGGATATTAAGGTAAATTAAAAAGTAATTTTACAAAAAGTTAACTAAATAAATAATTGGACTAACTCGCGTAGGTACTACTATATATCTATTTGCTGATGTTTCGAAAATAAAATATAAGTATAATATAAATATATAATATGGGAACTGTAAAGACTTCGAAACGTTAGAAAATAAATTTAAATATGCGAGTTAAATCCGTTATAGGTGTTTCATTCTAATGTGTAACAACAGCGATGGCATCACAAATTATCACTTTAATGAAAATTCCCTCATTCAATTATTTTAAAGCTATTCGTAATTTATTTTTGAATGATGTTTTAAACATTAAGTTAATAAATTACCTACAAAATACCACCAGATAATGTATACCTATCTTTATTATACTAACCCATTTAGTAATTCGATGAAGAATTGAAGATATCTTTACGGATTTTCTACTCGAGTACAAGTCGGAGGTCTTGGCGGTCAGTAGGTACCTACTACAAAGAGGCGTGCCAATTTGGGTTTAATGGAAAACGAGAAACGTGACATCATCTGCTTGTTCAACATTATTGAAAAAAGACAATGATACCTACCAGTTTATACGTTATCGTTTGTGTATCTCATTTTTTCGCATTTATTTATAGCAACGACCGCACCGCAATAAATGCAACAAAACCACTACAGTGGCGAAGTCACAAATCAACTGTAAAAAGAAAATGTTCTAATAAATCGTGCTCAATTGTGAGCAAGGTGAAAACTAGTTAACTATATAGCTTTCCACGGCGCAGTACTTTTAACACGTCTAAAGTAAAAGCAAAAAGTTGTGGGAAAAGTACTTTCCGGTTTAATATTTTATTATTCGCCGGCACGAAGGTGCAATTTACACATCTCGAGAGCTGTGGCGAGCGACGAAGAGCAAGTGATCCCGAGTGGCTCGGATGTGTTGCCTTTCCACTATCTACAATCTGCTCAATTCTTTCTCCTTTACTAACATTTATTAGCTTCTATTGTGCGTTGAGCTTACAGTATTTGTTTTATTGTATTTCTTATCCCACAGCTGTGTTTTGTATTGACGTAACATACTAGGTAGTTAGCTTATCGCGTTTTACACTTCCGTTTCCGATTCAACGGAAGTATTTGTAGTTTGAAACTGATGATACTTTTATATGAGTACATAGGTACCTACTCAACTAATTTTCTTAAGAATTTAGAAATTATTTTTCTATGCATTTCATTACAAGTTTTGGTCGCTTAGTATTATTACATTTGAAAATGTTATTATTATTTATATAAACTTTTGACTGTAAGTATATAAGAAAGTAATGTGATGTGATTGTAATACCTAAACGTAATCCGAATGAGAAACCGAATTCCACAAACATTTTAATAGAACATATCGTTTATATAGGTACACGACGTAAGCCGTTTTATAAGATCACGTATGCTTCAAACTGCTTATCAGGTATTTTACACTCCGATAACCATTTCATGAACGTAACATGTTACAGCCAAAGTATCAATGAGCGGTAAAGCTAACCGTTGAGCGGAGGCGGAGGCGGGCGCGGGCGCGGGGCGCGGAGACAATCTCGGCGATGGCTCATTCACTGCTGCAACGAGCCGAGCACAGAATTGAATTGGAAGCAAATGTTCCATACGGATACGGCCGTCGAATATAAACTGAACCGCTCTCGAGCAAGCGGCCTCAAACCTCTCTGATCAAATTACTGGGGAAATCAGGAAAGCCGACACTCGAATTCAATTTAATGCGTTGACTGATTTAAAACGCTCATTTAAATATTTTAAGACACTACGACAAAAGACAGGCACTTTTTTATCGTTTTACTGCTTTCGACCATTTTGGGACAAGAATACTAATGTAGGTATGGAAAAACGAAATAAATTATATCCGTTAAGGAAATTCTTTGTGGGTTTATTAAATACTTTTAGGATATAAAAGGAAAAGTGTAGACGTAGGCATGCGGTGTGTATTGTGGCATATTGTGAGGTGTGCCTGGGACAGGTATGTAATGAGAAGAGGGTGACGCAGTGAGTCTGTCACTCCGTACGTTCCTCACGCTGACTCGGCACAGCTTCGCAGAGACACGCTTATTAACAAGGAAGCAATATTTTTCTATTTCTTGTAAATATTTAGGTACTAAATATCTTGGCGCAAATCACATTACTTAATTAGAAGGGATATTTACAGGGAGGGCAAACTTAAGACAGTTTATATATTGTAGATAAAATTAAGCATTGAAGGTATAAATAAGTAGGTATATAGGTATATATAACTTTATAAAGTAGTTAAGCTCATAAAAAATATTTTGGTAATATTAATAACAATATAAGGCGTTACCTATCTACTTGTATTGTAACCTCTAGAAAAAAAAACTTTCTCTATGTTTTTAATAATGCTAAGGCCGGTCTTTCGCGTTGCGGGAGCGTCTCATTGTGTTAACATGTCATGTTATCCGATTCAATAAAATGGATTTAATTTGCGTATATTAATTTTTCCATTTCCCATATTCCTAGGTACCTACTGGCGGAACAACAATGGCTATTAATGTGGGAACAATATGGGTTTTCGAAAGATTATTTTAATAAAAATATATAAATATACGGGTTGAATCCGTTATAAGTGGGTAGTGTTTTCTTCCAATGTGTATTAACCGTTAAAGCATCAGATTTTATTAGGTACCATATCCGATAAGTACTTGGTAGAATAACATTTTCAGTATAATACTTAAATATACCCAGGATTTTTCTTAAATTTAAAGATAAGATATCGATACTTATATTTACCTAGCATTTTACAGCAAGACTATACAGCTTGACCAGAACGCCAATATCCTTTACTCCCAAAGCCCTGTTTGGTAGTTTTCGACAAGGGCACTGGAACCGAATACAAACATTAGTGTAAACACGTTGAAAGCGCTTGCGGTCGCCGCTGTTTCATCCAAAATGGGGTTAACTCGATAGTTAGACGATATTGCATCTAGCCTTTTTACATTTGGCTGGGGTAAAAGGGATGGGGTATTTTATATGTTTGCTCTGCGATAACGTTAACGCCTCGGGTAGATTTAACTATGCTGCGTATAAGCGGAGGAAGCGACTGCGGCCCGTTTCATTTCCGTGCGTGCGTATGCGACCGCGCCCCCTATTTCCTCTTTGTTGATAGCCTGTTTACGACTTTCTTTTTGCAAATCACTTAATCTTTAAGTTTATAATGTACAAGACTTACGTTATATTGATTTTAGGTGTATATAGTTGTGTTAGTGCCATTAGTAGGTAGGTAACTAATACGGCAGCTATTTTATTGTCGTAATTTTCTGAAGTTATATAGTTGTTGACAACATTTGAATGGAGATACCCCTCTTGATATTGCTGTTGCATTTAGCTGAGGTCTAAATTATTATGACGGAATCAATTATATATATATGTAGTTGTAAAGATTGGATAGGTAGCTCTTAGTTAGTCTAAGTATAATCGCATTTTATTTATGAGTAATGTATATTTAAGCACACTTTTTCTTGTATATATATATATATATCTTGTAAGTATCTATAAACATTTCAGTACAAAGTAAAAATTATAAAGGGAAATATACCTACTATTAACATGGTGCGCTAATTATTTTAATTAGTAGTAGCTAAGCTTTAATTTTTTTTTCGATAGTACTAATTACACTATTCCGTTCGAAAAAATAGTGGAACGGTATCGTAGACTGGGCATGAGTATCTACATTAGCACTTAGGTTTAAAGCTCCATATAAAAGTAAACGAGAGTGCGTCGCTGCTTTGTCGTCGTATAATAAACAAGTGTATTTAAAGTTAGCTATGGGTTGGATAGGCTGAGCACACACAAACACGAACATAATAAATAAATATTTACTCTCTTTGTTTCTTCAGATACAGATTCTTACTCGGTAAAATTTATTTCAAACTAGCTTCTGCCCGCGACTTCGTCCGCGTGGAACTGCTCCTTTTTTGCAGTCGGTTAAAAAGTAGTCTATGTCCTTTCTCAGGCTCCAGACTATCTTTGTAGCAAATTAAATTTAAATCGGTCCAGTAGTTTTAGCGTGAAAGCGTAACAGACAGACAGAGTTACTTTCGAATTTATAATATTAGTAGGGACTAGTAGGGAAATAATTGTCAAATATACTGATTCTAAGTTAAATATTCTTTCATTATAATATAGACTTATAGAGCTACACTTCTCAGACATTAATAAGTTCAAATATAAGTCACATGAATGAGGTCACCTATTCGATATTAAAATGTTTTTTATAATCGTGCACTTGGAATTGTGAAAAAATATTACATAGGTACTACTGTATTAAATAATTGTTAATCAATTATTTAATACAGTTTTGTTTGATAAACCCCTCAACTTAATACCTCTCTACTATCTTAATATTCTCCGAGATAATATATATATAGACGAGTTTCTCCTGACTTTAAACAAGAATTCGTTTTAGAATTTCAATATCTTAGCGGTACAATTGCCAAAGTTTCCAAATGTCAAAGTGAAAAGCGGTCATTCCGGACCACTGTTTGTACCTCGATGTTTTATTCAACTAATAGAGGTTATCTCGTTGAAATGTGTTCACGATAACGGCCGCCGTAAAGCTGCGACGGGAGAAGCTTCTTCTGTAATCTTATGGTCGCGTTGCGGTGGACAGCGATGGCCGGCTGAGATACAAGCCATGTATCTCCACACCCTCCACTCAGCCGACTGCACAAGTACGGTGCTATTACGGAAATACGGTGTAATGATCTGTGGGTTTATTATCTAACTTCGCCGGTTCTCTCAAGATTACAATCAATTGTACCGTACCATCAGATGGAGCCAAAGTTCACGTGTTGTTTCTTGATTGTATTTATCTACTCTTCTAACTTTTGTGTTAGGTTTGAATATAAATTCTACGATAGTTAGGTACTTATTCATAAAAGTAAGAAATTTCGATTTCATGTTTTTTTATATGTTAACAATTAGGTATTTAGTATTAAAGAGTTCTGGAATAATTAGATCGATTGGTAAGTAACCTACAGTTTGTCACTAGGTATTTATTTCTCAATTATAATTATACTGACATAAATCTATAGAATGGATAGCATGTAATCTGTAAGATGATCCTAATGTTTGTTCGAACATTCGATTTAATAAACGTATTAAAGTGAAATGGTTGAATTATCATTGATATATCATTTCAAATTACATATAAGTAGCAAATGGAATTCAAGGAAATTCAATTTCAATGCACATTGAAAGTAAGAACACGAATAAATTTTATTATACATATGTTCACATGTATTGATTGTTGCCTTAAAAATTTTCATCTATTTAGGTATGCTATACCATTCATTATCATCATCTACGTATAGCTACTTAAATACCTAGTTAATCTCAGATTTTTAATAGTCGAGGCGAAAATATTCAAATGCAAATTTTTGAAATTTCATTTGGATGTTATCGTAGTGAGACGCAATTCTTTAAAACTATTGTACTAGAGAGGACAGCGAGATAAATTCCGTCCGGCGTATTTCCCCGCGGACCGGGCGATGACGGCGTTGTTTCAGTACACGTGTCGCGTTCTTACCCGGATATTCTTGTTTCCCCTTTTATGATCCGGTAAGTGCTATTCTAGTGCCCGTAGGATATAGTTTAGATTTCTGTAAAACATATTGTATTTTACACTCCCTATCTCTAGTCACATACGAAACATAGTTGACACTGTAATTATAATTAAAATACTAGTAGTGTTACTATGTTTTGCCGTTGGGAAAAGATTTTACAAATAAGTTATGGTTAATATCGAAAATATTTTTAGAAATTTCTGAAGAAAATGTCACGGCTCGGAAATTTGACTGTTGACGGCGCAGAAAAATGACAATGGTTTAAGCTACGTCAGAATAAGTGTGCCGCGAATATTTACACGTGCGAACCGCTTTTATCGCACGTTTACTCTTGCCTCTATCGCACGGGAACATGTCCTAAATTACCCTATAATATGCCGCGAGATATTTAAATTCACACTAAAAGAATGTTCTTCATTAAACAGGAGAAAAAAATAAATGAGAGTTACTGCACTTCGTAAATAGAAAGGTACCTTAATTACTTTTGTATGAATCCAACCGTCCACCGTCCATGTAGGTTTTTATTTTTTTCATCGCATAAAACAGTTTTAAATGCAAACTGGTTCTTAACAGAAAGAGTACATTAGGACTAAAAATTTTAGCCGGTAGCGTGGAGTTTTTCGTTTGGCGAGCAAGTATTTACTGGAGTTCCTATCAGAGTAGGTATTACTACCCCGTGATACCTATTTCGCCGCGTCTGTGAATCCTCAGTTTCATTACAAGTCCGTGGGGCGCCAGGCTGCTACAACGTTCGTTTAGGGAATACCATTTGAGTTCGATTGAACGGAAAGCATTTGCGTTAACGAATCCACTTGCCCCTCATTTGGCTGAAAATTCTCAAGTCGCAGATACGTAGTAAATAGTACTTCCAAAGAAGCATTTTCTGTTAAGACATACTCTTTGCTTTGGAATGTAGGTACATACGATTATTAGGTACAAAGAAAAAGAAAAATCACATTACGCTTAAAAAATATATATGCTTAAGTATAATTGTTATAGATAGTTGTTTCATTTCAAACGTGTTATAACTGCAAAGGCATCAGAAATTAAAATATTGTTGTAATCAAAGTAATCAATTGAATATTTTAAGGAAACTTATAGGTAGGCTTTTCCAAACTTGGCTGATACACTACCGTGTACCTAGAGTATGATGAAAATCGAAACATTTTGTATTCAATGTCATAAAGTGAACATACTTACTGATTTCTTATTTAATTCATCTATTTAGTACTAATTTTAAATATATGAATAAGTAAATAAAATATGTAGCATGCCATCAAGTACAAAATAATTTGCGAGTTGTATTTTCATACTTCGTTCGAACGTTAACTTTATCAATGTTTCAAAAAGAATTCGCAATGCTGCAGAGAAATCTCGTTTACATAAAGTAACAAATTAGAAGCTGTCATGCAATGCTGCATCACAGTGAATATGGGATATTTTAAAATTATCTTTCAATTTCTTTATTATTCTTGAAAATATTAAATAAAGGCTTATGATATGTAGTATTATTACAAATCGGGCTGATCCAGTGAAATATGAAACATGTAGAGGAACTGGCGGCGAGCCAGATGCTTGCATCACACTATAACAAAGGGTTTCATATCAGGAAATTGTTCCTAGAACAATACGAGAAAATATAAGCCTGCTTGTATAACAAGCTCGTGATACTTCACTCTTCGGCCAAAACAACGTAAACCGTAGATATTCGATGACTTGCGCATATTCTATGCACAAATTGACACCCTTGCTTTCTCAAAAAAGTATTTTATATCAACTTAGATTTACGCAGCGCTACGCGTGTAGCCGCTCAGATAGCTTTGAAGCGAAAACTGTCTAAACTGTAATAATTAGTTAGGTAGCTAGTTATTTTGTATGTAGTTGGATATGTTTAGGAATTCGAATGTATTAACTACACTCTGAAACTTATTTCTGGGTGTATGTACGTTTTATTTATAATCTTTATAATATACGAACACCGGACAAAGACGTGTCAGACTACAAGAAAAGAAGAAAATACTCGTTTGCGGATTTTTTTATTATGGGCGAATCGTACTCTACCTTCTAAAACTTACATAGACGTAATAGTTTTAAGTTCACAATTTAGCTCCACTTAAAGCTAATTATATTTAGGATATTTAGTGTTATTTTTACATGGCGAAAACTATAGGTCCCTACTACAGTTTAATGCAGAATGTACCCAGAATCTAAAATGTTTTTCATGAAACCCAATATTTTAAAATACTTATTTAATGATGAAAGCAAATTCTCTTGTGTAGTATATCAAAGATAACGAGACAAAAAACCAACCCAATTTTTAGACTACATACGTAGGTATTATAATAAAAATAAAGTGTATATATAAAATCAAAGTAGATGAGTCCAGTTTTCGTTAGGTACGTTTTCCTGCGATCGTTTTTATCATCTGCTCGGTATATTATGCGGTTTTTACATCCTGTAAATGAGATAAAGATAAGAGGATGATGCCGCACTTTTAATGTAATTTCCTGTTATAAAAAGTTTAAACGCTCCTAGTCAACTTTTATGAATCATGCTGGAGATTATAAATTCTTTTCTAATACCGTAGAGTAAACTTAAGTCAGCCCCATAGGTACCGTCTATAAACTGAGAGAAACTTTTTCCATTCGATCTATTGTTAAAAATGATTTCATTCTTTTGCACTGAGTTTGACACTGGTGAAGGATTTTATGATAACGCTGCGGGCCTGATTTGTGTTCGTTTTTCTAGCTAAAAAGTTTTAGGATTTTTGCCAGAAAAATGTTTCGACTGCGCTTTCGTAACAAGTTTACCACATACATGTGGAAACTAAATATCTATTGGGTTGAACGTATGATTCGTGGTGGCGTTTGCATTTTTTTTTGTTTAACATAATTATAGGAAGCTTATTTTTTTATTGTTTATACAATTAAATATTTAATAAGAAAATTAATTCATCGGGATTTGCTCTGTTAACCCGAACAGTTTAAACTTGCTCCGTATTGGGGTTTGAGAGCGAAACACAAATAAGGTTACTCGATATTTATGATGCAAGGATACTCGAGTAGAAAGGGGATAGTTTATAGCTTCGGCTGTATCGAGTTAAGAGCATGGTTGTAATCCGGACCTAGCCGCCAGTTGGCTCGGGGCCATCCAACGGTGTTGCCATTCTCATTGTTTTTACAATATAACGACTACAGAGTTGTTTCACGGATACGACGACGATGTCTGCATGTTGAAACTCAATTTTTAACCGACTTTATAAGAAACGTTTTGTTTTGAAATGAAACACTGCAAAGTAGGTAAGTACGAATTAATAACAAAGCCACAACTTTTCTGGTCTAGCTTAGACTATTCTTACATTTAGATACTCTGTAATCGGATTAAAAGTGTCTTAAATCGGGCATGACTCGGTCGGTCTACAGCATTTTTTTTATATATATACCTATATTATAATTAAAATAAAAAAATAACTCAATCCGATCATTGCTTTTTGTTAGCCTTAGAAAAAAAGTCCATATTTCATGGTTGCTATTCTAAAAGTATAGTACAAGACGTTCGGGATGTAGGTCAACGTGTGAGATGTGTGATGATTTTGCCTCCTTAGGCATGTCTCACGAAACAACGGGGACGTGTGTAGCCGTCGCGGAACGAAAACAGGTGCGTAAGTGGCGGTTCCTCATATTTGTCAAGAGACAAATATAATTTATTTTCATGTGACACATCTTATATTCTATAGAAAGTTACATGTAGGTAAAGTACAGTAATTACGTTTGGTTTCATGATTTAATTTTCTGCAAGAAAATGTGTTTAAATAACAATTCAATTTAAAAGGTAGGAATTTCTAGTTCCATTTATATCTTTTCTGAGCACTGGGCACGTTACTTTTTAGTCGTATCTTGTTGGCTAGCTTTTCACCTCGCAGCGTTAGCCGCGACCGGGGGCAGACGATGTTGTTTTTTATACCTATACTGGATTTTGGAATTCACATATGAGGTTTGGTTTTACACAGTAAATTAAAACAAACACGAATGTCATAAGGTAAAGTAAAAAGGAACCGCAACTTAACAAAATTTATCTGAGGCTAATGTAGCATATACCTTTATAGTGCCGACGAGTAAGGATTTGTAAATATTTACCTGTTGATTAAAGTGAGTACGGTTTTTAATTAATGACAAACAATGTCTTTTGAAACATTAGAAAACAAATTATGACCGTCTATAAAATGGCTCTGCTGAAGCAATTACCCGGGAGTAGGCGGAAAGACGCAAGCAATAAACAAACACATAAATAAGCCCCTTCAAGCAAACATAATCCACAATTAGCTAACTGGCCTACAATGGTTTTTAAAATGAATGTAATCGCAGCACCAAATAAAAAAACTTTTGTATACTATAGACTGCTTAATTTGAATAAATGTGGATAAAAAAATATCCAGTAGGTATTCACGCCGGTTGTTACATTAAGATTGTTTACCAAATAAATAGACTCCATTTAACCTATACATACTACATCATCAATATACTGACACAAATGTCGATGGATTTGTTAAATAAAGCGTGGGAACCATCGAGAAGTGAAACGTTGCTATAAATACGAAGATCGATCTGTCAAAAGCATTCGACGCGACACAGTCACGGTTGATTATGTTCGCTAGCTGGCAACGTCATTGTTACTCCGTGTTCCAATTATTAAGTCTTTGGAACGTTTTACTCGGCTCAAAGCATGGAACGGTGATGTGCGGTTTACCTATATCAAACGGTACCTACTCACGCGCTCTATCCCCTATTATAATGCTCCCGTTTTGTCCAAAATGCAGTACATTTGGCAAGCGATCTAGTGACACTTGTCCCTGATCAAATTATATCTTTATTACCGTATGCTGGTGTATGGTGGCAACGAAATTAATACAATGGCTCACATGTGCTTCATAGAGCCTACTTTGCTTACTTATAGAACTGCATTTAACTAAGTGGATAAATATTTAATGTAGGTATGATTATTTTCATTTCTTTTCTTTTTCATATTATATAGTATACTAGTGGTCCCGGCAGACTTCGTCCCGCCCGGCAAAGAAGCAATGTAGCGGCATTAATCAATCGATTTGACAGCTGTCATTGTTGCGTTTTGTTATACTATTTTTAACAAATGAGCTAAATATTTTTTTTTTACTGGATCGGTATGAAAAGTATCCTATGTCCTTTTCCTGGCTCCGAGCTACCTCCCCGCCAATTTTCAGCCAAATCAGTTCAGCCGTTCTTGAGTTATAAACGGGGTAACTAACACAACTTTCTTTTATATATATAGATATCTACCTATACTGGATTATGTACCTAATCTAATTTCGACATAGTTAACTTTTTAAGAAACGTAAACATAATTTTTTTATGTATTAAGTACTAATATTATCTATCTTGTATATGTATACCTACTTATAACAGAAGAAGTTCCTACTGACATATATTATAGACGCACGCATAGTCGTAACCGCTAATAGTAGAAACGAGAAATTTAGACAGTTGTTTTCATTCAAAATGCGAGATGCACACTAAGAACAGATTAAATTGAATATGAGGACTGAAAAAATATCCCTAAAGGAATGAAATAGGGGTTGCAATTTTGTATGGAACAATCTTTAAATTCGCAATGACTTCGATAAACTTGATATTCTTGCTTTAAAAAAGTATTTCATTGAACAGGTGTTTCATTGTTTATTGGAATTCACATTCTAAGGGTGAAAAATAGGGATTTAAAAGTAAGTCGCTACCAAAATCTTGTAAGTTATTATAATGTATACGGCTAGGCAGTTTGTTTTGACTATACGGAAGCGTCTGTTTTCGCTTACTTTTAGTAAACATTGGTGACGATTGCGTAAAGCAAAGAACAAGCGTTAGAACGTCGTTGCGGGTCGTTTAATTAAACAGCGACGAGTAGCGCCGCTGATTTACCGCCGCACTTGTACTTTCAGCGAGAACAAATTAAAGCGCTGCGTGCCTAGTATTATAATTGAGACTTACCTTCAGATTATTATAGTTCACTAAGCGTTTGTTTCACAATGTCCAAATAAGACCCAGATAAGCTATTTGATACAAAATTAGTTTAGCTACAAACATTTAAGTTATATTACGCAGTATTGCCTATATTCTAGATAGGTAATTTATTTAATTACCAGACTATTTGGAGTTTAAACGATGGTATTATCTATTAGAAAAGTGACAAATACCTATATTATGTACTTGGGAATTGAGGAACAAGTTAGCTTTATTTGTTACTACATGTTTCCATAGTAGGTATATAGGTACTTATGACCTTTACCTTAATTATTGCGCATATTAATTGAATGCTCACGTGCTCGATAATCTTAAAGTTTCCATATTCTTAGTGGATGGAGTTGATGGTTAATTAAAGAGCGAAAGCCTAAGAAATTTTGTATACCTACCTATTACATTTCAGGGATACGGTTACTTCTAAAACTTTGTACGCTTAAGCGGTAAGACATAAGGATATATGAAACTGTATTATCACACCTATGATTTACAAATAAATTATTTTCAATTTAAGTCTTCCATATCTCATTTATTTCGCGCTTGTTTCCAGTAACATGAACAATGCAATCCAGGACATTAGTTCACGTCTTTCTTTAGATGTACCTACCTAACTGAATTCCTCGTCGTTCAAGGATGTCTTCGTCATGACTTTTAATTAACGGGTAAATAACTAGGAATTTACGATGTATAAATACTATTTACGTTTTCTTTACTTATTCCCTAAAATTGAAATAAGTACATGAACACATACTTTCATCTCACCGAGAAATTCCGTTCAATTAAGTACGTTTTGTTTTTACCAAATATGTTATAGGCATTTCTGAGAAAAATCCACATTGGTGTAACGAGATTAACGAGTTTTTTCGTTTTACCTTAAGGGTATTTTATTTCTGTGTTTATATAGGTATGTTTCAGTTTTATCGTCCTTTTTTTTGTTTAAACGAAAACAAATTAGTTCGATCAAAATTATAATTCTGGAGTCCTTGTGTAAAAAGGGTACAAGTGTCATACGTTTCTAGTGAAAATGGGTAGAGTACCCTGGTCTCACTAACAACGTATGCCACTTATACCCTTATTTACCCCAGAATTACCTATACTTACTTAAAATACTATATTATTTACGCAACACAGAAATTACTTAATACATACATTATAGTTACAATTTTTGTGATTGTACATATTATGTCTCAGAGTGCAGTTTAGTAATTTTATACGATTGTTAGTGCGGTATTTAAAGTTTAGTCTCGTAGCGGAGCTACGTCGTAGACCGTCTACAACCCGCTACGAGTTGCTACGACGGCGGCCGTTTGCAGTAAACGGATAAGAACTGATTTATTACTCCCACAACAAAGTTAACTGGTCAATATTTGCTATCAAAATTAAGATACAGTGGTCACTGCAATAAATAAGGGAGAATTTAGAGATATTAAATTACACTATTAATATTTTAGTTAAATTATTAGTATAGGTAATTTTGGTATATTAAATATTGGTTTGGTATTGTCGACTAAAGGATAAAATAAAGGATAGAAACTAGAAAAAACTTTATATCTTTAACGCTTATCGAGTAAATAACATCCGATTATCGATAAGGCAGCTTTCAGCGAACAATTCTAACATCAAAGGCACAAAACAACAATACAAACAAAAAACGATAGAAGTTAAACGCGTCTGCGAGCCATATAAAGAGGATCGAGGAAATAGAACAAAAATAAGGAAATGATAGCACATTTTCTTTTCGTTTTGATTTAGGCAAATGTTATATACAGATAAGTACAAAGGCGCTGATGTTCATCATATAAATTAAGAACAGAACCTTTATATTGAAATACCTATCATTGAATAAGAAGACACATAACAAACCATGTTAATCTTAATATTTTTTATTTAGACACACAATCATGCGTTTTAAATATTGCTATTCAAATAACAAATATTCGTATCCAAAGTAAATACATATCTATCTAGATATGGAAAATTAGTTATGAATATGTAACCACCCAAAATTACGAGCACTAGTAATAGCAATAATGCGGTTCGACTGACTGTCTATATATGAACAAGACATCTTACTGACATACGAACTCACGGTCTGAATACGTTGCTGCAGCCCACAGTGCCGGTTGCACATTTACTTAAAATAGTTCTACAGTATTAATTCGATAAAATAAAGTCGCATGTGGCCCGTAATTTACGTGCGAAAGTTCTAGAGAGTAAAGTTTAAAACATTTTTAGTAAGTTAAGTTCGTCTAGTAACGTGGCCCACGGGACAACCCCCGGTGTTGACTAGCTCGTGAAGCGGGGACTCCGCAGTTCCCGGCGGGCGCTGAATCGCATTTCCATTGATAATGAAAGCGACAACCAACGACTGTTCTTTTACGTCCCCTCTCGTGAATTATTCCAAAGCTGTCACTCCCAATACGGTTTAAGAGCAGACAATTTTTCAGATTGTTGTTACTCAGACATGTTAATTAAGGGTTAAAATTCTAACTGCAGTTGCAAGATAAGAGCGGACCCTGCCTTTTTACGGTGATGTATATGTTACTCAGGTAAGCTTAAGCTTTTCTAAAGGTTAAAATTTTTATGAAGAGAATTGATGTTTATCAAAATTCTTTTTTTTTTATTTTGAAGAAGTCTTAGATTAGGATTTTTTAAAAAAATATCTTCAACTAAAATAACCCACCAAAAATACTAAACAAGGTCACAGGCTAGCGTTAACGACAGTAGAAGCTTATAAAGTAAGTAGTTGACATAACAAGACCATGTAACTTTTTATTAGCTTATTCCGTAGAACCCTTGTTCGAGTCCTTAGTATACACGATCGGTTATTTATAAAAATACCATTAAGCGAGTCTGTTACCGCCGATGTTTGTCAAAGTTCTTAAACGGTTCGAGAAGTTTACGATATTTTTTACGACAAAACTGGCGATGAGAATTACTTTTTATGTTGTTAATATTTCGAATTGCCACCAAAAAATTCTATTTAATTTTTAAAACTATGCGAGACACATTTATTGAAATCTAAAGAGCTTTAAAACTATATATTTAATGAATAAAGTTTCCGCAAAATATTGACTAGAGAGACATTCAATGGAGGAGGTATAAATTAAGATTATAATCTTATTAGGTCAATTGCGGCAAAGTTGCAATATACATTTTGTCTATTTACAATACAATGTTAGTATGTATAAGTATTTTTAAATTACCTATCCATTACATTACTTCAACCGGCTTTTCAGTGACGTCGCGAACACGTACCATTGAATGAGAGCTTCTCTACTTAATAGCGCAGTAGGTAAACGTAAATAAATAGCGTAGGAAATCGGAGCGTGCGGTCAGGGCCGGTAGCCGTAGGCTGTAACGCGATCTGGTTGTTTGAGATTAAACTAACCCGAAATTGGAAGCGCGCTAATGCGTCGCGCATGGTTGTCACCAGGGTTGCCAACCTATGCGTGCAGATTTCGAATGAAACAAAAAAAACTGCAAATATCCAGTTTAACTTACCCGAATCTCAAAGTATAAGGGGACTGGAACTATGGGAAAAAAATATTATATCACGAAGTGTTATTTATTTCTAAACTAACACTTATTGCCAGGCAAATAATTTCGTTTTTTTTACCTACACTAACAAAATAAAAAAAATGTTTGCAGTTTTAATAAAACTGGACTGACGGCGTCCTGTATGTATCTTTCGCGGGACTTAGCATCATGAAGTTCTAGAAATTCGTCGTTCCTCTTTTGCAGGACCGCTGGCAACCCTAGTTGTCACTATCGGACGGACCCGCTGAGCCTAATCTCCTATTGTCACAAATGTAAATGCTGCTTGCGATATCCTCAGATAATAAAACAAGTAGATGTGTTACTAGTCGCACAAAAGTGTGCCATCAAAAATACGTTTCGACATTAGACAGATACCTACGTATCATAAAATGGACGGCTAGGTATTCAAACAAAGAAGGTACCTACTCGTATATTTTTGGAACTTATTGCACAGTTGTAACAAAGTTTAACAATTACGATTGAAGCTAAAATGTCTTATAAGAAAGATAGGTTTATTGATACCGATTTCATAAGGATCGACTTTTGGAATTTACTAGTCTGTACGATTTTTTTTGGGGACTGGTAAAATGAGACATTTTCCGGGACAAAATGAACAAATTTCTCTATACAAAGTCTGTAAGAAAAAAATACGTTGACCGTGGTTCAGTCCGGATACTAACTAAGGAAGGCCAAACAAACACATCAGTGCCTAGTCTCTATCCGATTTCTGTCTGTTTGTTCGTTTATTTCTTTGGACAATACTACTTATATTATTATATGTACATACCTATTATAATAAATTTTGATGTGTATAAATAAATGACTCCACTTATTTAATTTTTTTTACAATTAATCTTGTTATACTACTTGTATTGCAGTAGGTCACTTAGGTCAGTAAATAAATTTAAAGCTAAAAGCTCGACACTGTATACGCTACAATATTCATTTCACAAGTAACATGTAATGTAATGCCTATAATATAACAATACAAACAATTCTTACGGATTTCCAATAGCATTTATAGATACTTCGACATGTTAATAAAACGGAATGGAAATCAGAAACACACTGACCCCGTCGAGGGGGCTCGAAACCAATTTTTCCGGGAAGCAAAAGATGACGGAGGGTCGCAAAACGTCGATTACGTTATTGTTGTATACCAACCCTTGCAGTAACTGGATTCTATGGTATGTATTAGGAATCTACATTTATCAATCATGACCAATAACATTCGGCGGAAATATTAAACCAGGATCCTACTAAGCCGGAGGTATTTACCTGCTATTATTCGAATATCACAATAGGTTTATTTGAACCATATTTATCTGATGAATATTATTCAAGGGTCGATCGATCATACATAATATAAATATTGACTTATTACTTATGCATTACAAGGTGCATATTAATGATTGCCTTTCTTGCCTTATAAGTTTTAAATAAATAGACAGAATCAGATAATAAACTGATTATCATATAAAGAGAAAAAAATATCAAATAATAAATTTAGCCCTTAAAATGATCTGAGTAATTAAGGCATGAGATAATACATAATAGTCAAGAGTCGTAAAGTATGTCAAGATACAAACACACGTGTCTTGTTTATGAAATATATAGAGCGGAAGCTCTACGCACGGCCGCGGCAGTCGCATGGAATAAGTCGAAGGTGAAGTTAATCAACGCGCAGTCGCTGACAGCTGATTTTCGACACCCTGGCGCTGAGAACAGTACGTACGTAAACATTATTTTATCCGAACTGCAGCACAATGTCACAACGGAGCGACGTCTTAGCCCGCGTGCCTTCTTTTACGGCACACATAAAACTTTATAGGCACTTACCCTCAGTTTATTATGTGTTAAATATATTTATACACTCAATTCACTATCTGTTCCATTTGCCTAATAAATCAATATACATTAACTGGCCAATAAATTATAATTCAATCTTCAAAGTAAAAGTTGGACCGCTTTTTAAGTGGAGGTGGGATTTCTATAGATCGTATCAGAGGGCCTCGGTAATTGTCTTTTCTAACAAAATGTTTCCTTTTTTTTGGTAAGATTGTTCGGATTTTTTAAAGTTGCCGAGGCTGTTAGCCGTTGTTGTAATTAAACGAGTTAACATAAATCTGTGCAAACGAGACGAGCGGAAGAGTCCCCGACCAGTCGTAACTTCGTTAGAGGGCGCACACGCCGACCGACCGCCGCCGCCTGTCGTCCACCGCCGCACCGCCGCCGCGCCGCACCGCGTCCACATCGCCTTATCCTCCCGCGCCCTTTCCACCTTCAAATAACTTGCAATAAAATGTTGTCACTGAGATAATGAAAAATTTTACCTCAAGATAACTTTGGTTCCCGTTTTTGATATTGTCTAGACTTATCTCTTATTCAGTAATAATAATCATTCCATCAGAACTACTTTACTATTATAATACTATTATTCATATTCAGATAAAGAGCCAAAGTTCTTTTTGAATAAATTTTATTTACAACTTTTACGCTCTCATATATGAGTATATTTTTTGAAATAGTTACATCTGTCAACAATGTTAGGAGTGACTCTGTAAGTAATTTTATTTCAGCTAAGCTTGTTTGGTGAACATCGATGGCAAATCTCTGGCGGTCCGACACAAGTGCGATGCGATTACTCCCAGGTGATGTTGCTAATGTCATTCCGTTTGATGGACTGTTCCCGAGTTCAGTTTGTCTTTTTCTCTGACTAAAGCAGTAAAGTAAAGCATGCACAAAAGGCACGTGAGGTAAGAATAAAGTCCTTCCTTATAAAATCAAAAAGTATTTTAGTAATCCTTAAAATTTAGTTTACTTCAAGGTAAGTAAAATATTCAAGGTAAGCACTACTTACTTTAAATTCACTGGTTACCTAAGTGCTTCATTAGAAATTACTTCAAAATTTTTATTGCGTAGTACTTACCTAGAATACTAGGCACTTACTTAAGATTTTTTGCAATAAACATATTAATTCATAAGAAACCATACATATACACTTAAGCTCAGTAACAAGCCTGTATATAAAGTAAATACAAATATTTCATTACGTACTTGACGGTTAATATTTTTACGCCTTTAAGATTTCACTGTCTTGCCTGATAGAATTATTGGCCATCGCTGCCTTTATCGCGCGGTTTCTAGAAGTTGATATGGAGTGAAATATAGAGCTCATGAATAACGAATGAGACGATGAAAACTGGCGGGAACAGGGTATTATAAGCAAATATGAAAAGGAAATGGAACCCTTTTTTATGTAAAGAGACATCGAACGAAAACCTGCAAGCATTCATTTCTGTTCATCGCTACATTCGCCACAGAAGTCGATTTTTTTCCGTTGCATCATGTTTCTAGCCCACTGCCTTCAGTGCTACGAATGTTTGATGAAAAAAAAGTTGGGTTGTGATTTGTTAATACGGTTTAATGATTAGGCGTGTATATTATATTTGTGTTAAGTTAACATGACAGAGGCCGCAACCGTTCGTAAGGTGTGGAATGACAAATGTACCGACGGCTGTCCGACCTGCGTCACTCAAGATTTTTCTTCAGTCCCTTTTTTTCTGAGATTACTTGCAGAAAATAAGCGATCCATCGTGGAAAATGCAATTTTGCAGAAAGAAAAAATATGTAAAATGTTTTAGATTTATTTTGTGAGCTTAATCAAATTGAGTCAACATCATCCGGAGTATCGTTAAGGATTATTAAAATAAATAAAATAAATTATTTTACGAGCATACCTAAGCTCGTAAAATAATGTTAGTATTTTGCGTTTTCCCATAATAGGTATTTACTGAAATATTTGTACGTAAGTTCGAAGTGGACAATAAAGCAGAAATGTGGTTAGGTATGTGGGCGAGCCAATCATCGATACCACGCACATTCCTATCACGTGCCGGCTATATGAGACACCGCCTGTTCCACTGCAAATGAAGAACGCTTTTCACAGCATGAGGTTGAAACTTCACCGTTTCTATTTCTAGACGTTTTATTAACTAGTCGAAGTTTGTTAGAAATATTGGTGATATTTTCTTCGCTAGTGTTTCGTTCATTATTTCTTAGAAGTTATTGTATGTATCTAAGCAACAGTGTTTCCGCTTAGTTGCAGGAACAAATACTGGCAGGTGGTTAGCTCCCGTATAAATTTATACTAAGTATAATATTTCTGACACGGTTAGAAAGTAATATAGTATTTATTTTTATCAAATAAATATTGATTGGTTTTAAAAAGGCTAATAGCATTTTGACAGTTTCTAGGCATCTGTGATTCTAGAAATATTTCATAATTAAATAAGTTGTACAAATAATAAATAATTATCCGGAAGGACTGCATACATAATTAAAACTTAATAAGGTTAAGTTATTGAATCGTATAAGTTACTTTGTATTTTAATAGATGAATACCATCTTTAAATTTTAGATAAGAAAGTACCTGTGTTAAAATAAATTGATTCGGCATGATCTCGAGGATAGGATGAGTGTCTTATTACGTAATCAATCGAACATTGTACTACTGTGGTATTAAGAGTTTTATCTACAATGTCCGAATAAGAACATAAGCCAATTCCAACGTATCTAGGAGATAAAGACGTCGGTTGCGTTTCATGATCGTAAAATGGGACTAACAGATTTATGACCCTGGCAGGTAGGCAGGTAGGTCTACCTAGTAGATAATTCAGAAAATTAAGAATATTTGAACAAAGTTTTAGGTAAACCCATTAAATAATAAAAAGATACATATACTTTTTACGCCCCGTTTCTCCCTTAGGGGATGAATCCGAAGACCCTACGTAGTAATAAAATTCTGTTATTTTCGAAGAGGCGCAATGTGACATGCGTCCCGTTACATTAGCCTCATGTCGTGATAAACTGATCATTCGGGCTACCCACGAAGTTTCCAGCTTCGAGCATATCATTAAAAACCCATCGCGGCCGGGACGAGCCAATTATTTGCAGATTTCCACGCCACACTCGCAATTTTCCGGAATAGCACATGCTATGGAGTTTTTCGTTCCCTTATGACAAGACTTTATTTTCCAGATAGGATAGGTAGACATGAATTTCTATACTATATTTGCCGTAATATAAAAATATAACAAATAACTGTACCTATAGTTTTTTGGTATTCATATGTGCTATTGATGCAATCCATCCATCTGTGCATCCATCTGTACATGTCATTGCGATCACATTAACAAGTTAGGTAGTTTAGTAATTTGGAGTATCATCGTGATATATTACATAATAGATGTGTAGAAATAACAGACCAGTAATGAAATAGTCAATGGTTAGCAACACGGTTCCATCGTGTGGAATTCCGGCGGAAGGTAACCGGACGTACTGCTCAGGGTAATGGGAAATAATCAGATCTCGAATAACCGAGTTCAAATGATTTATTACTATAGTAATATTATACAATACATTATCAATTGTATTTGTTTTCTCTTATAATTACAAAAATGCTTTAGAAGTATTACTAAAAGATTAATAACCAATAGTATCTAATATAATAGATAAGTAAAAGTAATCTTTTTTGACATCTTAGCTGACCTAGACTTACCTACCTACCTAAATACATAAACCTGTGGAAATATTACTATTGCAAATTTTAAGCATATAAATAATGTATACCTAAACCACTTTTTTACTTCTACCCGAGTGAATAGATTGAATTACTGTCGTTTTGTAAAGCACTTAGCAACTTACTAATTGTTTCGAAACGAAAACTTTATAGCATACAAACAGGTCTGCAATAAGTTAATTGTTGCGTTAGTTACACAAGTAAATAGACACATGCTTGTGTTGTTATTGCACATTGTTGTGAACTGCGAAGTACATTACATAGTAAGATATAATATATTGCATGCATATGTTCCAGCTCGTCGGGGATATAGATATACGACGCTTCGCTATCGAGGCAACGATAAGATATTTCGTGTAGCGCCCCGAGGTGTGCTGTAGGGCATAAAATAAGAGAGAATGCCGCTTTTTATGCATGATTTGCATGGTAATATTTACAGTAAATTTTGAATATTTTTGTCTTGTATCACTGGAATTCTGAACGTTTACGGTGTTTGTCTTGTCTATTTGGAGAGCATTATTAGATCAGCTGATGTCAATCGATCAAGTTTTGTTAAGATTGGGTAAGAAAATATCATTTCAAATATCTAGAGCGTACCTCCGCATAAACACGACGATGAAAAGATAAATTTGGAAGTTAAAAGATGTATTTACTTACCTAATTTCGCTGTAGGTATTCAAATGTTTAATATAAGTCTACTCACTCCTAAGATTTGAAAACAGTATCGGGCACAACATAAACGAGTTTGCCCTCATGCAATTATGAGCGAGGTCGAATTTCATAGCGGGCCACCGGTCGCCGGGTGGATGCCGGGTGCGTGCGTGTCATGCATTTAGCTCTTCATCGGGGCATAACGCGCGGGTATCACATCATTTGGCCGAACCGACTTCATTTCCTCTTAATGAGTTAGACTACCGCTCGCCTACGCCGCTCGATCGCAGCTCGAATATTTTAATAAACACCCCGCGGCTTCAGAACGATCGGCTTACAGCTGTCAGTCAGATATTTTCGGCTCACACCTTCGGCATTTTGCAGTTTAATAGCTCAACTTGACGAGCTTCAAACCCATTGTTTTGTAACAAAGGCAAACGATTTTTTTATACTACATCAAATCAACTAACACTTTATATTTTATATACAATTTATGTAATATTATAAATCAGCCTGCCTATTATTATTTAGAGAATAATAACTACATAATCCATTGTGCGGCTCCAATGCGTGTTGGCGAATAACACGCGAATCATGGGGTGCAGGTTGCAACATAATGTTTTTCTTTACCAGACAAAAAAGTCGAGTATAGTTAGAGAGTTCAAAAATGTATAGGACAACGTATTTTATCACTAGCCATAGCTCTAAATCACCTAGACTTTATCTGATATACGTATTCCACCGTCATGATCAATATAATTATGGCTTCGAATAATTAAACCATTTTGAAGTACTGAAACGTTGTTGTTATTACTAGTAACATCTACAGATTTGATTAGATTAGATTTATCTTATTCTTATTATTTTATTTAGATCAAATACGTACAATAAACATTTTATTTCAGTAGGTAAACATGGTCAGTAAAAATAAATTATTCTACTAGTTTGTATACATTTTATGCTCAATAAATGTATGTTTTGTTACTCAAAGTCAACTGTGTAAGCATTTGTGAGTAAAGTACAATAATTACTGGTTATGAATGGAATTGGCCGAATGGTCCCCAAGGAAGTAACACAGCTGCAGTGAATGTACGCGTCCGCCGTTGTTGTCGTATTCGACAAGCTAAATGTAATTCTACTCTTAATTGACTATTCAAGTCATTTTGATACAGTGTCGTACAATAAATTTAAACATTAGTAAACAAGTAAATCAAAATAGATGTGTAGCAACTCTCGCATAGCTACTTACACTAGATAGCGAACAAACATATCTATACATATAAGACATTTAATACTCCAGACTCGCGCTAACACTGTTATCGTAGCAGAATTCGATCCCGCAACCTCTGGTTCCGGTCGTCGCTTGTAGGTCGTATATTAGACAGATATTTGTACGGACAGATATTGTAACAAACAATGATAAAATAAATAATTCAATTTTACCGAAAATATATTAACTGTAAATGTATTTACAGAAATAAAAATATTCGTAACAAAGAATATAAGAAAGGAAATCTTATTAGGAATGCCAAAGTGTACCGTCATCGCTTACAACCTCACAACAAAAGGTAAAAGTAATAAGAATATTTTTAATACACACTTCATACTACAAGTCAGTCGCTTTGGCTGATCTCATCTTTGACTTTCATGCTTAACGCGTTCTTATACTTACAAAGAATATTGGAATGAAGTAATTTTCTCGTTCCCGCTTTCCGTCGCCGTAGATGGCAACAAATAGGATGATTTATTGATTTCGTGTTGTGCCTGTTCCGTTCGTCATGTTATTTCATTGCCACAAGGAAGTCGTTGTCCTTATTTTTATATAGCTCTTCTATCGATGCTTCTTCGGTGAAAAGTTATTAAATTATTGAATCGTCGCCGAGGATTTCGTAGTATATAATGGTGATTGTGAACCCGACGTGATTATTGATAAGTTTTACTTACACGGAGTGTCTATACAATAAATTGATTCCAACAGATGAGTTCGTAAATTAAATATTGTCTATATTTCTGTTCAATGCTTAACAGAAATGGGATAGTGTCGTTTGTTAAAATTAACCCTCAGATAGGTACGTATTTATGCAGGTATAATAACGGTATGAAATATAATCTATACCTATGCATATTTTCATATTTAACCTACAGATTTTTACTCTTAAAAAAGTAGGTACTCATTTGTACTAGAACGATAAAGTGAGATTCTTTGCGAAAACTTTGCTATTTGAAAATCATCTGGAGTCGTATCACAAGGAGTCGGGAAAGACAATATCGAGTACCGAGTCTCAGCTTACCTACTCCTGAGCTTGGCCCACTTTACACTGAATACTAAATCATGTCCAAACGATGTCTTAGTATTATATTCCAACGTTCCGAATTAGACTTAGCATCAGTTTAAACCCAATTCTCTGAAACTACATTGAATATGTACAACAGTTTAAAGTTTAACGACATGACAAAATTTTAAACTATTACCCTACGAAATTGTACCGTAGTTTGCTGATAGCGAGTTAACTCCGTCAGTTTAGTTTACTCGTGGAAATAAGAGTATTTACAGCTGCAATGTTTAAGCAGCAAAAAATACTTTAAAAGTATCCACTTATAGTTGGTATTTAGACTCAGAAAATTAGATTTAAACTGAAAATATATATTAATTGTGAATAGTATGACACACACGTTTCCGTATTTAGGTACTAATCTATGGTACTAGGTATATACAGAATAAATAGGGAATATACATTTATCTACGTTATTAATATTGTATTTTAATCATTTCATCAATGTTAATTACATCCTTTATAATGATTTAAATATGTAACACCTTTTAATTTACGTTATGCTTTAAGTACACCGCACGTTCTCATATTTTCGTGATAACATTTAGTGATAGATACGCCGCTGTATCAGCAGCGCCTAAGTAGCAATTTACCTGCACGAGGGCGCGTCTGAAGTGAATATGAAGACAGTTTCCACGCACAGGCAAGAATATAAATTACTTGGCAGGGAATAGTAATGTTTATTGCGAAGGGTAATAATAGCCAAACTACGCTGTACGTTGCATATTTTTAGTAAGAAGCAAGCCCAGTGCACCGTAAATTATGCCCGTGCATTGAATAAAAGAATAAGTTGAGCCCCTGAGGTCAGCAACAGGTCGGAAAACTCTTTTGAAAATATAATCGTTTCATGCAAATTTCTAAACAAGCATAAATGCATGTGTATGCATCTTTGCCAGTACACCAGTTTCCCGGAATACATATAACAAAGTTTAAAAAGGCGATACGTAATAATTTCCGACGCTCGTGCAGTTATTACACATCGGAATAAAACGGATTTAACTCGCGTGTGTTGATAAAATGCCGACGTTTCGACTATGAAAATGGATATTGTAAAGTTTTTGAAATGAAGTCATATAGTTAGATATATATAATTCACTGTCTTCATTATGGTTAAGTAATTATGTTACATTTTCGTTTTTTTCCGCGTTTTCCCGTTATAGCTACACCGATACTGCCGTTTTGTTATTTAATATAAAGGAACTGTCACCCTTTTATTAGCGTTCATATAGTTGCGGGTTAATTGCGTTCATAAGTTAAACACCACTAACGCTTAAAACACTCAAATTTTACAGCTAGAAATTGTTAATGTGAAGGCGTTAAAGCGTGCTCGTCTCAAGTTTGTAGAATAAAGAGCGTTGTTTAATCGAAAAATACGTTTCGTCTTTGATGTGTCGCGGTGCCTTGTTTTGCCGTCATTGCCACGAAGCTGCATTTAACAGGCTAGTTTCCTGTATTTTGTTAATCCAGTATTATGTTAATCGAAATATGAAAATAACCGTTCTTACTAATTAAGCTTATACAAGTATACGATCTACGCCTAATAGTCATCATATAGATAATACTTAGGTAGTGTTCGCTATAATTATTATGTGTATAGCCAGCCTTTATAATATCAAACGATGATCGCTGGTAAAATGGATTACAAAGATAACATAAAAAGAATGAAATTGATTAAGTGAGCTGTTACGTGACTGGGATTTTAGTAAAGTTACTACTCTGAATTCCCAATTTGGGTCTGGGTGGGGGAGATTTAGTACGATCTATGAGTCTTGAATGTTTATATCACGAGCGCTCAAGATTTATACAGAGATATTATTATGTCAAAAAAATGTATCTAATGCTGTATCTACTCAGAGACATTATTCTATTTGTTAACGCTGGTATAAGTTTTGCTACAGAGATGGGTAGATACGTGTCTGATATAACATAAAAAGATATATATTATATATTCACGAAATTTAATGAAATGATGAAGCTACATATTAACTTGGAACATTGCACCTTCTTCAAATCGTAACAGTTTATGATGCTCATGGACCGTCATTGTTATTTCTCTGACTATTAATGAGTTTATTTAACTTCATTTTCGTCAGAACATATTATACAGTTTGCGTTAGAACTTTTATTAAAAAAGGATAATTTATTCAAATATAATGAAAATTCTTCTTAAAATAAATCTAAGCGAGTTTAAAATTATACACTGTAAAAATACCTACGAATACGTCACAAAATGACAGTAAAAAGAATTTACGATGTAAACTTTGTTCTGCGGTTAGAATCGTAAAAACAAAATAAATATCATTTACCTGTCGCTTGGGAATCCTTTACAAAGTATCGTCCTCTTTTCACTTCGTCTTGCTTTGATCTTCGATGTTATATCATTACGTTGAAAGATTTTATTTTTTAAGTTATATAGCACTGACATCAATCTTACTGACTTTGTTTTGTTTATTATGTTTCTCAAGCAATAAAAATATCTACCTACGTTAGTAATGATATTCACAATAGCTGACTCATTACTACTTATTATTATTTTGTTATATTTTGATTCGCAAAAGATCATAATAGACTAAGGATCTTTTACAAAGAGGTTTGCAGCATTCCCATCAGAATATATCTTCAAAGTTCATATCGGCATAAAAGAAGGAATTTGTATGGGAGCCGTTTGTACATACAGTGTGCTGTCGACGACGCCGGGGAGAGCTGTATAAAGAACTCACGTTTAGCCATGTTGCTGCTCACTGAATGACGCGCTCGTAAATAATGTCTACTCCGTAAACGACATCATTCTTCTAGCCTAGATGGTCTCGCGAACATATTATTGTGCTCTGATACTACTCTCTTCAGTTCTTTGTAGATGCTTATGCCACGTCGGACCATTGACGGCTTTGAATGACAGCAACTCATACTACCAGTCCATGTTAGGATTAAAAATAGTGATACGTACAGTACCTATTACAGAAATACTCCTACATGGATGTAAATGGTTGTTTTTGGATATTGTGTAAAAATGTTTTTATTTAAAAACTGCCTGAAAGATTACACGCGGCGTGTAAGCTGTTACGTATTTGCCACTACATACATATACAATTAGTACCTAATTAATAATAATAGGTCTAAACAAGAACTACCCTTCTTTGTATTAAAAATATGCAGTACTATACCAAGCTATAGCTTAGTATCTAGTAGCTAATTGATGAAATTGGAATTATGCCCTCCGATTTTAGCAAATACTATTTAGATTATGCATTTATAAAGAGGTATTTTAACAAAGCATGTACCTAAGCACATACATAATATATTACTTTAATCAAACTTATCGTGCTTATCATTGGCTTTTTTCATTAAATATTAATGATTAATATGTATTATACACTTAGCGGCGAACTCTTATTATTGCGGGAAGTAATTTAGGACGATTTATCGATATCTTGGTAGGCATTCAGGAGTCATTATATTAATACGCAATAAAAGCTTGAGCAGCGAGATGAGTGCGAATTCTACTTCATTAATATTCATGGTTAAATTATTCCTTTCATTGTCTTTCAGCCAAATGAATTGGGTTTCAGAAGGAAAATACCTAAACGACGGTAAAAACTCTTATTATTGCGAATTATAGAGTTTTTTTGTTTTTTGTTTCAATTTCTTCTGAGGTTGAGTTTCAGTTGCAGTTCAATTTGAATGATCATAAACATGGACTCAAAAGTTAAGAATAGCGAATGTATTTACTTTTATTTTAGTCCATGTTTATAAAGCGGAATGGAGCAGAGCTATTTACTCTAAGGGGATAATCGAATCAATTTCATTCTTCTACGAAATATCACATCCTTATCACGCCTTAAGTGATTCTGCAAATTTGTGTTGTGTCGCAAAATATTTATGTGTTGAATGGATTGCAAGCCGCGGTCGCCCGGTTAACATTCCGGCTCGCCTACGCCAAACGCGTTTGAATTTTTCCACATATTGCTTACAAACATTTCTGGAACGTCAACATTTCTTCAATGTCAATAACTTTTATTTACAAATATTGCTCTCGGCGCAGCGTCGCATTGTCATCTACAGATTGGAATTAAATTGTTGTTGAATAACTTTCTAATTCCATCAACATTAACGCGGATCTTTATAACTGCTATAATTAGGTGTGGAATTATAAACTATATTAAGTTTAACCGCATAAGCAAACAATTTAAGAAAAACTACTATGAAATTTAGGAATTTTGTGAAGTTAAAATTTAATTATGTTCTCATTGAGTTTCTTGCCGTTTCTTCTCAATTAAGGTTTTGTCGGAAACTGTATCTTCTTTTTTGACCTTCATAAGAGCTTGTAAAAGCCTAAACTGAATAATATTTTTTTTAATTTTGATTAATTTACGTACTTATAATGACATAGATTTTCATAAGTATCTTCATTCTTCGAATACTGTAACAGGTAATTTTACAAGTTTCTGTTATTTTCTAAATTAAAAATTCCGCATTTTTTAACAGTGTAGGAATTAAAATCGTTTGGTTAAAGTACCTTATTTTATTGTTAACCCTTATAACGACATGGCGACGACGTGGGGACGACGCCGTCACGACGCTACGGCTCCGACTCAGGTCTGGATAGAAACCGTGGGCGGGAGCTTGGAGTGTTTGCCTCGCAAACAGCAGGCTGCAGTCGAGAACGCGGCAAACATCGCTCGAGTAGCACTCACCTGTGATACCGTCGCGGACCCAACCCTCCTTTCTGTTATGCTTGCATCTCCACTGCAAATATTTTTGTCATTACATTTGCTTACTTGAAAGAAATGTGTACGTATGTATCTTTTACCGTTCAATCTACTAAGCAAAACGTTTTAGTTGGCGAAGTCTGTAAGTAAGTAGTTTTATGACATAGGGTCATGTTCGGGGTTACTTCTGTTTACGGTTAGGTCAGAAATTACCCAAGAAGGTTTGCAATTGATGGATGATAGATAAAATTAAATTCTTTTTTATAGGTTCCAATATTTTCTATCAATACAGCTTTGAAGATAGGTACCTATATCAAGTTATGAACTTATCGAATCCACGATTATACAATATCATTGTCAAAAGTTTATTCAGGCGGTTCCTTCCTAGTCGATACAAAATACAGTTCGGCACGGAAATGTTCTGGGTTACAATAGGATGCCAATGAACTAAGTTTTATTAAGCAAATCGTTAATATTAACGTAAATGTTTAGGTAGATCTACGTATAATTAGACTTTATTAAAATGTGTATTTTTGATAAACTGTACAGAAATAATAAGTACGATAAAGTACTTAGACTCGGGAACGATGTGTTTTTCTAGATGTGTAGTTTGTATTATTTAAAGATAAATAAGGGTTATCAAAAAATATATATAATGTTTGACCTACAAATATTTAAACCGAAAACCTTCCTAAAATAAAGACTATTAGCGATGAGCGTTGTTCGAAGCCGCATCTTCTTCAAGTTTACAAAAAGACGTCCCGTTTCTCTTCTTTTAAAATAAATAAAATGAATTCGATGCAAGAGCAATTTAAGTCGCCCTATTGTACATGGACACTATTGGAATTTATTTATAGGCCGCGGAGGAAAAGAAAGCAGTAAAAGGAAGACTAATAAAAGTTGTTTCATTGATTGCCTGCCACCTAACACACCTGCCACATAATAATGCTCTTACTAAATTTCAGACAGTCTCTAGGAATACTGGTTAGTAACTTCTTATTTTTAACGATACTCCAGATATTTACAAATCATCTTATGCGGTGTTCAATAAAGTTAAATAAATACACTTAATATCATTTAATTAAACATCAACAGCTGAGTAAATCATTATAAAAATGTAAATATTTTCAGCCAATAATATATGTAGGGGACGGGTGCTCAAAGCGGGCACCGTTCCCAAAGCGGGCACTGCTCGTAATATTGCCGTTTTAAATAAGAACATGTTCGTTAATTGCGACAGTATTCCGCGCCGCTCGCGCAACTCGCGTCATTCGTCCTTCTCATCTGCGAGCACGCTGTTATAAGCTACGCCAAAAAAATGTTTTTAGCTGCTTTTTGTAAAATATTTTAACATATGTTTCGTGTGTTCTCTCACTTTTTAAGCTTGCAATACTATTGCAAAGCATGTTAGTTGTTACTTACTTATCAGGTCGCAAAACTGTTGCTTTAACCTCCACGTTTGGTAACATTTATAATTTTGATTAGCTGGCATATTTTAAATGTCAAGAAAGGCAAAGTGGTCAGGGCAATGCGGGCACTGCCCGATCTATGAAAAACAGTCAATGTATTTTTTTTGTAAATATTACTTACCTACTTACAAAAAAAATACTTACTGGCTGTTTTTTCTTTAGATTGAAGCTGTCAAAACAAATAAAAACGAAGAGCTGACTATTAATAACCC
This sequence comes from Polylopha cassiicola, assembly GCA_038024825.1. Taxonomy (NCBI): domain Eukaryota; kingdom Metazoa; phylum Arthropoda; class Insecta; order Lepidoptera; family Tortricidae; genus Polylopha; species Polylopha cassiicola. The sequence continues at coordinate 6,066,204 of CP149050.1, forward strand.
AAAAAAACAAGAAAACTAAACCTAACCCAAAGAAAATAAAAATTAAGACTAAGCCTGCCGAGCACTATCGTTGTTTTGAATTCACAATACTGCTGAGAGATTAAAATAGATAATTTAATCGATATATATTGTTTTTTTAACTATGGCTATCCCATTTTGGTTTATGTCCGTTTTGCCCTTAGCGCGTGCCCGCTATAGGCCACCCCCCAGGGCAAAGCGGGCAAACGTAGAGGTTTCATAAATTGCTTATAATTATTTTGTCTTTATTTTTTTGAGGAAACGGACATACGGATATCGAAGAGTATTAAATAATGCACCTGGTCGTAAAGAAATTAATAATATTACTAAGTTACAAACCATAAATTTTTCAACTTTCCCTTAAGGTGCCCGCTTTGAGCACCCGTCCCCTAAGTATGTGACATGTGTCGATATAGCTCATGTAAAAGAAAAAGAAACCTAATTACAAATAAATCATTGTGCACATCATGATTTTAAAGGCTTTTCACCTACTTATCCGTCCTCAATAACATAATTTAACTGAAAGTAACCGAGCTTCCGTAACCGAGTAATAAAACACATCCACACTTAAATATGTTACTAAGTATTAATGAATTGCATTGTGGCGTGTGGTGCTGATTTGCAGTCGAAGCAACACAACAGTCGGCTAGCTGCGCTTATTGCCGCCGTGGATTACGGCACGCACGCCCACCGCCGCACCGCCGTGCTTCCCGCCGTGCAGTTTGCTCCAATTTCCCACGAGCGTTTTGTTAAATCCGACAGTATCTATCTACATTTTAATTTTAGGGAACATTTTTACGTACATTTTAGCAGCAAAAGAGGCTTATCTCTATGATAGTTGCGAGCATGCATTAAAAATAGCTCGATGACTGGTTGTTTCTTTATTCACGATACTTGTTTAGGAGAAAAAAATAGATCAGGAGTGCATAGATACAAGAAAGTAGGGAGACCTTTATCCGAATAAGTATGTAAATTTAGTCTTGGTCACGAGCCCACGAAAGTTATTTGATATGCTCATATTTAAAACACTATGCGATCAAATATTGGATTTGTGAAATAGGTTTGTTGTGAAGCACATAAAGTTTGGTAGGTAAAAGGACCTGTTTTTCAACTAAGCATATTTTTCTTGATGATCAAACGACGTCGAAGTGATAATATCATGAATATAGTGTAATGTTATGTAAAATCGATTTACTTATTTTGTTTTTGTAACGGAATACTTTTTCATCTCATCAGATGGATTTCAAATTAAGCATCGAAGGAAGCCCCAATTTGACAGCTACTTAAGTAACAGGTGGTCTACCCAGTCGTAGCATATAAATATATCACAGAATGAAATAAACCTTTCAATTAATTTTGTGTGAATCTCATTCGGCAATCTGTAACAAGAAAATGAAGGTATTGCACAAGTAAAGGAGATTAGCTCAAGACAGCAATAATTGGATTACCTTTCCGAGTTTCCATCTCTTCGAAATTAAGACCTTTCGTGTCCATCACATTATAAGGGACTCACGTCCAGTCAAGATGACATTGAATGAAGACACAGATGGAAAACATAATGAAAAAGTAGTAGAGGAGAAACAAGTTTGACAATAACAATAGACAACAGACCTTCAGAATTCACCGCAGACGTGGTTTCAGCAACAGGGTGCTAATGCAATCTGAGTAACTTTGTAAGTTTCTTTTATTTGGAGCATTCCTTCAATGATGTCATTGGGATTTTAATTCTGTATTGTTATAAATATGTGTTTCAAGAAGATGCTTTTTATTAAGTATGTAACTTATTATTTATTTGTTAAAATTGCCTATAATATTGGCACATTAGCGGAAAACGTCAAAATATATATACCTATAATATTTCTGATATAGTTAATCTTACATGAAAGTCATTATAAATAAATAGTAGCTGGGGCTAACGGTTGTTAAACTTATTCAATAATTATCTGTCTACATTAAATCAATATAAAACCTTAATTTAATGTAAAAACTTTATTTTTTAAATTGTTCATGTAACCTTAAGTTATTATTTCTGACTTTTTGTCCAAAGCGAAACTTTTGGAATAACCTAAAGCTGGGAGAGAAACTTTAAAAAATCAGACATTAAAGTTGTGTGTGGCGATTGTATGTCGGATGTTTGCGTGTGTGCGTGTGTGGGTGGGCCGTGGGGTAGGCAGGCGTAGCGGCGGTTGGGGCGGGGTGTATCGATCTCGTGAGGGCGCGTGCGTCGCGGCGGGCGCGGGCGACGGCTCGGGGCCCGCCAGCGAGAGCCTTCGCCGGCCGTCAGCGCGCAGTCCGCAGCCGGCCGTCAGCCGAGCGCCGCCGACCCGACCTCACCTGTGATACACTTACGTCGAAACATAACATTCACCGCGATAACACGAGTAACAACCTCAAACCGTCACACTAACTGGAATTGCTCTAGTGTTACGATGCCTAAAACTGTTTAAACTTTCCATCGGTTCTACGATCGTCTAGTTTTGAGTTTTGACTGAAATTAAAATTTCTTGAAAAGTGATAACTTTATTTATGACGATACGAAACAATATTTAAGTATATTTTTTTAAACGATATCGGTGTAAATACTGCAACTTTTTAAGTCATATCTTTAATGGTGTAGTGTTTGTAAGAGTAGATAATAATTATTTGAGTGCTTCAAAATTATTAGAAGTGTTCGTGTCAGTGACTGAAAAAAATAAGATTCGGAGCGTTGCTCACGAGTTCACGGGTCGTTAATTCGGTGGAGGAGAGAAACCGAAAAAAAGAGGTCTTCGCTGCCGTCCGCTCATCGGAGTGATAAAATTTATGACAAACGGTAAGGAGCGTAGAGATAAGGGTCGGGCGCGTTATCTCGGCGAGCTGCGCCACGGTGGCGACGTATATCACTGCTTGTCGAACGCAACTGTCGCATTCATAACACCGCATGCTTTTACGTGCTCGGGATTGTATGGGACTTGACAGCTGACGCTCAAGCGGATCCCGCGTCCGTTCCATCTGACCTGTTTACTTCTAAAAGATTTTCATTAACTACGTAAATATCAGATCGCCTTAAAGGTATCACTTAAACGCAATTGCGTGCGGTACTTTATCTTAACTGAAGGTGGTTAATGTGAACGTCTTATTCTCTATATACAGAAATATGTAATAAAGAAGCTTACTGCATTTATGTGGTTGAAAATTAAATATTTTCCTAAAAATAAACGTTTTTAAAACAAATGTAGAAGTATCGTGTATTGCGTAGGCGTACGAGATAGAGAAGGACCTTCTCCTGTTTCGTAATAAGTATAAAAGTGCTCGTAGTAGACAGCGCTCGGCACGTTGGGTTCAAATTTACGTATAGATTTATGAGCGTGTCGTATGTCTAGCTGAAAATATTTGCCAGCGCCCGTCGAGGCTCTGGGTATGCCTGCACTGTGTGAGTTGTTGACTTTTTAGGTACGTTCACATTTGCGATAGCCAAATGATACGTAATGTGTTTGGTCGGCATATATTTGCGTAAAATTATGCGTCGGGACTGCTAGTGAGTATTGTTTATTATAACGACATGTAGAATGCATTTATTTGGGTACGAATAAAATTTGTTTTTAGTTTTATTGAGTAATTTATTTGTAACTTTTCTAGGAGATACAAGCTATGCTTGAAATAGTTAAGGGTGATTCCACGGACGTTTCAACCGCCGTCAGTCCGTTGTCCTGAATATTGAAGAAATGAGCTACAACAAGAATTACGTTTTGATGCGACGACATACTGCGCTCGCACTTGTCGTCAAAATTAATAGAGTTTAAATCTTATTGTAGCTTAATTCTTCAATATTTATGGCAAGGGACTGACGGCGGTTGAATCGTCCGTGGAATCACCCTTAACTAAGTAACGACCTGTTTTATATTGTCCATGTAAGATATCTGTCTGTTTTATCTGCGGTATAATTAACACTTTGTTTAAACTCCTAAATGGTTACTAGACAATTAATTATTCAGCGTATTACCATAAAGGTTGATTTCTTAACTATTTGCAACCTAAGCGATGCTTTTATTTGCTAGAAAAGTTATAAATATCCCATTGGAAACTTATTTGGACACTTTGAAACAGGGTCTAAAAAAAATCTTAAATTCTTGTACTTCTTAAATTATTTCTTATTATTCTTATCGTTGCTAATAACTTATTTGAGATTTACTTAGAACTTTTCCGATAAAATAAGCCCTCCTATAATATTACATAACAATCGATTTTGGTTTAGAAGTATCTAATTATGTATTTCATTAAGACGGGAACAAACTTTCATTATTCCATTCAAGAATTGTGTTTCAGTCGGAAACTTTGAACAATAGGAAGCACCAGCCGTAGAGATAAAATACCTCATTACTTTTTATAACTTTGACAAATAAAAGAGAGGACACCTCGGGGAGCATGAAGTTTGCATCAGCCGTTCAGTATCAGCACAAAGAGCTTAGCAACAGACACGGCATCGCAATGTCGCCGGAATAAATCGCGCTGGGACGCAAGAAGTTCAATTTGTGTGAAAATTACGAGCATAGAACTACGGAATCACAGTCGTCAGCTATACTCGAACAGCAACCCGGGGCACGGCGTCATTCGCGTCACGTCGCTATAGGCCACGAACCAATTTATAATTTGCCCGCCGACCTTGGCTGACCAGTCCCGAATTTAACCCTTTTTCATGTAAAAAAAAATCATGACTTGGGGATTTGTGGTGAAACTAATTACAAGGCTTTCAGGCGGGACCTTAACAAAGTTAAAATAAATTACTAAAGAGATTCCTGTAACAGTATTTACGCAGGATTTTCTTACGTGACATTTTAGTATATTATATACCAAAATACTATTACGTTATTAAAATCGAGTTCATTATTAAAAAATATTGTATGTACTTACCATAAGGTCGACGTTACGTTACAAATTTCTTATTTTATACATTGAAAAGATCAAGTGGATATTTTAATAGAAGAAACAAATTAGACATTGATGATCCAATCAATTGATTATATGGTTAGGCAAAGACTTTACATAGGTAAAGTACTTAGGTACAATACATTAGCTTATAAAATCCTTAAATGTACCTATTATTCAAGTAGTCAATTACAGAGCGTTCATATTAAAGATCTTAATAACAAATAAAATAGTATTTTATTGTCTATTTACTATGCTTAATTTAATTAAAATATGCTGATGGCGAATAAACAATATTTGAAAGTAGATTAATTGAAGAGTTTGCTAAAGTATGCGCCATTTTACGCAGATACTCGTAGTCCCAAACAGAAAACAAACAAACTTTATCAAAGGGGTTCTATTGTGTCAGGAACCCAAAAACTTTCCTCCGAACTGTAAATAAAAAGGCAATAAAATACTAATATATGGACTTGGCTCGCAATCTTAATAATGCAAAAGTATTAAACAGATTTAAATTTGTAAGCGGCTGCAAAAAAGACATTTTTAAAAATAAGTAAGTTGTTTCTGTATTTTCGTATAATTATTACTTAAATATCTATATATTTTTATCATGAGTAAATTATTCTGTGCGTGTGTTGTCTCGTAGCATGTGTATGCTACGGCGTAGCGGTTTGTAGCAGCTACGCAGTACCGCTACGAGCAATGGCTGTCGCAAGAGATTTATTCTGATAAAGGTAATTTTGTTTTTAATCCATTGTCAACTTTACGGTTTCAGTTGAGTTTGTAAATGGTTTCAAGCGGTCGCGTGTAAGTACCTACTAGGTAGATAAAAAGTTTTGGGTTCGACTCAGGTGGATTAAGTTTCCACTAAGGTTTACTTATTCCCGTGTATAGCTTGTACTTTATTCGAGCGTGAGAACAGAGTTATATAAAATTAAATTGTTTTATCAGCTTTGAGTAATCAATCTTCTTTCGTGAGGTTTCGTCGTTATTTTATTCAGGTCGTGAAGTGGGCCGTAAGAAGGTGTTAAAGAGTGAATTGGCAAAAGGAGTGGATGAATGGAATATGCGAGCAGGGCGAGGCGCGTGAGTTCGGCGCGGCGTCCAATCGGAATCCGTGCCTGAATAATGAATGACTCCCGATTCCTCGGCTACAATACTCACCACCTCATGACCGATACATTTCACAAACTTACATATCCAATCATCGGCTCATTATTATTTCAAACGGGACATCTTATAATGTACCTATATTATTTCCATATACCTAAGCCTATTATTGGGCATATTGAACTCTATGAATTTTTCATTAGCTTGTTACAATAGGATGGAAACGTCTAAGGTAACATGTGGTATTATTCATTGGAATGAAACAACTATTAACGGATTTAACTCGCGTATTTTTATTTTATTTTATTTGCTGACGTTTCGGATTCTTTACAGTTTCCATAATCGTAGCATGACTGAGCTGACAAAAGTCTAACGTTAAAGTGATTAATATTAAGTGATTGAAATTATTATGTGGTATTATTTTATTATATACCATATAAGGATTGGTTTATTTAAGGGTACTTTGGAACTAAAGCTGTTTTGGTAACTTTTGTCTTTTGTTTGGAAAGTTACTTTGTAGCTTAGTAGAACAGTTTTATTAACTAAACTAAAATACAAAAAGTTTAAGAAACGAAAAGACTCTTAACAGGAATGAAATAAATCTCAACTAGCATCTGAGGTTCATTGTTTACAAGCTGACCCCGAAAACTTGAGGATCGTTTTATGTTTTTTTTTGATATTTTTTAAAATTTCCTCACCGTTATAACTTTTCCTGGACTTTCACGAATATTTAAAACCAAACCGTCTAGCCGATCTCAATGTTTAACAAGACAACCAAATAGATATTAATTTTATGTACATAAATAGTACATAAATATTTTTTTTGTCAAAATGGAGACACTTTTTCGTTTAGTTGCCTTATAAAATAAATGGTACATATAATTAAATTAATATATATATATATATGAATTTAAATACCAAATTTATATAGAAGAATACAATATTAGATTTTCTGTACATTTTTGTTACATTCATTAAAATATCCGATAGACATGATCATTTACTTCTATGTTCGTTAACTTTGTAATTTAGGTGGAAACCTTACCTAATTTGTTCTTAATTAAAACGTGTTTACGGCAGGAATGGTGTAATATTTTATCTCAATATTATTATTTTTTAACGCAACATAATTATATTACGCATACTAAAGTCCAACTTCCCGTTTGCGGTTTTATACGCTGGTTATTACGAAATTAGGTTAATTACTCAAATTAAATGCTTTCAAAAGTTACCTAATCATACAAATGAAGTAAGACGTTAAACTAGATCTTGTTCTTATCAAAGTGACTCTCATATTGCGGGAAGTCTTTGTGTACATAATTATATCTCTCCGTCATTTAACTATATGAAATCGATCCAGCCTTTTCTAAGTAAGTATGAATAACGAAAAGGAAATCATTTTTAAATATAGAGATTAATATTAAACAGTAATTGTGACTTTGTAAAATTTCCTGTCTTAGCTACAGCCATTAATAACCGAGAGAGTAAAAAACATAGGAAACATTTAAATGCCGTCCACCAGGAACGGACGGGTAACAAATTGAGGCACGGAGGGACAGGTGCGTGCCGCCGCACTGTCACTCACCTTGAGAAATGCACCCTTCAAGATCCCTCTCATCCTAAATAATTACCCCAGCCTCGACAAAACGACCTTACACTCGAATGCCATTTTTAACATTTCTTTTACCTTCGAGTATAAAAGAATCGCCGAGTCACCGTCTGCGGGAAATTTTGACTGATGTTTGTACAATACATACTTTTGAGATTTTTTACCGAATTCGGAGCAGTTGGTTTTACATATTCATTTTTTCTCAAAAATATTTTTTCTTTAAGTTTCGAAAAAACTTTTGTTATTAAACTGTAAATTATATTAAGAAGAGAAAAATTACAGACCCAGAGTTTTTGAGCATTATATTACAGATGTCTGAAAACATTTTTATGAATAAAAATCGTATTCCTCAAACACAGTAGGGGCTCGGTTTTGTATTGAATAAAATATAAGTAATTTTTTGCATGTAGAAAAAAGTTTGTTCGTTGCCCTTCCTCGGTGAATATTACGTTGCGATTCATTCCAGTCACGCGTGGCGGTACTGTTTATTCACATTCGCTTTGGTGCGGGCAAATAATGGGAAAGCTCCTTGAATCCACCCGGTTGCCTTGCAACATCGCACCGCAACAGCTGAAATATTTCTTACCTATCTCCAAAACCTTTTAAATGCTATTAAAATTCAGTAGTTGTAAATTTTGAAAAAAATTAGATACTTCGATAACAAGTAGTCCCCATTGCTTCCTACAAAATGAGGCACGCCCTCTAAACCAATCCGTTACGTCAGATTTCATTATTTATTCATCCATTCTACAGCCCAGACCATTATGGTTTTAACTTTTTTATAATTTAAACTTGACTTTTCCCCTTTTGCCGAGGAGTAAACATTCTAAATGGATTAGAATCTGACCCGTGAACTTTAACATCTGAGTCGCTTGACATTGTGGCGTCTTGTATAAGTATTTTAATGAGAATAATATTCTCAGATTCAAACAATAAATATTGAAGTTTACCTTCGTATCCCTATTCCTTGAAACTGTCCCTATAAAGATAAGAATGAGCGACCACGCTTCACCAAACGGAGTTTTCTGGAATTTATGATAACATTTCATGACTTTTTAAGTGTTTCGTTGAGTTTTTGTAACGACTCAACTGTCTCGGTAGTATTTTTGTCGAGTTTTACCTACAGGAAAAACCACCAAATTTTCTCTAAAATAGTATTTCAGAAATAATTGCTCGCCTATATAATACCTAATTACTTTAATAAGAGTGCAAGCATGACAGCTTTGAAGATACGAAAACCTGTAAATAACGGTGCGCTGAATCGAGGTCTTTGATTGAAAGTGTAATGTAGGTAGTTAGCAAAATAATATTACTATTATTGTGGGTAGGCCAATTTCTGAGTCTTCGATTATACGTTGTAGCTATAACTGGTGTTTTACTGTCTCCTAGATATCTGCTAGATAATTGCCCAATTACCAACTAAGAACATTACAGTGGCGACGAGGATTAAAAAAAACAATATATAAATAAACGTGCAGTGACGGGAAATAAAATGTCGATCGGTAAATTGAGTGAATTTGACACTAAGTGTGGGGTGTGGTCGTCTTACGTGGAACGATTAAATATGTACTTTAAAGTGAACAAGATTACTGACGATATGAGATTACCTACTCTAATTGCTTCAATGGGTGACGAGGCGTACGAGTTGCTAGTTAATCTAGCAAGTCCTACAAAACCATCGGAATTGACTTTCGATGAGGCGGACGAATATATGAGTCAGCATTTACAACCGACACCGTCGGCCCTAGCGGAGAGATATCGGTTTAGACAAAGGAGACAATTACCAGGTGAGAATATTGCCGATTATGTAACGGAGCTAAAAAAAGTTATCGAGGCACTGCAAATTCGGCGAAAAATTAAAAGATAACTTGAGGGACCAATTTGTTTGCGGAATCAAGAGTGACGTCATTCGTCAGCGGTTATTTGCCGAGAGTGATGATGTGACATACGAGAAAGCATTCAAGGTCGCTACTTCACTCGAAGCAGCGGAAAGGGACGCGATCGCGGTGGAGGCGAGGGAATCACAAGTACGAGGCGGCGGCGGAGGCATGACCGATTCATGCGCGGTGCACGTACTATCGCAGGACACTGTCAAGACGCGACGGGCGGCCACAGCGGGCGGAGCAGGCTCGGCACGAGCCAGCCAGCAGCGTGCCAGCGGGGGAGCGGGGGCGGCGCAAGCTACTCTGAGGCGAGGAAGCGGTGGACCGGGCTCGGCGGGAACTAACCTACAACGGGCGGGGAGTGCGCGGCAACGATTATCCAACTGCGGAGCTTGCGGGGCTCAAAATCATAGTTACGCTAATTGTCGCTACCGGAATTTTGTGTGCAGCAAGTGCCAACGTACAGGGCACCTACGCCGAGTGTGCCCGGAGTGGAGGGCCACGGAAAGAGGCGGATTACATTTTGGCGAGGTAGATGAGGACGAACAAGAGGATAGGAGCCTGGACATGGAGCAGGATATGCATCATTTGTGCTTGAACGATTATAGACCAGTAAGTGTTTCGGTGTATATAGACAATAAATTGTTTAAAATGGAAATTGATACGGGAACTGCTATTTCCTGCATCAGCAAATGTACTTATGATAGATATTTTTCTCATATTAACTTAGAATCAAGTAAGACTATATTAAAATTTTATGACGGAAGTAAAATAAAACCACTCGGGATTATTAAACCACTGGTAAGATATGGCAATAGAGAAAAGGTTATGGAATTGTTTGTTATAAACAGTGGAACAACATCATTGCTAGGACGGCAGTGGTTGGCAGAATTGGACATAGAAATACCTAGGTTAAGTTGTAATTTTATAGATAACAGTGATCAACCTCTTAATCAGGAAATTGTAATATTACTTGACAGGCATAAGGAGTTGTTCAGTGGCGGGTTGGGACGGTACACAGGCGGTAAGGCCACGTTGCGAGTACGGGAGGGAGCGGCGCCGGTGTTTCACCGAGCGAGGCCTCTGCCTTACGCGCTAAGGGAGCGCGTCGAGGCCGAGCTGGAGTCTATGCAGCGAGCCGGTGTCATCGAGCCAGTAGAACACTCCGACTGGGCTTCGCCAATGGTACCTATTAATAAACCTGACGGATCTCTTAGACTTTGCGCAGATTATAAATCTACTCTTAACCCAGCCTTACTGATCGATCGTTATCCATTGCCAAAAATTGAGGACGTATTAGTGAACTTAAATGGTAATCAATATTTTAGCAAAATTGACCTTTCTCAAGCCTATAACCAAATAGAACTAGATGAGTCTAAAATATATACGGTAATTAACACTCACAAGGGTTTATTTAGGTATAATAGACTTGTTTATGGGTTAGCTTCGAGTGTAGGTATATTCCAGCGAATTATGACTACTCTGTTTCATGATATCCCTAATGTACAAGTATTTTTAGATGACGTGATCATAGGTGGGAGGACAAAAGAGGATCATATCCGCGCCCTCGATTTAGTTTTGCAACGGTTGGTAAAATATGGCCTTAAGTTGAAGAAAGATAAGTGTGTGTTTCTTGCTCAAGAAGTAAAATACTTGGGGTACGTTGTTTCAAGGGACGGTATAAGGGCGGACCAATCTAAAATAAACGCTATTTTGAAAATGCAACGTCCGCAAAATGTCACAGAGGTGCGATCGTTTTTAGGTATGGTTAACTTTTTTGCGAAATTTATAAAAAATATGAGCTCAATATTATTACCACTTTACAACTTATTACGTAAAGACGTAACGTGGACGTGGGGTGTAGATTGCGAGCAGTCATTTATAAAGGTTAAACAAGTATTAATGAGTGCGGAGATATTGTCACATTACGATCCCGATAAGCGGTTGATACTGACATGCGATGCAAGCGCGAGGGGGGTGGGGGCGGTGCTCTCACAGCCGAGCGGGAGCGGTGAGTCATCGGGCATCGAGAGACCGGTAGCATTTGCGTCGCGAACACTTAATGATGCAGAAAAAAATTATTCACAAATTCATCGAGAGGCTTTAGCTATTATATTTGGGTTAAAAAAATTCCATCAGTACCTATATGGCCGTAGTTTTATATTACGCACAGATCATAAACCTTTGGTATCTATTTTTGGACCGGATAAAGGTATACCACAGATGACAGCCAGTAGAATCCAAAGGTGGGCGGTTATATTATCGGCTTATAACTATAAGATTGAGTATGTGCGGACTGGGGATAATTGCGCGGACGGGTTATCGCGGTTACCGAGTACAAGTACGTCCGAGGAAGGTGCGATACCGGAGCAAACATATTTACATTTCGCACAGGACGCGTTGTTGTTAAATTATAAAGACGTCAAAAACATGACAGTTAAAGATCAGATGCTTGGTAGGATTTTAAGTTATGTCAGGGACGGTTGGCCTGCGGAATGCGAACTTAGTAATTTAAAGCCTTATTTTAATAGACAAAAAGAATTATACGAGGAAATGGGTTGTTTGATGTGGGGCCACCGAATTGTAATACCGGAGGGCTGTAGGGCTAAGGTGTTGGAGGTGATACATGAACCACATATGGGTATAGTCAAATCCAAAGCTTTAGCTCGCAGTTACGTGTGGTGGCCCGGCATAGATGAAGCGGTCGAGGCGACGTGCAGAGCGTGCTCGGTGTGCGCGGCTCACGCGGACCAGCCAGCGCACCACTCGCCGCGTTCGTGGCCTTGGCCCGTGCAGCCATGGTCTAGGTTACATTTAGACTTTATGGGACCCATTAACGGTAAATTATATCTTGTCGTGTTGGATGCCACGTCTAAATGGATAGAAGTATTTATGGTACCAAGCACCGCCGCCAATTACACAATTAACGTTCTTACGGAACTATGGAGTAGATTCGGGTTGCCGAGGCAGTTGGTAACGGATAACGGGCCTCCTTTTACAAGCCGCGAATTTGATTATTTTCTGAATATCAACGGTATAGAACATATATTTACAGCTCCTTATCACCCCTCGTCTAATGGCGCGGCAGAGAATGCGGTCAAGACAGTAAAGAGGGTGGTTAAGAAAGCGTTATCAGAGGGTGCATCGCCGGTAGAATCCATAAATAGGTTTTTAATGTATTACCGCAATACAGAACATTCATCAACCGGTGAGAGTCCCGCGATGTTGTTAATGAATCGGCGACTGCGCACGCGGTTAGATATGTTAAAACCGGACAGAAGTGCGAAAATCCACGAGGTTCAAAAACGACAAGTTAATTCGGCGGGAGGGGGTTCAAGAAGCATGGAAAAGGGGGAGCAAGTCTGGTTTAGACAATATTTACAAGGAGAAAAGTGGGTACCGGGTAAGGTCTCAGACCGTTTAGGTATTACTAATTATAAAGTGATAGACGACGCGGGAAAGGAAGTACATAGGCATATCGATCAGTTAAGGCGGAAGAGTGGTAGAAGCTCGTTAGTATTTTGCGATAAATTGGAACAAAATCAGGAACCAGTGGCGAGCACCAGTTCCGGAGTGCAGGAAGAAAGGCTAGACTCGTCTAGGTCAAAAGACGAGGAAGAAGAGGAAGAAACTTGGTACGAAGTAGGCCGCGAGGAGACGGAGCTAACTGGCTCGGCCTCGACGCCGCTTGCCAGAGTAAATGAGACCGCTTCACCGCAACACCGTCCTGAACGCCCTGTACGACAATGTAGAATTAATAATCCACCTAGATATAAGTGATGTATACGTAGTGTAAGATTAAAGTTAAGAATGGTATCGTTTTAGGTTAATAGTATAAGTGTTAAATAAATTAACGTAGTTAGTAATTAAGTGTGGAGGAGTGTAATGTAGGTAGTTAGCAAAATAATATTACTATTATTGTGGGTAGGCCAATTTCTGAGTCTTCGATTATACGTTGTAGCTATAACTGGTGTTTTACTGTCTCCTAGATATCTGCTAGATAATTGCCCAATTACCAACTAAGAACATTACAGAAATATTTCTCCTTTTTTCTTTTTAAAATATAAAAGCTGACGTTTTGGTTGTTTTTTTGCTTATCTAATAATTACCTATCTTCATTTTTATTCGTTTTCTATCTTAAGTTGTACTAATATGATTTGTAGTGTTTTGAACCTACACTCAATTAGAACTTAACTTTTTTCCGGGAAAATATTATCAATGTAAAAATATATTAAGGACTAGCTGTGCCCGCGACTTCGTCCGCGTGGAATTTAAGTACTGGGACATAAGTATGGATAATTAAAGATTTTTTTCTAAAATGAGTTACTCTTTATTACATAAGCTATCTGCCAGTGAAAGTCCCGTCCAAATCAGTTCAGCTGTTCCATAGATTAGCCGGAACACACAGACTCCCTATCTGGAAAAGACTCCAAGGCGCGAGATAGAATGACGTTCACGATCAGTATTTAGTCGAGACTCCCTTTGAGAGGAACTTTCCGAGAGGCGATTAAGTGAATTTTTTTCTCGATTAACACTAAGTCGTGCCTGTCTTTCGTCATTCGATTCTTGGGATCTACTCATCCGCTGTCTTTTCGCTTGTCTACTGTTCTGAGACAGATTCGACTTTCTTCTGGGCATTTTTAAAATCAAAGCAAATACATACAATAATACATATATTTATTTATTTATATTTCAATAAAAATCTACGTAGGCAATATTTTTTTAGATTATATCCGATATTTTTCAACCAATTCACAAAGCAAGTTCAGAGTCCGTATTTTCATATTATCCAAGTATAACATCAAAATCATCAACTAACCGAATCGCAAGACAAACAAAATTAAATATTTTTAAACGTAGAGAAAAAACCAGTTTGTGTTTATACTTTTCAGAGAAAAAGCTATAGCGCGTTTTAAATGCCTTGAGGCGCCATCTAGTACTATATTATGTAACTATAAAATCTCCTATAGAAAAATTACCTTTAAACTTTAAAAGACGATAGCTTTTTTATTTGACATCCGATTTCGATGAAACAAAGCCTATATGTTGCTCAGGGAAGAGCTTAATCTATTAGTGAAAGCCGCATCAAAATCTGTTCAGTCGTTTTCAAGATTAGCGAATACATACAGACAGACAGACAGACAGACAGACAGAAAAGAAAATCTAAAAAATCATTTTTGTGTTCTGTTACTCTTTTATTATTGCCCACACCCATTTTTTGTCAAAAATTTCAATTGTACAGACACGCGGTTTCTACTGTTTTATTATATGTATAGATATAGATAGATGTATAGATAATATAATATATCTTAGATAGCTAATAAGCGGACTTCTTGGGATATACCTATTAAATTATAGAGATTCGCGGCCGCCTGGGAATTTGTTAACGGATTCACTAGGAAGGGTCAGTCCTAATTGCTATGAATATGTATATTATTCATTACCTACTCCAAACAACATATAAACCTAGGAAAAGGATCGGTCCAATTTCAATAACTTAATCTAATGTTTAGCGTTCGTATATAATTTAACTATATTAAACTGTATCACGGATATCTTATAATAAATTATAATGCATATATAGGTCATTGATAATTGAAACAAGTGGATATATTTCCGCGATCGAATATAAGACAGGTGCCATTCAAATGACAGTCGTATATTTGCACAGTGAGGGTACATTTATAAACGATTCTTAGTGACGGCGAAGGGGGAAATCCCATCGCTTTCATATAATTCAATGATGTAGGTACTTGTATAATATTATGTAATTAATAATTCTATTAGTGTGATGTTATTTAATTAAACCCGCGCGTTTCTAAAATGGGAAGTTACTTTGATTATAAGCCTGTAAAGCCTTTATAATATTGTCATTACGTTATTCAACAACGTCATCCTATTGAACCCTTTTCGGGATTGTGTTTCAAATAGCCAATAAAAAGGAAATTATAGACAAAGTATTAATTTTACCAGATATGACTTCTGCAGCAGGCTCGTTCGCTTTTGTTTCAACTAAATGCCATAATAACCGTTAAACTTTACAACTGTTTTGAAATAACACAAAGTATTGCGACTTTACTGTTTACGCTATTGTTGCTACATTACATTTATAAACAAAACCCATTGACGTAAAACATCTCTTTCTGAGTTGAATGGTTATTTTTGTTGTTTAGGTAAATTTATTTTAAAAAGTGGAAGTTTGTTTTACGAGGCCTATATTACTGAATAGGGACAATGACGTATACACAATACACATAGTATCGAGTCAGTCAGAACATTATATTTGTATACTTTTACCTATTTAGTCAGCGACACCAAACAGTAAACTGGAATGAGTAAGTTGGTTTCTGCGCCGAGATTCGTATGTTCGCACTATTAATGTTTTGAGCACATTTTAACAAGTGTGTGAAAGTGTGCTCTTACCACTGGTTCAAAGTGCTACGTGCTGCATAATTAGGGCCGAGACAATCAGTAATCTGATGAGAGATTTAAATGTTATATACCTATAGTAAAGTTCAGCATGTTATCTCCAGTAGATATAAATGGCCCTTATATGAACGGGTCGACTATCTCTCGAGCCCGTCGTTTCTACTGAGAGCTGAATGTTGTTGATAAGAGATAAACTACTTAACTAAGTTAGTAACAGCTTATTTTACAATGCCCTAGCTATTTGTCATTTTTGTAGATATATCTATATTTGTCAGCTATAAAGACGTCATATAGTTTACTCATATTACCTAGAATTAATTTAATCAGTACCAATTTAACTTTTCATTGTGTTTGTTGCCAAAGTTCTCCAAAACGGCTGGATCGATTTTTATTAAATTTTGCGTGGATATCAAATATAATTATATATAAATGTTAAGGGAACTCCACCTTAATTTCGGACACATTTTATATATTTTATTTCATTTGTTTATATTTTTTATTGTAAATAAATTTAAAATTCTGAAATAAATATGTAGTAGCGTTGGGGCAACCATTTCTATATTAGACCTAAAATGAACTAACAATAGCTATCTTAAAAAAAATTCTACTATCAGATAACTTGTTATTCTATCTTCTGTCTATGTTAGGTACCTAGTACATCTTAATATAGAGCGGAGTGTGGGTGTAGTGTGTAGGCATGAATTATTATAGAAGGGACGGCCTGTGAGCTAATTGATTCTTGAACTTCACTCTCGCAACCTCTTTAGCCTCACCAAGTAGACTGGACAGGCTGTCGGACAGACTAATAGAAAAGTTTGTGTTTAACTTGTTAAGTTTTGTTAGGCTATTCATAAGTTATCCATTGACAGGCATTCTGATGAAAATTTTATATAACGCCTCTGTTGTAGACTTAAGCATTATTATTATCGTTTATGTTCAAAGTCTTTAATTATAAATTAAATAATTATACAACAATATAAGTTCTTAATATTGACTTATCTATATCTCTACTAATAATTGACATTCGTGGTATATCTGAGTCTGAGATACAATATAATTTTATTATTTACTTATTTTTTAAATTATACCAAATATAAATTTTGTGAGTTAAAGAGTTATTAACAAGGCGTGAACAGTGGCGTAGAGAGGCGTTCACATGCCACATAACTCTAGTGCGGGATGCTCGACATAATTAGTGCTTACTGTGTCTACAATGAGATATGACGACAACCGCACGGGGCCTGTTTGAATCAATTAGAGCAGCGTTTCAACATTTTGAACTAATTTCAAACCTTCTAATGAGTAATTTCCGACTACCATATTAGTCGACGCATTAATATAGACGTATTTGTAAATTTGCTGTAGCTTTACTAAGTCAAACAAAGATTGAAATATATTTTGAATTTTGTATGAGGAACGCTGATAATTATTTTAGTTATTTGCAATGAATTTATACTCGTACATCAATATTTGTGTCAAGTACGAAGTTACAAAAAAAATGTTTTCTGATCGTAGATAAGGGTCCAACATATTTTGATAATGTACATGTAATCGACGAAATCATTTTTACTCAGGAAGTAAGTATCCCTCTTTACCTAACCAATAAAAATTAAGGACCTAATAGAGTTAATTGATATTTCCAGCTAGACTGAATATAGGTGAGAATGCGTTCACGTGTAGCTTTATGCTTAACGGGAACCATTCAGTAGGCCGTGTTAAATTCGGAACCTACACAGACATGCGTGATGTTCGCATATAAATAACATCCCCATTAGCCGTGTGTGAGACTTGGTTTGTTGTACATTACAATTTAAGTACCTTCTCCGGTTTCTGCGAAGTCTGTACAAGAAAAGCAATTGGTAATTAAGGTTGATTTGTTATGAGAGTCATTAGAGGCGTGAATTTCGGAGGAACAAATTTTGAACAAAGTTTGTTTGTTGGATGGAAGTGTATGTGCGGGCCGAGCCTAATTATAAAGGTTGCGAATGTGTTGCCGTCTGAAGCTCCACCAAGTTATATCCGTATTTGTCGGTACGAAACGGAACACGGAACTTTTAATTAAAGTGTCCGTGATAAAGATTTCATGTAAATTTTCAAATTAGTCTAGGCAAATTATGTGCTGTTCACAGTAGGTACTCTCAACTCTATATTTTCTCCCTTTCTTTCATTTAGAATATGTAACACCAGTGTCTTTAATAATGTAATATACTTATTTATAAACTCACACAATTTCTTTACCCATTTTGCTGCCAAACCTGATCAAATTAAACTTAATGAATTACTGACGCCATTATATTTTGAGTATCAATTAAACCGTTACAAGCAACTTCGCGGCGTTTATTTGTCGCCGAAAAACGTGTCAGTTACAAAATAATTGGCTCTTCACAGCTTTATTAGGCGCGTCGCTATATTACCTACGAGCGTGGTCTGCCGTAGCTCGAAACACATCACCTGTTTATGGCTCCATAAAGTAAATTTTCGTTCTTGGCTTGTCTCTATATATATTATAGGTCATTCTTGTTGATCGACCCCATGAGCATTTACCCTACCTACTGCGAAATGATGACAGTAAACCTGTTTATTGACCTTTACAACCCAGTTATTCTGAATCGGGCACAAAGAAATTATATGAAAAGATGCTAGCTGGACTGAAAATGAGTAGATTACTCTGTTATGTGATTTCTTAGACATTTTATGGACATGGAAAAGCGTAACAGCAGTAGTTCGACTTCAGTGTACTGCTTAAATTAGCAATTGTATGTATTCGTTTACAATACTACGCGTACCTAAATCTTAAAAAATATTTTTATTGGTAAAGTGAAGACCTAAACTTTTCATAAAAAAACATTTTTTTAAAATCCTAAATAATTACTTACCTACATGGAATTGCAGACAAATTTACTATTGTTCCGCGGTATTATTTCAATGGCAAAGTTGCCGTTTCTTATTGACTAATTTAAATTGCGTACTGGTATTATATGGATCCGCGTCAAGGATATGTTGGCGAGATACTTCAATTTTGCACCTTTTGCTGTTACGCGATATTTACAAAGTACTCTTACGCGGTTTTGTCTGTGTACGTAAAGTTTGTGGAGATTGAAGTTTCATCGACTGACCGATATAAGTATTAAGTTTTTTTAGTCTCTTTTCCTAAATTGATAGAAAAATATTTTGCGTAGATACCTACATATATATATATATATATAGTATAGGTATTTACCAATACTTTTATATGTAATATATAGGTATTTACCCATGTTTGTGTCGTCGCTAAATTCACTTGAAAAAATCATTCATTCCTGGAGGACGTGGTATCTTTGTATCTTAGTTAAGTTATTAGGGCGATTGATCTTGATAGCTGGCAAATTGTCCGTGTATTGGGCAGAAATAAATGATTCTCCCTCCCGTTAGGAAAATAGAACAAACGGCAATAACACGGATAAACTGGGCCAGACGTATATTTCAAGTATTTCTACACCACTCGTATCATGATATCTATTTAAGATCGGGTTTAAAAGGTATCTGCTATATACTTGATATTCCGTATTTTTTTGTATTATTAAATGTAAAGTAAGTATTTATGTATGTAAACTCTATATTACATAGCAAAATATCATCGCATTTTGAACTACATAATATTTTATTTAAAATAAAATAAAAATAAGCGATAATAATTGTTTCATTCCAATTTTATTTAAAATTACAGTTTTTAAAGTAAAGTAAAGTAAAGTAAAGTAAAGTAAAGTAGTAGTAGTAAATAATACATTTCTATCTGGTACAAACATATTAATGTTCAATGTACCTATGTTATAGATATATTAGAATATTAATTCAAGTTATAAATCAATAAACAATTAATGTACATACTACACATTAGCCGTGGAAATTAATAGTATAACAGGAAAGCCTACTAATCTTATGCGTAATGTATAATTTATTCCATATAAGTTAACATAATATGTACGGCAACTGGGGAGGTGTAGACACTGCTATAACTATGGTTGCAGGTTAGCAATTATTAATAATAGATTAATGCTTATCATTAATAATAGCCTTTCATAATAATAATACATTTCCAAATCAGACAAAGTGTGTAGATCCAAACTAAGGGTATGTACATATAGGGGTTAGACAACAAATAATCATACATAAATACACAGGCTGACTCAGCGAATTTCGTACCGCGTTTTTTTGAGAATTTAAAAATAAATAGGGGTTTATAGTGGGAAGGTAAAATTTTAGGTTGTAAGATTTTTTCAATACTGAATCATAAAAAAACTACCGAAGCGACTTATTTTTATACATAGGTACATTTTGTACCTAAGCTTTTTCATCGGCGCCTTCGCTTAGTTAGTCATTATTACTGATCATGATAAATCCTTTTTGCTCGTTCCTCGAGACGCCGCGATGCTATTTATATTCAACAGAGACCGCATTGAAAGTTGAGAACCGAGGGAAAATAAATAACAACATTAATTGCGGTGTAAGTTGCTCTGCTGAAAGCAAGCGAACCGTTTGACAGCTAAGCAAGATAATTAAAGAGTCTAGCCATTACAAAGTTTCGGTAAACACAACAGTAAATTTATTTTAGATTCGAAATATTTTGAATAATGCGTTCAAAGTTGTGATAATTTACATTTAGAGGCGTTGCATACGTAATAAAAGTCAACTCCACACATATTAACCAGCTTTGTTCTTACATTGCATCGTAAAATGGATAAGTAAAAATAAATACTAAGTATCTGGAAATAGTATATGACAGTTCTTATGAAAATTATATGTCATGTGATTTTTTATAGCAATAGTATAACATTTTAAGTGAATTATAAATAAATTCAGAAGTTCAGTTATGAACAAAATGTTGTGAAATAGCTTTAGCCTTCTGACTCTCTACTTTACTCACATCTGGATGGCTTAAAGCTAAACCATCGGTATAATTCGATTGATTGGTGGGTTATCCGTGAAAACATGTAAGTCGGCGAGGTAAGGTCCGATCCGAGCTCCGTCGGATAGGATTATCCTAATGCCCAGCTTGGACATGCGCCCTGTCATCCCGTCTCCTCCGAGTTTAATAACGTTAAATGCATTTTAAAATTTCTCGTCTATCCTCCGACAAATGCAAATTTAACTGATTGAAAATCTGTTAGTAATAGAGGCATTTGCATACTGATTGTTTTAAACACAAGAATATATTACTGAGTTACGATCGGCAAGGATGCTTGTGGGTTAAACGCAAGGACGTTTATAATTTACGGATAGTTTACTTCTTGGTATTATTTGTAATTTTAGGAACGTAAGTAATTGATGTCTTAATTTTATTCTTTCTAATTTTGCAGGAAATAGTTCATTGTTAAAAGAATGAAGTGTTTGTACTGTATATATTTCGTGTTGTGTAGCTACAAGTTTGCGACTGTTCCATAAAGGGGAAAATAATTAAAAGCAGTTGTAAGTGACAAAATAATTGAGTTTGTTATCTGACGCTAGAGAGTCTTTGCCTTTGTTGGTACATTTGAAGGACTCTTTTTAGTTTTCAACGTACCTATTTATTGCTGTGCCGGTGAAATGGCTTTTTAACTTGTTTCAAACAATTTATATCCAGTAGCAGACTTTTAATGTTTAAGATAGATTGTATACTTGAAAATATATTAATATTAGAGTTTTAGATGTACCTACTTGTACTCAAAACACGATAATTTAAGTCTTATGTTTCGAATCATATGACTTTTTTACTACTCTATTAGTGTCTTCAAGCACTGTTTTTGTTGGTTACGTGAGTTTGAATTGTTGACTAAAATATTTTTATTTACTATTTCGTGTTACTTTTAGAAGTTAATTAATACACCGCTGAGGATAATTAGGTCGCAATTCCAAAACCAGGTACTTACCTGTAAGTTGGGTAAACTCACATTAATTTTTGCGTACAAATACACAGGGCCGAAGTCAGAGCAAGTTGCCCCTAATTAGTGACCGGGAAAACTCGAAAACCACAGGGATGGACGATTTTGCGAATCTCACGAAGTAATAAACGCGGTGGGTAGTAGAACTTTATAATTTATGAATCTCGCGAATACGTATGATTTTTCAATTATGACTTAACTGCCGTATTTTATACTCCTACCATACCGCTAAATTACCGTACTGGAAGTATATTCCTACCTACAAGCTAGAGCCGTGGACGAAAACTCTGTAATGTATTCGAAATACTCACCCTAAAACTTTTTTGATTAATAAGTATATTATGTTCCAAGTATTAAATAAAACCTGCTCAGATTATATACCTACCTTTGTTTTTACCCGTAAAAATCGTCACCATCTAACTTGTTGCTTCAAAGCTTAACTTAAGAGAGTTCTCTTTGCACCTCTCAAAAATTGTATACGTAATTAAAATGTAATTGGTCATTTTGACTGGATCAGAAATCGCATTTAATTTGTAATAATTCCCGCCCATACATACATATTGTAATGATTTTAAAATATATATTTAACGAAATAATATTAACATATTTCAGGTCATAAATCATTTCGGAATTATAGCTCGGGTTTCGCGTCATAATGATGAGGTAACTGCTCAATTTATTTTATTCTGTAATATGTAATACAGTGTGTGAGGTTATAGGCAGGTAATTTTGTATGTTGTATTTATTGGTACAGCGGCGAAGCGAATGAGTCGTGACCACCGTTTAAACTCGGGGTGAAATAGCGACCGTGATAAAAATTAATGGACTTTTCATCGGGAAAAGCTTAAAGGCTGATGCAACTTCCAAAATGATATTGCGAGGAATATTATCGGATTAGTCTGCTTTTATTTATACAGCGAAGAAAGCCCAGAGTCGGAATTAGCAATACTTATAAAGTTTTCTGTAAATAATTAAGTAGCTGCGGTGCTTTTTTTTGTAAAACTTCGACGCTAAGAATATTGATGGCGTATTCAAATTTTAATTACAGCGCTACTGGAGGGAATTATTATTCTATCTTAGCGACTTAATTAATTGCTTGGAAGATTCCTACGAGATCTTGGATATTTAACAAGGGGAAGTAGATATTTAGAAATTTTGAATAACTCAACATTTCGGAATAGGTTTCCTCATTTATTTCGCATAAAGATAACGTTGCTACATTAAATCGATACTTTAACGAATTTACTGGTTATTTAGGTATATTGCGGCTGTTTTAAATTACCAGCTCGTTAAGGTTATTTTAGGAATATTTTGTAGTTCATTTAGAAATTTCTTAGTGTTACATAAGAAAATATAAAAATAACCTAAATTTTTATATTTTCTTATGTAACCACTATTTTTGTTTTCTTTTTTAATGTGACGGTCTAGAATGTACAATGCATGAATGATAATGTCATTGTATAAGTAAGTACTTACACTGGCTTTTTCTTTTATATTTGAGTCTATTTTAATAACGTATGTAATCTATTTGAGCATTATAGCCGAAAAAATGAAACCTATGTATTAATTATTTTTTATTGATTTCTGGAAACTAAAAAGAAATGTCTAGTCTAAACGAATCTATATATATAAAAGAAAGTTGTGTTAGTTACCCCGTTTATAACTCAAGAACGGCTGAACTGATTTGGCTGAAAATTGGCGGGGAGGTAGCTCGGAGCCAGGAAAAGGACATAGGACATAGGATTTTTATCACGTTCCAGTAAAAAAAAAGAAAAAATATTAAGCTGATTTGTTAAAAATAGTATAACAAAACGCAACAATGACAACTGTCAAATCGACATTGCCGGGCGGGACGAAGTCTGCCGGGACCACTAGTTTTCTATAGAAATGGGTCTATTAACCAATTTGTACTCCTGCGATAAAAATGCTCTAACGAGTTCAGCTTTTGCAACGGGATTGAATAACGAACTAACTCGTGGAACTCAAACTAGCAGTTAACAGTCAGTCAGTTTGATTGGAACGGAGTGTGTCAGTAAAAGGTCATCTTTTCTAGCACCACTTTCAGCATATCCCAGTTTACAGCAAAACCGAAAGTATAAGTTTAAATCGTATGTAGAGGATTACAAACGATACTTATCTACTTAGTGAGTAAGGACATTGATACAGAGCGTATTTCTGAAGACCAGTTCACTTTACGTTGTAATGGTACCACTTGAGACTTCTAATAGGTCTTTCTTTCATAATGTATGCTATATTTTTGTTTTTTTGGCCCTTAAATACAAAGGTTGATTATATCCATAAAATATCTACAGTCGCGATTGCAGTGCACGATCCGACAGCTCAGAATTATTTTTTAAGTATAGGTGCCTAGTTATGCCAAGCGATTTGTCCTGTGATTAAAAGTCTGTTACTTTTTACGTTTTCAATTTCCCATCGAGAGTCATTTCCGTCGTCGATTAAGTGGTTTCCTACAGCTGTTTTTTTAAGTAATAACCGTAGCTACCTATTACTTACACAGTTATCTTGAATATTTTCTTTAAAAAATCGAGTTTTTCCCAATTCAAATATCGCACACATAGATCTAAAGAGAGCTAACTCAAAAAAGGTACTTTTTCAGGAGAGGCGAGAAACTGATTAATATGTCCATATGCACGCTTGAGTTTTCTGTATAAATTTATACTTTTTATAATAAAGCTAGCAGGGTTATATTAGCTGAAATCTGTTTTAGTGTAGGTGGGTTTTGCTGGAATCCGATGGTGTGCATAACTCATATCTTCCAGTTTTTGAGTTAGATCCCTTTAGATCTAGGTGTGCGATATGTTTACTGTATATATATTTGACAAATAAAATCAAGATAATGTAAAACAAATATCTAGAGAATACATAGCTCTTATAATTTAACCAAAATAATATGGGACATCGTTGATTTAATATAGCGATTAATTATTAAGTGTCATTAAATGTGGTTTAAAATGAAATCGAGCCGGAAGCGAGCACGTGGTGTACTCGACAGTGGAGCGGAAGCGGTACATTTGTCACAAAGATTAAACGACGTCAGCGGCAGTCCAACACCGGCCCTCACCCGCTTCATACAGCCGACTCATATTATTGTTGACGAAACACTGGATTTCGATTATTAATCAAATTTTATCCACGCGAGCTTTTTTGGATCGAGTTCCGACTATATACTGTCATACGTACGGTGCCTTATGACCGAGGAAAATATGTTTTATTTTCTCCAGAGATTCTAACATTGAAGATAATGACCGTCATAAAATTTCCAGTCATGTAATGAAGCACAAAGCAATCTCGTTTTAACATATTTAAATGAATGACGAAGTACAGAGAAGGGATGCTCACCAATATTTCATGAGGTTCGACCATCACCAAAAGGTATCACACGATCAAAATATTTAGAGATAAAATCGACATAAATAAAATTATATTTACTCAAAAAAGTAAAGGCATATCTTGTTCTCTTAGGCAGTCAAAAACACATTTTAGGTTATAGCTGCCTATAGCCCGTTCGGCGAATAAAAATTGATAGCAATAAAATATCAGAAAAGTTTATATTGCCGCAAATGTACGAGTAGTTTGTTTATCTTGGTTGAGAATGTTTGTTCTTTTATGTGTCTATGTATTTTCTAGTACCTTTTTATATTCGTATAATAATACCATACAAATAGAAATCGATATTATAATAAATGGAAGATAATTTCGAACGTTAATTCAGCGTATCGAAATTTTAAGGAATTTGAAAGTTATGATTTGTAGGGTCGTTTCCGGTTGCTTAATTATCACAAATCCGTAAATTAATCACAGGGAACCGATTTAAGACCTTAACTTCGTTAATGTAACGGTTACGGTTATTTCGCTACAATCGCATTCTAACAGCGCTGTCGTAGCCGCAGCGCTGTGTTGAATTTTAATAGCTCTTTCTAACTTCTTAATTGAAATTCTAAACGGAATTGTTCGGCGTGTCTATCAACATTCATTTACGGATTTTCAAAAATCTCTAATATTTTGTTTCTCTTTCGTAAATAGGGTGTATTTAAGTGTATTTTGTTCACGGTTAATTAAAAGTTATTTAATTAAGCTGCCACGTAATAAATATCTGTCCGGAAGAGGCTAAAAGT
The DNA here is from genome assembly GCA_038024825.1 of Polylopha cassiicola. Taxonomy (NCBI): domain Eukaryota; kingdom Metazoa; phylum Arthropoda; class Insecta; order Lepidoptera; family Tortricidae; genus Polylopha; species Polylopha cassiicola. Next base: position 6,092,191 of record CP149050.1, read on the forward strand.
TATTTCGATTCTTATGCTGCAATACAATCGCGTAACAAGAAATCCTTGACAACTTTTTACGAATTGGCAGTATTCCGTCCGAAATATAAAATTACGATTCAATTTCAAATATTGCGTTTGTTTAATTTACAAGAGTATAAGAGAAAAATGGAGACGAGATTGTATTCGGTGGGGGAATGCGGGAGATTTAACTTAGATCCCGAGAGTGAATTCGGGGTCAGAAAACAGGGGCAGTAAGAAATGGAGCGCTTAAGAAAATAGCATCGCACTCGTTCGAGATATTGACTCTGCTTTGAATAATAAAGTGAGCTGTAGCTCGGGCCGTAGAGGATTGACGTATTCTAAATTGCATAAGTAGGTATATATATTTTTGATAGTCATTAATCTCAAATCGGGTATATACCTAGGTACCTACCTACATATATTCTTCGTGGTTCATATTGTGGCATGATAGTGTACTCGTAATTTAATGTGTTACAATAGATCTGATATTCCAAGAGGGTATGTACCAGCATTATTTATTCTATTTTCGAAGTTCTTTTGTATCCTAAATTAAAAAAAAAAACGCTTAAGCGACATAATTAGATGTTTAGGAAATAAAAATCGAATAATTAAGAACCTTAACGTTGCTAATTATAAAAAAAAGCAAATACGTATTCAGCGTAACATTTTCTTATTTTCTTCTGTTCCATTAATAAATTTTATCCAATTACAAACTGAGGAAAGAAAGCAATATCTTGAAGAAATCCTTGTAATGGGCACACAGAAAATGTTTTATTCCATCGTTATAAAAAATGTGCGAGGATAAAATGTAGGTTTTTAAACTTTTCCTCTGATTTGCATTATACCCATTTGTCGAGTATTACGAGTCTTAGAAATCATCGTATAAACGAAAATATTTCTTGAAAGAATATACCTACCAAATTTAATAATAATACCTACTAAGCTATATTAATATACACTTGCATACAAAGTACTAATTAGGTATAGGTACCTACTTAGGTAACATTATGTAATGCTTTACACTTTTTTGGTTCCATCGTTGTCCGGAATTAAACATACCTAGTTCATTTCCATTAATAAAAACGTGTAGGTATATTAATAGTACGTGGCATTATTAATAGACGAATGGTTTGTTTAGTTTTAATATCTTTAACTGTACCTAAGTACCCAGTTATTTTGGTTAAACCTCTAAAAAGCCCTCAATTATCTTTGATGGCCGTGACCCTTTTACCTTTGACTCGCGCTCACTCAAAGGTTCGAGACCTCCTCTGTTCAGACTTCAAAGCAAACTGTCTTTAAGTTTCCCTTATTTTATATTTGTGATTTATGCCAAAGTTTGTGAACTGAGTAATAAAATTACCATGAACTTAGAAGAACCATTGATGTAATCTTTGACAATCTAAATGGTAGTAAGTACTGAGACATTCCAATATTACTAAACAAACAATATATAAATATGTATATTTAGCAAACTGTTATTTCTAAAAAAGATATTTATAAAATTGTCTAACTCGCGACAACCGATCAATACGTAATCTAGACGGAAAAGAATGATATGGTGTATTACTTATTATAATAATAGGCAACTGTGTACCTACTCGTTCCCAGACAGTAAATTAAGAACAAATAAGGAAATATCTACTATTTATTGCCTATTATAGACCCTTCACTATTTATTGTAAGGAACAGAGCTCAAAAAAAGCAAAATCAAAACAGCATGAAAATAATTCGCTGCTAAAGAAACAACTACAATGGACTTTAAAGTTCCCATATTCATAGCACGACTGAGCTGACGATATTTTAACTTTAAATAAAATAAAATGCGTATTAAATTGTTTATTGTGCCTAGTTTCATTCCAATCCTTACACATAAAACAATATACAGGTACTTATACCTGTATCTCGGGTAAAAAATAGGTTAATTCCGTTCGTAATTTATTTGTTCTAAAGTATTTTTGTAGATTAAAATGCGAAGGTGGAATAGTAGATCGAGAGCAAGCGATCGTTTCGTTTAAATTACCCAATCAACATATAAAGTGGCTATACGGAGTAAATGGCGTTTAAATCCACCCAGTTGAGATAAATGATTGTCATTGCCTAAATACTAAAAGCTTAACGCTGAATTCGGCTGGTATGAACTAATTTAACCGGTACAGTACAATGATGAATGCAGTCACGCTTCGATGTGAACGGCCGGTATGATTTATGTGAACGAAGCTAACTCTAATCACTAATCAATCATCTACAGTACCTATATAGGTTAGTTAGCTATCTACCGACTGCATTAAATCGGAATAAGAACAGAAATGGTTATTCCGGCTATTTGATATTCATAACATATTTTGTATCATGTTGATAAAACGATTGGTTACCTATATTTTAGCCGAACGATGCATATTGCTTCATACTAAGTAAATATTCGTATGTAGTGGAAATATAATGAAATTGATTCTAAAGCATTTATGTCCAGTTTGGTGTGATTTCTAAAACAGTAATTTGTTATAAGATATTTAATAACCGCTAATGTTTTTACTACCATTTCATTTTACACAAAGAAAACTTTTGATTATAATCTCGTAATTCTATTAGATAAGTCAAAATCGAGAGACTAAATAAAAGTTAAAGGATATTCAAATATTGGTTTTGTGTTTTAAAATTTATTTTTGTAACGTTTCCAGTATTTTTAGGGTTACGTACCTACCTACCCATACTTTTAAACAAGGCCGAATCTCATAAACCGTGATAGTTAGACAAAATTTTCAATACCTACTTGAAACAGACATATTTAGCCGTTATTCTAAATAATGTCATGGAACCCTTCGTGCGCGAGTCCGACTCGCACAGTTTTTTTAATATTTTTTTTACCCTAGTCGTGCAGGTAGTAAAAATAAATACCTTCCTAACAATATTTCTGTTTGCGGTTTGGGTTTTGCGACTAATCGGCGTCGGGCGCGCAGCCGCAGGCCGCTCCATCGATGCGGATAACGGCCGACAATTATTGTCTGCCCCGGATTTTATCCGCCGTTGATATCATAAACAAAGTACGCTGACGAAAACAAAATATAACAGCTTATTAAAATAATAATGGCTTGTTTGTTTTACTTGCGTTCGTGGGTATTAAAGGAGTGCGAGTATCATTATTAAAGTTACATTTAGTTTGTGGTTTTATTGTAAATATCTTTGTATTGTTTATAGTGAATGGCGTTAAGGGTAACCGAACGCGGTGAAAAAAACAAATTTTTAGTGTACTGTATTCTAAATAGGTTTGAAAATTTGGTTACGTGCCTAACTAAAGACACTATGTTTCACTCGGCCTTGCAATTAAATAATAAAGTGCAAAGAAAACACACACCTTTTCTGCCATGTTGCCAAGCTCGTCCGGCTTCCTTTTTAATGTCACAATAAACACATCAGGTTTGAGCTTAAAACAGCACCGGTTAGATAATTTACTATATCGCACACCTAGATCTAAAGGGAGCTAACTCAAAAATCTGAAGATTTTAATTAAACACACGCTAAAAAAAGGATGCGATTCCTTACAACAATTTCGCCTCTCCCGGAAAAGTTACTTTTTTTGAGTTAGCTCCCTTTAGATCTAGGGGTGCGATATATCACATTCACTGAATATTGCACGTTTTTTATGAAGAACCGGCCAGCGCGTTCAAAACAACTGAAGAGCGCCACCAAGCGGCGCGGAATTGAGACTGTATCGGAAGCGTTCTGATTCTCGCAGGTTAGGTTGCGTACCAAACACAATATTAAACAATTACAAGGCAGATATTTATTTAACAGTGAGTGTATTTTTAAATTAAGATTACTACAATTAAATTACGCATTATTTTTTTATTATAAAACTAGCGACCCGCCCCGGAGTAGCCCGGATCCCTTTTTTTATAGCCTATGTCACTTGGGAATAGTGTAGCTTCCTAACAGTGAAAGAATTATTAAAATCGTTTCGGAGCCTATTCAATCCAAGCAAACAAACCTTTCCTCTTTATAGGTAATATTAGTATAGAACAAATAGGATATATTACCTACCCGAAGCAAATGTTTTAAAACGAATCCTTAAAACATTTTGGCTCTGCTTTACCTAGTCGTATTGCTTACAGAATTGCAGCATTTCATTCATCGTCGTTTGTTATTGGTATTAAAGTATTTTGCGCCCCACTTAAAGCGATTTCGAGAATGCTTCCCCTAAAACGAATAAAGCACCTATTTCCTTTTCCATTTGGTAACATTAAAAGCACTTCGTTCAAGCGTTAAAGTATTATAGGTTAGTAACTATGCATATTGCACGGTTGCACACCAGTTTAACTAAGCGTCGGTGTGAGTCGATCTACATGCACCGCCAAGTGCACCGTCTACCAACGACCTAACAACTTTGTCTCCGTGGCGAGTTCGGCGAAACAATATTAAAACCCAGCCAAGTCTTCAAATTTTATGTCAGACAAACTTTTACGGCATGCATTGCACGCGTTTTACTACTTTTTAAGCGTATTTGTGGCGGGGCATGGAACCCATTTCAAATTAACATTTATGTAGGTTAAGGGTAAAAATAGGGACTAGCTTCTGCCTCCGATTTTACCTGCGTACATTTAGATAGTAGGTACTTCAAGTAGTTTAGTAGATTTCTTTAGTCTTTTCGGCTCATTAAGGGCTTATATCCGTGATATATGCTTATGTCTCTCCCTTAAAAAACTAAGCATATTCATGCTGTGAGGGAATTTATAAAGAAATTTACAATTAATGAATTCCCCTTTACGTAGACAGTATCGACTCAACTAGTCATAGAGTTCAGTCGTTTTCGTTTATATATTTTTTATTCAGTTTCAGTTAGAGTGTCACAAATTGTTTTAGTCATCACTGACCTCTTTGTGGAGCACAAAAGACCAATTTAACCGAAAAACTCTTTTTGACCGTTTCGTTCCAAAAATGCTTTTTACAAGTTTTTTTAATGAAAGCCACGGCTTGTCAAAAAAAAAACAGTAAAAATCTTGTCATAACAACAAAACAGTGAGTCAAAGTAGGTAACAATGTAAGTAATTTTTATATTGATTTATTAAATGTGTGTCGTTTTTTTCGTTTCTAGTAGATTTTGCAAACTTGAACAGTTTTTAGGACGGTATCAGGGTCTCATACAACCACAGCAACATCAATCATATTTTTTTAAATATTCAGAAAAGTAGGTAAGTAGCATTAAGTATATAAAATGAAATATGTAAAGAACTTTTTGAACGATTTTGACATAGATCGAATAGAATGTTTAAATTTTTTAAGTAAATTTTAGCTATTTCTGTATTTTGCTACAAATTAGTCTGAATTAAAAGCGGCCACACTCGTATTTCCGATTATAAATGGCACTTGTCTGGATTATCCCGCCAAAATAATGCAAAGCAATAAACGAAAATGTCAAATAGTCGACTTTCATTAATATTTCAATTATCGGAATTATAGCAATTGAAAACTATCAATGTAGTTTGTTAAAATGATCAATATTTATTTATTTGATTTCAGTTTCCTTTTTGTAATTAATGAATACTTACCTAATTTAAATTATAGGTATAAACGTAGCACGACTGAGCTGACAATAGTAAGACTTTAGCGTTAGACTATTGTCAGCTCAGTCGTGCTACGATTATGGAAACTGTAAAGAATCCGAAACGTCAGCTAATAAAGTAAAATAAAAATACGCGAGTTAAATCCGTTAATAGTTGTTTCATTCCAATACATATTCTATATTAAAACAAATTATACCTATACCTTTATTATATTATACACAAAAATATTATATATATAAACCGAGAGAAGATCAGGCTGCTTTGTATCTCTTAAAACATATAAAAACATGGTAAACGCACTGAACACGTAGTGTCAAAGTGGTCAGATTATAAATTAACAATGGGACATTAGCCGGTGAAATGCTTTACGGTTTTGCACTAAAGGCCTTAAAGCTCAGTCAACGATGAATTTTAGCCCAGCTGGTCTAATATCGACGTGTGATAGATAACGCAAATCAAGCATAGCCATCTTATGATACGCTTCAATTTGTTCGATATCGTGTGACTGGTTGAATAAATTTAAAAATTCGCGTAAGGTTACTATTTTTACTAACTGGAAAAGAAATCTGATAAGATTCGCATAGTAAATGAGGGTTGTTCATAGACAGAGGGCGTCTTTCGGTTGAATTCATAATTGATGATAATTATGAAATTGAACAATTTTAAAATTAAGAATTAATTAAACTTCACGGTTTTACTATATCGTTATTCATAAATTTATTTAATAAGTAAGTACCTATGTATTTATTAAGATTAAAATTTTCCACACATACGCACTTAAAATCTACAAAATATGTAAGTACCTACCTACATGATATTGCTGGATACCATAAATAAAATTCAAACAAACACAAGTAAAGCTTTCTAAACTGGTTTCGTAATCAGACATATCTCTCGGAATACTCAAATGATTTTCTAGCTCTTTCACAATTCCGTAGCACTAGCGATATTGTCTTTGAGATTTTATATTAAGGGTGTTTCAATTTCAAGTCTTATTCGCTTATTGCTTTCTGCTCTCTCACGTCGCAGAAAATTTAATATTCAACCGGGTGGAACAGGGGTTTTCAGAAATTCATATAAAATGGAAATACAAATAACAAATATCTAGACAAAAAGGTAAACATTTTTAAAAATAATGTTTACTAAAGCATTGTTTTTATTAGCGCTCTTACTAGTTGTGATCGACCATCGACCATGTGATAATTGGGATTCATTACAAATTTTAATTATGTTACTAGTGTAAAAATAATTGAAATTCTGGCTGCTCCTCGAACATGCTGCACCATTTCAAAATTTATTCAATTTTTGATATAATTCAGCGCTGTTCGCATTACGCTCGTTTGGATACAAAGCCGATTCGCTGAGCGGACCTCGTATTCAAATTTTAATGAGAGCTTCAATAACATACAAATTTACTTAAATAACATACAAAACAACTTGAGTAGATTGAATACGGCTACTAAAATGTGGGTGTGTGTATTTTATATGAGTTAAATTATAAAAAATAAATAAATGAACATTAACACCAAGATTATTTTTACATTTCAATAATTTAGGAATGTGAGCTAATGATGAGACTTATTAATTTTTGTGTAGAATTAAAATTATTCGCTTTCAGATTGTAGCTTGTTACACTAACTTAAAGTTTATTAAACAAGACAGGAAATGATAAATGAATATTGGCTGATAGCCAGCGTTTATTATGAAAAATGACCAAGGTTTTAAAATTACGGAAACTAAGAATAAGGTTATCATCGTTATCATTCGGTGTTCGTAGTAACGAGAGCAATTTGTGTAACAAATGGCGTGACACCGGCCAACACGCTGAAACATCGATTACCTGAGACCGGGGGATATTCCTTGCTCGATGCATTGTTCACAGAAAAAAGAGAGTAATAGTTTTTCCATTAAAGCGGATTGAGGAAAATGCGTCCAGTACAAAAGTGTCCGGTAGATAATTAATAAATAGCACCGTAGACAGTACTAAATAAATAAAAGAGGATAACAAATACGTTTGTGTTTGTCCAAAAGACAATCTTACCTGTATATCATTGAAAGGAACTATAATATATGTACCTACTTAAGTACTCGGTGAATTTGTAAAGTACTAGGGAATATTGAGGATTTTTATACAAATTGCATTGAATTATCGAAGGAGAATCGAAGTATTCTTACAACATCATTCAACATTACAAGTACTTTTATAAATCGCAATTAATTTTTTTGAGAGTACCTATTAATGAAAGTCGCTCCTAAACTATGAAACGGATTTGATAACGGTTTTCTTATTCGGGAATATACCTTCGGAAATTTGTATTTATAAGAAACATAAACTTGCGCCATGCCGGTCATCTATTAGATGCAATTCTGAAAATATTACTAATTTGTAGATATATATTGTCACTCTATAACTTTTTCAATTAAGTATATCTATAGAGAGAAAATCCCATTCGCGTAAATCCTGAAAACAGTGCAGTTTAGATATGTACCTACACATTCGTTTCACACGCACTATAAAATAGTGACGGCCATTTGAAGCAATTGAGCGAATTGTTCAATGCCATAGAATTGCTAGCTTTTGTTGTTTTTACTAGTTTCAAAGCACTAAAATTGAGGTAACATTTTATAGACGGAAAGAAACGGACTGTTTTTTATTTAAAATTAGATAGATTAACTATGAATACAAGCACTAAGAATAATAGGTACTTGCTACTATACGATAGATACCTTCTATATCTATAGCAGTAAATTTACCCACAAGTAACATTTTAACTACCAACTGCGATTGACTTTAATATTCACTAGTAGTTTAATTACTATCATTTTATTTATCCACGACCTCCAGTTTGAATTGTAACAATAAAAGTATATAAAGTAAAATAATAAACATTTACTTGGATATTAAAATTTGTGCGTAACACGAATTTCTTATCTCTATGTCTCAGGCAGCCACTCGACAAAGTTAATTTTCAGTGGGTTCTAATATTATAATTGCTGGATTGTAAATTAAATTTAGTTATTATTATAAATGAAAGATGTCTTGTTTGATTTTTTTCAATTCAACAATACATTTTATTTAATTAATTCTGAATATTTGCGACGATATTTCAGCCCAGTTACCACTGCTCTAAAATTAGCGGTATTTGAGTAGGTACTTACCTAGGTATATTTTTGATTAGAACGAAGCGAAGCTATGAAAGTTCTTAGTTTCCATATTCGGCATGATCTAACACTTTATTAAAAAATAAAATAAGCGAGTGAAATGTATTACAGTTGTTTCATTCCAATGAGAAGTAACCGCGAGAGCATCAAAAAATACTAAATTATTGTATTTTTTTTTGATAATTTCAAAGTAAGGTTGCAGATTTTATACATGATGTAGGTACCTCCACGGTACAATGGTATGTTATCCGCCAACCTGATTTGAACCATGCGTGGTGGATCAGTTCTAACCCTCCTAAATATTATTAGAAATATATAAATGTATTTATCTTAAGACTACTTCTAATTTATTTATAAATTAACATATATATATATATATATATATATATATATCTAATGGCAATCCCACGTTACGCCACAGAGAAGTTAAACAATTTAAAGATCGGTTCGTTTATGCTAGAGAATTTAAAAGGGTCAGTGCGGCTCCAAGTGGCTTTGCTAAATTGATTTTATATGTATTGCGGTTCCTCTGTCCTCCGCGTTGTAGCCTGTGATCCGTATTCGAGTTAAACTACGGGTATGTTCTGTATCTTTTACATTTGCAGTATTGTCTGTATAAAGTAGGTACATATTTACACTTGTTTCTTAGCACTCTTCACGGATCACCCCCATATGTTTTTATCTTTAATTAGAATTTCTCGTAATATTTGTACCAAATAATGTAGACAATTCAATACTTATGGTAAATGACATTTTAGTGACATTAATACATATTATTATAAAACATATCAATAGTTTTAGTACATTATTGATAAAGTTATATTATATTAAGAGACTCGATTCGCTTTACTGACGTTACGTTATAGGTCTAGGTAGGTCATAGACTTATAGTTTAGTTATAGGTAGGTGGGTAGATAATTATATTATTGTGTCTATAATACAAAAACGGGGATATAAAGCCACGACTGCATTAGAACCTTACTTGTTACTGTAATCACAGTATAGGTACACATGAATCCCACAAAATTGTTCTGACCCTAAGGTCGCCAGCTCAAGACGGCTTATTCACATGGTACGCGTTTGAAGAAGTAGGAATATCCGTGAATCAAAGTAGGTCAGACGAGGATTGAATACAAAGACCAAGCTAAATCCCTACATAAAATAATTTATTCATAAGTTGAAACATACAGCATTAAGTAACAAAAATAAAGTCTAAGAGAACGCGCTCCCAATTCTGTAGAAACATATAATTCTTTACAAGTGTACCAATTCAAGATACCTACTGTTTTATTATCTCTTTATGAAATAAAATGTCGTACAAGACGTTAGAGACTGGCAAGACTGCGAGGTCGCCAAGTTAATCTAGTTTTCTCGGCGCGCGCGGCGACCGCAGCGAGGGCGCCGGGCGCCGAGGGTGCTCAAGCCGGCCCAGCACAAATAGCCTCACATTTCTTCTTACAAGCCTCTTGAATAGACAGTCGATATATTGCTCGATGCTCTCCACCTTTATGAGACAAGGTTCGGAAAGCCTCAATTCCAGCTATGTACAACTTTCGTTTTATTACAGTGCTTACCTACAAATATTCTTACTTCATGCGTTATAGGAAATCGTATTAAAGTTTCTCCTATAAATTGATATACAGTTTTGTTTGTCAGCATTGGTACCTATAATTTCAATAAAGGTCAAGTTACATTGACAGAATTAATTGGAGTACCTAATGGATACCATAATATTGTAACTTAAGTCAAATGAAACCAGTTTTCAAGTTATTAATATAATAAAAATGTAGTTCTTAATCTATGTAATTATTATATCTACATATAGAGATAATCATGTAACATTAAATTCAGTACTTACAGAGTTCTCAAGACTATTTTATTTCTTATAAAAAACTAACGTGCTTTAAACCAGGATTTGGGCGCAGTAATAGGATCAATTATTCCTATAGGTAATAAATATATAATAAGTACCTATGTTAATAAACCTTATAAGCCGTACTCGAAGAAGCGCAATAACGTTATTACTAATTCCAGACTTATAATTTATTTTATAGGACAACTTTGCTTGTTGTGGTCAAACATATAATTTATGTAGACTATTAAAAGTATTAATTTTGGTTTTCGTGCTTATTGAACAACTTCTGGCTTTTCGTCTGGGTTGGTAGGTATTTACAAACACAGTTACGACGTCTATTATGAATTCAATTTCATAATGTTAGAGAAATTAAATTTAAACTGTCTTTATCAATGACACAAATTTAATTTTTTTCTGACGGTTTCATAACCTAGAGAAATGTCACAAATGACAAATAAATTTTCAATTACAGTCTCACCATTTACAATAAAACCCCTTCTTATTCTGCCGCCATTAAGTGAATGTTTTTTATCACTTATCTACAATAGTAATCAACAAGAAGCGATTAAACTTGAGTCTTAGCCAGCTGTTATTCATTAATTTACTAAGTGCCTTTATTTTACTTTTTAAGACCAGGATTAGATGAGAAGTCTAGGCGCTTTAAATAGGTATGTATTCCTATATTATATAACTTCTAAGCGCTGTCATATTTGTAATGACTTTTATCGTAAGTACCTACTTAATTCAGTAAAAGAGAGTCGCCTAAACGTGCCTGACAGTTTGAGATTTGATTAATCGCACTTCGTTTCTAACAGCCATTTCGCATAATCCAAATGATATATTAGGTTTCGAACGTAGGTACGCCCACTGTACCTACAATATTCTTAAAATTGTTATTTTTAAATTGTGCTCTCGAAAGCCTAAAAGTCGGACATATTTTGTCTGTATTGTATACTGATTGATACAATAAGTACCTAGTGTTAGCTTTTGTAAAATAATTCATATTTGTCAAGTTGTAATTAAATTCTGTGGCTGTTTGCTGTTACCTTAGTCGAATAAAATGTAGTCAGGATATTCAAAAAGGGAACGCGTCCTGGTGTCATGGCGGCAGAGCATGACGATTTCGAACAGGAGACAGAAAGTAATATTGGAATTGGAAACATTGTTATCAGGTCTTTGAATTGATTGTTCAGTACTCATGAGTTTAATTTAATATTATACATAACTGAGCGAAAAGATAATTGAGTATTATTTATGAAGTAGAGACCAGTGTCTTTACACTAGATACTACTCACTTCGGGATATTACAAATATAGTAATAAAAATAAGAAATATTTATTAGAAAAATGTAATAATTGTAGAATATATTCACCTATCATTTAGTTGCCTAAAATCATTAAAATATAGCTTCAATGATTTACTAAAAATTTAAATAATCATTTGTAATTGAAATAATCTATATATATAAAAATGAATCGCAAAATGTGTTGGTAAGCACATAACTCTACAACGCTTGGACCAATTTGACTAATTCTTTTTTTTAGATGTTCGCTGAAATCCAAGGATGGTTTATACGACAAGAAAAATTCAAATGATTGCCGGGAAAACCCTAAAAACAGCCCTTTTCTTTTCCCATACAAACGTTGTCTAACTAAAGTCAATTTGAACTTCGAACGGGCAGGATGACATCTGCCGGGACCGCTAGTATAAAATACATATTTCAATTTCATAGATATATCAAAAAAAATTATGACTCAAGTTTAAAATAAGAATGACACAATACTGACTGAAGACAGGAATACCTATTCAATTATACAGTAATATAAAAACATTATTTCTCGAGGATTATAACAAGACGTTTGCTATAAGGAAAAACACTCTTTCTTAGGTACTTATACAAAAACACAATAGATGCAGTGAAGGCAACTCGAATGTTAAGCCCATTCTCTGCGACGATTAACTTTCAGCGCACTTCTGACTACCCACTCGGGGATTAAGGTCGTGAGGTCTCCTTTATTTATTGGGAAAGAGAAAAACTAGACAAAGGATGCGACGAAGCTTCCACATTGTTATCTAAAACTTACTTCACTAATTCACTTTCACGTGTCAATGAAACCACGCCAATTTTATTTTTTACATCCAATGTTAATAATATTGGGGTAGTTAGTAGCTGTGTGATCCAGTTTGTTTGCTCTTAATTAAGGTTAATAAAAATTTTGCAATAAGTGCACCGTCAATGGTATTTATATATAGAACACATTAGATTAGAAAGTGTTTCATTCGCTCTGATTGCCGTCCAAGGAGGATCTTACGCGATAAAAACGCAATAAAGTTTGATCAGCAATTTAGATAACAGTAAATTGGTTATGTCTCAGGCTTAATGGGTGTAGAGTTGATCGGGTGTCGTGGTCCGCGGAAGACGAGCTTGGCCCATAACAGCTTTGCGGCAGTGGTTGTGATTGATGACAGCAATTCGCCACTTGTCCGGGGCTGACGGCTGGCGCAGCGCGGCGCGTCGCCGACTCGCCGGGTACTGCCGTTTCCTACAGCTGCCTAGGTTTTCGTGTAGATACTTTTTGGTCATAGTGTTATGTTTTGTGCATGTTATATTGGGTTTTCAGCAAACGTCATGATTTTTATACTATACAGAAAAAACATATTTTCACATAAGACGGTAAATAATATCCCGGAAGATTTACCTAAAAACGAAAATGTAGAACATCTATTTTAAATTAATTATCAAAATGTTAACCGTACTATAGGTATTAGGTATTACGAAGGTTCTTTTAGACTATATTATTTATTATGTAAGACAACCCTCTTGCTTTTAATCTTGCGCGCTTTAATCTAATTTCTCACTGTGTACTCTTTTCTAATGAAACCGCCATGTTGCCTTTAGTTAATGAGTTCTTTTGGTATTTATCAATTACATGGCAGATACATTTGCAAAGTTATTTTACAGGAACATAAATTAATTAACACTTCACGAGTACCTGCTTAATATACTTGTACTTACCTAGTGCCTACCAGAGTTAATCCAACTTTGTACATTCGAAAGAGACGAAAACTTTTCTACCAAATTGGGACACACAATCAGATGTGTTGAGAGTTTGTGTTCTCATTGTTTCATTAGAGCGAGATCAAGTTACTTAATCACGAAGTAAACTCCGGCGGAGTTGCCGCGGTGCTCGCAGGAGTTAGTTTTAAAATAAATCATCATGCCGAGCAACGGAGCATGTAATGGTGGTAATGTTGTGAATAAAGTTTAAGATGCCTACATTTATGCATCGCGGTTGAGTGGGCAAACGATCGATCACAGAGTCGCGGCGGCGGCGGCGGCTGAGTGCGAGCTAGGCAAAATCACTGTTATCTTTACCGAGCCGCGACACGCGGAGCTCGATCACGCTTAAAAAGATTAACATGTTACCCGCAGATTGATGTTTCGGAAAACAGTTGGCCAAGATTTATTGCAAAAATATTGCCGAAACCGTAATTAATATACCGTGTATCATTTTTCCGATAAGTGCTTTAACATTCTACACTCAACTTTGTTTACATGCCCTATACGGTTTAAACTACTTCAGAACTATGCGAACTTTCAATTTGCCGTTGGTAAGTATTTTATCCTGTACAGGTATTTGTTGTTGTGGACATACTACATATTGTATTACAGCGGGTTGGGAGTGAAAGCGTAACAAACAAACGAACTCACTTTCGCATTTATAATAGGAATTAGAAGGATAAGATAGGAAAGTAGGAAGGGTATATATTAGGATGACTCCAACCAAAACTTTTGCGTGATTGACGAATAGAGAAAATACAGTATTATAAAAATTACGCTAAGTACTTTTAAAATAACTTTTAATAACCGGAATTATGAATATACATATATTATTATATAATTGAATCATAGTTCTTTACATTTTTAAAAATAATAAATAATACTACTACCTAATCTCAGTTACCAAATAAAAAATAATAGCTAACTCAACCGAAAGCCTTTTCACTAAAACAGTATTTGATGTGTCATTACTAGTTGGCTATGGCGCGCATCGAATAAAATTTAATAACATTTTTGTTTCTGCTGACAGATGGCGTTTCAGCCCGCGCCGAGAAATGTAAATCATTATTCTAATTAAAGAAAAAATGTTACACCATTAACCGAAATTATAGGAAAAAATAGGCATGCAACCTTTTTAGGATGAAATGTCTGTCATAATGACCTCAATTTAGATATTTCAAGAGACCTCGTGTCCCGGTACTTATTCTTCCCGGCGTCCGTGACAAAACCCTACCATTTAATAATTAAATTAATGGTTCTAATTAGAAAGGTTTGCACTGAATTATTTATGCTTATATAATAATAACACCTTTATCTACAATGCTAATTCAAACACATTAAATGCAGGTTTTTGTAATAAATAAGAATAATTTTATCCGTGCACAGTATAGACCGTCTTATTTTGGTATTTATGTAGGTAGTAAGTGTACAGATATAATATAAATATTTTCAACAAGACGATGAAGACCGTTGTAAGTACACGTTTGTTGAAATTTAGTTTCTTTCACATCTATACTAATATTATAAAGAGGAAAGATTTGTACCTATTTTTGTATGTTTGTAATGAATAGGCTCAAAAACTACTGGACCGATTTTAATAATTCTTTCACTGTTGAGAAGCTACGTTCACCCTGAGTAACATAGGCTATAGAATATTTTGAAAAAAATTAGGGATCCGTGCGAAGCCGGGGCGAACCGCTAGTCATAAATATACCGAATCGAGTTTTATATTGTCGACAGTATTTATGTGTAGCTTCAGCGAATATTATGACAGGACATCAAGCCCTGTATAGCAAAATGAAGGACAACCACAAAGCTTCTGCGCGTCACGTTCATGATTGATGTCGGACCTCCCTCGCGCTTTGTGAATCGCGTGCGCAATTGGCTTACGAGTACGTGAAAATCCAATGTGTACAATCATACTATAATTTACTTGAATAATGCATTCCAGAGCTCACCTATTCTCTGCATGATAAAAATTTTATGCGGATCCAAGTCACTGCGAAATATTTTACTCCGCCAACAAAATATTATGGCACGTGAATTGGATAAAACGTCCGTCTAAAGTATTATTAAAGCTGAGAGTTTACCCCCTTCGCAGTCGAAAGTTGTTTTCAAAGTTACCAAAATGCTGTAAATTATTTCCTATTACAAAAGCTTAAGGGTTAAAATTATTTTTGTTCTGTCTGTTTACATAGACCAAGGTCACAAGACGGTGGTTAATTTCATTTAGGATTGCGACGTTGTTGTCGTGTTTGTGTTCCATTAAATTAAAACTCGGGTTAGGTTTGTTAAGTAGGTACATATTTTCGGTGAAAAATATCTTACCGAGGGTACAATGTAATAACAAAAATATTTTTTTTTACGTTTCTTTGCAGTGTGAGAGAGGTATGATTTGAAATTTGTTTTTCGTTACCTATTTATAAAATATAGCCTCCGCTTAAGAAAACCCAATACTTAATCGTTATAGGGTTAAATAATAAGCTAGAAAACTACAAAACTAATAGGTACCTATTTAATTATTCTCTTCGTCGGTTTGCTGGAGTTTTCGAGCAGAACGACATAAGCACCAAGCGAAGTAGGGATGTTGAGAATATTCGCATCCGCATTCTTAAATATCACTGTGGTACTTACTTGATGAGGATGCGATGATGTACAAATCGGTATACAATGACATAGGAGCAGTTCGTTTGCTTACCATTAACCAATTGAAAAGGTACCTACTGCAAAGGATGCCATGTAAAATAATATTTAAAAAAATATAAAAAATAAAGTTTAACGGTTTCTTTATGTTACCTACCTGTGGTTACCTATCCTGTCATTTGCATTCGCACCTACATGAGACTTGTAACATCCGCGGATGTAAAAAAATCTGCATCTGCACCTACTTACCCTGGAGTGAAGCACCTGTCTGGCTTAGCCCTTAATTGCTCGACCCAGTCCACCGAAGCAAAAGCGAAGGAAGGAAAGGAGTTAGCTTAAAAATCATCCAAGCATCATACGTCGGGTGACACTTGCGCGTCTGCTCTGTATTTGATAGGCACGAATTATTTTAAGAGAATTCTGAGACACCTACTGTGTAATAATTCCTTATCTTTCCGGACATATTACAAGCTACATAATTGAAACGGACGTATATATCACTTGTAAAGCCTAGGAATTATGAACCTCTTTCACCTAAATTTTAATCAGTTTAAATACCTACCTCTAATATTTCTAAACATAGTTTTATGTGACGATATGTTCTTAAACATTTTATTTTTGTTAATTTTATTTAATTTCACTTAGTAAGTTTACCTATGTGTGTTGAATAGTGTTTACAATAATCCCGTATTGGCGTCATCGTGATTTTGTTTTTAGTTTCCGAACACACGTACACGAGACCAAAGTAAAAGTTTGTAGAGTAAGTACGTACGCCGGCTTTACCTTTTAGCATTTTACTTGAATTTTCAACTAGTATTCAATTTCAGCTTGGTAAGGTTTATATGCATTGCAATTACCGGATTGAAGTAAAAAAATCCATTGGATAAAATATTTCATCCACCAAAATAAAAGTTATTTTTTTTAAGAACTTTATACCGTTACCGTTTTTTTTTAATAAGTCGATTGCGATCGATAATAACTACCGTATTATTATCATATATCTAAGTGTGCAGGAATTATATGTAGTGTTTGTATTACTGTCACTGCATGGTCTGTGACTCGTTTAATTGGTGTTTCCGGAGCCTAAGCTCCTGGACGTTGTTAGTATCCCTTGACTACACTCGTTAATTGCGGTTACCCTAATTGACCGCCCACGTTAGTCTATTTTTAAACACCTTTATGTACCTTGGCCTCCTTAAACATATACATAAAAAACAATTAGGATTGTTTGTAAGTGTTACGTGGGTAAAAAGATTAATTGTAAGGATTTCTTGTTCCAGGTAAACCGATGTTTCAGTCAGTGGGATTATTCTTCACGGCAGCAACAACATGATACGGGTAAGATTTGTATATATAGTTATTTTCATAAAACAAGTATGTGAGATAATTTAAAATTTAAGGAAATGCGAGACTCAAAAGTGCACAAGTCTCGCTGTGTAACAATTATGTTGAAATGTGACAGTTTTCTGCAATGGGGAGGTGACAACCCACCTCCCCCTCCTACTAGCGGTGTTAACTTGATGTTTGCGTGATTCGAACAAGTATCTTGTTTAGAAAGTAGATAGGTAATTTTTAATGCTTTTGAGTGTGATCATTTTGTAATCTGATTTTCTTTATTTATAGGTATTTGTACAATACTTAGAATATTTTAGGCACTTAGAATTTTGTATAGAATAAATATTATTAGGTTGATAAAGAGTGATAAATAACAGTGGCCGCGTGCACGGAAGAAGGGTGTATCGGGATGAGCAGGCGCGTGGGGCGGTGCGCGTGCGCGACTGCGCGGCGGCGGCGGCCCGCGTGCGCGTGACGCGCGCGAGCGGCGCGTCCCGAGCGCGCCCGCGCCCGCTCCCGCGCCCGCCCCGTGCGCGTGATGCGAGCGGATCGCGCCGCGCTTCACGCGTGGCTCGTCTGCTGCGCGGCTGCGCTTTCCTCACACAAGTATAGCACGCGCGTCGTGCGGACCAAATATGGACCACTGCGGGGGATTGTCGTTCACTCGCATCCGCAAGTCGAGGCGTACCTTGGAGTGCCATACGCGACGCCGCCCCTCGGCAGTCTCAGGTGACTAGTGTTACATGTTTTGTTTTGCAGCTGGTATAGTTTGAGAATTCACATATAACATTCCGAACCATTACGTTCGATCGAATACTGGAAAGACGTAGAGAAGATAAAAATCCACTTACGATTCGATCAATGTGAACTAGGGTAGAATTGCGTACCGTTGCACATGGATATCGCTGGGTTAAGCGTGGTGTGCTTTAGAGAAAACGGACGGTACAAACCAAGATTATGGTTCAAAATGGATTACCTACAAGTAGAAAAGTAAAGCTTATTGATAGCCGCTTAACTGCACATAAAGATTTAGTTTTTTGCGGTTGTAAAAATGCAGTTTATGTGGGATTCAAGTAAAAGCTCAGGGTGATTTCAATTCAAATATATTTAAAGTACATCCTAGTTGCATTACTTTTCGTTCGTTGCATTCGTCTGTCTGTCCAATTCAAATTGATACTTCGCGCTTTCTTAATCAACATTCATCAAAAAGTTACATAGGTTTTACATCACTAAATATTTTTGGATATATATTAATGTCCTGTCCTATATTATGTGATCTACATTCGGACATATAAATGATGTTTTTCAATGAGGTATGTACGAATAGTTGATGTGTTACGTTTATTTAGATACATGCCGCCGGTGACGCCGTCCCAGTGGCGCACGACGCGGCTGGCGGACGCGTCGGGCCCGGCGTGCCCGCAAGCGCTGCCGACCGCCACGCCGCCGGAGGACGCGCTCTTTATGCATCCGCGTGCACGCATCAAACAATTGGAAAGACTGCTGCCTTTACTCGCCAATCAGAGCGAGGATTGTCTCTACGTTAATATTTACGTCCCTGTTAACGGTAAGTATAAATTGAGTACTTAGGTGGTTTATACGTTACCTATCTGTAATACCTACCTAACCTCAGATGTATTAGGTATATAAATTTTAGCAACAGTTTCGACGCTACTTTATATGTGTTAAAGATATTGTTACGTATATAGGTATATTATTTCCGTACCTACTCGCACCTTTATTGTAATTTACCCATTTTAATTACCTTGAAAATGTTTAGGTTGTAAGTTGTAGGTAATGTCGGGTAGCTTCATAAATTACATGATAATTTGATCTACCCGAGTATTATTTAACTGCTTGCTAGGCAATTTAACGCGTGTTTGTTTTCAACTTGGCACTTCTGAACAGTGCGGTGCGGCGGTGCGTTAACACAGAGTTCCGAATTTATTATTGTATCGATTACCGCTCCGGAAATGTATTACCTGGTGTGGATTTGCGACGCGGCACGGCGGTGGGCGGGCATTGAAAACTGAAAAGTCAACGCCAAACGTGTAAGGGGTGATATATATGCGATGCATGGCTTACTCCGAATTTTATACGAAATTGCCCGTTTCCGCTAGACGCGTGACACGGTAAGTTTGTATTATAATATGAGTTGGATGTAGTTAGTGTGCAAGTAATACTTTTGCCAAAACTTTTTGAAGTAAAACGGTTGCATTTAACAATTAAATTTTCGTTATTGTTATATATTATGATTATTTAATTTTAAGTCTCTTAAGATATAATTACTTACAACTGTGTTAAAGATATAAGATTTATTTGTGTGTACTTATAGAAGAACAAATACCGCATACCTACTTATTAAGACCTGCCTTGAAAAATTCTCAAAAAAAGTAAATGTTACTTCTCGCTTTTACGTAGGTATGCGTCATAAAACAATCACTTAATTAGTACTTAAGAGTTGTAATAACATTCAAATGTTGCTATAATGTGTAAGAAGTTTCTTTTAATGTGTTTATTCAGGGGCTCATTTGTTTCCTTCCGTAGCACCTGTTGTGGAGGCAGCATAATATAAGCATAATGGGTCGTCTGTCGTTTGTTTGACGAGTTATGGCGCGATGATTCGCGGCGGCCCGCGCCGCTCGTTAATCGGTGCTGACGGTTATTCGTGCTTTATTCAGGTTATTACATTGCTAATTTACTGTCCGTTAAACTAATTTGCTACTTAAATCTGCACAGATTTCAGCTGCTTTCGAGTAAAGACAACGATAATATACTTTCGGATGTGCCTTCTGGGAGAATATGAAATTTAATATGTAATGAAAGTTTGTTAACAAACCTATTATATAAATGACTACTTGTTACATTTGTACTCAATGAACTTTTATTGCTCTTGCCCGAAGCACTTTCAAAATTACTGTCTGGGCTTTGAATACATTAACTTGAAATACTTTGAGTAGTAACCGAAAAAGGGCAGAATCCCTCCCATAAAATGCTTAATGTCTATGCATTGTTAGTCTAAAGCTGAAATTGTGAACATTTATTCGTTGATGTTTTAAAAGTTGACTTTCTGTATAAAAATAGGACAATGGTTTTTATACGTTTAATCTTTAAAAGTAAGAATAAATTGTATTGTACATATGTGCTGTTTAGTACCTACCTGCCGTACATATTCACTTAAACACTTATATGGGAGGATCGTGGACAATTATGTGTTCATGGGATATACGTATCCAGAAAATTGGAAGAGGCATGAATGAATGTCGAGGCCTCAATTCCGTAGTGCATTGCAGTGCATTCTACCCTGCAAGCAGTGCGGAAGTGAGGCTAAGACACTTCACAGCAACACTGCAAGACACAGTCAACACTAAGAAAGGTAGTGCATTAAACAAAACAAGTAATTGGAGAAAAGGTAAACCAAATTTAAGTGAAGGTGAAGCAAACCCATGGTAGTACAGAATAATAATAAACTAAGTGTCATGTCAGGTATTTGAGGTTAGATAGATTTTATTCGCATACTCTTATTTCTTTCTTTGGCATACATCACAAGAAGAACTGATTATTTTGGTGGTATTTGGTTTTTTTTTTAATTATTAAGTAAGTACCTAAGTATGATGGCCTTTATAGTATGATGAACTTTTACTTTCTAAAACTGAGTTTCTTGAGGTCTTTTTGTAATTAGAATTTAATCAAGACCTGTCAACTACATTCGACAAGTCGTTTCCGGGGCGCGGCACGTGGTTTCTCCTTATACCAACTGAATTGATAATATTTCGTGTTTTTCGTGTTATTTTAGTATTTAACAGGAAAATACCTTGTCACCTATAGAAACGCTACCGTTTTTATTATAATATCAGTTTACGACCATCAAAGAGTCGCAGAAAGGGTACAAAGACTTTTTATGGTTGACTTGTTTTTATCGGAAGAATAAATTCTACCTTCGACTATTATTTTCTTCCGTGGCTATTCCCAACCCCTTTCAGTTTGGGCTCTATCCACAAATATCACAAAAATTAAATAACGTTAGCATTATTTATTTTATTTATTTTTGTCCCTCTCAGTATGTAATCGGTGAATTCGGGGTATGGTCGGATTTATTTATATTTGTCATCCCATATATACGAAAGGAACTGATGTCTACGTAATAATACATTTATGAAACTAACAGGAAAACAATCATGTATTTAGTAATTGGAAAAACCTATGATCCTTTGTATACTTACATGAAAATATATTATTCGCTTTGCTCTCTGAATTAAATATCCGCCGTCCGTTGTGTAGGTACAATTATTTTTCTTTGTGATATAATATACGATTTCTTCGCCGTCAAATTTCTTATTTGCTCGATTAGTTCAAGTCGGATGGAAAGGGATAGTTACATATATAAGAAAAAGTAAACTAAAATAGAGTAACCTTAGAATCAAATAGGCACATCCTTTTGATTTAATTTACATGTAAGTACCTAATTACAGCTAAAGATGTAATTCCTACGTCTAAATAAACATCTTCCTTCATCATAATTGATATAGTATTGTCGTTTACACAGGAGGGGAAGGCGAGAGCCCGAGCGGAGGACTGCCCTGCCTAGTGTTTGTTCACGGGGAATCCTACGAGTGGAGCTCTGGAAGTGCGTACGACGGAACAACCCTGGCGGCGCACGGCAACATTATTGTAGTCACTATCAACTTTAGATTAGGTGTATTGGGTGAGTTAACTTGTCTACACCTAGAGATATCACGGTACTGCTACCGCCTACCGGGTATTATTACTAAAAGCCTTATGAGTATCTTTTTGACTACGCGGGCGCCTTGTAACTTATATTTCACTTTTACATCTGTAACTTAGGTATAGTGATAAAGATACCATTAAAAATTATACCGTGCTAGTTCTACCTAGCCCGAACATAGATATAAGATAATTGCGTACATTGCTATATCAGGCCTTATTAATTAATAGGCCTGGTACCCACACTGATGGTTTAGTGCAGTGCTTAAAATAACATAAACAATAAACATATTCATATGTTACTTATATGCAACGAATAGGACATTCAAGAGTACCTAAGTCATTTTCACAATTTAAATTGGTACCTACACAAAACGTACTACTTCTAAATAGCATGAGAAAATATACAAAATTTAAACATGCATAGCAGATCAATTACTTTCAATAGTTTACAATGTAGTATTTTGTTACCGGCAGCATAGGTGACTGGGAACACCATCCATCATATTCGTAAACGACTAGGTATCGTTTGTAGAATGGTGGGTTAATGTGTTTGAACTAACGAGGTATATTCTATACCAATATGTGAGATTCAAATTGATCACTTTAGCGTTTGACATACTAGCGCATTCATTGACAGGAGTGAAGCAAATTCAACAAGAGTGTTTTTACTGTTACCTACTAGCTGGAAAACTGTACCGACTCGACCGTGCACGATAACAATTAAATCCAATAGTTAAAAAATGTTTACGTAAAACTAAAAGTAATGCTTGCCGGTATAAATATGGAAGAAACAAGCATTCTTTAATTGAACGGAATGATATTTTTTTTACTTTAACTACTATTTATTATTATTATTGAAGTCAAAATCGATTTAATCTAAATAACGATATAGGTCTGTATAACTTAGTTGAAATTTGGTGATTTTTTTTAGTAGAATAGCGTAAATACGTAGCCAATAACACATTTAAAATTTTTGTTGCGATCTATTTTTCTGTAATGGTAAACAAGATTGTAATGGTGACAAATACTAAAATAGGAGCTTCAAGGGACTTTCAAAATAAATGTAATTATCTAACAAAGAGTTTACGAAGACATTCCGTTAATACTCTGTTAAAATAAAAGCTCCGTCGAATTTGTTGGCTCAACTTCATCCCATTACTCATAAATGTGACTCACAAAGTGCCCATTTTGTGGCATATTGCCTTTGAATTTTGGATAATGCCGACAATACTGCATAGCGAGGGTTTGTTTATTTGGCGTAATACCTAACTAAAATGTAAAAATAATGATCAAATAGAGAAATATATCTGAAATTAAAATTAATATTGTATGAGTTGTATCTATTTGTTCGTGCTAGTTACACTCCTAATTTTGGAGCCAATATTAAAATACGCATTAACAGTCTAGATAATTCTTTTTTTTATAATCACAGGTAGTTAATACAAGTTCTATCTCGTAACAATCATGTAATTGCGTTATACACTAAAAATAATGATGATGATTGGTATTTTTTGCAATAAAATCGTATCTAATTCACAAGTAGATCACTGTCGCCCGAATTTGCCCTGACTGTAGTTTACTAATTCAGTTTGAGGACAACAGTTATTCAAATGAGTTAACTAATTGGGTTGCTCATTGAGTTTTCACTTCAATGAAGTTTATCACTGGCGGGCTGTGTAACTACTTAACTACGAAATTAGTCTGTTACTTTTAATTCGAAATAAACATTCAAACAACAATTCTAACACTCACTCTAAGTAATGAAACAATAACAATGAGGAACTTCTAGCGGATTTCTGACACGCGGTGGCCCTCATTCAATGTGTGTATGAGGATTAATACTGATTGTATTTGTTTATTATACTCAATTGATTGTACATACTGATTAGGTTCTACTTACCTGTCACTAATTTAAATAAAAGTGTTTTTTCTAACTGATAGCCTCCCGACGATTTTTCCTTAAGATTTTATTTCGTTTACCGGAAGGTTGAGCTCTAAAAAAGCCTTATCATGTTCCTTGTAATGAATTAATGGCTGTCTTTTACCGATACGGAGTTTGTGAATAGAAAAAGGGACTTTACTTCCCATTCAATATTCTCTATAGGTACCGCAATTGGATAAATCTTGGCGAGAAAAATTCTGTTAATAAATTAGAGAAAGTGTTCTGTGTTTACCTGAACAAATAAATTGGATTGTAGATGTCATTCTAAATAATAACTTTAGTATAAAATGATAATATGATACAGACCGTGACGAAGTAACTTTAATTTCGTAAACTCATTGCGTAATATAGGTGATTTCCATTGGTTAATCCTATATTATGTAGCCTGTATGCATTAAAAAAATAGATTGCCATGTCTTTTTCCCTGCTGTTACTTATATGAATTGAATTTTATCAGGTTTTTTAAAGACTGGTGCTAAGGGGTCGGCGCAGGGTAACTTCGGGCTGATGGACCTGGTGGCGGGTCTGCATTGGTTGCGAGAGAACTTGCCGGCATTTGGCGGGGACCCCGAGCGAGTGACGCTCATGGGACATGGCACGGGGGCGGCGCTCGCCAACTTTCTTGCCGTCTCACCAGTTGCTAGAGGTTGGGATTGTATACTCTTTTTTAAATACCTAATTTATTAAAAAATATCGGACACGTTTTCTATTTTCAATTATACAATAAAATATGTAGCTATAGCTTGAAGTTCTGCATGACGTCACCAAACTAAGAAGTTCCCACTCCAAAATTGACGAGTTTTATTTTTGTTTTACTTTTTTATGGTTAACAAATAGAAAAATACGTGTCGATCATTTTTGATAAAGTATACCTACGATGGATTAATTATAAACGTATTTTACTCTAGCAATAACCCCATATTATTATATTTTAAGTAAAGGGATACTTAATGTAAAGGTTGAATTGCAACCCAGTCATGCCTTAAAGTTGGGATAATTGGGTCGATGTATTTGTTACAATATTATTGGGTTAACCATTAGTCTTGCCTTGTTTTGATATTGCTTTGGTGATGTCTTATGAGTGACTCAATAAGTAGGTATGTGTTGTAAAAACTTGATTGATTCTTTCACCCCTTTATTCTTAAATATTTTGATATGATACTTGTAAACTCTCACTTTATTATCTAAGGGGTCATAATATAAAATACTTTGATGTTGACCATTCAACATCGAAGTATTTTATATCATCCCCATATGGGGTCATCCCCATGTTTGTTTTATATGGAAAATTTATGGCGTATTGAAATCTGTCTAAGCGAGGGTTATATAGTTGATGATAAAGCAAACCCCTGGCATATAATGAAACGGCAGTGTAAGCAACGAGCAAGTAACGACTGACTCATAAAATGATTTCCCGTCCCATCCCTGTGACTCGTGATAAAAATAGCTTTCCTTTTATTAATTTATTTTTCGTTGCATATCGCATGTTTTACTCACACATTTATAAATTGGGTAAGTATTACTGTTTTCAATCAGTTTATTGATCTACGTATTATTCAATTATGTTAAAGACTTTATTTATTTCATGAACTTTGTTGTTAAAAAGGTTAATAAATGTGGATATCGTAATTGTCGCACCGGCCTACTTAGGACGAACTATAGAAACTAATCGATCACCCGAATAAATTGATAAGCCTGAACTATATAATTACTAGTAAATTGATAAACGAAATAATTAGGTTGTTAATAAAATCTAATACACACAGGTGTTCATCATGCAAACGAATCCCCTCGAGCCATTGACCTCGCTACCTCTTCCTTTATAGTCAAGGTCATTAACTTGGCTCGTACACCAGAAGTTGTGCTGATACAGTATTATTTTAAAGCAAGTAATAAGTTGGCTCTTAAGTTAGATACCCGTAAAGTTTACCTTATAACACCTATCCATTTAAATTTCAATTAGGCGTTTTGTTCCCGATTGTATCTCTGTCACCGGTGATTCTCACCAGATATTCATCATTTCCGGTCGTGTGCCGTCATTTGTTTATACTTAATATTACAAAGGCGTTGCCCATGATCAGGAAATTAAACGTACTTACCTAATTTACTGCGTGAACTACTTGTAGGGTTCGTGGTCGCTGGTTTTATAAATTAAACACCTACATTAATTTGTGGACTGTATATTATTTAAAAATGCGGATGAGTCGCCTCATCACATCTTTGGGTTGAACAAGACTACTAGTGTTGCCACTTTATGTATGTATCGTACACTACTTTTAGGTATACTATGGCAGAAACAAATAAAAAAAAATAGTATAAAGTAATAAGGCAGAGAGGCAGGACATTTTTTTTATGGACCAAATGTTTTCCTTGAGGACAGATTTCATTATCTTGTCGATGCTTACTCAAAACAGACAAATTAAATTAGATTTATTTTTTCAGAGCTATTGAGGCGTGTGATCTTGTTAAGCGGATCGGGCCTTAGCTCATGGGCGCTACAGAGGGAGCCGCTCACGATAAAAAAAAAGGTAAGTAGCAGCGACGTCCTTGATGTGATACGCATTTTCGTAAAATGAAAATGGTAGATGGCTCAATCAAGCCCATTAAATGTTTTCTTATTATATTCTTATGATTTTTTTTATTTCAAATTGTATCTTTTATAAAGAGCACTTATATTCCTTGTAAATTTTTAATTTAATTATTTGAAAACGAACAAAAGTTATGAATTATAAAAACCTCTCTAGGTAATTAAAAACAATAACAACTAAGTAAAAATGGAGCAGCTGAAAAAAAACCTATGAGAAAAAATATTTATTCTATTTCTTTAGGTATCAGAACAGACTGGGTGCCACGTGGATATGTTAGAGGAGGATTTAGCACCGTGTTTGCGAAACAAGCCACTGGCTGACTTGCTGGCGGTTCGGATACAGCCCCCACGCTTCCTGCCGGGATTCGCGCCCTTCGTCGACGGCACTGTGAT
This sequence comes from Polylopha cassiicola, assembly GCA_038024825.1. Classification (NCBI taxonomy): domain Eukaryota; kingdom Metazoa; phylum Arthropoda; class Insecta; order Lepidoptera; family Tortricidae; genus Polylopha; species Polylopha cassiicola. Next base: position 6,119,458 of record CP149050.1, read on the forward strand.
AGTCAACCCCTCCTCCGTAAGTATTAGTGGACTTAGGACTGCGCCTACGGAATAAGTCCTGCAGACGCGACAAACTGCAAAGAAGAGTTTCATTGTCTATTTCCTTTGATCTCCCCCTAGGATAAGGCAAACGGCAAAAGCGATAGGCACTTATCTCCGCTTAGCACAATATCATCATACTTCCCTTTTTTTTTCTATTTAGCTTGTTATCATAAATTGCACTACGCTCGTATACCATAATCATATAATATAGCACCTACCCGCCCATTAAAGGAACAGCGTGCGTCTAATCACAAAAGTAAACTGTGAAATTAGTTTAGCGGTTTCTGCGCTTTGCTCTATAGTTAACTACCAGCCAGAGGCAGACAGAGATTATAACGTTGTATTCTGCTATACGAGCATAATAATTCAAATCTGTAATTTGGGAAGTTTTGGTTTTAAAGCAGAAATTCTATAATACTGGACAAACATAAGATACAAGGTATTATAAACTATATTATAAAGGTATGACAGACTTGAAAAATTCTTACACTTTTGGGAAGCTACACTATTCCCGACAGACATAGGCTATATAATATTTTGAAAAAAAAAAATAGTGCGAAGCCGGGGCGACTCGCTAGTAGGTATATATTTTTACTTATATTCATCAAATCAGTCTCATTGTCCATGCTACTAGGTAGTTCTAGACTATGTAAATACATACCGCAGAACAATTAGATTTATTGATCGGTCATCACTCTAGCTCAATCCGATCCCATAGGTTTCTGGTACAATCACGGCTAGATTGTACGAAGCTACGTCACAGTAGCTCTTGTTGGTAATTTGTCATTGTTACAAGCAACGGGCTTAAGGCTCTACACATTTATAACTCACACTTTTTTCGACCATTGCTTAACGCTGTCTCGATTTTCCTTATTAAGTGTCTATGAATTGAGACATTATATAATTCTATAATTTGTTGAATATGGTACCGGAATATTCGTAAAGGTGTATTATAAAATCTAATTTAGCCATTATTCATAACTGTATCTAATACAACAATTTAATAATACATATAATATTTGTAAAAGTTCTGTTAAAACTGTTTGTGATTATAATATCGAGGGATTAAACTAATTGAGCCTGTGCGCAGTGAGATGGGATTAATATTAATCCAGATTATTACAAACGAATTGACTTTTTGCTGAGGTTAAACTTTAGAGGTTAGATTGGGCATTATTACAAAAAATACAAAAATCTGCTTTTAGCACTTATATACCTACATTGTTCCTCCATCTGTTATTGATAGGCACGAACAAAGCGAAACGAACGAGTATAGGAGGTATAAAAGGAAAGCGTAATAGCCCAATTGTTGTAATTAGAAAGTCTATTCAATTTGCTGTACAAAACAACTGGAATTAAGTACGTAAGTAATCGTCGAATTGAAAAGTGGGCCACGTTCTTAGTAATATGCGCCGTATATTCTGACAGGCACCTCCACCTACGGATAGTTCACGACTCGGTGCGGGCGCCACTGCTGTGGCGTCTGCCGCCGGACATGAGCTTGCCGACTTCCCGCATAGAGAACTACTCTTTGGCTTGACCACTACCGGTAAGATAAGATAATTATACAACTCAAGGCTCGCTTACCTATCCTTTCCCTATCTGTTTACATCCTTACTAAATTTTCTGTAACATGCATATATACCATTAAAGGTATACGTATACTTACCTTGTTTGCATTGGGGAAAATACCTATTCCAAAGACGATTCTCGATTCGATTCGACCTTAAGTTTTAATTAATGCCGTCACTTTAAAATTACAAGATTACTTGATTTGAAGTAATTATGCAAGTTTATACGATAGCCTTAAGTAACGGAGACCTCGGCTCTACTTTCTGATAACTCAGGAAGGAATTCCGCTGGGACGGATCATAAATATGCAAATGAGTGACATGCCATTCCTTGCAGAATCTTACCTGGAATTCAACGCTCAAGACTTGGAGTTCGGCTTCAACGAGAGCCGACGGGATCGCATTCTGCGCACATTCGTTAGGAACGCCTATTACTACCATCTAAACGAAATATATTCTACTCTGAAGAACGAATACACGGATTGGGACAAACCCGTGCAGAATCCGCTCAGCGTTCGCGATGCCACGCTAGAAGTGAGTTTCAGCGTTTTGTACCTTCTTGCTACAACTTTTTAATCAACTTATGAACAGTCTATTAAGTAGAAAGTTGTCAGGAACCAAGTTTTAACTACTTCTAATAGTTAGAACGTATGTCGGCACTAATAGACAAGAACTTGTTTTTCGATGACACGTTTACAGCAACGTAATATTTGCGAACCATTTCAAAGCAATTTAAAGTGAAGTTTACATCACGGTTGTTAATCAAAATGTCATCATACCTATGGCTTGGTTTGTTTCCATGATATCGATATCGATAGTGGGTGACTTAAAGTTGATAAGTGACAGGCCGGCTCGGCAGCTGAGTCGACTATTCTCGAGCGGGTGTCGACGGTATCGTAGACGATCTCAATTAAGCCTCAAGTGGTTTTCGCAACTCACCGAGCGTTCCTGCGTTTCACAAAGGAAGTTAATGACGCTCGCGCACACTGAATACAAGATGGGCGCTGAAAGGCTTTATTAGAAAAGACTTGCATCCATGAGTTCAGAAATTAGTGTCCACTATGTTGCAATAATTAGGTGGCTGATCAGTCTGGTTCTGTGGTTGTACAGATATTTTTTATTTTTTTATTTGGCTTTGCAACCAATATTAATAATTTCTTAATTGTGTCAATAGTTAATATCATTTTTTTTATTTAGGTTTTAAGTGACGGACGAACTGCTGCACCGCTTATCAGGCTAGGTTACCTACACGCACTTCGTGGTGGTACTACATACTTTACGCACTTTCATCATCTTTCATCTGAAAAAGATTATCCACAGGTGAGTGTGAGAGTGTGGGTTAATGGAAATAAGAAATGATAAATTATAATTTTGTGATATCAAAGAGAACTGCTAATGATTTTTATGTGATATTTAGAGAGCGGGATCAGTACATGGCGAAGAGTTGCCGTATTATCTGGGCCTGCCATTGTCTCTCTCGCAACATTCGCAGAATTACACACTGCAGGAGCAGCGAGTCTCGCGTCTGTGTATGCACTATGTAGCCAACTTTGTTAAATACGGGTAAGGAATCATCATTTCATACTTAGTTTCAAAATATTTCTAATGATATTTAGTAAAACTGTCATTATTAAAATAATGAATTACATAATATGTAGGTAGTGGATTTTTTAAACTAGGTAAGTAGATATGTTAATATATAGGTATGAGTACGTTCTTACAGAGTGCACTCAAAACTACAAATAGTATTTGGTAATTAATGACTGATACGTGATATTATAATAAAATGTTACTTACTCTACTATTTGTCGCCAAAAATGATAATAATCTCTATGTAGATTCATAAACTGATAGAATATGGATATACTTATAGTTAAAAATATAAAATTATATCTTGGTACGTTTATGGCAGTAATTTGACAGGTAACTTTTTGCTTGGAACGTAAAAAGAAGTAACGACCTTTTTAAATATTAGCAATCGCTTAAGATACTTCTTATTCGGAGTAAGTATAATGAAATTTCAAAATATTAGCTATTATTTTAATTATATTTGTTTCATTAATGAATGAGAAATATCTTTTACAAAGATAACAATCCAAATCAATCAAATTGATTAAATCTGTGTTTCTTAACGAACAATGGGCATAAACTATACCTATTTGTTCCTTTTATTTATATCATTCTGCTGAACTCAGCGCTGGGGTAAAAAGTGAGAATGCAGTGCATTTTCTCTACATTTTGTGCAGAATTATTTTCTCTAATACTCCTTAGAACAACTTTGTAAAGCGTGGTTATTGAAAAGAGCGTGAACGCTCAGTAAACCGCGACGTATTGGGAAACCGTCGGTGCTTGGTCACTTATCACCCGCTGAGCTCTTTTATCGTTAAAATTATTACGTACTTTATTTTACCTTTCCTGTATTTATCAATATCACTATTGGCAATATACATTGCTTCTTCTAGTAACTTATCATAACCATTCCCTAAAATACTTTTAGAAATCCTTAAAAACAAATAATGTTACAGGCGCCTTCTGTTTGTTGGAGTAAAGCTCTTAAGGCATCCCTAACAGCTGTGGCGAAGTTAATTACGCAAATGGGTATAATCACTAAAAGAGTGAATCACCCTTTAGGGACGGTAGTTTATTTCGTTAATCCAAGTTTTCACATGAATATTGATACTATTATATGCATACTGGACGACAAACAAACGCCTTTTTTTTTGTAACAGGAATCCAAACGACCCTTCCGCGACCCCGCCGCCCAGTACAATGCTGGGTGAAACTCCAAGGCTCGGACCTAACCAGACGCCTTACTGGGACACATATGACACCATCAACCAGCTATATTTGGAGATCAGTGCGTAACTGTCTTAGCACATAAAATACGCTAATAAGCATCCCTCAACACATCAATTTAAATTCTAAAAGTTAAATTACCTACGTTGGAACTACGAATTCAGGCGATGTTCATTAAAGTTTTGGGTCGCTACGACTGTTTCAGCGAATTTGTTTCGGCCATTTGTTTCAATTTGCACTCGTTTCGGAACGCAGGTAGCAAGCCAGAAATGCGGAGTCATTATCGCGGTCACAAGATGTCGCTGTGGCTGTCCCTGATTCCCCAGCTGCACCGCCCCGGCTCCGACATGCCGGACGCCATGATGCGGCACCATCATTTCCTCGAAGATAATAATGCTAATAATTATGAAGGTAATAAATATATTGTTCATAATATTTCAAATATTACACCTATTGTTTGAATTCTTATATATAAATGAATGTTCATTGTGTAAGGTAACGTGAGAGAGCAGTCCATGTCACGCGCGCACGTGCCTCACGTGGTGAACCTGGAGAGCGGCGCGCGCGGCAGCAGCGGGCGTAGCACCCCGCCGCCACGCACCACTGCGCCGCGTCTGCCGCTGCCGCCCGTCCCTTCTACCGAGTGCCCTCCGAACGTCACAACCACACCCTCCCAAAATGACGACGCTTTACTCCGCCGACTGGCATCTTCTCATTACCAATCCTACACTGCAGCTCTCACGGTGACCATAGCGGTTGGCTGCTTTTTACTCCTTCTAAACATACTTATATTCGCGGGGATCTACCATCAGAGAGGCTCCCGACCTCGGCGTTCGAAGGACGATTTAGCCGAGGCCGGGAGCTCCTCGTCCTCCGACAATTACGATGGAAAACTAGATTACGAAGTGCGTGCGTTTGACGGAAAGGGGTTCGGTTTTGAATGCAAATCAGCGCATGTACCGCGCGGGCCGGGGTCCAAGTTTGATTTGAGGACGTTATCGGATTGTGGTGAACCTACTTTTGGTGAGTACAGTTGTTATGATGAAAAACATCGGGCGGCGAGAAGGTCTCTGCCGGATGTGAGTGTAGGGAGCGCGATAGAAGCCGGCAGTGTTGTGTGCATCGGTATAGATACGCAAAAACCTGACATTCAAAAAGTGGACGGACGGTTAGATCCAGTAGGTAGAACTAGTACTTTTGAGCCTCGAGTGGTAGACAGTTCGACGCAAGTGAAGTTTGGCCCGGTTCCCGATCCATCAGAAGGCACGTCCGAATCGAACCCAGAGTCTGATTCTGGGGGAGCGAGTGGCTCGGGGATCCTGCGAGTGCCGCCCGCCGCCACTACTCCCGCGCCCCCTGGAATCATGAAAAAGAGGGTACAGATACAAGAGATATCTGTATGAGGGTTTCTAGACGCCGCTAAGGTCGTCGTGAATAAGAGAACTAAATTGTAATACATAATATTACTTTCAAACTACATGTAAGTGTACATACTATATTACCAACTACCAGTATCTGCCGCTATAAGATTGTAAATATTATGAATTAAGTAAATGTGCATACAGCGAAATTGAGTTTGAGGCACGTTCGTGTCCTTGGCCTTATTTTCTGTAAATATAAATTTAAGGACGTCTTTTCTCTTGCACTCTACAAGCTAACCATTGAAGATTTAGGAATGCGTTAAAAGCATGCGATATGTAAACATTTAAGCATAGTAACGAGTGTTTAAATGACATTATAATCGCTATGGCTGTTATTTGATTCCTCTTTTTCGTATATAGAATGAAGGAATTGTAGATTATTGTGAACGTATTCGTATATGTGAAGATTCAGCATAATACATGTGAATATAACAATAAATTATTGTACTGATGTAATGATTGTGTATATATATTAATAATAAAGGAAATGTTTCATGTAGTATAACTTTGAATGTTGTAATTTTTTGTAAAGTTACTTTAAGTGACTTTGAGTAGTTTTTGATAAGTACTTAACTAAACAACAGACGAACGAGTACTCAAAAGCACTTAGTTAAATGGTTATCTATCATGTGTTATTTTTGATGAGTTTGTTGAAAGGTGTAACTTTTTTCCACATTTATTTAATACTTTTACTCTGCGATATAAGGTAATCAGGGTAATAGACCAACTTTTTATAATAATGACATCCTAATTACTGCAAATTCAATACTTTTCAAATTCATTTAAACAATAGCGTAGTAACCTGCCTATTGTCAGCCTGTTGCATAGAGGTTGCCTGATCCATCATATGCTCTCTTCAGTACCTACCTAACTGTTAGATACTCATCTCAGGCGTTAATAAATTAACCATTGCTATGTTTTGGTCACTATAATTATGATTTGCTTTGTTTTTTCACATTCTTGTCGGGTGTGAGTACCTAATTAAGTAAATGCCTGCTCTATTTATTCAACTAGTTGTACTATTCTGTTAAAAACTATACCTACTTATTTAATAATTACTAAAAAAGGTAACACAGAAGTGAATGTGTCCATAGTATGATGAAAGGTACCTATAATATACTATGAGTCGAGTTTAAAATACCAATTCGTACCAACAACGTACGAACAATATTCTATAAATTGTTAGTAGAATTTAAAAACAAACTAAAATGTTATTTTATTACAGTTAATTAATAGGGAACGTGCACGAACGGTGCGGTAGGTGGCTAAATCGTCAAAGGAGACACTATGCGGCCAGTGAAGGAACTATATGTATATATCTATATATGCCTGTCATTGAAATAAAATCAATCTTCCATAAATTATATTATTTTAAAATATGATAAAATTTATAAAATATGGGTTCCGATATATCAATAATGATTTCGAGGATATTATTTCACAACTTTAATTAATTCTGTTTATTCGTTAGAAATGTCAGTGTCAAGTAGTGAAGTATGGTGTAGCTACCTACACCAGTTGGCGGCATCTTCGTTCTGCTCGGACCCTATATCAAAATGTATATATATATGATCGCTAAGCTATGGTAACATCGTGCTTGGGTACTTGTTCGTATTTTATCTTCACAGGAATTGATGAAATGGTGAGTGCGTTATGATTATATTTACATCATTATCCACATTGTGACAAAATGTGAACAAAAACATATTATGTTCTTATGAATATTTAGCACTCATGTAATAAAATGAATAAGAAATATACGAATTGTGACCGTTAAAATCGTTCACAGTAATGAACGTCGTTTTCGTTTATAAAGCAACGTGATGCGAGTCGCGAAGTAAATATGTTTCAGTAACGGTACCTGCAACGGTATCATTATCTTTTACGCGACAAACACGGAAAATACAAAATGCACGACAATATTTCCGTCTGTGACACAAAATCTCTGCTCTCATGTTTATTGTTTTGCTGAAAATTAATTGTGAAATGAAGAAGCACGTAACAATTTCGGAATAAATTATCGATGTACGAAAACGATATGTTAGCGTAAAAAAGTGTCGGATTCACAAAAAAGATTTTTATTATCATAAAATGCGTATAAAAAGATAAAGATTAAGGCGTATTATGGAGCGGTGTACATTGCGAAGGGTTTCGAAAACCACGACCCTAATCCTTAATACGGATAAGCATCCATGCATACATGCCAAATCACACTCTTGATTGATTTATGAAGCAAATTCAATACTGCAGAGAATATAAATTATAATCAAAAATTGTATAACAATAAATGATACCTCACAAATACACTTTTTCGTTTTATCTATTCTTGCCAATGACTTTAAATATTATTAGGTTTTAGTCATTAATTTGGATAATGTCTGGAATTTGTAGCGTTTGTTAAGTATTTTTTTAGAGATTGATCATAGAAATTATATTATGGAATTGATTGCTATTCCTATATACATACACTATATGCGTTAAGCGATCATTTGATTTCACTTAAATGCTAAGTGGCCTCGTCACGTGACGTTATTAAATTTCATTTTAGCAAAAATAAAAACTTGGAAAATGTAGACATTAAAATTTAGCACGTGAAACCGTTTAGCGTTTAGTTAAGAGATGTTTTATGTACTGAATCAATTATATTTGTAAATTTTCGGCAGCTAACTAACTTTCTAATACAATGTATCGCAAAATATGATTTTGAATGTATTTCTGTCACAACAACCTAGGAGTTTTTAATTAAGTCTTATATAAAAACGTTTTTCCAATATTGAACCAAATTGTAGTTATGATTTGTTATAGATAATTATTTAGGTATCTACTTACCTACTTATTCTAGTTTTACTACTGTTATAGCGTAAACAATTTTTATGATGCTCTAAGTACATAACTGTTGACATTATATATTTTATGGTTTTGTTATATTAACCTAGTATCAATTGTATATATCTGTTGATTGTATTTAACGTCTACATTTTGTTACAATTTGGCGTTTTAAAATGAAGCGCATAAAGTAAAAATACAATGGTGTCGAGTAATAAAGAATTGAAACAAATTGTTCAGGTTTTTAATTTTTCTACCATCGTGTTATTTATTATCGTTCAGCACATTTTGACCTAGATAAGTCTTTAATAAAGTACAATACCTATAATAGAATATTACGCTGCTCAATCAATTATTTTTAATTAATTCTTCGGCAGTTTGAAAAACCCTTTGTCATCGAACGTAACTTTTTAATTATTATTCTCATCTACCGCCACCCACGCAAAAGTTGACCATTGAGCTACATTGATAGAAGCTGACTCTGACCACTAGACCAACATGCCGTGAAACTTTATAGACCTTTAGTGTATTACATTGTTATTAATACATGATTGGAAATTCGTTTCTTAATAGGCCTCTTGCGTATCGGGCAGATCGACTGCAGCGCCAACTGTCGGCAAGCAGCGGCAACACTTGCCCACTTGTCAAGTTCAAATGAACATATGATCCGTATAAAAGTAGCTGCAAATTTTACAAGTTTGTTTATTTTAACTCGATAAAAATTAATTAAATGGATATAATGAGCCAGACTATTATTAAATGTGCATTTCAGAATATTTATGCAGACTTTTTTCGTGGGAAATCTGTGTCAAAAGGCAAGTAAATACACAAGCCAGGAAATATATTTTTCAGATTGATTGTGTATAATTTTTACTACGTATTTATTTATTTATGATAGGATTATCGAACTACTACAAACATGATGTTAAATTAATAAAAAAATTATAGGGCACAAACTATTCGAAAGCCGTGTGACATTCAGGAGGTTGTCGAAATTAATTATAGTGGAGAACAAATTATCCGCGAGAAAGTTCTCACACAGACAAAAGTAAATAATCCACCGTACGACGTGAGAGTTAAGGTATTTAAAATGAATTAATAGTTAAATAATATCCTAAACAAATATATTTTCAGCAAATATTAACCATACATCCAAAATAGATATGGAAAATTAAGATATATTTCTTTATCAAAGATATATATAAAATATATCGAAGGTATAAGTATTGTTCTGAAATATTTAACCGATAATCATTTTATTCATTTAAATAATTATTATTTCTTCTTATTTTATTTATTTGACTGCTTGCCTCCAACAAAATGAGCACTGCAGATTCGAGTGTTTTTATTCGGCTGCCACGGCTTGTTATCTAATGTACTGCAACAAACAAACAGAAAATTAGAAAAAACGGAGTTTGTATGTATTTAATACATTCCTGTTATTAAAATGTTTCATTTCATCAAAACCATTTACTCAGAAACCATAATAATATCATTTATTTGAAAATTATATTGTAAATTTTAGGTTAGGTTTGTTTTATAAAAAATCTAAGAATAAAACGGTCTTTAGAGAAAATTGCTTATATTGAAATGAATGTACGATGAAATGGAACATTTAATGAAACGTATTTCTATTAAATGATAGACACTCATTAAAATATCATAATAATTACTTACACTCTTCTAACAGCTTTTATCCAGTCATTTCTTTTTTTAATTTCCCAGTTCTGCCTCGGAAACGAGTAAAAAGTTAATTCTCGATTTCGAGATTGGGAATTAGTACATCCCACAACACAACAGTACCTCTTACTACCCATTTTTTAATTATTTACGGGCACTTTTTAATATTTTTACGTGCACTTTTCAACGTTGTTAAGCGAACAGCTGACCGCACTCACCACCCAAGTGTTGTCTGAATTTGCCGCAACGCGGCGCCACTACCGATACGCAAGAGGCGTATTAGGGGGTAAACCAAAGCGATATGTAGCCAAGCCAAGCTACGAGCGAAAAAGAAATACTCATACTTGCCTAGATAGGCATTTATAAATGTGTTGATAATAAAGATTTTTCGGGTGATAATAAATAAAGTAAAGGAAGTAAAATAAAATAAGGGTGAAAACGGCAGGTAAAAAGTTAATTAAATTGGTGATTCGCGTGGCGTTGTGTGGGAATTCATTTAGTTCGTTCAAAACAAAACGGTGCACGCTGTGACGAGTTTGAAATTGTATTGACCTAGTGCAGCCCGGTCATTGTGGCTAAATTGTCAGTATAACAAGATAAATTATCCACCAGATACTAAAGGATTTTTACGTTAGCAATATTTTTTAAAGAAATTATGATATAAAATTATCTATTTAATTTATAATTAAACGATCGGTAACTAACTAGACAAAGTTAATACCTACTAATAGTGTTATGTGTATCTTTACCTCGCATTGTTAATGATATTAGGGTCTACGTTTCACTATGCCCAAGTACCTAAGTCCAGAATTATTTATTTACTCTTTATTTACTTTTTCCTGACATCACATTAGGCCATATAGCATTCTCTACCAGTCAACTTTTGAAGTAAAAAGTGAGCATGTGTAAGTGCAAATAACATAAATAAAAATCTAAACACAATCATATGAATACCTACTACACAAATAATATTATAGTTACAATAATTATATTGTAGTTAAGAGTTACTACTACTAAGAAGTAGGTAGTGTATGTTTTCTCGATTATCACAATGTTGTATTATGGATTGAAAATGCAATGCCTATAGAGAATGTAAGTACCTAGTAATGTAGGTACCTATATCTGACAATAAAATATAGAGAGGGCCTAAACCGGGTGAAATCACATGTGTACAACTGCTATGCTAGGTCACAAACAACTATTCATCACTGAAGCCCGCGTGAGAACTAAATGGGTTATAACATAAAATATGGTTTTAATTTTACGTACAATTTTGTTAAACATTCAACACAGGCTTAAGCCTTATAAATATGCTTTAAAATTACTTTTAGATTAGTGAAAGTCGTGGTTTTAGATACGAGTTGGGGTAACACCGATATTTCCAGGAAACGTCTCCTAAATGATATGATCACCTTTTTACCTTTATAAAGAAAAAATAACGAAAGTACTTTTTAAGTAGCATACCTACTTATTACTATATTTTTACATTCGCCGAAATTGTCGCTACATTTAAAATTGAATAAAAAACTTCCATATCCGACTTTCTAGAATGGATATTTCGGAATAAAATTTACGGCAAATGAATAAATAAGCGATCCTTAAGAAAACTTTTACAAGTCTCTGAAAGGTGCTCGCTTGTTGTCGGATTAGATGCTCATGTAAGCTTGTTATGTTCGCAATATTGGAAAAGTTTACCGAAGGACAGAGAATTACAAAACTTCTATACGGCGCGCTGGACCAGTATGAGGCAACATGAACTCTAAGAATTGAAACAGGTCTACGCAAAGTACATACATTATTGACCCTACAATAATTATGTTTCTTGCAAATAAAGAAATTCAATCGACACATTTAATATCCGGCGTTAAGTAGCAGTACAGTCGAAATGTGGGTCCTAGGGGATAAAAGTTTTTTTCACTATGATTTATTAATTCTACTGTTTCATTGGAATGGAACAACAACATACTTAGGTATAGACGGATTTAACTTTCGTAATTACATATTTTAAACACTACCTATGCATTTCGTAATGAATGAATTGACGGTTTTAGCGTTTGAAAAGGCTAATTATTAAGATTGATTTCAAACCAAGTATGTAACATAATCTGAGGGCAGGAGGCCAATTCATAATATCCAAGTAACTTCAACTTTTGTAGCGTATAAAAACATTATAATAGGTCCTTTATAGGTATAGTAGGTACCTACTGCTAGCCCGGCGGATAAAATAATTAATTAGTTCACTGGGTTCAAAGTGGCAAATAAGAGACATCGCGAAAGAGGCCGTAAATCAAATAAAACCTTAATATTAAGTTCGTGTCTACAAGTCACAAAGTAGGTGAATATTGTTAGGTAATATTATTTAATACATCTAAATAGTTTTCTTATGATTCTCGACAAAACTTTCTAGCCAAAAGACATCAGTATTCATCTGTTTAAAATTTTGAATTATTCCAGCAATTTTGTAAGTTCCGTAGAGAGGAAACTTCGGCTAGTAGTTATTCCAACTTAAAATTCTCGTCTTCATAAAACAGTACCACAAACTCAAGTTTGTACTAGTTCGCATAAAAAGTTTGAACAACAAAGATTTATTTACTGAATTATGAACAATAGCAATCAAATATTTTCTTTTTAATCAAACAAATTCAGAAACAACAAAGCTATAAGCGGGAGTTTCAAACTAATTAACGTTAAATTGAAACATTAAAATTGTACCTCACTCACGTATTTAAGTATTTAAGTGTATCTATATGATAATATGTATATTATAGTCTTTATATGTTTTTTAATCGCAGTTATTGTGTTTCAATTATTAATATAAAACTGAACAGCTAACAAAAGTCCTGATGCTATATTGTTTCAAAAACGACGTCAGTTTTGGCGGTTCCTTGAAATCATAAAAAAAATACTTCCATAATTTTTAAAATTAAAATACATATAATTAACAACTTTTGATGCCTTCACGGTTATTACACGTAATATATATTTTAATAAACTTACCTACCTATTAGTACCTATTATAGGAAATAATAATATCCATAGACAATAATTACGCTATTTTACCAAAATCAATTGTTACGCTAACGCGCCAAAATGTATGTACTTATTACCATTCAAATTCAGGAAATATTTAGAGATTTTCGTGCTGCGATAACATGCTTTTTCATTTGGACATATGAACGAGTCCAGCTTGCACGTAACGAACGAGGCGAGCGATTGAATCGGACCGCGAAACCTTCAAATTGAATTTTAAGCATCCAATTTGTTTGCGCGGTGCGGGCGCCTGCAAGCCTATCATACCCGCTTTTATCATGTAAAAATAATCGCATGCTGGCAAAAATAACTGCCTATCGTTAAAGATCGTTTTGGGAAATGATGGTTAGGTATACTTTTGCGACTAATGAACGATCGTAAATTATTTATATGTAGGTAAGTTTACCTACTTACTAAACAGATTTTTGGACTTTTTTAACGGTTGCCAACAGCTACAGATATGACACGATATTAAAACGTATCTTCATAATCCCCTTATATAAATAAAAATATGATTCAGTACTATTCAAGATGGTATTATATGACAAAGTTATGCACAGCATTTTGTTTAATATAGGTATGTTATCGCATTTAGAGTATAAAATATACCTATTTATAGAATACATCGATATGATATAGAGTTAAAGGCCTTTATATGAACGCGGCATCATTGCTTGCGACCGCCGGTTCCCACACTTGTAAAGCGATTTTTAACTCGCAGTGCGCGCACCCCGTGCTCCGCCAGGATTTAAATGAATTATTCATTATTATATGCACATGCAGTAACGTAAATATAAAATTGTTTATAAATCACCGGCTTTATTTATGGGCTTCATATTAAAACGCATCCTGTAGGTAACTGTCGGTTAGTAGCATCTTTACCAGGTTTCATATGGTGACAAAAACAGGCACAGTATACGTTATCAAAGTAACTCTTGTACAGAATAAGATCCAGTTGTTATAATCCACCGCTCACACCACATGACAGCTATGGGTACCTCATTCTACACTGATCATCAAGCGGACAGGTAAGCATCAACATCTAACGTTGTTTTAACAAGCGACAAATTATACCCCATCAACTCACACGTACCCTTAACTATTTTGAGACAAATTTGTATTTTGTTTGCTAACCCTTTTACCCTTTCGTTAACTTGTGAATATAACTCTCACCTCTTATATAAACTAATCTTGGAAAATGAATCATAAACAAGCGGCGTATCACAAACACAAATATTTGTTATTTAAACATAGTTTAACGCAATCTATGTTGTGTTTACGTTGTTCATCTCAGGACTTTATCAAAAATATATTCTATACCTACTTACGTAGACAATTCAGAAAATATAAGTCGGGAGTTCAAATCTGGTCGGTGACCATGACAATTTCATTGTATTATTTGTATAGCATCAACAACGGCTACCTATATAAATTTAATTATTCATTATACGAATTGGTGAAGGTTGCCACTAATTCGTACCGTCTCCTACTTAGTCTTTTTATTTACAGTGGTCGGAAACATTTCCAATGGTTGCTACCGATTAGGTAAATTACGTCATTACTGCAGAAGGAAAGAAAAAAGGCGGAACCGGAAATATTAGAGTAAAGACCGAGTAGGTACATTTCTGAATCGTTACTTTCAGAGTATATAAGTATAAAATAAAAAATATTACGCTTCGAGTGTTAGAAATTAAACTGCTATAAATTTATAGCATTTAAAAAAATGACACTCTTAAACTGCAATAAAAGTTATTTCATAAAAATATTTATCATATTTTTGGCACGTTACCTGTAAGTAGTATATAATCCATATAAATTAATAATCTCGAGCTTTAAGTTGGCACATGTAATTGTACCTACTATGTGTAATTGGTGTAGACAAATGTTTTCTTGTTGCTTTTGTTTTGAATTGCAAAAACGAAATAAATGTACAAAACGTAAAACGTCACATTGGTTTTCTGTATGACAAAGAGCTTTCACGAGCCTAAAACAAACGAAAAGTTTTCTGTTTCAAAAAGCGTATATGGAGACGACGAAAAAGTAGCACAATAATTACGAGTGAACGAAAATGTTTCACGTTTTCGTGTATGCATCTAATGTCAAAGCACTTTAGTCGAATTTATGGCGGTAGGACTAACATTTCGGTTCTTTAGCTGAAAAAATGTTTGATAGAATGTATACTACAATAATTATTTTAATAAAAGTATTATGATGATAATAATATCATTTATGACTGCTATATTTTTTCCGTTAAACGGTTAAACGGAAAAAAAAGAAGTGTCATGTTTATTTCTGATATAATTTCAGAAATAATTTGTTTCGGTTTGGGTAGGAAAAGTCCTTTCTAATGCTGTGCCTGTTTCAAACAACTAATTTGAAATGTTGTAAAACTATTTGGTGACATATCAAAATGTTTCTATTTAACAATTTCTGGGAAAGTGTCAAAAAAATAAAGCTACATCGGGAAATTCTACAAGTATAGGTATGGTTAATAAATGGCTTCCAGAGCCGTAGCCTTTTCGGGAATGACAAATCGCTATGAAGGGTCCTAATTACGTATTTTTACGAGGACTTGGATTGTTATATTATTCTGCGATGTCAGATTTGTCTATATACTATCATACTATATTATTTGGAACAAGCTCAAATGATATAAATCATCTCAAGTTTATTTATTTTTAAACCACATTGAGAATATGTATCGTATATTATGCAGAAATAGTATTTTCAGTATATATATCCATTCGTATTAATTAATTATTTAAAGGTTAGTTATTCTTTCACGCGAAAACGGTAGAAGAATTTGAAGACATATAACACAGATACCTAAGTCATATCCCGGATAAACATGTACAGGCTGCTTTTAATAGTAAAGCCGCTTTTAATAGTTAAATCCAGGTAGGTATTTATTTTTACATAAAACATTTTCATCGCTTTCTTTTTTGGATGAGGGTAATTACCCACCCTTATGTAGGTAGGTACATAATCAAAAATGTTATGCGTGTTAGGTTGTACGCGTCAGAAGTTATTTTATGAATACCTACCTTTATCCCCAAATCTTAATTACAAATGCGTACTTTCAAAAGTGAAATTACCATGCAAATAGCGCACGTTTTAATCCAAATAGTAGGATAAATACGGCACATTCGTCTTTAAGCTACCGATATTAAACAAAGTTTAATTAGAAGAGTAAAAGCAGTCCTTAATTTATTCTCAGAAGGTATTATATTTAATAGGTACGTTGTTTGAAACGTCACCGTTAAAGTCTGTAACCGGGAACATACAAAGCTGAAAGCTGCGCTATATAGTATCACCTAAGTGTTGTCTCGATTTTACACGGTAACTCGTAAGTGTAAATAACTAAGCCATAATATATAACTGTCGTCAAAATGAAACACGAGTTTCATTGAGAAATAAAAAAGAACGAAGAAAGTTCACAAGAGAATCGCGAACAAGTCTGAACCCTCATGATTAATGACGGACACGACACCATTCAATTTAATTCCAAAAAATCCTCTCCAATAAGATAAAAGGGAAAGTTTTATGCTTATTTTGTTTTTCAATAAATGTCTTTATATATCTTTATAACACTTTACCATTCCGCCGGATATTAGGTATACTTTATCATACTTTGCTCTCGACTTTGAGATTAGCTTCGATTTCTTTCCCTTGTAGGCATAATATTATGTTTGTTTGATCGTGCTTCCCGTGTTAAAATTAATCATAGACAGGTACCTATCTACCCCAATATATTAAAAAAAATATTACTTATTGATTACTGTGGTTACTATGCTCACGTTATTGATATTGGAACTAGTTTTGTAAAAAATACTTCTAAATTAAACTCACCAAATGCATTTATGATACTAAGATTTGAGGTTTCCTATATTATTAAAGAAAATATGGTTACTTATCATGCGTACATGATACATCGCTTACCACCAGGTGATTTATAAGTTATATTGAAAAACCAGAAACGAAATATGTAGGTATCTATAAAAAGGATATTTCTTGCAATTTATTTTGGCAGTCCTAAGTTTTATGAAGGGTCCAATATTGGGACATGCCTTTGAGTTCCTTTTAGAATCTATTAAACAGAAAAGTTATAACATCCGATCCGAGCGGTCCTCGGCGTCGTTTACTATCACTTAACTCATTTTTATATTCGCCATTTTGGCTTACTCGCTGTCCCAGATTCGCTGTGAATACAGAACAGAGGCTCCTATAATGCGATACATGGCACACTTTGTAAGTTCTCCAAATAAATACATACCTACTTGTTTTCCTTAAAGTTTCTTCCATTGACCGGAGTCACAGTCAGTCTTGTTAAAAATATTTCCATGAAATAATAGCCAATATATAGTATCAGTGGGCCCTCGGGGCTGCTTTATTTGGTGATATATAAGGGATAAAACAATAAACGTTTGAAATTGGAAGCTGCTCTAAATCAGTATAGATTATCAAATAGTGAATATCTGAAATCCGGATTAGGGATGGTAGCGGCGGCGCCGGCGACGGGCAACCGCAGCCGAGCAATAAGGCACGCGAAGCGGCTGGGCCTTGTCTTAATTGTCAATAAACGTGAGTCCCGGCGCGCCCCCGCCGAATAATTAACGAACTTCCACGATTTTCGAGTTTGTAAATTGCCTCATGGTCTCGTCGACCCGCGTCCTGGTTTGCTGATATAAATTATGTGCGCAGAAAATTAATCTTGGTGATTTAAGAACACCCCTTCTTTGGGAGCTTTTATTTAATGGCATTTTTACAAAGCCTTCTTAAGATTTAGCTGGAATTACCTATTCATAAAATTTTGTTCTACCTTAGTAAATAATCTCAAAAGTAATAATAATTAAAAACTTAGAACACAGAACTGTCCTATAAACACCAATACGATACCAAAAACTAATATACAAAAACACATACGCACGCGCACACCCATACATAAATATATTAACTACTTATAGGTAAGTACATACACATTAGAAAAAACAAACGATCGACGCGTAGGTATTTATAGCGAAGACTGACGGTTTTCAAAACCAAAATAGGTATCACAAAAAAACCTTCTGTTCTGATAAGCGCTCTTAGACGGTTAGATACCAAGGACACAGTGCGATTGATCACAAGCGTTCTAGACGGCTTAAGTAGAACATTGTAGAAGTTCGAGTGCCGCGAATGGAAACGTCTTAGACATGTAACTGACTTGATTTCTGAGATTTCCCTAAAAACTTCTTAAAGAAAAACTTGATGAAAGACAAGAGATCGCTCTTTTGACGTGTCGTATATTTTTCCGTTTCCGTTGATGCGAAAATACGTTTTTTGTACAAAACCATTAATCTTTACCGCGACGTTAGTTTAAGGACTTCTTTTATTATGGTAGGAAGTTAAAAAGAAACCGAAACTAAAAAGAAGATATACCTAAAGACCTGCATTCATTTTGTTACAACACATACCAATCTCGACCAAACCGGTACTCAAGTTTTACATAAACTGTATGAAAGTGCTGTTTCTCGCCTTATCTTAGACATACGTCCTTATTTTATTATTATATCTGACAGGGAAATGGATTTAGATAGGTCAACCCACAGTGCCTGAAGACGAAAGTCTACAATCAGTGCGTCCTACCCGTCATGACATACGGAGCCGAAACGTGGACACTGACGGTACGGCTGGTTCACAAATTTAAAGTCGCTCAGCGGGCTATGGAAAGGGCTATGCTCGGCGTTTCTCTGCGGGATCGAATCAAAAATGAGGTGATTCGGCAGAGAACCAGAGTCATCGACATAGCCCACCGGATTAGCAAGCTAAAGTGGCAGTGGGCTGGCCATATTAGCCGAAGAACCGATAACCGTTGGAGTAAACGTGTTCTAGAGTGGAGACCGCGTCTCGGCAAGCGTAGTGTAGGACGTCCTCAGGCAAGGTGGAGTGACGATTTGCGTAGGATGGCTGGCAGGAGCTGGATGCGAGCAGCCGAAGATAGAGCAAAGTGGCGTGCAATTGGAGAGGCCTATGTCCAGCAGTGGACTGCGACGGGCTGATGATGATGATGATGAACCCACTTTGCACTGGATTTACGTGTAATTTAAACATGTTACTAAGGTACCTACCTGAGAAAATACATATTATATACATATATATAGGTAATACATATATACATCTACAAGCAAACAAAAAACAGAAGCTATTTAAAAAAATAGTCAAATATTTTGCGTAAAATGTCACATTAATATTTCATAATTTAGAAAAGGGTAGTTTTTCAAAATTTGTAATTTAAATATAAGGAAGTTTGCATAACTGTATAAATCACTTTAGCGTTAGACTATTGTCAGCTCAATCGTGCTACGATTATGGAAACTGTAAAGAATCCGAAACGTCAGCAAATAAAATAAAATAAAAATATGTGAGTTAAATCCGTTAATAGTTGTTTCATTCCAATGTGTAATAACCGCGAAGGCATCAGAAATTATTAGAAGCTATTTTATTTCGTAGTAGGACCTTAAATTGATGAAGCCGATTTAACCTATGAAAAATATTTATTCAATTAAAACCGCAATTCAAATATTTACCGTTTCGCAGTTGTGATGAGATTTACTGAAATTTTCCGCGAATACAACCGTTTTAATCAGTGAATTTACACGGCGTTTCATTAAAATGTAAACCAGTTTCCATTATAATTCGTGGTGCGTATATATCAGGATCACAGGAGTAGGGCTAGAGCCCACGCCGCGCCCTCGGCCGCGCCGGCACCGGCGGCGGCGGCGGCGGCCGGTTTGCGGTCAACATTACCCGCGAAACGGTTGTCGTTGGGAAAGCCCCTTTTCCAGAAACTAAATCCCAAGTTGAAAGCGAAATTATTTAAAACGTGCATGTGAGGTTAATCTAAGTAAAGGTTTTAGTTACCGGAAATAGAATTAAGTAGGTTGATAATTTTTATTTAAGTAGGTAAGTACCTAGTAAGTATATATTCTGTAGGTATTTTCTCTCTATAGAAATGAGTTTAGAGTATCATTTTGTTTTGACTTCTCATGGACATGCTCCTGTTTAAGCGTCAAAATGTTGTTGTCAAACTTTTATTAGTCTGGTAGGTAGATGAATTTTAATTTTGTCACATTTTTATTGTCTGTGAAGTAATGCTATTTATACGTTCAAAATTGGTAGTACAACTCGGGATTAAACTTTAATTATTATAGGATTAGAAACTCCTGAGTTAATAAGACAATAATCCTAAGTCAAAATTTAGATGTCGTAGGCGGAAAATTAATGTTTAATTAGATAGTTCTAGTCAGTAGTCACGTACATAACTAATCTAACATGCTTTTATCGTTTCGTATCTACATACGCGACTAAATTATGCGTGATGCATTGATACCAGCTAAATTTAATGATTTTAATCTTTATTACCAATACCGATGGATCATAGAAAATGCAGAGCACAGTTGCCGTGGAACTACGTAATCATTTACCGACATGGAAGATAACATCGAGTTTCAGAGACAGTTAAAGTGTAAATGGTTGTTTTGGTTTCAGTTACTTCGGAACAAATCTCTACGTGTTTCCCGGAACACCTGAGCGTAATATTTTCCTACCTCGTAAAAACGAATTTAGCCTGTAAATAAATATCACGATATAGAACGTGAAACGTACAATTCAATGTACAGAACCACATATTTTTTATATTTGTAGGAAAAATTTATTATACTCGGATATACCTAAATACCTCAAGTACATAAGTGAGTACCTTAAATAACTAAAATACTTTCAAAAAGCTTCAATTAAATAAGCAGTTAACAGCTAAATTTTATTATTTATGTTATGTTACCTACTTTAAACATGAAGCTAGTCAGAAGATGTAATTATGTTTAGCCATATGTTGGATTTACGAGATTACAAAGGCGGGGTCTAATTTTACAGTTGGGTTTGAGATAGGTCTGCATTGTTAAGGGCCCGCATGACAGTAGTGTCTACTTGAATCACTGATGAAACAGCGACATCTACGTTATGCTTACCAACAATTATAAACACATTAAGTAGTCACACATTCATAACACATATATTTAATGATGTATTAATATTTAACTAAATAAATAGATTTAATAAGATGAAAACAACAAAACTTCGACCATAGCTTCTAATTTTAACAGGAGCTATCATCCAACTCGTGCTAAACTAATTTTTACAGGAAATACTGCTGGCAGTTGAAACCTAGTTGTTTTTGCACTAACGTTATATTACTGCCATCTTTACTATATTTATATTTAAGTGAAGATAGTATCTTTGAGGGAGACATACTAACACATCGGTGGACATCTCCAGATTGGAAATAATAGTTATTATTATTATTATAGTAGTCTTATTTTAGTTAAAATAAGACTACTATAATAATAATTACGTGATAATTTCTGATGCCTTCGCGGTTATTACACATTGGAATGAAACAACTATTAACGGATTTAAGTCGCGTATTTAATTATATTCGCGTATTATATTCGCGTATAATTTTAATTTTTAACCCCCGACGCAAAAACGACGGGGTGTTATAAGTTTGACGTGTCTGTGTGTGTGTGTATGTGTGTGTGTGTGTGTGTCTGTCTGTGGCGTCATAGCTCCCAAACGCATGAACCGATTTTGATTCTGTTTTTTTTGTTTAAGAGGTGAATATGTCGGGAGTGTTCTTAGCTATGTTTGATGAAAATCGGACCAGTAGTTTAATACATAGAGGGGGGTGAAAGAGGGGATGGAAAAATAAATGTCCACAAATATACTCGAGTGGGGTATCAAATGAAAGAGGGTTGCGAGTACATTACAAAATTGAAATTATAATGAAAATCGGTTGAGCCGTTCAAAAAATATAGGGAGTGAAAGTGGGGATGGAAAATCAAATATCTACAAATATAACCGAGTGGGGTATCAAATGAAAGAGGACCACACGTACATTACAGAATTCCATGTAAAATGGAAATTGGTTAAAAAAATAATAAGTTACCTACCTACTTTCAAAAAGTATGAAATAAAAAAAATTAATTAAAAATTTCAACAAACCCCCGACAAAAAAACATATAAGCCGTCTAAAAAGTATATAAATAATAAAGACTTGATATTAGGTAGGTACCTAAGTATTAATAGGTATTTCTACATACTACTACGGCTTATATGTTTTTTTGTCGGGGGTTTGTTGAAATTTTTTTTTTTTTTTTTTGTGTTTAAGTCAATAGTGATTCACGACTGTTTTATAATTATAATTTACCTGTTAATGAAAACAATTTAATCGATGTAAAACGTGAAGAGTTTTTGGAAGTTGGACATTACAGCGAGGTCCGACGTCGTTACGTTTTAAATTAACTCACTTGGCAAATTGTTCCACACACTTGTCGACCCTCGTCTTCGGCGGGCAATAAATTGCTCTTGATATTAATTTCATTCCTATACGCTCTAACTACTCAATCGCTGCATTGCCTTTATTTGATTTAGAGGTGTATACTTTGAAAATTAATTAATCTTCAAAGCTATTGTTATATAATATTAACAACCTGAACTTTAAATATTAATTAGGACACAAAATGGAATTAAAACTTTAACTTTATATACTTACGGCATTAGGTAACCATCGGACTTAGTATAAAATTCCACTTTAACCCTTGTAAAGTAAACGCTTACTAAGAAATAATTTTAAAAATATAACCCCTGTAGGGCAATAAAGAAGATTCTACGGGATACGCTGCGAGCCGGAGACGAGTATTTTGTATGGAAATAAACAAGATTCTTGTTTCGTTGAGGTAATATTGTAGGTACACTACAGTAATTGGAGATTCTTTCACAATATTGTTTTTTTTTTTTAAATATAAAAAAACATCTTTGTTTTGTGTGATGGAAATACCTTGTGCCCTTCCTTGACACATATAAATGTTAGGCTAGGAGATTCCCGTAGATTCTCCAGGGTTGGATATAAAACAAGACTTAAAGGTGATGGAGGTGTCTAATTCATTTTAACGATAGTTGTGTTTCTCTGTAAAATTTAAAAGAAATTTTAACGATTACTTTTCCATCTAAATCCACTTTATATTACTAGTTCTTAGTATATTTACAGAAGCTTTGCACTGTATACTCACGGTTGTAGATATCTATTGTTTGTAACTTGTATTATAGTTCGCGTAACGATCGATAGGTAAAGATAAAGAAAAGCTATTCATTGCTAGCTATACTGTTACTACTCAGTACATGAAAGTAATTAATACTACACACTTAATTCTAACAATGTGCAAACTATTCTACCGAATATAATAATAATACATCAGGTACCTACGTGACGCAATTGCCTGAACGTGAGCTATTATTTAGATAACTAGATAAGTTTATTATCTGTAATTTTCCCATTCTTTACATCAATACATTATAATTGATTACGTATTCTACAACATAATTTAGGTACTAAATAAAACCTTTGTTTATAAATTGCCGTGACTCTTCTCTATCTACTTGCCCAATCGTCCTGTAAATTCTGTATATACCTACACTACATTATTCTATAGCGATAATAATTATACCTGTTACAACGTTCCACAGAGGTGGCTTAATGTTTAAATTCACATGTGGTTTTCAGTGAGGCGCTTAATCTGGGCGCAGCTTAGCGACTGCTCCTGGAGACTCACTTTAATTTATTGTCTTTGTGTTTTGCCTGAATAAGTGGAAGCAAAACTTAGAACTGGCTTTGTCTCTCACAATAGCTCCCTAATTCTCCGTAGACTTGTAATTTTACCACTTTATATAACTAAGGCTTATAACAGAAATCAATATCCACTTTGAATTTTGTGAAGTTTAAATTGGAGATTAGTGTCGAGTCTATTATCTTTATTGAAGTTTTGAAAGACATCATAACTTGAATTAAACCATAACATAATGTCCAAACTTTTAACCAAGTAGCCTATATAAAAGTTGCACTAATATGACAAACAAAACTTGTGTCAAGTATCAAATTGAAACGATTTCTTTTTTTTAAGTCTAGAATAATTAATTGTTACTTACAATTGAATTAGGTACATATGTCCTGAAAAGAATGACTAGCATAAATTGAGATTCCAAATTCGTCAAGATCAAAGTACACGCCATTTAGGAAATATGAGAAGGCCATAACTCCCGTAAATGAAGGACGGGCGGATCAGAACGGCCGCCTGCGTCGGGGGATGTAATGGAAGTGACAAGGGTTTCTTGAAATGATAGAAGGAATTTCAAGGGTTTCGCCAGAGCGCCGTTTTATAGCTCCCAGTGAAGATATCAGTCTAGTCCATTGCTTCTTTCTTTAAGTGCTGATATCCATTTGATTGTAACATTAAATATAGTAGGTACCTACATAGATAACAGTTACAGTATTTTGAGGTGTCGACAGATAAAAGCATATCGTGGTTAAACATACTGAAATAGTGCTCATAACCATGTTGTCAATTTGACTTGGATACTGTTTGAGCAAGTGACAAAACGTGTACGATTGTACGCACTTTTCTCACGTGTTTGCTAAACTCTTATTTTAGTTGCTGAAAGTAATTGTTTCGTCGTGTTCAACCCGTTAATCCCGTGGACGTAGTTTGCGTCTACGCCTAAGGGAAGGAATAAATGAGCTCATTGTCCCAGACTCGTGCCCAACCCTTTTAAAGACAGACAATACCCATTGTCATACAGTCAAATAATCTTAAATTTGTTCAGATGTCTCTGATTCACGTAAACTAACATTGGTTTCGAAAATAGTTACCTGTTGGTATAAATCAACTGACCGATCTCTAACTCGGGTAGGTATATTAATATTATGCTGACGTTACGAAAATTTTCCAGTTCCCATATTCGTGGGAAATATAACTTACGATAGAGTAAAATAATAACTAATATTTCCCCTTTTTATCCAAATACAGGTTAGTTAATTATAATAGTTGGTCAACGTACCAATTTCGTTTATTAAATAGGATATAATTATGTATAATTATTTTATGACATAAAGAATACTTTGCCTCTCAGCAAGACAAGTAAAAAGTGTGAATGTTCTAAGATTGCTGTAGCACTCACTATACACTATGACATAAACCAGATTTTATAGCAGCGTTCAAACTGCGCTCATAAACTTGCCAACACAACTGTGAGAGTGAATATTCAGAGAGAAATACTAAAACTGTCGTATAAAAAATATCTTACCTACAGTTCCTACCTAAAAATCAAAATAGCAAACATTTGAAATTAGTTTCAGCTGAGAGTGAAGCATTGTACTCGGCTACATAGTTCGGTGTGCCTATACGTCTTTCCACCGACGAATTCTCATTTCTGAAAGTAGGCAGCAGATTGGACGTCAACTTTTCTCTTTTCCCTTGACAGATAGTGCACAAAGACATCTTTCGATAAAAGAACTCTTGCATCCCTACTTCTATGTTTGAATATTTAAAATTCATTCATACAAAACGCTAAATGTTTAAACGCAAATCTAAGCTAAACGGTCAATTTGTAAGTTTATTCACGATAAATTGGCCTACCAAATTGAATCCTACTGGCTGGTTGGTGTTACACATTGCAGTTAAATTAAATAAAACTCCAACAAAGCACCTAAGCTCTGCTCTGTTGGTGGAGCGATCCTATTTAAACACTGGCCATTGCGCTGGTAATGTAATAACCAGAGTTAAAATATTTTGGCGGCGGCGAGTCAGCGGGCGACCGGAGCGCGTGCGATAATAAGATGAAATTACCACCCTTCGTTAAATTGGTAATAAAACGGCAATGAAAATGTACATTTATGTAAAATTTTCAAAATTTTTATCATTAATAGTATTAATTAAAAACTATTAAGCTATAGCAATATTGTACTAAAAGTATATACCTACTTAATCAGTTTTAAATATAGTGTTGTAACCAGTAGAAGTTCATAAAGGTAGGTACATCATTCCAAAACTAAGTTTTTCCAGAGGTTTTTTGACGCCTTTTAAAAACGAGATAGCATCAAATCAATTACCTACATTAAAAAGACAGATTAGCTATCACAATAAATAGTTTTGTACTATCCGCTCTCGTAGATCGTAGATTTTATTTTAGATAAAGGTAGGTACAGGTAGGTTCCTGAAACCAAATATAGGTAGTATACAAGATTCCAATTGTGTTCATGCTTCCAACTAAAATCCCTCCACAAAGACTTAAGACGAAATGAAGTTGATTTATGAAGTTGCCATGTAATATTGACAAGGGCGTTATGTGGAGCAGAGCGTAGCTATGTGAGATGAGTCGCAGCGGCGGAGACGGGGATGGGGAGCGGCAGTCGGGAGCCGGCAGCCGGGAGCCGGGAGCTGAGAGCCGAGAGTGGAGCGCGTGCATTGGCATAAAGCCGGCGGCACATCTCGCGGATGCACACTTCGCCGCCGGCCCTGTTTGACACTCGACACGATGTCTACGTGACCGCGCAGAATCTGCACTAATCTCATTCCCAAGAAATTATAATCCTACAAGACGCATATCACAACCTCCTTTAAACTCGACACCTTAAATTATAAGATTCGACACAATCATTGTTAAAATATATACCAAAACATATTTTGTATATTGTTAAAAAAGTTCGCAAAAATAGATTGTTCCTACAATTTCCTAGTCACGTCCGTGGACACTCTAGAGTACGGCTTCAACTTTTTCGAGTGACCTTTTACCGATTAAGTGTTGACAAAAAGCAGCGCGGAGTTTTGGAGTGAGAAATAAATGGTGTAGAAACGTCGAATATAGTTGTTTTTTATTTCATGCAAACTTTGCTACTAAATCAAAAACTACTTCCACAACTGCTCATATAATGGAGTTGGAGAAATATTGTGTCGCAGACATTTGGTTCTTTCTGATAATATATATATCCAATTTCTCATATTCCTATAATCTTACCACAAAGTCATAAAAATATTTTATGGAGGCTTAAATGAGAAAGTATCTCTGCACAAGCGAATACCAAATTTTGTGATTATCTAACAACAGACGCATTTTATTACATTGAACACGTGCAAAAAGCGTTAATTTGAGTATTATATAAGTAGGTACATAAAATATTTAATTTATCTACATATTTTATTCTCTTTATGGGTTAGGTAGTAGAAATACATAAGTACCTATAATAAAGCAACTCTTTACGTGACTTAATGTAAAATCTAAGAAAAAGCTATAAATCTATTATAATAAAACAACTGTAGCAAATTTAACTCTATATCTATATATCTTATCTTATCAGTGGGGTCCTTTTCTGATGCACATCGACCCATTGGGATCTTTTGTGCCTTAACTACCCCTCATTTAGCTTACTCCAGTTGTCCATAACTGATTCCATGGACCATATTTTTCTAATTTAACTCATATGGATTGTTTATAAATACGCTGACATTTCGAAAATATTACAATCCCTACATTCGTAGAAGGCTGGGAATTAAAAAGAAAGCCTAATATAATATTACCCAACTAAAAAAAACGTACTGTGCAAAAACCGCATCGTAAGTTATTAAGCTATTAATATAAATCAAGTTAAGTTAAAGTTGGTCTCGTCTTAGTGTATGTTTATTCCGTTCCTAAGCCAGATCAGTCATTTTAAAGTTATACCACACTGAGTGGAAGGCTAACGGGGATAACTTCTACGATACATAACTAAGCCAGTGTTGTAGTTATCTAATTATTGCTCCACGAAGCCTAACGATGTTTACCTTGTTAACTAAGTTTCGACAGTTAGTGAAGCAAGTGAAGCTTTACAAAGTAAAAGTAAACTGACTATAAGTAATTATTTTCTTACCTGATTTCAAATTGTATCTTGTTCTTTTAAATTACATAACGGATATCTGTGCTATATTCAGAACTTTTCAAATCACGCCCTCACAACGATTGGTGTGGTGTCGTGTGGTTAGCAGGAGTAGTTTCCACTCGATCGTAATATCGTAGAAGTTGTTTAATGGAATTGTGTGACGCCTAACTTAACGCGTTATTTACATATTTGTATATATTTATGATATATATTTTTAATATTAAAATTTATTTATATATTACAAATTATCTTATTACATGCAACCGTCAACTGGAAGAGATCCCTTAAACGGATAAGTTCGCCTTTGTACATTTATTGTGTTTTCGTTTACATATGTATTATTTTGTTTTGTTGTTGTACAATAAAGAGTTTACATACATATATACATACTTACTACTTCGTTTTTATAAACAGATAGAAATATAATTATGACACTGTACATTGCATCGAAAGTATTTCACAGGATCCTTAAATAAGTGTAGAACTGCTGCTATTCAACCAAATGCTTGTGACGCTTATTTATTCAATAAGAAACGAATGATTCGTAAGTAGTTTTCATTTCTTTTACTGTAACATAGCATATAAATTTAGTGTTATGACCTAAAAGAGCACGCTACTAGATTTTCCAATTGACGTGTTACAGCGCCAGAACGTTTTATTCTAAGTTTTTGAAACTGCATTTTTATTTTCAGTATGGTCGTGACCGTGGTACGGCGTTGGCTAAAAATATCTGTTTTTATATGTGCCAATATTCTAAAAGTGGAATTGCTATTCTAATCTAAATTTAGTATCACGCCCTCAAATGTTCCCAACAAGACGGGTGCTATTTCGAGACTATCAATCGAAAACGTACCTGTATGCTTACATCAGGAGTTTGCTTAAATACTCCTTGATACCTTTCGAGATAGTCAAAAGGCATTTGAAATGCTATTAGAGTTTTAACCCTGACTCGTTTAGCTCAGTTAAGGTGATTTGAGTATTTTATTGAAGCTTGGATACTTCTTACCTACTTACTTACAGTTTTCATAAAGATTTTCACGCGATATTTTTTTTTTTAAAGCTTTACTAGAGCTTAAATTGATTCAAATGAGTATCAATGTCAATAGTTACATGAGTTTAAAACATTTTTTTAAATGAGTAAATAGAAAGAGGAACAAGACGTTATACCTACAATTGGCGAGAGTCTCATAATTATTTCGACTTCTTCGGTCTGGCCGGAAAAACTTATAAGACTTATAAGGTAGGTAGGTAGGTACAATATGTCTAGTTATTTCCTGCTATTGCTGTCGTGGAGGCCGTTCAACCTCCGTTAGTATTTTTTTTTTCTTACTTTCTTAAACTTAATAATAAACTTAAGATTGTTATAAGAACAAGAATGAATCGCAGTGGACAAAATAATATTATGTCGAATATGCTTGGACACTCGAAAATGCAAAAATTAAGTGACTCAAAGTAGGTTACGTTCAGGTAAATACTTTTCTTGATAATTCGCTGAATATTTAATTAGTGGTACGATACCACGTTTAATCCACTTAACCTACTTTAATCTTACTGAATTTAGAATTTCCAATTATTGTTCGTAAACTTTCACCCGCCGTAAATAAGTTCCCGCCGACACACGTGTCGGCAAAAGACAAAAATAGATTCAAGTTAACAATATCCGTTTAAATATACAATAAGTCAGGGAAATAGATACCTACTTGCTTTATGCATCGGGATACTAAAATAAATTATTGTATGTAATCACTTCACGAGATTATTGTATCGTAAATATGAACTCTAATGTATCCTATGTCTGTCATAAGTTATTCACTATAAAGTATTATGTATTGGAGAACTTTTGTCCAGCGATTCAACTACCTACATAAACCTATATCAGAAACTTTGTAAAATCAAAGATCATTTTACATACTTATAGTAGGTAGTTTGGTTCAAACGGGATCCTCAAGAACGAAACGCTTTGAACAATCACCTCAAATGACTTTGTGAGAAATTTTACCATCGAGCACCAAAAGTGTACGCAAGTATAAGTAATATTAATATGTCGGCAAGGGAATTTAATATTTGGTGAGGCCAAGAAAGTGGAGAAAATTCCACACCTGAATTTCATGTATGAAAATGAGTGTTGTGGGGTTCGGCTTGGCAAGAGGGATAAGCGCTGAGCAGTTCTTTATGAGTTTCCCGAGGGATCTGGAACAAGTCGACGACGTAATACAACAATTTAATGCCCACTCATA
The DNA here is from genome assembly GCA_038024825.1 of Polylopha cassiicola. Taxonomy (NCBI): domain Eukaryota; kingdom Metazoa; phylum Arthropoda; class Insecta; order Lepidoptera; family Tortricidae; genus Polylopha; species Polylopha cassiicola. The sequence goes on from CP149050.1 coordinate 6,149,843, forward strand.
TGAAAAACATGTAATACAAATAGGTACCTACTTTACTTATATAATATCATTTTCACGCATTCCGAAACTTACAAAATGAATGGTAAGAACATTTTGAAATGTTTATTTTTATTCGAGCATTATCATAGATGGTTACATTATTAAAACATATACACAAAATTACTTGTATTATTTAAATGTATTTTTGCAATTACATAGTCTTAACCAAGAAATATTTTCATCAGTAGCCTACATAATGCTTATTGCTGTTACAGGTAAAATAGGAAATGTTCTATTATAGCGAACTATACACTTAACATGTAAGTAGGATCCTAGTACCTACCTACCTATAGTATTTTCTTAGGAAACAACAGGTGAAGCTATTTATCAAGAGTAGGTACGTATCTACCTATTCCGAGTAAGTAACCTTTCTCGTACCATTTGTTTTTATTATGTACTTCAGTTTTAGATGTACCACTGTATTGGTGTAATACATGCCTACTGTCCTTACTTCTAATAATAATATGTAAGTAGGTATCACAAAATGAGGCAAAGTTATCGTAAATAAATGAATGTAAGGATTGACATAGTATAATTATATTAAGTAGGCGCATAATTTTATTGAATGGTATTTTCAATTGAGTTCCGGTTCATTTCTAAAGTTTAATTAAATCAGGTTTGATCGAGGCGTCCCTAATGATCACAGGAAATCGTAATACACAATACATTCTTAGTATAACAGTGGGCGTTTCAAGCCTTGTTCACCAAACTGTGCTTTCATTTGAGCGCTTTTAGTTAAACGTAATTGTACTGAAGAATGGTATAGTTACTGTTTTTGAAATAAACGCTTTTACTTCATTAAAGCTTGTCCCGACAAACCTTACATTTTTTAAATCCTATTATGACACAAGATGTCCCATTTCTGCAAGTATTTTCGTGAAAGAAATAAAACTTAGCAGCTTACGCCACACAGTTGAGAAGTAAAAAAGGCTTAAGAAAAAAGTTTTCTTACTTGAAAATATTTTTATATTGTGTTTTTTTAAAAAATGTGACACAGTGAACTTTTTCAGTAGAGACCACCTTTCAATATACTGCTCTGTCACGGCATTCCGCGAAAAACAAACGTGGGTATAAAAAAATGCTGGTTCCATGAAGTAAATGATAATAAAATATGGACGTTTATTCAAACATTATAAAACCGTAAATAAATATCAGCACTATTATGAGATGCTTTAATAAAAAGAAGGACAGGTAATTTATTGTCAAAAAAAGGACGACCTAAGTACCTACGTTTTAATTCCTGTATTACAAGCGAGTAATCAAAAGGAAGTAGGAACGTTATATATTTGTGTAAAATCTTTATGCCATTTCAGGTAAAAATGACAATGATACTCGTTTTGGCATTAAGCTAGTTATATTTCACTCTTAGTGCTCAGCGCAGGAAATCCTGGAGCGAGCTATTGTGCGCGCTGGGTTTAGAGGAAACCTCAAATTCAAATTCTATTAAATAATTTATTAGCAAGTTTACTTTAATTCGAATTACTGAAATAAGAATTAAATCTGGTTATTAAGTTTTAAGTTTCATACAAAATAAAATATACGTAGGTAGGTAGGTATTTTAACTACGTACTTTAAGCTGATTAGTAACATTTGGCTTAATTCCATATTAAGAAAAGCTTTGCACTATAAGACACTCTAATTACAATTTCTTAGTTTAAAGACGTTTATCCACTACAATTATATTTTACCAAGTTATTAATTTTAGGAAAACAAGCATAGGTAATAAATATTATTATTGCGTTAAATTACAATACGTTGTTATCTAGATAATTATACTTAAATTACTTAGAGTCCCCGAACCTTAAATTGCAAATTGAATACATGAAGCAGAAAACTCAACTAGAACAAACAGAGGCTCGATTATTGTAATAATAAGCCATTAGCGTATCTCATCGCAAAGTGCCGGGACATTTAACTAAGTGTTAATGTTAGCGTACTTCTCTGACAAAGTGCTCCAGCTCTAATTTACGTTACGACTCCACGACACGTGTGTTATATTGATTCGACTTATTAATGCTGCGGAAACATGATCAAATTTTAAATTGAGTTTACAGGTGTTTGGCGCCAGCCGGCTCCCATGTTTCATTGCAAACAACTTTGGATTGCCCTGAAAGTACGTTGCTTTCAATTTGAAATTATTTGTGGATGGTAGCTGCCGCTGTGCTGGGATATTTGCATTTATTTGTGGAAAATTAAGATTCTCTCCACAGACCGCCTCTATCCACGTTCGCGCTCGACTCTCTCGGTGCAATTTCCATCCGCTGTAGATAAGCAAAGAAATATTTAAATTACATATGACGCTGTTTTCAGAGATAACTCAGTTCTGTAACACTGCAGGACAGGTCATGCAGATACTAGAAATGTTTTTGTAATGTTGTTTTGTTTGATTGCCTACTGCTTTCATACTTTGGTAGTTAGATAATTCAATCCAGATATGGAATTATGATTTGTAGTCATTTTAAAAACTGAAGGTTATTATGGTAACTATTGAACTAGTTAAAAATAATTGGTTATATATTATCGTAAAGTCACGTGACTACGGCATTTTTACAAAAATCAAGCTATACTTACACAAAATAACAATCGTAATTTTAAATGTCGACTTTGTTCGTGTTAGGAATTACAGTATTTTCCCCAGGGGCTGATTTATCAAAAGGAGTTTATTTCCCACTTCGTTCTATGTAATAATTTCTGATGCCTTCGCGGTTATTACACATTGGAATGAAACAACTATTAACGGATTTAACTCGCGTATTTTTATTTTATTTTATTTGCTGACGTTTCGGATTCTTTACAGTTTCCATAATCGTAGCATGACTGAGCTGACAAAAGTCTAACGCTAGTCGTCAGTGATAGACTTTAGCGTTAGACTTTTGTCAGCTCAGTCATGCTACGATTATGGAAACTGTAAAGAATCCGAAACGTCAGCAAATAAAATAAAATAAAAATACGCGAGTTAAATCCGTTAATAGTTGTTTCATTCCAATTCGTTCTATGTAACTCACGCACGTGGCAGTTATCCAGTTCCATCAAAATCGGTCCGCGGTTTAAAAATGATAACGTGACTGATCGAAAAAATCAGAGCTTTCTTTATCTTTAGGGAGTCATCTACTTGATAGATCTCAGTAAATCTTATTTTGTAGTTATAAATGCGATGAATATTTTGAGGCTTTTTTGTCCTTTAGACAAGTGAGTAAACGCCATAACCATGTTTACAGATTCAACTCTTAATAGAATTCTTATAGGTATCGTATTAGCTTCTCAAATAACTGGGTTCTTAAATTTTAAATTTGCGATGATGGCAGAATATACAAAGTATCCAAAACGTAAACGGTTAACGTAATAAAATAACTAGGTTTTCTTACAAATAAAACATACACATGTTATGTCTCACACATCGCACACCTAGATCTAAAGGGATCTAACTCTAAAACCGGAAGATTTGAGTTATGCACACCATCGGATTACAGCAAAACCCACCTACACTAAAACAGATTTCAGCTAATATAACTCTGCTAGCTTTATTATAAAAAGTATAAATTTATACAGAAAACTCATGCGTGCATATGGACATATTAATCTGTTTCTCGCCTCTCCTGAAAAAGTACCTTTTTTGAGTTAGCTCTCTTTAGATCTAGGTGTGCGACATCTAAGCAACATTTTATATATAAATTACCTATGCTGAAATTATCATGGTTTCTCGAACTAATCAAGTTGACGTAAAAATACTAGGAAAAATAATCTTTACAAAATAAAGATTCGATAATATAGTTAATCAAATAGCAAACAAGGTTATTTATTTGTTAATCCAATAGCGTTATATTATAGGTCTGTAATATAAGTTATCCATGCGTACCGTATCCGACCTCTCGTTAGGAAGATAAACATCGTTACGTGGTTTTACCTGTAGTCACTAACTTCCCATACTACACTATACGAAACTAAACGAGATCCATTTTCAAATTGCTTTTAACTAAATTTGTAAGTTGCAGGTTACTACGACCGTAGGTATCTCAACTGCCCTAGTTGTAATAACCAATCATAATTAATGAATGATGAGTTCTAACAAAGGTATTTACTAACTGGGAAAATAAGGTATGAAATCAATGTGAAATCTTCTCTTAAATATTTACGTAAACGTAATACTTAATTTTAAGTTATTGTGAATTAAAAAACACACACTTTTAATATTAATCATCCGAATAATAGAGATAACAATTATGAACTCGTATTTTTTTAAACACTGCTTGTTACAATATAAATAATACCTGAAAGATTTGATGTTGGAGCATTTTTTTCTCATTCTACACACGTGACTAACATTATCAGACCGTAATATTGATTAATAAAATAATAAACTTAACAAAAGAAAGTATTTCAGTTTGTCCAAAACTACAATCACGTCATATATTTCTGTATTTGCACGAAAAGATATCCTGAATAGCTCTGATTTAAAATGTCATATAGAGATATAGGCATATTTGCTGAATTGCGTTACATATCGCTTCAATATCGTTTATCGGAATCGCATTACATATCTCGCGTCGTTAGCGTGCGTATGCGCCCTTCTGCCGCTGCGGAAAATAAACTGGGCATGCACAACGTGGATTAATGTGGTGTCAATTACACCGCCCGCGAAACAAAATGTAGACTGGTTAATGGAGGCACAAAAATAACTCCATGTGGGTACTTGCTTTTAAAAATGTTCTTTAACTATGTATTATTTGCTGACTAACCTATTACGCACGTTAATTATTTTTTTATACATAATTAAACTTAGTTAAATGAAAAACCTACAAAATGTGAAATTATAGAGAATGTCTTTAACTGATATAATTTATAAAAGAAATCCTACATATCATATTAATATCAGCATTAATACCGAGGCTTTCTGTGACTACATAACATCTCATTTTTTCATTATATGCAGATATGGAAGTCTGCTTATCTTTCCATGCTTTATTTTAATTTATAAACAAAGAATCTAGAAAATATACATATATGTTTAAATTAAAAAAGCCAAAAAGATAGGATTCCGAAACCGTGATTAGTGCTGGCAAGTAGCAACCTCCAAATTGGCTCATTTACGCGGTTTTTCATTATACCCTTAGGATCTGTG